>CM045929.1:14243810-14843810 GCA_025177825.1 Aechmea fasciata
ACAATTTCTGTATTTAATTTCTCTCCCTTGCTCTCTTATGATTCTCTCACTAGGACTAATTTCCTATAACTTATGTTTTGTCTTCGCTGTTTCATGTTGTCTTTACTAGAATTGGTGTTGGTGCAATGTATCATGGCCTTCGACCTGTTGTGGAATTCGTGACATCCAACATCTTCATGCAGATACATAGCTTTGTTTTGTAAATGTAGTTTTAAGTATATATTGTTAATTTATTCAACTTATTAAACTCAGCAGGTCACTATATAGGGGGTGGAGCTATGTATTTGATTGGTTGTGAATCAGTTGATTAAGAATTGGCTCTTAGTCTTTTGAAAACTAAATATATGATGTAGCTATGTGCATTAGTTGTGTTAGTTCTTCATTGATGAATAAATTGTGTGTAATAATTTATACATCCTCCACTTATAATTAACATATATCTTACTTTTCTATCAAAAGAACTTATTGAGAACGAGATAATCATATATTAAAAATGAAGATAATTATATTAAAAATAAGAAGAAAAGAACAAACAAAGAAGAATATGATAATTGTGATTGCTTTGTACATGAACGTGTAGAGACCGGGAAAATTGCACCTGAGGCTTGTCGACAGCTCTGACGAGTGTCGGGACAAGTCCGAGTCGCGTTGGCGCCAAATGGACGCCACACGGGCCCCGTGGGAACGCGAGAGCAACGTGTGTCACGAAAATCGCAAATAGCGGGTTTTACGCGTGAGTACAAATACGATTTTGTACCGGTACAAGATTGGTTGCTATACCGGTATAACCACCAGGGCTATACCGGTATAGCCCTGCGCAGTTAGGCTCTCGGGTTGCCTGTTTGTACCGGTACAAGTGGGATTTTGTACCGGTACAAAGAGGAGGTATGGTGCAGTTTGACTTTTTGGCCACTTTGTCCCCCTCTCACCTTTAGCCCATGCCTTATATAGGGCAGGGGGAGTGGAGGGATCTCCTTCCCCTGCTGCTACTGCTGATCCTCTTCTTCTCCTTCAACTTCCTCTAGCAGCAGCCAAGGAGAGGAGGAAGCTCGGGTGGCCGTTTCTTCGCCGACGCGCGCGCGGAACGGATCAAGGAGGTTTTCGACGGCGCGACGTTGCTTGGGGGCCTATCGTGCGGGCGGGATCACCGACCTCGACCTAGCGCCGGACCTAGGCCATTTTCGGAGGTGAGTAGCCTATCGAGTTTCCCTCCGTTGCATTAAATCCCTTGATTTTCGGATTTTATCGACAAGACCGTCGACTCCGCTTCGACCCGCGGAGTTTTGACTATATCTCGTGTAGGAGAGTCGAAACGCGACGAAATTTGGGGCATTGGATCCGCGACTGTGAGACGATTCCAACGACACCTTACTTGCTGGATTTGGACAAGGTTTGCCCTGTCGGAACCCTTAATTACTGAGCCGCTGTTTGCCGATTCGAATCTGATGTGCCGAACTGCAGATTCCAGCGTCGACGTTTCGTGTTTCGGCTCGTACTCCGCGCAGAAGTGGCGAAATCCAGCGATTCTTGGACCATTGGATTCTAGACTTCGAGACGAAGCTTCTGAGCCCTCACTTGCCGAAATTGGAGAAGGTTAGCTTATTTGGAATTAAGCTTTTCTCAGCCGCTGTTTTCCGGACAGAATTTGTGAAATCGTGCTTTTGCCCCTTCGCAGCGGGAGACTTCGGACCTCGGCGGATCAGCGAAGGATCACCTTGACGCGGGCCACTTCCTTCACAGCCAGGAGATCGCTTGAGAGGTGGGTTTACATCGGAATACTCCTAAGTATAATAGTCAACATGTGTAAACTTCTGTTTCGACCAGTACGTGATAGCTTGAATGCATGATTATCGTAGAGTAATCTGAAATTGAATATCTGAACCTTGAATCATGCTTAGCGGATATCTAATATTATACATGTTGGACTTGGATTTGACTTAGGAGAAAACCTCGTTTTGGATCGTCATTAGCCTACACTACGGTTAGCTCTAGGAGCCGTTTGTGCTGTATCATCGCCGTGGGAGTGCGAGGGATACCCAGGGTAGTGTAGTTTGCTTTTACGCTCGCGCTGGGGATGCCGAGCTTACTTTTCAGCAGAGTCTAGTCGTGCTGGTTGTCGGGCACCGTCGGGGGTTTGACGGTGGACCCAGTGTACTGTGTGGTTACAGTTTGTGCCAAGGGGCACGTGGTGTGTTAGTTCTTGGACCACTGTGTACTTGACTATGCTGTGAGAGCAGTTGAGCTCGACGGAGATACGCTTGCATACTCGGTTGGTTCGCGCCCACGAGTGCCGCTCGAGTCCGGCTTAGTGCTTTTGCGTTGGTGTCGCTGCGCCTCGTTGTGGGTTGCTCTCCGCTAGCTACCCCGGGTAGTTGTAGTGTTGCTTCGACAGGCGGGACGGGTGCTTTCACGGTCCCTCGTAAGAGTGGGTCAGCTTTTACTAGTTCTACAGAGAGTGGTTTAGAGCAGGATAGTATAGGGATTGTTAGCTGTCGAGTGTTTCCAGCTTCTTTTACTTTCTTGCTTACCCTGTAGACTTAGTGGGTGGACCGATGTGTTTAGGGCGGTACCCACTGAGGACTACTTGTTTTTACAGTAGTTCTCACGCCCTCTTTATTCCACTGTTGTTGCAGGGCCTTCTGTTACGGCTCCTGCTCCGTCTGAGTCGGATCGAGGCAAGGGCGTCGCGAGCTAGAGCCCTTCCCCGTCGAGTGCCGAGTTAGAGGACCCTCCTGCAGGTAGTGACAGTTTTTGGTTTGGGACACTTTTGTACATACAGTTGAACTCGCTGGAGCGAGTAGTGTTACCTTTGTATCTGTGATTGTATGTATATAAAGTTGTTGTTTTTCCTACCTGTTTGTTTATAGTTTACTTCAGCTCTATGCTACTGTTTGTAGCATTGTATGTTTATACAGTACGGACTACGCTTCGTATACAGAGGAAATTCTTTTGTATACGGCGAATTTGTCGGCGTGCCCGGTGAATGTGCTACCCGGGGCGTGACAGATTAAGCTGGTATCAGAGCTTAGTATTAGGTCGTTGGGACCTAGAAAACCTAAGCTGGTTAACCTTAGGAAGGCTTGGCGTGAGAGGCGTGATTTAACGCGAAAGTCAGGATTGATTGTTCTAACTCATCCTTGAGTGGAGTGAGTGACTGAAGGAGTGTCTGTTTCGGTCCGGAGAAATTATGTTGGTGCGAGACGACATAATTTTGAGAAACGAGGACCGCCTTCGAGACTTTCGATGATTGGGTCGAGTGTTTTGTAGCGGCCTTGTTTCTATGTGTGCGGCTATGCCGCCTCGCAGACGACCGCCGCTACGGGGCCGCGCCCCCGCCTACCACCACTACCGCCCGAGATACCGGAAGCGGATGGATCGGGGCACCCGACTGAGACGGGTGTACCTCACGTAGTGGAGCCGAGCACTCGGCACGAGACGAGTGCCCGGTCGAGTTGAGCGCCCGGATAGCCGCACGACGAGAGGCGACGAGGCGGCGGGGTCTATTCTTACGGCGGATGTGCGAGAGGCTAGTGGCATCGTCGAGTACATCGTCGGGGCACGGCTCGTCCTACTCCGCCACCCCTGCTCCACCCTCTTGCCGATTACCTCCGTACCCCCCACCGGCGAGATACCTCCGGCACCGGTTGTGCGGCTAGAGAGCTGGATCGGCGACTACGATGAAACGAGAGCGGATGACTGAGCTCTTGTTTCGTTTCCGCCGCCTCGACCCACCGATGTTTGACGGGGTGTGCGCCGAGCCACAGGTTTTGGAGAGGCGGATTAGCGCGATGGAGAGGATTTTTGAGGACATGTTCGTCTGGAGGAGCGAGATCGGGTTCACCTTGGGGTCCTTTGTTTAGTTGGGGACGCCGGGATTGGTGGAGGAGGATGAGGCGTGATCGGGGTGTTGTGGCCTCTCGGTTGGTGGGATGAGTTACGTGGAATCTTTGTCGCACATATTTTCCCGACGAGTGTAAAGCGAGAGGATAGAGGATGACACGAAGAGGATTCGAGCGGGGGTGATCGCACGGTTCGGGAGTACGTTCGGGAGTTTACGCGACTCTGAGACGTGTGCCATTTGTAGCGAGAGATAAGGCGCATCGGGTGTACCTTTTTGAGCAGGGCTTGCGGCCGGATCTCTACAGGTTCGTTAGGGCGCGGAGGTCGAGGACCCTGGATGTGTCTTTCGAGCGAGCCTTTGTTTGAGGAAAGGAGCGAGACGACACTCGAGAGCGGACTCGGCGGGACCGAGTCGGGACGAGAAGCGCCCGCTCGATGACGGTGGACGATCGAGCGATGGCGTCGCCGAGGCCTCCACGATCAAGTTTCGAGTCGTGGGTCCTCGGGCGTCGGCGTGCGAGATACCCGTCGGCGGGCGACCACGAAGGACACGCGGTGCGTGATCGCGGAGGACCGCACGCGGCGCGGCTGTGACGACGAGAGGCGGTGTTTCGGATGCGGACGACGGGACATTTCGGGCGGCTTGCAGAGATCGACATCGTCGGCACCATCGACGGCATCGGCAGACAGGATCACGATCGTACGGGACACCGCCGAGCTACCGTCGTGAGGATCGGGCGTACGTCGCAGCAGAGCGAGCAGCGGCGAGCTCCCAGCGAGTATATGCGGCCCAGGTGGAGGACTCTTCAGCAGCCGACCGTGTGGTGGCAGGTATCACTTTACTTTCTGGTACTAGAGCACGTACTTTATTTGATACCGGCTCATCGCATTCTTTTATCAGTCGAGCATTTGCATTATTACATGGTCTAGAGTTAGGGTTGTTGCCTCAGACCCGGGAAATCCAGGTTCCTGACCATGTAGTACGGGTTGTAGAGTGTTGTAGGTCGTGTCCAGTGCAGCTAGATTCGTGGATTTTGCCCGCCGACTTGCTAGTTTTAGGGCAGCTGCATGACTTCGACATAGTGCTTGGCATGGATTGGCTGACGCGGTACTACGCGACGATCGGCGCGGAGAGAGGACGGTGACGCTCCGCGAGCCGGGCCGAGGAGTTCACTTTCGGAGAGGCTGCGGGGAGCACGTTGTTCGCCGCGTGGATTTCTTCGACGAGAGCCGACGGTGATGAGTAGAGGGTGCTGCTTTTAGGCGACGGTTACGGAGGTACCTACGGCGGCGGCGAGGCTCGAGGACATCCACGTGGTTCGCGAGTTTCGGATGTGTTTCCCACGAGGACGACTATGCCGCCGGAGAGGGAGATCGAGTTTGTGATTGATGTAGTTCACAGCGCACCAATCTCGAAGGTACACTTACGAGGATGGCACTGCAGAGTGAGAGAGCTAAAGGCGCGACTTCAGAATTTGATGGATAAGGGGTACGTGAGACCCAGTGTATCGCCTTGGGGAGCGCCGGTGTTATTTGTAAAGAAGAAGGATGGTTCACTCAGGTTGTGTGTGGATTACCGGGAGTTGAATAAGGTGACCATCAAGAACAAGTATCCTTTGCCGCGCATTGATGATTTGTTTGATCAGCTGCAAGGATCTTGTGTCTTCTCGAAGATCGATCTCCAGTCAGGTTACCACCAGTTGAGGGTGAGGGCCGAGGACGTTCCCAAGACGGCTTTTAGGACTCGGTACGGGCATTATGAGTTTACAGTGATGCCTTTTGGATTGACGAATGCCCCTGCCAAGTTCATGGATCTGATGAACAGAGTGTTTAAGCCGTACTTGGACAGATTTGTAGTAGTCTTCATCGACGACATTCTAATATACTCCCGTAGCGACGCCGAGCACGAGGAGCACTTGAGGATAGTGCTACAGCTCCTGCGAGAGAAGGAGTTGTATGCCAAGTTAAAGAAGTGCGAGTTAAGTTACGGAGGTTACTTTCTTGGGCCACGTGATCTCTGCGGATGGAGTGGTAGTCGACCCGAGGAAGATTGAGGCTATTCGGGATTGGCCCAGGCCGACGACGGCGACTGAGGTGCGGAGCTTCATTGGGCTTGCTGGATATTACCGTCGGTTTGTGGAAGGCTTTGCGAAGCTTTCCACACCCCTCACTCGATTGACTCGTAAAGGAATTAAGTTCACCTGGAGGGAGGACTGTCAGAGGAGCTTCGATGAGTTGGGACAGCGGTTGATGTCAGCTCCTATCCTTGCCCTCCCAGTTATGGGGGAAGGATATGTGATCTATAGTGACGCATCACACAGTGGACTAGGGTGTGTGTTGATGCAGCATGGTAGGGTAATTGCTTATGCTTCGCGACAATTAAAGGATTACGAGAAGAATTACCCTACACATGACTTGGAGCTTGCCGCAGTGGTTTTTGCTTTGAAGTTGTGGCGGCACTACTTGTATGGCGAAACCTTTGCGAGATTTTTACTGATCATAAAAGTCTCAAGTATCTGTTCACCCAAAAGGAGTTGAACCTCAGACAGCGCCGGTGGTTGGAGCTACTGAAGGACTATGATATTAGTATTCAGTATCATCCCGGCAAGGCGAATGTGGTGGCAGATGCGTTGAGCGGGGAAGCGATGCGGGGCTCGTGTTTGATGATCACGCGGCGAGGCCGTTGCTTGAGGAGCTTCAGCGGTTGAGTTTAGAGGTTGTGTCCCCTGGGTCTACTGCAATACTAATGTCTATGGTTTTGCAGCCCACTCTGTTGGATAGGATCCGAGAGAAACAGTGGAGACCCGCACTTGTTGAGGATTAGAGAAGCGATTGGAGAGGGGACGAGCGAGAGGTTTCACGGTGGACGGTTCGGGAGTGCGAGGTACGAGGACCGGCGTGTGTACCGTGGATCCGGAAGATCCGAGACATTTTGAGAGAGGCTCATTGTTCTCCTTATACAGTTCATCCTGGTGGAACCAAAATGTATAAGGACTTGAAATCACAGTTTTGGTGGAACGGAATGAAAAGAGACATTCGCAGATATGTGGCTCAGTGTTTGACTTGCCAACAGGTGAAGGCAGAGCATCAGGTGCCTGCGGCAAGCTTCGAGGTGCCGGTGCCGAGTGGAAATGGGAGCAGATCACGATGGACTTTGTCGTGGGATTACCTAGAGGACAGGGTGGTTTCGATGTCATTTGGGTGATAGTGGACAGATTGACCAAGTCTGCCCACTTCCTACCAGTTCAGACCACCTGGTCCAGGGAGAGACTCGCGCAGCTATACCTGGATGAGATTGTCGGGCGCATGGCGTGCCGGTGTCGATAGTATCGACAGGACGAGGGGTTTGTGTCACACTTCCGGAGGAGCTTACAGAGGGCCTTGGGTACACAGCTACACTTCAGCACAGCGTTTCACACACAGACGGATGGTCAGTCAGAGAGGACCATTCAAATGCTAGAGGACATGCTGAGAGCGTGCGTCATGGATTTTGGAGGAGGATGGCATCAGCATTTGAGATTAGTTGAGTTTGCGTACAACAACAGCTATCAAGCGAGCATCCAGATGGCTCCGTTTGAGGCGTTGTATGGACGCAGATGCCGATCCCCTTTGTTTTGGAGCGATGTGGGTGAAAGGAAGACACTTGGGCCTGAGATTTTGCTAGAGGCTGAGGAAAAGGTGAAGGTGGTCCGACGACACCTTTTGACGACCCGAGCCGGAGGAGCTATGCGGACACCGGAGACGAGACTTGGAGTTTCATTGGAGATCATGTATTTCTTAAAGTCTCGCCCTCCAAAGGGATACGCAGATTTGGAGTGCGTGGAAAGCTCAGTCCACGCTACATTGGCCCTTTCGAGATCTTGGAGCGAGTTGGGCCAGTTGCTTACAGGATTGCTCTACCCCCGCGACTAGTCGGCACTCACGATGTTTTCCACGTCTCGGCATTGAGGAAATATGTGTTCGATCCTTCTCACGTGATTGACTTCACTCCGCTTGAGCTTGGCGAGGACCTTCGATACGAGGAGCGACCATTGCGGATTCTTGCTCGCGAGGCGAAAGAATTGCGCAATCGGGTCATACCGTATGTCAAAGTGCAGTGGAGTAATCCCGAGGAGCGGGAGGCGACTTGGGAGCCAGAGACGGCGATGAGGGAGGCCTATCCCTCCCTGTTCGACGAGCGAGCGAGAGCGGTTGAGTTTCGCGGGCGAAACTTTTTGTAGTGGGGGAGGATGTAGAGACCGGGAAAATTGCACCTGAGGCTTGTCGACAGCTCTGACGAGTGTCGGGACATGTCCGAGTCGCGTTGGCGCCAAATGGACGCCACACGGGCCCCGTGGGAACGCCAGAGCAGCGTGTGTCACGAAAATCGCAAATAAAGCGTGTTTTACGTGAGGCATTACAAATCTGATTTTGTACCGGTACAAGATTGGTTGCTATACCGGTATAACCACCAAGGCTATACCGGTATAGCCCTGCGCAGTTAGGCCCTCGGGTTGCCTGTTTGTACCGGTACAAGTGGGATTTTGTACCGGTACAAAGAGGAGGTATGGTGCAGTTTGACTTTTTGGCCACTTTGTCCCCCTCTCACCTTTAGCCCATGCCTTATATAGGGCAGGGGGAGTGGAGGAGCTCCTTCCCTGCGCTCTGCGATCCTCTTCTTCTCCTTCAACTTCCTCTGCGCGGCCAAGGAGAGGAGGAAGCTCGGGTGGCCGTTTCTTCGCCGACGACGCGCCGCGGAACGGATCAAGGAGGTTTTCGACGACGCGACGTTGCTTGGGAGCCTATCGTGCGTGCGGGATCACCGACCTCGACCTAGCGCCGGACCTAGGCCATTTTCGGAGGTGAGTAGCCTATCGAGTTTCCCTCCGTTGCATTAAATCCCTTGATTTTCGGATTTTACTGCTGCTGCTGCTGACAGCACCGTCGACCCGCGGAGTTTTGACTATATCTCTGTGTAGGAGAGTCGAAACGCGACGAAATTTGGGGCATTGGATCCGCAACTGTGAGACGATTCCAACGACACCTTACTTGCTGGATTTGGACAAGGTTTGCCCTGTCGGAACCCTTAATTACTGAGCATTTGCCGATTCGAATCGATGTGCCGAAGCTGCAGATTCCCGGCGTCGACGTTTCGTGTTTCGGCTCGTACTCCGCGCAGTGGCGAAATCCAGCGATTCTTGGACCATTGGATTCTAGACTTCGAGACGAAGCTTCTGAGCCCTCACTTGCCGAAATTGGAGAAGGTTAGCTTATTTGGAATTAAGCTTTTCTCAGCCGCTGTTTTCCGGACAGAATTTGTGAAATCGTGCTTTTGCCCCTTCGCAGCGGGAGACATCGGACCTCGGCGAATCAGCGAAGGATCACCTTGACGCGGGCCACTTCCTTCACAGCCAGGAGATCGCTTGAGAGGTGGGTTTACATCGGAATACTCCTAAGTATAATAGTCAACATGTGTAAACTTCTGTTTCGACCAGTACGTGATAGCTTGAATGCATGATTATCGTAGAGTAATCTGAAATTGAATATCTGAACCTTGAATCATGCTTAGCGGATATCTAATATTATACATGTTGGACTTGGATTTGACTTAGGAGAAAACCTCGTTTTGGATCGTCATTAGCCTACACTACCAGATTTAGCTCTAGGAGCCGTTTGTGCTGTATCATCGCCGTGGGAGTGCGAGGGATACCCAGGGTAGTGTAGTTTGCTTTTACGCTCGCGCCGGGATGCAGAGCTTACTTTTCAGTGAGTCTAGTCGTCTTTGGTTGTCGGGCACCGTCGGGGTTTGACGGTGGACCCGAGTGTCTTGTGTGGTTACGGTTTGTGCCAAAGGGCACGTGGTGTGTTAGTTCTTGGACCACTGTGTACTTGACTATGCCCTGTGAGAGCAGATTGAGCTCGACGGAGATACGCTTGCATACTCGGTTGGTTCGCGCCCACGAGTGCCGCTCGGAGTCGGCTTAGTGCTTTTGCGTTGGTGTCGCCGCGCCTCGTTGTGGGTTGCTCTCCGCTAGCTACCCAGGGTAGTTGTAGTGTTGCTTCGACGGGCGAGACGGGTGCTTTCACGAGTCCTCGTAAGATTGGGTCGGCTTTTACTAGTTCTTCAGAGCGTGGTCTAGAGCGGGATAGTATAGGGATTGTTAGCTGTCGAGTGTTTCCAGCTTCTTTTACTTTCTTGCTTACCCTGTAGACTTAGTGGGTGGACCGATGTGTTTAGGGCGGTACCCACCGAGGACTACTTATTTTTATAGTTCTCACGCCTCTTTCTTCCTTGTTGTTGCGGGGCCTTCGTTGCATTCTTGCTCCGTCGAGTCGGATCGAGGCAAGGGCGTCGCGAGCTAGAGCCCTTCCCCGTCGAGTGCCGAGTTAGAGGACCCTCCTGCAGGTAGTGACAGTTTTTGGTTTGGGACACTTTTGTACATACAGTTGAACTCGCTGGAGCGAGTAGTGTTACCTTGGTATCTGTGATTGTATGTATATAAAGTTGTTGTTTTTCATACCTGTTTGTTTATAGTTTACTTGACTCTATGCTATTGTTTGTAGCATTGTATGTTTATACAGGTACAGCTACGCTTCGTATACAGAAGAAATTCTTTTGTATACGGCGGATTTGTCGGCGTGCCCGGTGAATGTGCAACCCGGGGCGTGACAGAACGTGAATAAAGCTTTAATAAAATTAGGTAGAGGGTTCACAAATAATTGTGATGAAGTTAAGAATCATTCACTATGAGAGAAAAAAAAAAGGGTAAGAAATGTAATCCAAAATGTTACAGTTGGTAACCTTTCATAGTAAAAAATAAATTCATTGTGAGGCCGAATACTTAATGTAAAAAATGATAAGCAAAGGTTGGTCATTTCGGACAGAAATAGATGCGATAGAAAGCAGTTGATAGAAACTAATAGCTTACAAATAGTTGAGTTAAAGCAAATCTTAACTAAGACGGATACATAGTATAGAAGATAAAAAATATATATAATTAAGACGGAAACATAATATAAAAGATAAAAAAAATATATAATTTCAAAAAGATAAGCTACTTAAGTAGGATATTCCATGCCATAAAACGCTAGCCACTATGAGTTTACTTGAGAAATGTAAATTTAAGCTTTATATTACTACATATAATTAGCTATTAATAAGATATTAAGTATATTTGAAGAAAAATCAATAAATGAACTTTTAATTTGTCTTTTACGATTATCAGTTCATGCACTTATGACATTTGTGATCCAAAAAGGTGTAAAGGTAAAAAAGGGGGTTAGATATAATGTAATTTTGTTATCAACAATATATATCATTTTAGGAATTAATTTTTCAATAAACTAATATTGAAAGTTTTAATATCAAAACTATATATAATCAAAAACCCTCAAATACTTGCGTTGCTTTTCATATTATGCCCATGCTTTGCCATTCTATTGATGCAATGTTGAGGTGCAAAAGGCAATTTAAGACTCATTACTTTTAAAACTCATGTTATTTACTACTTAGTTTTGCAGTTTTATGATGTATACATTGATTTTTATCTTATAAATGTGTTTATGATGTATACATTGATTTTTATCTTATAAATGTGTTTATGCTGTCTGTGTACTTTTTTCAATGTTCAACTTTAATTTTTTTTTACTATATGCCTAATTTCACAAGGTTTTGCTGAAAATATCTTACAACTAGCTTAGTTGGCGAATGTGGTACTAAACTCAGTTTGGTTCTTATGTCTACACAGGACTTGATCTAAAGGTACATCAATAATTTACTGCTGTTGTTGTGAATGTTATTTTGTTCAAAAATGTGATAGAGTACATTTCTTTGCATTTTTTATTCTATGCCAAGTATATTATTACTCATATATTTCGAAATTGAAATCTTTCGATGTGTATATCATTTTCTTTCCTGGTTAGAAGTGCAATGATTATCTTTCTTCACGACTTATAATAGCACTGTTTAACAATACAATCATACATAATATAATATAGAATATATATATATATATATATATATATATATATATATATAATATAATATAATATAATATAATATAATATAATATAGAACTAGGTGGAATATTATCAATACCACCAAGCTATTGGTGCTATTAATTTTTTAGTCCTTAGATTGAGAAATGTGTGATTAGAATGATGTTGGCCTCTTAGGGTTAAGTAAGTGGTTTGTTGAATAGTATAATCTAAAGAGTAAAAATAATCAAAGTGTTAAATCTAACGGTAAAAGACGGATAGCATCAAATCCTTAGTCTTTATCAATAGTATTAAATGGGACTCATACAATATAATATATAGCATTCACCTTGATTTTCATTCATCAATGATAAGTATATAAATAGATACTAAACATATGATTTTTTCTTTTTTACAAATTTTCTTTCTTTTATTTTCGATCTCCTTTTGAGCATCATTAGTTCTATTAAAATTTTATTATTCATAATACTTGGAATAGTCTTTTTTGCTTAAGCTGGTGGCAATTTATGACGTGTGATTTTCACCATTGCTAATGTAATCAAAATTTTAAAACATATTTAAATTATTTTTTTATTATATATTTATAGAAAAATTTAATCTTTCAAATTCTTTTTTATTTATATTAGTATGCAAATTGTGATTCATAGTTTTTATCATGATTTTATTTTTTATTTGCATTATTCCTAAATTTTTTTGAGCATGTGTTCTTTTTTATTCAGGTACACCAAATGAACCGACAAAACGCCAAGACAAGGATAACAACACATATTAAAAAATAGACAATTAAAGGAGCCAACAGATCAACATAGATTTTGGTCTATTAGTATACTTATTTTCCTTCTTTGTTACTGTTGTTGTTATTTATAACTCTTATCTTATTTTTTCTTCTGTTTACTTTACTATTGTCTTTGATGTTGTTACTCTTTGAACCTTCTTATTCTTTTTTATTATTGCTATAAACGTAATTTATTTTTTCTTATTATTTAATCTTTACTTTTATTTTTATTCTTATACTTTTACTTGTAATAACCGACATTTTTAATAATAAGAAATAAACCCTTTGTTGGCGATGTTATTGTGTGTAATTTAATTACAAAAGAACTCGTCAAATTTCGACGAAAATGAGCTAAGACGGAGAAGTTATGCGACCCGGACTATTGACTTAAAGTGAATAGTAACTCCGGCTTTTCGGTGAGCTAGGGAGTAGAAAGGCGTTCCGGTGCGCATTGGACTCCGATCATAGGACTTCAATAGCTCGTTTCGAATGTCTCAACTATTCCGAACCCAAAGGCACTGATGGAATTGGATTCTGATGTCTTGTTGTCGAAAAAGGGTTTTGAACGGTTATACATATATAAATAAATAATTGGATTTTTGGAGGAATTAAAGAGGATGCATTTCTTCGCAAATCGGAGATCAAATCGAACGAAAGAAAATGCTAAATTCGATGCCCCAGTCGTGTTGAACGCGCTGGCGTGATCCGATCGGAAATCCGACGGACGGATCCTCGGAAATTGCGAAGAGTTCACAGAGAGGTCAAAATCGCAAAACGGCGAATCGCGAAAAGGCTAATATTTTATGTGCCGAATCGCGAGATTGCGAATGTTGGGGGTCCTATGCGCATGATTCATCCATTGGTAGGGACTGGATCGTGATTAGTGTGCTACAGAGGACTAAAGTGCAAAAGTGCATTTGTGTATATATGTATGATTTAGGGTTTCATCTAAGAAACCCTAACCCTAGAAGTCTCCTCATCTCCTCCAGCCACCATAACCGCCTCCAAAGAAACCCTCGCCACCTCGTGCGCGCGCCCCCGACCGCCGGTAGGCAACCCCGGCTGCCGGAGAGCCCTGCTCCATCTCCCTCTTCCTCCCTCACAGCCATCACCTCCATCTTCTTTGGCCATGGAACCCAGGAAGACAAGCTAACCCTTGGAGAAAGCTTCCTCGGCTGAGATCCACCACAAGCGCGCTTCCCCGGCCATCTCCGCCGTCGCCGCGCGTCGCCAGAGCCGCAGCAGCCACCTGCGGCCAAGCTTGGTCCACCCAGACCGAGCTCGGGAGGGAGCAAGATCCGCGCGCCGCCATCGCTTAATAAGGGTCGGGCTGCCCTTCCCCGACCTCAGGCAACCCTAAGCGCGCCTCCCCAATGTCCCCGTGCGCCGCCGACCGCCGCTAGACGCCCTGCGACCGCCTCGACTCGTGCGGCATCGAGGCCGAGCCCCCTCGGTTTCCTGGTGCCGCCGCCGCCCGCGACGGGAGCGGGGCACTCCCCCTCAGCCTCGCAACGACCCATCGTCGTCCCGACCACCTCCGGCCGCCGCCGCGCGCCGGCAACCCCGAACCCGAGAGCAAGGAAGCGTTTTGATCTCCTCCATCGCGCCACCGGCCGCCGCCGCCGGCCGATTACTGCCCGGACATCCCCGATCGGCCGAATCCCGCGCCGGCACGGCCGCCGCCGCCGGCGACCGCCTAGCCATCGGTTCGGGTAAACGGAATGTTTTTATTTCAAGATATCTTGTTGCGGGTTCAAAGATTCTTGTTACGATGAGCCGATAGGTCTATTCGACCTCGTGAGGTGAGCACGGCGATCGTCGGTTCGTGCTGAACACAATGCTCACCTCCGTTTAGGCTAACGATGTGTCGGTTGGTAGATTAGACCTAGTTTACGCGCTGTGTGATTCTTGTTTTCACGTCGCTCGTGTGCGTGCCACGAGGCCGACGGTGCTCGAAGGGTGAGCACGGTCTCCGGCACGTCGAAACCTTCCAGCGTGTGGGATCGTGCGATTTATTGAGCACTGGTTTGCGTGCACGGTCCGTAAAAGCTATAAAATCACATGAAATGATGTGATTTTATGAAACAAGAGGGGCTTTTATGCAATTGTGAATTTTGTGGTCGCTGTAGACAGCGTATACATCTTGTGGGTAACCTCTGGGTGATCGTCCAAGGCCCTGTCTTTACAGAAAATCAAAAGTGATTTTCGGAACGTTTTGCGGCGAAATTCGCCGACGGAACATATTTGTGATTCGGATTTCTTCCGACGATACGTAGAGGGTATTGGCGATGTCGCTGAGCCTTGTTGGCTGGTCACCCACGTCGTTTTGAGGGTTCGGAAACGACGGGTGAGCGACAGTGGGTTCCGGTGTCAAATCTGACGCTTCCGGGAACTCAGATCGGAACGGTTGTTCAACATCGATCGTTCCGAGGTGTGATATCATCGCCGCTGTTTGGTTACACTAAAATTGGTATTTAGTGGCAGCGGGTGACTCATATTATGAGTTGGGAAGTCCCGGGATAACTTGTGGGTCCCGGCGGAGCTCCGGTATAGCTTTCGGGACTTCCTGATGTTTTAGCGATCTGTTTTGGGAAACCGAGTTCCGTGGGTTTACTATTCGGATTTGTAAGTAACGATATATATAGATATATCTTTGGAGGGTTGGATTCTAACCCGAGGGACCTTTCGTAGGTTCGGGTGCTTCGCAGTTGCCAGATCGACTTCCACGTATACACAGGTAGGTATCACAAGTTGTCGTCGGTACAGTGGTGCACGCTTGGCGACGCTCTTTTCACCCTTACTCTTACTTTGCTTATTATATACCCTTGCACCATATTACCTTTATTCTTACTCTGCTCAGTAGTTTCCTTGGTTAGTACTACATGTAGGAGTAGAGTAGCTTTTATCAGCTTATATTCTATACTTGGGACCTGGTTGGTCAGTTGCATTCTATACTTGGGACCTGGTTGGTCAGTTGCATTCTATACTTGGGACCTATTTGGTCGAGTTGCATATCCTATACTTGTGACCTGGTTGGTCGATTTGCATATCCTATACTTGTGACCTGGTTGGTCGATTTGCACATCCTATACTTGTGACTTGGTTGGTTGAGTTCCTATCTTCTACCCGGGACCTGGTTGGTCGGGTAGCGTACTGAATGACCTATACGGTCGATGGGCCCTAGAGGGCAGGATTGTCGGCTAGTTGCCGATGGATAATCTTTGAGCATATCTACATTGATCGCCCGATACTCGTCGCATTTCACGAACACCAGCGGTCTGATCCACCGCAAGAGGGTGTTCTTTTTCGGAAAAGTGGTTGCAGAGGTTCGACCCGTGAGCCCAAGAGGAGTTATATGTACTGGAGAGTAGTAGGGGCATTGGCTTGAGGGTCTGCGTCTTGACCAAGAGAGCATTGGTTCAGATCGGGTACTCTTGAGCTTATCGTCCTATTGACGCATATTTACAGTAGCGCTTGGTTTATACTTATGCATATCTCTTTACTCAGTTATAGTTGCTACTGTACTACTATCAGCTCTACTTTGTTTATCTCCGTGACTAGTGAGTACCCCTCGCCCACGTCAGTTTGGGGTACCCACTGGGAGGGGAGACGTGTTTACATGTTCTCAACCCCCGCCTTCTTTTTCAGGTGAGATTGCTGGTCCGAGTGGGACAGCTGGAGAGGCGCGTACCTAGCACACGTTCTAGCTCCCGACCCGCGGTTTGCATATCACTTAGCCTACTTTCTAGTTTGCTTTATTTAGAATAAATAAGAAAGAAACTTAGACTTATATATGGTGCATGTTCTCTACTTATGTTTGGAATATTAAAGTATCATGTGTTTTGGATTGGGACTTAATAATGGTTTTCTACCCCTCGTGGTAGTGTTTTAAAAGAAAAAGGTTTCCGAGTAGGAAACATTTCAAAAGACAGATCTTAGTTTTATAAATGAACAATTGTGGATGAATCTGTGGTGAATGGTGTGAATGTTTATGAATGTGAGTTAGTATATTTACATTTACACTTGGTTGTGGTTATATGGAATTATCTACTTCTTGTACTAGTGCGACGCCGTGCAAATACAGGGGAGACTCTGTCCGAGCGAACAGTGGTCTCTCTGTATTTGTGGCGGATCTGGCATGTCCTAGGGGTCAGGTTTTCAAAAAAATTAATTAACCAATTTCCGCTGTTTTTGTACTTTAAAACTGACCCGGGGTGACATTACTGATGCTACTTCGTCTTTATCAACTTTTTTTGTTTTTATTCTTCTCTAATACTTCAGCTTATTTATTCGTTTTATATTTTTATAGTTTTTTCTCTGCCCACCTTTTTTTCATTCATTTATCATGAAATTGACCCGCCGCATCGCGCGGGTATCTTCACTAGTTATATGTTTATTCCTCATAAACTTTGCCACATGGCAAAGCCTCATTCATCCTTACTTTCTTCTCCCATTTCTTTGTTAAATTAAATGTGGGCTTCACTAATTTTATTTTTTTTGTTTGAACCAAATCGGTTTGTTGGGTGCCACCTTGAGCCGGCTCAAGTTTTTCAAATAATTATATAATTTTTCTCTGTTTGTGCTTGAACCGAATAGGATCAACTTGCTTCATTGGACCGAATCAATTGTTCTATATATTTTCATCTTTGAACCAGATTTTTTTTTTTTTTAATTATCTAAACTGAACTAATAATGTTGAACCGGGTCAACTTACGTCATTAGATCAAACCAAATCAATTGCTCTATATATTTCTATTTTTGAACCAGATTTTTCTTTTAATTTATCAAAACTGAACCAAAAATTTTTGAATAAGAGCTCCACCCTGAACTAGCTCAAGTTCTTCTTCTTTTCCTTGAACCGAACTAGATTCCTTTCTTTGCTTGAACCGAACCGATGCCTTCTTTCTTGCTTGAATCGAGCTCAGTCAAATCTATGCCCCTTTTCTCTTCTTTTTATTTTTATAAAAATTCTCATTAAGGACTTTTTTTAGAAAAAAAAAATTTAACTAATATTTGTACTAATTTATTATTAATATTGATATAAAATAAGATGATAAAGTATATTTAGCAAATATGTAATGTCTTCATTTATTTTTAAATAGTTGACTCATACATATAGATTGTCTACACGTTTGAATAATTTATAATCTATCAAATATAAATTATTTAAAAATTTATGAGAAGATATATCATTAATATTTTTAATTTTTTTAAAATTTTTATCCGTCGCATCGCACGGGTTACTACACTAGTGTATATATATATATATATATATATATATATATATATATATATATATATATATATATATATAGGCTATAATACTATTGATAGCAAAACGTCATTTTTTCTATTAAGTTTTTAGCCCTTGGATCAACTCTTTTCATCATTTCTAATCATTGGATTAAATACTATAAACCAGTGAGAATCACTCAACCCTAGGGGACCACTCAACTATACCTGACTAATATCATTCTAACCCTACAATTTCTGATCTAAGGGTTAAAAAATTGATAGCAAAAAGAATGTTTTGCTATCAATAGTATTCACTAATTATATATATCTATATTATATATAAAATGTCACGACCCGCGCCCACCCGCTTATTTGCCCGAAGTCGCGGCGCCGCCGACAGACCGTCGAACGGACAGAGTTTCTCCTGTACGTCCTAGGCGTCGCAATCAATACAATTACAAGAGGTTTCAAACAGAAACATATATCACAATCAAATTGCATAAGGAAGTATCGAAAACATAAATGCAGCTACTTGCTATTACATCCATTCAACCCAGATTATAAATTTTTACATTTTCATCAAACTCCCTAATACAATCTAGTTATTATAAGTTATTACAAATTTATTACATTTGCACTTTCTTTCTCCCGCTACCCCTAGGGTATGCCGACTAGGGTACTTCTATCTCTGGTCTCCTGGTAGGGTGCTATCTACTGGAGCTACGCCCTTGCCTCGCGCTGCCGCTGCACCGCTCACGTGTGTACCTGGAAAATACCCCAAAACAACGTGGGGTGAGAACTATTATCCATAGTTTTTAGTGGGTACGGCCACCCAAGAAAAAAGCTCGACCAATAGGTCCAAGGAGGCACAAATATGTTAGTCCAAAAACATCTAGAGATATATAATTTGCAACTAACATAAAAACCTGCCTCACAATATGCAATATGCAAATTATCATTTAGCTCTTAGCTTTCCTTTACTTTATTGCTATTCTTTACTTTAGCCATTTCATTCTTAAACTTAGCTATTTACTAAGTTAGCTATTCATACTCTTTATTCTTTACACTCGGGCGCTTATGGTATTTAGTAATTCACTTCTAAGGCAACCTCTACCTCAGCTCACTATGCCATCCGACTCGGTCTTGAGTCAATCAATTGCGGATAATCCGCCCACTGTCTAGCCCGAGGCATTGGACGTCTCACAACCACCTCAGCTGTCAACAGCCTGCCGCCCTCTGTGACTCAGCCTCATAGCGGCGAAATCGTCGCACACGTTGAAGTTGGCTCGAGACACTTGACATAGCCATTCTGGTGGCGATCACGGCGTACTTACCCAGCGCGGACTAGAGCCATGACCTAACCATCTGACGGCGAACTAATCGCACCTCACCCAACAATGGTTCAACTAAAAACAGCGGAATTAAAATATTAACAGGCTATAACTAGAATATCAGAGCCACAACCAACTAATGTTAACAACAAGTAGAGAGAAGGAAAGTAACAACACCAAGTATAACTAGAAGCATACATAATACAAGGCTAACATAACACTCTCAAATTACACAAAAGTGGTGGTCTCTATACAAGGTACAACTCTCCATCTCTCACAAAATAAAACAAGAGAAATGGTAGACCACCTATCGCGCAACTCACCGAATGTCGCTACCCCGAGGCGACACCCTTGCCCCCGGCCCCTAGCCTCCCCGATGCGGAAGGCACTGAAAGGAAAACAGAAATAGGGGGCGTGAGAACTATAATTTATAGTTCCCAGTGGGCAATTACTGACCTGAACCATTGCACCACTAGGCCCAAAGAAAAGATGGTAAGTATGCGATAAATAAAATTGCAGTAAAAGCATAAAGAAAATGCTACTAATCATGTTACCATAAGCATATTCATATAGATGTCATAATCTTCTGTTCTAACATATAAAAATATATGTTCTACTATAACCAACAAGTACACAAAGATGTAAATAGAGAACTATCAAGTATACCATACACTCAATTAAAGCCACATAATCCAACTACTAAGTCCTATCTAGTAGTGATTGTCATAATTGTTGAATGTCCAAATCCAATTCTCTTTCTCTAGGATTTACACAAGGTAATCCAACTTGTGCCACCTAAGTACCGTGGCAGCCCAACATCCCCCGCAAGGAATGAGTCTGTCCCAACGGTCCCGTAGGTTTCTCAACACCGCACGCGCGAGCGAATCGCGAAGGCCAACTCCGGAGTGCCGGCTTGTAGGGAGCGACCCTCACAAGCATGTGCGAAAGAGCACAAATGGCAACAAGTATAGTCAAGTCTCAAGTCCAAACCTCATGTCTCGACATGGAAATAATAACTAGCAACCCTAAGGTCTAGTTCAAATACTCTCATGACACTAGATTTTCTATGTCAAAGTTCATTCACGAGCCTAATGCCGCTTGATGACATTAGCTCACTATTCTACAAATAGATGCCAAGTCTAATGCCGCTTTATAACATTAGCTTTTCTCCTATGTCATGCATAGTTCTAAGTTCACAAATATGTCAAAACTTACTATCTTACATGTCCTCACACCAAGTTTAACATATTCCCGATCCACAAGAAGAATGCTACAATTATGCCTAAGTTCACAAGGCTACACTCTACTATATAGAGGCCAAAACACATTACACATAAGACATAGCTTTTAAGCATTCTAAAATTCTCAAATAAATCAAATATCATGAAAATGTACTAATTTTCATTTAACCAAAAGCAAATAAGCACCAATGAGAAATTCTCATTGTGCTAGGTGAGGCCAAACCCACCGTCGCTCCAAGCATCGCTCCGAACCGCTAACGAAGCTTCGATTCCTACTCCTAATACCCTACAAAGTAAATCCTAGGAGTTACAACCTCTAGAGTTGAACCATGAGTTCAATCTTTAAACTTCTATACAAAGAGTAAGGAAAACTCACCTCAAGTGTAGAAATCCCACTCCAATCCTCAAATGGAGGTTAGATCTCTTTTAAGGCAACCTAAACAAAGGTTCTAAATCCATCAATTAGGTTCTAAAAGCCTTAGATTCAAAATGCCCAAAATAAACCCTAAGTCCTCAATCTAGGGTTTCATCTACAAAGAGGCAACAAAAAAACCAATCTAGAGAAAATAGAGGTGTTGCTTACCTTCTAGAAGCTCTAAAACAAGTCCAAAGCCCACAAATCTTGAAGATCTCTTCTCCTTCAAGCTCCCAAAACCAAGCTCCAAGCTTCATCCATGGTGAAGCATGCACCAAGAAGTAAAAAGAGAGCAAGAGAGATCAATCCCAAGAAAACCACCCAAAAATCCCAAGAAATGCAAGGGGGTAGTGAGAGAAACTCCCTTACCTCTCTTGCTGCAGTGGGAGGGCTCAAAAGAAGCCCTAGGGGCGTGGGGTACGCTAATAGAAGCAACAGAATGCTAAAACACCCCTGTAGTTTGCGCATTACGCCCGGCTTGTAGGTACAAGCCGATTTGTACGGTACAAACCCAGCAACAACCCAAACCCGAGGCTCGGGTTTGCCCAGTCCAGCCCTTTATACCGATATAAATCTCGGTCTGTACCGGTATAGCCATCAAGGCTGTACCGGTATAGCAACAATTTTGTACCGGTACAAGTGCCCAGAAATTCAACCCGAGAGCAACCTAAAATTCAACTTTTTGGACTTTAGAGCTTGGAACTCATCCACTAACCTCGGTACTCGTGCCATAGGTCGGAATACAGTCAACGACCCTCCAAAAAATCTGGAAAAGCTCAGATCTCACATCCAACACTCGAACCTTGCTATTTGCAAAAGTTCAGTGCGTCACACCATGACTCATATTCTTTATGTGGCTCTCTTATGTCTACCAGTCCATTTACATGCATGTTCTCGTCATACTAAGTATATGTTCTTGCAACGTTCTTTACTTAGCATTCTTTACTTTATTACTTACCTCATGCTTACTTGTTCCCTAGCATTTCTATATCATGCTCATACTTAGCATTCTACACTAGGTTTTTTAACATGCATTTCTACTTATGCATTACCCAACATGCATCAACATGAGTTATATAGCTTTGAGACATACAGACGACCTAGTCGCTTCGGTAAACACAACCCACCTTAGCTTTGCTCTCCGATTGCTCGTCGATACTTGCAATCAGCCGCCCGCGGCACCCTCGACCCGGTTCGGCTCGACTCTTGCGCGACCAACCAAACGATCACCAAACTTCGATCCGAGACTTTGTGGCGTTACCCCACGCCTCCAAAATGCCTCAGTTCCGTTTTCATGAATTTAGGGCTTCTATCTTGCGTGTTGCAGACATCTGATAAGAATATATTACTTTGTTAATATCTTTGCACTCGCTCGTCGGATCACCGAACCGAGCGCGCCAACGTGTTCGTTAGACCCTCAATTAGATTTACATGGGGTCAAATGAGATCAATCTCATTTATTTCTAAAAACTCTCTTTTTGGATGTCCTAAATGCTACTATAGCCAAATCCACCAAATCGATCTACGAAATAGGGTCAATTCATCTTGATAGCATGCTAGGGTTCCAAAAATCCCAACTCTAGGGTTTAAGACCCACTACAAAGGGATCTACCATGAGAGAGGCAAGAGAGCTCACCTCTACAAGCTTGCTCCAAGCCCGAGGGAGAGGAAGAAGATGGCCATGGAGGTTCCCACCTTGATCTCCTTCATCTTCTACTTCTTCTTCCTTCTTCTCTTCTCTTCTCTTCTCTCTTTCTTTCTTTCTTTCCCTCTTTTCTTCTTGCGGTCGAACATACAGGGAGGGAGAGAGAGAGATCTGAGGGTGTGAGAGAGAGAAAGAGGGTTTTAATCCCCTCTTTACAACTAACCCCCTGCACAATTGCCATAAGGCCCCTCAACTCTTCACCCTTCACACTGCCCAGACTGGGCATTTCTCGCGCTCAGGGACCGGTCTCCCTAGCCAAGGACCGGTCCCGAGAGCCCCGTTCCTCCTCTCTGCGCACATGGGGACCGGCCTCTCCCTCGAGGACCGGTCCCCAGAGCTCTGCTCACCACTGCGCACATGGGGACCGGTCTCTTCCCTCAAGGGACCGGTCCCAGAGAGCCTGCTCTCACGGGACAGCTTCAGGAACCGATCTCCCTTTACAGGGACTGGTCTCCACAAGGACCTTCATCCCACTTCAAGGACTTAGCCAATTTTCAGCTTCGGTCCGTTTCTTCTCCGTTCCAACTCACTTTTGGGTCCGTGGGTCTCCGATTCACTTGAAATCGAACCGAGACTCCCCACACATGATTTAGATCATGTCCACATTGTCATTTTATCCGCACTAATGCCGGATTTAGCTCACGGCCCAATATAGCCTTTCGGGTCTCGTTTTCGCACCTCGTGTACTAAAAACACCCGAAAGCCTCCGGACTTCACCGGAACCATTCCAACGGCCCTCCAAGCCAACATACCTCGAAACTTCAAGACTTTAGAAGTTCGATATGTTACATAAAAGCACGTATATTCAAATTTGGGTCTGTCGACAGACCCATTTTTTGGCGGAAAAAATAGCGCCAATTTTATTAGCGCTTATTTTCCTCTACGTAAAATTTTAAATATAAGAATAAGAATAGAAATAGAAACCGCAATGAATATGTAATTTCTCTATAACAGATTATTTGTGCGAAAATCCTAAAAAATATATTTTATCCTATAAAAAATTCTTTTCTATATATATTTTCGAATTTAAAAATATCTTTTCTTTTTAAGATAACGATTTTATTTTTCTATTTGAAATTTCAACGGTAATTTTTCTATAACAGTTATGGGTGTGAAAATTCAATAAAAGATATTTTTCTATTTAGTTTTAAAATATCTTTTTTAGATATTTTGAAAATTCTATAAAAGATTCTTTTTTATATATATTTCCGAATTTCAAAATATCTTTTCTTCTATAGATAACAGATTTTATTGTTTATTTAATTTCAAAATATTTTTTTCTAATAGATTTTATTTTTCTATAATTTCAAAATATTTTTTCTTTTCTATATATATTTTCAATTTTCAAAATATCTTTTCTTTTTAAGATAACGATTTTATTTTCCTATTTAATTTCAAAATAATTGTTACGTGCACTTGCACATTCACTCAACTAGTGTATATATATATATATATATATATATATATATATATATATATATATATATATATATATATATATATATAATTAAGCTCCTATGCTTTTAAAAGTACAAAGTCGTTGGTGCTTGTATGTTTTAAGCCCTTGGATTGAAAGATGTGTGGTTAGGATGATGTGGGCCCCCTTGGGTTAAGTGGGTGGTTGGTTGAATAGTATAATCTAACGGATGAAAATGATCGAATATGTAGATCTAATGGTAAAAAAATCACAAGCATCAAGAGCTTGGTGTTTTTACAAGCACCATAGCCGGACTCTCTCTCTCTCTCTCTCTCTCTCTCTCTCTCTCTCTCTCTCTCTCTCTCTCTATATATATATATATATATATATATATATATATATATATATATAGTGCTACCGGGGTGTTTTTATAAGCACGGAGGCCTCCGTGCTTCCACTTTGTTTTCGATGTTTGGACTTTCGAAACGACGATCGGCTCAGATTAGACTTGATCTAGAGTATTTGAAGTACCTAGAAAATAAATTTCGCGATTTTTCGATATCATTTGCCTAGTGATCGAAGTGGCCCAAAATCAACTGAAAATAAAAATCTTACAAAATATGGTGTTATGACCTTAAAATTTTAGATCAAAGTTATTGATCTTGTTCGATATGGTATAAAGAATTTTCTATCAAAATTCCATGTGATTTGGATATTTCCACACCGTTAAACTTGCAACCGCTCACCACTGCGTTAAAATTAGTGATTTTGAGCCTCTTCGATCACTTGGCAAATGATATCGAAAAATCGCAAAATTTGTTTTCTAGATACTTCAAATACTCTATATCAACTCTAACAGAGCCGATCGTCGTTTCGAAAGTCCGAATATCGAAATCAAAGTGGAAGCACAAGCCTCCGTGCTTATAAAAGCATACCAAAGACAACTCTCTCTCTCTCTCTCTCTCTCTCTCTCTCTCTCTCTCTCTCTATATATATATATATATATAGAACTAGGCTACTATGCTATCAATAGCACCAAGTCATTGGTGCTACCAATTTTTTTACCGTTGGATTGAGAGATGTTTGGTTATGATGATGTGGGCCTCTTAGGATTAAGTGGGTGGTTGGTTGAATAGTATGATCTAACGGGTGAAAATTATCAAAGGGGTGGATCTAACGGTGGAAAACTTGATAGCACGAAAACCTCCGTGCTATTGATAGCATAAATGACTATATATATATATATATATATATATATATATATATATATATATATATATATATATATATATATATATATATATATATAGAGTAGGGCTACTATACTATTATGAGTAGTAGAGCCCTACTACTCATAAATTGTTTTCGATGATAGAGCTTAGAATCGACGATCCACTCAGATTAAATATGATCTAGAGTATTTAAAACTTCTAGAAAATAAATTTTGTAATTTTTCGAAATCATTTACCTTACGATCAAAAGCTCACAAAATTGACAATTTTTAATGGCCGATATGGGATACTTGGTAGTTTAACGGTGTAAAAGAATTGAAATAGGTTGAATTTTTGATAGAAAATTCTATTCACTACCTAGATAAAGATCAATAACTCCGATCTTAAATTGAAGGATCCGATCATCTATTTTTAGGACATCGTTCGATTTCGGCCGTTCATTTCATGCCC
Source organism: Aechmea fasciata (assembly GCA_025177825.1). NCBI lineage: Eukaryota > Viridiplantae > Streptophyta > Magnoliopsida > Poales > Bromeliaceae > Aechmea > Aechmea fasciata. The sequence continues at coordinate 14,269,429 of CM045929.1, forward strand.
TTTTGATGGACTTTATTATGATTTTGAAAAATTACGAAATTTATTTTCTAGAAATTTTAAATACTCTAGATCATATTTAACGGAGTGGATCGTCGATTCTAAGCTCTATCATCGAAACAACTTATGAGTAGTAGGGCTCTACTACTCATAATAGTATAGTAGCCCTATATATATATATATATATAGAGAGAGAGAGAGAGAGAGAGAGAGAGAGAGAGAGAGAGAGAGAGAGAGAGAAATAGCACAAATCATTTCGTGCTACCAAATTTTCCGCCGTTAGATCTATCCTTTTGATCATTTTCACGTTAGATCATACTATTCAACCAACCACCCACTCAACCCTAGGGGCCCACATCATTCTAACCGCGCATCTCTCAATCCAATGGCTAAAAACTTGGTAGCACCAATAACTTTGTGCTATTAATAGCATAGTAGCCTAGTTCTATATATATAGAACTAGGCTACTATGCTATTAATAGCACCAAGTCATTGGTTCTCTCAAGTTTTTGCCCATTGGATTGAGAGATGTATGGTTAGGATGATGTGGGCCCCAAGGGGTATGTGGGTGGTTGGGTGAATAGTATGATCTAACGGGTGAAAATCATCGAGAGGGTGGATCTAACTACGGAAAACTTGGTAGCACCAAATGCATGGTGCTATCAATAGTATCCCACTCTCTCTCTCTCTCTCTCTCTCTCTCTCTCTCTATATATATATATATATATATATATATATATATATATATATATATATATATATATATATATATATATATATAATTAAATTTATGCTATCAATAGCATGAAGCATTCGGTGCTACCAAGTTTTTCGCCATTAGATTCACCCGTTTGATGATTTTCACCCGTTAGATCATACTATTCAACCAACCACCCACTCAACCTAGGGGGCCCACATCATTCTAACCCCACATCATTCTAACCCACATCTCTCAATCCAATGGCTAAAAACTTGGTAGCACCAAGTTTTTAGCCATTGGATTGAGAGATGTGGGGTTAGAATGATGTGGGCCCCCTAGGGTTAAGTGGGTGGTTGGTTGAATAGTATGATCTAACGGGTGAAAATGATGAAAATGATAGATCTAACGGCGGAAAACTTGGTAGCACCAGGTTCCTATATTCTTATGAGTATAAAGCCCTTCGTACTCATAAGTTGTTTTTAATGATAGAGTTTCCAAATCGACGATTCATTCCGTTAAATATGATTTAGAGTATTTGAAACTTATAGAAAATAAATTTTGTAATTTTTCGAAATCATAATAAAGTCTATCCGGTTGGCATAAAATGAATGGTTAAAATCGAACGATGTCATAAAAATAAATAATCGGATCCTTTAATTTAAGATTGGAGTTATTGATCTTTATCTAGATAGTGAATAAAATTTTCTATTAAAAATTCAACTTATTCCAATTCTTTACATCATTAAACTAGCAAGAATTCTATACCGGCCATTAAAAATTGTCAATTTTGTGACATTTTGATCGTAAGATAAATGATGTCGAAAAATTATAAAATTTGATTTTTAGAAGTTTTAAATGCTCTAGATAACTTTTAGTGGTATGGATCATCAATTCGGAAGTTCTATCATCGAAACGACTTATGAGTATTCGTACTCATGAGAGTATAGTAGCCTGACTCATATAGAGTCCAACTGATATACTATTGGTAGCACGAAAACCTCTGTACTACCAATTCGTTTTTGATGATGCAACTTTCAAATCAGTGATTGGCTTTGTTAGACTTGATCTATACTATTGAAAGTAAATAAACGGTTGAGAATAAAAATTTCATAAAAAATGATGATAAAAGACTTAAATTTTAAACCAAATACTAATCTTACTCTAAATAATGAAAAAAATTTCTATAAAAATTTCATCAGATTTGAATTATTTTACACCGTTAAAATCACAAAAGAATCACTTCGGTCCATAAAATTATTATTTTTGAGACATTTTGATCACTAGCCAAATAATATCGAAAAATTATGAAATTTAGTTGCCAAATATTTTCAATAGTGTAGATCAAGTTTAACGCAGCCGATCGTTGATTTGAAAGCTGTTTTATCAAAAACAACTTGGTAGCACGGAAGTTTCCGTACTACCGATAGTATACCAGCTTAGTTCTATGTAGGATAAACTTCAAATACCTCCTATGGTTTCACACTTTCTCACTTTAGTATCCTATGGTTTAAACTGTATCAAGTTAGCCCCTGTGGTTTCGCATTTTCTCACTTTAGTACCCTGTGGTTTAAAGTGTATCAAGTTAGTACTGTGGTTTCATTTTTCTCTTTGTATTATTCATTTCACTAATTTTTTTTCGTTAAATTAGTGACAAAGTTAAAATTAAAAAGTATTAAAGTGAATATTCGATAAACCTAGGTAGGATATCTGAAGTTTTTGTATATAATTTAACAAAATATTAACGGAGGAAAAAAAAAATCAATGATAAAGTCAAAACTAAAGGTTACTAAAGTAAATATTCGATAAAACTAAGTAGGGTACCTGAAGTTTTTTGTATATAATTTAATAAAATATTAATAGAGGAACCGACAAAAAGAAAAAAAATAAAATTACAGTGTACTAAATTGATGCACGTCAAATCACATGGCACTAAGTGAGAAAGTGCGAAACTATATGGTACTAAATTGATACAATTTAAATCATAGAATACTAAAATTAAAAAGTGTCAAACCATAGGGATGACATTTGAAGTTTTTCCTTCTATATATATATATATATATATATATATATATAGAGTTGAACTAGAATACTATCGGTAGTAAACGGTGGTTTTACTACCGATTTGTTTTCAATGATAGAGCTTCCAAATTGATGATCGGCTCCGTTAAATATGATCTAAACTATTTAAACTACCTAGAAATCAAATTTCACGCACTTTCGATATTGTTCTTTTATCCATCAAGTGGACATAAAAATGAAGCAGTGAAAAGGAATACTCTTTAAAAAATGATAATAGGAGTCTTGTAATCAAGATCAAGAGTATAGATCTTGTTTTAAATAGTTTAAAGAATTTTCTAACAAAAATTCAATTGATTTGGATATCTTTACGCTGTTAAACGAGAAAACGCCTCTTATCGACCATTAAAATTATAAATTTTGAAACCGTTTGATCATTAGGCAAATGAAGTCGAAAAGATTTGAAATTTGATTTCTAAACACTTCAAATGATATAGATCATGTTCAACGGAGTCGATCGTCGATTTGGAAGGCTCTATCATCGAAAACAAATCGGTAGTAAAACGGCTTTCTACCGAGTATTCTAGTTATCTATATATATATATATATATATATATATATATGTAAAACAAACAAGCCCTGCGCACTGCACAGCACAGCACACACAACTCTTGCTGGCGAGAGGGCGTGAAGGAGAGTCGGAGCGAGCGGGAGAGAGAGAGAGAGAGAGAGAGAGAGAGAGAGAGAGAGAGAGAGCGCGCGTCTGTCCCCCTCCCCTTCTCCTCTCGCTTGTGTGCGCTCTTCCGATCTTCTTCGTTCTTTTTGGAAAAAGAAAAAAAAGAAGAGAAAGCTTTGTACTCGTGATTCACCCACCACCTAGTCCCCTCGCCTCCCTCCCTTCACCTCCCCCGTCGCCCGGTCGTAACCCTAACCCTAGCGATCGATCCCATGGACTCCATCCCTGATTCCTCCTCCTCTAAACCTACCCGCCACCCCCCGTCTCCATGGTCCTGCGTCGTCCGCGGCGATCCCGACGGGTTCCCTTCCTCCCCTCCGCCTCCGCCGCCGCCCACCGCCGCCGCTGTTGTCGTCGCTGCCCCGATCCCACCGCCTCCGGAAGCGGCAGCGGACGCCATGTCGCCGTTGGATTCGGTCTCCGATGGCACAGATAAGGGAGCTCCGCCGCCGCTGCCCCCGGCCCCCCGGTGAAGAAGGCGGCTTGGAAGCGCCCCGCGGACGGCTCGATCGAGGTCGGCCCCGTCATGGGCGCGGTGTTGTGGCCGGCACTCTCCGAATCGACAAAGGCAGCTTCCAAACCCTCGCCATCGGCATCGTCATCATCATCATCCGATTTTTTGAAAGGCTCGGATGGATCGGCCTCTGCTTCTCCAGTGAGATCTCGAAATTTATTTGGAAACTTTCCTTGCTTTCTCAATTTCTTTGTTGAAAGGTTTCCTAGCTTTCTCAATTTCTTCGTCTGAATTTTGATGTGATGTACACGGATTCATGATATCAGGGGCCTATGATCGCTGCCTCTTCCCCGAAAGTAAACTTGAACAATCCAAACCCTAAATCGAACCCCAACCACGCCGCTCCCCAGCAGGAGAAATCTATGAAACACGGCACGCTGGCAAACGGCGGGCCATCGCCGCTCATCATCAACCCAGACAAGCAGCCAAGCCCTGATCCTTCTCCGAAAGACCAACCTAACATAAACCGCAACAATTGGGAGCATGGCACTAGGAGTGGGGACCAGGGCCGGGGTTATGGTGGCACCCATCGGAGGGGAAATAATGGCAGTGGCAGCAGCAGTGGCGGTGGTGGGGGTTCCCATCATGGTGGCTATAATGGTAGGCGTGATCACGGGCGCGGGCAGGCGGAGGCTTTGATGGATATTATCGGAATGCAAATGTTAGAGATGTCCATGTGGCCCAGCAGCCACGGAGTATTCGGCCACCGCCGTCGCCACCATTTGTTAGGGCACCTCTGCACGTCCCACCACCGCCTACTTTTATCAGCTCGCCTTCGCTAGCCAGGCCTTTTGGGCACCCCATGGCCTTCCCTGGTAAGTAATTCACTTAGCTTAGATGGTCTGTTAAGTTGAATTTGTTGTCATGATGTGTTTAATCTGTTTATCAGAAATGCATTCTCCTGTGTACTATGTCCGGGCACCCCCACCTCCGGAGGCTATAGGAGGCTTGGCTTTTGTTGCTCATCCGGCCGCTACCTCTATTATTTTTCCGCCGATGGATCCACAGAAGGCAAAGCTACTTACGCAGATAAATTACTACTTCAGGTGGTTATGTTGGAGATTTGTGAAAATAGTACTTTTGTTGATTAAAGGTGGTCTATTTTGTTACGTTATTTCTTTTTGATGTGCACAGTTCGGAGAATTTGTGTAAGGATATATATTTGCGGCAAAATATGGATGAGCAGGGTTGGGTTCCTTTATCCTTGATTGCGAGCTTCAACAAAGTGAGTTTATAAATGTTCTATCCTTTTGGCTTCCCTATGGTTTGTCCTTTTATAAGTGTTTGTCCTTTTGATCGTTTTGATGGAGGCTGCATATTTATCTTAGTCTTTTATTGAGCCTAGCGCCTAGGCGCCTAAGGCGTGCGCCTTAGGTGCTCTTTTTTAATCAATGGTATAGGTATATATGTTCTCCTATCAGAGTGTTATTCTTTGCAGCTCTTTTTTTCTTGTTTGCTAGTCAGTATTATCTTTAATATTCAGAAAAGTACCTTTATCATGGTCTGTGGTATGCCTTATTCTGATTTTTATTTATATTTTTTAAACTGCTCACGGCTATTCACTGTAATCTTTGTTTTCATGATCTTAGCTTATTTATAGGATTTGCAAGAAAAATGAGTTGTAAAGCATTTTTCATGAAATCTTGGTGACAATTGTCGACAGGGAATGATTTGTATTGTGGTTTACTTCAATTTGCTAATTATTAACTTTTAAAGAATGAACTACATGTAAATTGATATGTCGGATGTATGATGATTGATGATTAGTTTTAGTGCACATATTTAGAAAACAAGTTAATGAAACTAGTGTCATGGATTCATGGTTGATTAGGCTCAAGATTTATGTTTTTGTGCTAATTTTGTTTCTTGCTGAACAAAGCTTTATACCTTTGCACAAGTTAATAAGATTATTTCTTTATGTTTCCACTTTTCTAGACTGTTTTCAACAGATATTTTCGTATGAAATGATAATGCACATTATATATAGTTTATGTTGTTATTTGGATATAGTAGTAACATTGAATGATTGAAATTATTTTTCTTTACGTTATCGCCCAATATATTATACCCTAGCAGTGTTTGAAAAGGCGTGAGGTGCGGAGAGGCGCAAGACTCTCCTGGAGCCTAGGCGCGAGGCGCATTACGAGGCGCGCGCCTCAAGAAGGCAAGGCGCACATTTATTAAACCTAGTTTAAGTTGATGTTCTACATTAAAAAATTCCGAAATAACCATCAAAAAGTAAAGAAAACGCACACATATAGTTTAATTTGATGTTCTTGCTGACGCTGCTGCTGTTTTCGTTGTTGTTGCGTTTTGTTTTTCTGCTTCCGCTGCTGTTGGTTGTTTGTTTCTTGCTGACGCTGCTGCTGTTTTCGCTGCTGTTGCGTTTTGTCTTCTTGCTGATGCTGCTGCTGTTTTCGCTGCTATTGCGTTTTGTTTTCCTGCTTCCGCTTGTTTGTTGCCACTGCTAGCATAGCTGCTATTGGATGTTCGGCAGGGAGCCAGGGAGTGGATGTGGGAGAACAAGAGACGGAGAGGAGGGGGTGAGCGGCTGAATTTTTTTTAGGGGTTTTTTTTGGGTTTCTTTCAAGAATTTTCAAGTATTTTATCAGATTTAAAGTATAAGATGCAAATTCAAAACCCAACAATCCAAAACTTGAATTTTTTTGGATTTCTTTTAATATTTTTTAAGTACCTTATCGGGTTAAAGTATAATATGCAAATTCAAAACCCGACAACTAAAAAACTTTAATCAAAAACTCCTGAAAACTTAAATATTGCGAGGTGCGCGCCTCTAGTGCGCCTTTGCTGAGGCGTGCGCCTTAGCAATAGCGCCGTGCCTCGCTGTTGCTGAGGCGCTGAGGCCTGCGCCTCACGCCTAGGCGCTGAGGCCTGCGCCTCACGCCTAGGCGCCAAGGCGTGCGCCTCAGGTGCGCCTTTTCAAACAGTGTACCCTAAGGGCTAAGACTTTTAGAAATTGTCATTTTTGTATCTGTGTAATGTAGCCCCTAGCTTACTGATCTGAATTTATCTTTGTAACAACTCAACTAACAACTCAAAAGGTTCATTTTCATCTGATCCTTTAAACAACTGGCATTGTAAATTTCAAATAAGTACTTGACTCAACTTGAACTTTAGCCAACCTAACCGGATTGCATCTGTTAGTCATTTATCTAGCTTCTTTCAGTTTGAATACATCTTCTTTTTACTTCTCTCATAGCATTAATTTGGTTACCCAGATCTTTTATTTGGCTTTTGACTACCAAATCAAGGTCTTGAGTTCCTTCACAGTATATGGATCTAGATAGTTCGATGCCGCACTATAAGTATGATAATAGGATGGAATTTGGGACGCACATTGAAGTTTGGACTGGTAGAGTGTGGGTGAAAAATAATTCATAAGACACCAGACTTGCTCATCTACACATTTGACACAAACAGAGGCTTAGGGAAAGGTGGTGGGCTGGATTGGATTGTATAGAGTGGAGGAATGAGATTTGATGCAATTTGGGGCTTAAGGGAAGGTTGTGGAGTGGATTTTTGAGAGGGAGAGGTTGTTGGGTTTCAAAAAAGATGGCCAGCTAGGTTTTTAAAGAGAAAGAGATTACAATAAATTCATTTACAATAATCTTACAAGATAACGAGAAGACACTTGTTTGAAAAGGTGCGCTTGAGGCACGGGCCTTAGTGCCTCAGCAATAGTGAGGCGTAGTGCTATTGCTGAGGTGCGTGCCTAGGCTTTGAGGTGCATGCCTCAGGTGAGGCGGGTGCCTCGCAATATTTAAGTTTAGACGTATTTTGGATTTAAGTTTTTGGATTGTCGGGTTCTAAAGTTTATTCTTATACTTAAACCCGTTGAGATACCGAAAGAAATCCTAAAATCACCCCAAAAAATCATAAAAAAAACCAATTGGGTCTAAGTTTTTGGTTTGTTGGGTTCTGAATTTGATTCTTATACTTAAACCTGTTAAGATACTTAAAGAAATCCTAAAATATCCCAACAAAACGCTAGAAAAAACAGCCGCTCGCCCTCTCCTCTCCCTCTTGTGTTCTCCACATCATGTCTTTGTCGCACCGTGCACCAACAAATGGGAAGCGAGGGAAGCGATGGGAGAAGCAGGTGGGAGCAAGTAGTGGAGGCTAATAGCGGCGGTAGAAGCGAGGAAGCGACAACGACGACGAAACAAGCGGCGGCGATGCGAGCTTTGAGGATGAGGATGAGTTTGGGGATGATGCTTGAAGAATGACCAAATGAGAGCATTGGCGAGACAATTACTTTTAAGTTTTAAGTTTAAAGCTAAAGTTGAAAACTTGAAATATATATATTTTTAATTTTTAATTTGAGAATCTATATGCATGTGTTTTTTTTTACTTTTTGATGGTTATTTTGTTTTTGTATGGTTATTTTGGGTTTTTTATATGTAGAAAATCAAATTAAACTAGGCTTAGTAAATGTGCGCCTCACCTTCTTGGGGCGCGATCCTCGCAATGCGCCTCGGGCTGGGCTCCAAAAGAGCCTTGCGCCTCTTTGCGCCTCGCATCTTTTCAAACACTCTTGCCAGATTTTAGTAAATACCCTTTAAAACTACACAAATCTCTTATCATTAACAAGATAACAAATCCTCACAAGAATTTCAAATTAACACTTGACTCAGCTCCAACTTGACCCAGCCCAACTAGGGTGCATTGATAAGGTAAAGACAAATAAGAATTTAATAATTACTGTTTAAAATTACGGAGATCTCTTGTCATTGACAAGATAAGAAAATCCTGTCAAAGAAGCTGTCTTTATATCAATAATAACTCAATCAAAAGATTATTCTTACTTGATCTTCTAACTATAACAACCTAGAATTTCAAACTAACACTTGACTCAACTCCAACTTGGCCCAGCCCAACTGGGCAGCATTGGTTTCCACCGTTAGATTTAACCCTTTGATTATTTTCACCCGTTAGATTATACTATTAAACCAATAACTTACTCAACCCTAGGGGCCCACATCATCCTAACCGTTCATTTTTTCATCCAAGAGCCGAAAACCTAATAGCACCAAACGCTTGGTGCTATTGATAGTATACCACCTAGGTCTATATATATATATATATATATATATATATATATATATATATATATATATATATAGAGTCCGGCTACTATGCTATTAATAGCACGAAACACTTGGTGCTACCAAGTTTTTTGCCGTTAGATCTACCATTTTGATCATTTTCATCCGTTAGATCATATTATTCAACCACCCACCCTCTCAACCCTAGGGGCCCACATCTTCCTAAGTGCACAGCTCTTGAGTCAACGGCCAAAAACTTAGTAACTCCAATGACTTGGTGCTATTAATAGTATATTAGCCTAGTTCTATATATATATATATATATATATATATATATATATATATATATATATATATATATATATATATATATAGTTGAGCTAGAATACTCTTAAAAGCACCAATGAGTTGGTGCTTTTGAGTTTTTAACCATTGGATATATGGATAAATGTGGAGTTGAGATGATGGTGGTAGGTGGTGGTAGGTGGAATAGTGTTTGATCCAAGGGGTATTAGTAGTTGGGATGTAGATCTAAGGGCTAGAAACTTAGAAGCACCAAGAGCTTGGTGCTTCTAAAAGTATTCTAGCTCTACTCTATATATATATATATATAGTAGGTTTTGTGTGCTATTAGGAGCACGGAGGCCTCCGTGCTCCTAAGTCATTTTCGATGATGGTGTTTTCGAATCGACGATCGGTTCTGTTAGACTTGATCTAGCATATTTAAAATATTTAGAAAATAAATTTTGTGACTTTTCGATATCATTTACCTAACGATCGAAAGGGTACAAAATCAACGGTGAAAATAAAAATCTTACAAAAAGTGGTGATATAGTATTAAAATTTTCGATCGAACATATTGATCTTGTCAGAATAGTATAAAAAATTTTCTATCAAAATTTTATCTGTTTTGAATATTTCTACACCATTAAACTTGCAAACCAGTATACATCAACCATTAAAACTTGTTGATTTTGAACCCCTTCGATCGCTAGAAAAATGATCTTGAAAAATCACAAAAAGTATTTTCTAGAAACTTAAAATACGTTAGATCAAGTCTAACGGAGCCGATCGTCGATTCGAAAGTTCTATTATCGAAAACGGCTTAGCAAAGAAGCCTCGTGCTCCTAATAGCACACAAGACCTACTATATATATATATATATATATATATATATATATATATATATATATATATATATATATATATAAAACACTATGATTCCACAATATTTCTTGCCGTGGCAAGAAATCCTTCATTCATCAATGAATATTATGTACAATATACATACACATACATACATATATATATATATATATATATATATATATATATACATATATATGTATATATATATATATATACATATATATATATATATATATATACATATATATATATGTGTGAGGCTACTATGCTATCGGAAGCACGGAGCCTTCCGTGCTTCCACGTCGTTCGATGATGCGGCTTTCGAATCGTCGATCGGCTCCGTTAAACTTGATCTAGAGTATTTGAAGTATCTAGAAAATAAATTTTATAATTTTTCGATATCATTTGCCTAGTGATCGAAGGGGCACAAAATCAAATAATTTTAATGGCCATAGTGAGTCGTTTGAAAGTTTAACGGTGTAGAAATATCCAAATTACATGAAATTTTGATAGAAAATTCTTTATACTATATAAAACAAGATCAATATCTTTGATCTAAATTTTTAATGCCATATTATCGCGTTTTGTAAGATTTTTATTTTCAGTTGATTTTTAGCCCTTTCATTCGCTAGGCAAATAATATCGAAAAATCGCAAAATTTATTTTTTGGTACTTCAAATACTCTAGATCAAGTTTAACAGAGCCGATCGACGATTCGGAAGCCACAACATCGAAAACGACGTGGAAGCACGAAGCCCTCCGTGCTTCCAGAAGTATAGTAGCCTTACTCTATATATATATATATATATATATATATATACATACATATATATACATACATATATTTACATACATACATACATATACATACATATACATATACATACATACATATTGCTCTTCTTGAGCCAAGACCTTTTCTCTTCCTTCAACCGTTTTTTTTTTCCATATGCCACTTCTCTTCTCCCAAAAGCTTTCTCTCATCTTCCAACTCCCGAGACCCCTAATTTTTCAAAACCGCTCCCGCCTCATCTTCCAACTCTCAAGCCCCCTCATCTTCTAAAACCACCTGCCCTCCCTCCCTCATTACCCTCCTCCTCAAATAAATTCATAGTAGGATAAATAAATATCTTTATATGATTAGTTAAATATGAATTTGAGTCTCTTTAATTTTTCCTTTATTATTTATTACCCTTCATAATATTTTAAATATTTTTTCTATTTTTCTTAACGTTTTTATTTGTTTGCTAAATCTGTAGACTATAGATTTTTACTAAAGCATTTCTACCCGCCGCATCGCGCGGGTTCCTACGCTAGTATATATATTATATGGTATGACAATTTCTAGATATTTTAGGACACACTATGTACATTTATTTCCTAATATTTTGAATTAATTATATTTTCATTCTTAGTATCTGATGCAAATTGACTTAATTCTCCCCTTATTAGTGGCCTTTATATTTGCTTGTTTGGACTATATCCGCCCACTATATTGGTCAGTTCAAATTATTTGCGGCACACTTGCTTATATTCTTTTTCCGATTATTTAGACTTTCAAGATTAGATTTGTTAGAGAATATCATCTATGTGTGCTGAGATGTTACATGTTGCTTTACTAATTATTACTAATTAACTCGGTAAGATAATCTAGTCTGCCTCTTCTCTGGCGGTCCTCTCTGGCTAATTTATCTCATTTGAAATGTTAGGCTCGTTTGTCATTGTTTATCTTTTTTGTTTTTTTTCCCAGTCTTCTATGTGATTGGAGGAGCCAGTGATGGACTCCTTTCTGATTGTTACCATTAGTTTGAAACCTAATCGACAACAAAGCAAAAAGTTACTATACTTCTCCTGTGGTTATAATTAGAATATGGTGCAAATACGCAAACTCACAGTAACAAAATTAAGGCAATCTATGGTGTCTTCAATACTATAGATTAGAAATAGGATATACAATACCAAAAGTACACTTAGTTATTGGATCCACAAATGTGATGTACTCTGGGAGCAATGCGCACTAAGCAGCATACTGTGCTACCTACAATGAAGAGTCATGTTTGTGGTTGGTCTGTTATGCAGTCTTCTATCCATGGTGCTATGAAGCTAATTACGATTTAAAGATGCGATGATGGTCGTTATCCGTGAAACATTTGATTTATGGAAATAAAGTCTTACATTGGTTGATTAGCCTTATAACCATGCTAATCATCTTGAATTCCATTTGTTCTCATTTTTTTTGAATTTTATCTAATATTTTTTATGTATGTTCATGACAACAGCCTGCTAAAATGTTTTTGCAGGTCAGAGAAATCACCAATAGCCTGGAGTTTATAATAGAAACAGTGCAGTTATCAACTCTGGCGGAGCTACAGGTATCCTTTTTTCTAGTCTATTTCAATATTAACAATTTTCTGAACTCTTGCAGCCACATTTATTCTCATCATTTGGCAAACTATAGACATTTTCTGAAGGAATTCTCGTTCCATCGTACAAACTAAGTCCCGATTAATGCCTCTTTCTAGATTGCTTTAGGGTAGGACATCTATGATGTACAGAAACTTAAACATGCTGTTGTGTTCTATATAATTTCGTGAATCTCTTTGGGTAGTTTGGTTGAGGGATAACGGAGATAAGTTAGTCTATTTTAATTTTTCTACTATTCAGGTATAACTGTTTGACATTAGAGTGTCAATGTAATGAGGAGGGATAGTTGTGATGGTTAGGGGCCCAAGTTAAAGCGAGTGACAACCGAATTATCCTAGAAAGCCGGAATTAGCAGAACAACTATCCACAGCCATGCATGTACCAGCTGTGTTTGACAGAATGAGGGATAACTTTAACCCTTATTGTCTCTGAAATGAGCATTTACTGTAATGTTAAACTATTGGTTTTTTGTCTGCGGGTTTCTTTTCTTTCTTATTATCTCTTATGCTCTTATATAGGGAGATAAGATAAGGAGGCGCAATGACTGGATGAGTTGGGTGCTTCCCAATCGCAACAATATTATTTCTGCTTCTGGTCCATCCTCTCCTGCTACTTCTGCTTCTGCTGCTACTAATGTGGATACTCTTTATGCTCATTTTCAAACTGTCGGACTGGATGCGATGAACATTCGAAGTAGCATGAGGGGACCAACTCGTGCAGATTCAATTCTTAACCGATCAGCATCTGGTAATAATCTTAATACCTGGCCACAAATGGGGGATATTCACGGCAATGGGGTAAATCATGCTTTTACTGGGCATACTTATTCAAGTGAACAAAACTCTGCAAGGAGTTTAGCCAGGAGTGACACCTTATAATTTTTAGTTTAAGAACATTCTGTGGAGGGGGCATATATTGGGAAGGGATCAAAAGAAGTTTGGGAAAGGATCCTCTGGTTCAGGTAATATGTTTTCCTTGTTTAGTTATGGGCATAATAAACAGCATTGAAAAAAAGAACCAAATGCAAACAAAGACAAACTATAAGAATTAGAGAAAATTAAAACAAAGAATAGAAGATAGGGGGAGAATTATGCCAACAATAAGGTGTGTTTTATCTTATGGTTCAAGTGGTGATTCTTTTGGATGGCGGTATCTAATTACGGCCGTTGGCTGGTATCTGTTCCCATCAGACTTCAGTTTGGCTGCAAACCTCCAACCTCTTTTTTTGGGGGAGGGTCTGAACTGTCATTTTGAGAGTCGGATAAGATGAGCAATGCTGCAATAGGTTTGTCTGCTTTCCTTTTCAGATCCTTCTAAAGACTCATTTTTTAATTCATCTTTCTTTCCACTTTTTATTATCATTTCACCTTTTAAAAGAAGGCATAAATTAATTACTTGCTGCTAGACAGCTATCAGATACTTACTGTAGAAATCTATCTTTTATTTGGACTATGAATTCATGCTTTTCTATTCATTGTGGATCTAAAGCTTATTTTAATTATAGAATGCTAGTCTATAGTTTGCTTTTCCCTCTCTAGTTTATCTTTCGATGTGCTTGTTTATCTCTAGGATACTAATCAGCTGCTCTAATTGTGCATTCAAAAAAGCACATTTCTTACATCCCTTGTATGGTCTTTGTACCGGCTCACAGGATTGGGGGTTGCACTCTAGCTTTTCGTTTTCATAGCAAAAAGGCATCATACTGGGACTGTCTTTGTGATTACTCAGTTTTAGCTTTTATTAATATTTATCATTCCTGACATTTGGATGGAGTCAATATCAGTTGCTGAGGTTGGAGAATTAAACATGAAACTTGGGTTTTAGGTTTGATTCTCACGGCAGTAGAATTTACCCTGGTGAATCCTCAGAAGAATTTGCTATTTGAGCGGCATTCGAATGGTTTGTCCTGTCTACAGCAGTGGATGTGATTAGATTGCAAGAGGAGTCAGTCGGCGTCCTTTTCAGCCTGGGTAAAAATGCTAGTTATATCATGTTGTTTAACTACCGTCTCCTTACATCCCGAAGTTATCAGATGAGATAGCTCAATAGGGTGGCAGAAGCTCGTCTCCCTGATTATACTCCTTGTTAGGATTCTTTTTTAGGTTGTAGTGCCTATACTGCTCATGGAATGCTTTATCATTGGAAAGAAGTGTTACATGAGAAAAGCTCAACTGCGTCCCTAATTGCGAGTTGTGATTGTGTTCCACAGTAGTGTCAGTCGTGTCAATTTAAAAACAATCTAAATATCTGTAATAGGACCTCAACTAGATGCTCCTAACGTTTGACTTTTCTAATTGTGTCACATTGTCTCATGCCCTAACATTCTTGGGGTAAACAAGTTTGTGTCGTTTCAATGTTGGAGTTCTCTCAGTAACCTTTTGTCATGTTGGTTGTGCTGGAGTCATTTAATCACGCATGCGTCAGAAATTGCTAACCCTAGCTGGTCTCAGGTCCTGACTGTAGGTTTTCTTTAACGGTTGCTGACCTTCTATTTTCTGTGAACTCTTTCAAAACTTTGGCCTCCAGGCTCCATCCTCTTGAAGTGAAGCATTTGATCTCCAGAACTTGTACAAGTATTAAAAATTATCTTACTATGATCAACTTTCATGTTCACCGGCGGGCATGATGATTTGGGTGCCGGGTGAAGCCGTGAAGCATCGTTTACTTGAAGATTCATTCGCCATTAAACTCTCTTTTTAATATTTGTCCGGGTAGCCTTTAGACCAGAAACTCGCATCTTTCTATTTTTATTTTCTTTCTTTTCAAATGGGCATTTCTGTTATCAGATGCTCCTTTTAACGTAAAAAACATTTAAACTTAGGAAGTTTTCTTCCAGATGATGCCTATATGACATCCAGGCCATCGTTCTTGTTAAGTGGGCTTAAACAGTAGATGACGCCGGCTTCTGATGTGGTATACAGAAGTTCCAAGGGGTCCACTGATATCCATTGGAGAAGAATGAGGGCTAAAGTAAATCATTTGTAGTAGTACGGGGGGCTAACAATGCTTTGCGTACCTTTTAGTCACTCCCTTTAGGTCTTTTCAATGTTCTTTGCTAGACTCATGAGTTATCATACCTTGATACTTCAATGGCGAAGCTCCAAGTTTTCCCGGTCTTGCGGACTGACTCTCTCTCTCTCTCTCTCTCTCTCTCTCTCTCTTTCTCTTTGTTGTATTGCTTGTGGCGGAGCAGGAGGGGTAAAAATTAGTAGCGAGTGTGAGAAAGTGGAAACCTCGCGAGTGTTTAGTTTGTTTAGTTTGGCTGATTGTTTTTTGGAAGCCATTGGTTCCCATCTGGTACCCACAAAGGAAACTTCTGATGATCTCATTACTGTTGTGCAGCGGTGTGGGAAGTGGATCTGGATATAATAGAACTCCGGTGGCGTGATTTTGGATTCCACCAGCTTGTGAGTTTGCTGGACCCAACTACCAAGATCAAGTGTGTTGGTTAGGTCTAAGAGATTATCAATAAGATTAATAAGTGTGTTGGAGGAGTGAGAGTGGTTTTAGAATGAGTGAACCCTCCTGAAAAGCGTGGCGTCATAGTGGAGCAATTAGTCATGTGATATGCAGAAAGTGTTCTTAGTCTAATTCAAATTTTCATTTTGAATTTGAATATGATTTTGATCAAACTTGATTGGACGTGCAGTTGATCAAAACTTACCCAACGTAAGGGCGTTCGTTGCAGGTCGTTTAAGATCCTTTTCGCCCTTGTTCGGGACTACAATAATCAACGGAGGATGAAAGTTGGTGCGTCCTATTGCTTCTCTTGCGGCCGGAAGTTATTACTCAAAATTAAAAGTTTTATTATAGTTTGGAACTTTTGCCTCAGCTCCGAAAAGCAGCTACTGAGAGAATTTAGTACTGTACTTTTCCCTATGACTATCAATACTAGATCCAATTCACGATCCACGACTTAAAACAATATAGAGATTTTTTTTGCCGATACAAACAAGTTATGCCGTGGAGTGAAAAAAACAATTTCGAATCGGCTTTGTCTACGAACAAGGCCGCTCAAAGTAATGCAACTGTGAATCTCATTGAGAGTTCGATCCTGGCTGGCTCAGGAGGAATTTGGTATAGAGATCTTTCTGATACAGGACTTAACAATATTTAGTTGAGTATTACTTTTATATTATTGTACACACAACAGTGCTAAGCATCCATCAGCAGTGGTAGGGCGTTGGCGCACTCTTTCTTTAATTGCAGGTTGGTTGTTTGTTTGGGCCCCGCTTTTGGTGTGATGTTTGGGAAAGATGAGTGCTCTTGATCTGTTTGGTCGTGCTTGGCAATTGTATTTGGTTCTAAATACTAATCAAGCACGACGAATCGAAAACGTGAGCATATGTAACCTACTTGACCTGGATAAGTGGACAAGTTGAGTCCAATATAACCCTTAAATCCGGGATAATTTGGACCATAAAAATTGGAGTAAATGAAACGATCTTATCCACCGTTCATTATGTAGACCTTATAAATCAATCTCAAAATATGATGGATGGTGGATGCGACTATCTCACTATGAGGATTGTCCTCGTAAAAATTTTTATCCAGAAGAGTGCGACAACTAACCAACATGAAAGATCAACTAATTTGCACCTGAAATGATCCAAACCGAAATAACATAAAACTACTCAAAACAACATTAATGGTACAGCGCAAACAACTAAACGCAAAATAGAGTGAAGCATAAATTTCAAGATAATCCTAGAGCCAAATAACTGGAGACCCAAACAACTTAAATCTCCAACTACTCGAGACCTGAAGCCCGAATCGATTAAAATTCAAACTTCAAACTTTGGTAGCCAGAGCCTAATGACTTAAAAATAGATAGACACTAATCTAGATCTAATCAAAACCTGAATGAATCGTCTGAAAGCGAAAGCGAAAGCAGCCCGAATGTGTACAACCTAAAAGTTGATGCAACTCGAGACCTATACTTGCGCGAACAACCGGAAATGATCTGATCGAATGCCAACCCAACGCGCCTGATGACCACCTCTTATAAACTAATCACTTATCGAAATTAGTTCATTAGCATTATAAGTTCGATAATTAAGTTTTTGGAAAGTTCTGTAGTGAGTTGATTATTATTTTGCAATTTGGGTGCAGGGCAAATGTATAGTCCGGTTCCCTTCTTCCGATTTTGCATACCTAGCTAGTAGTGTCTTGCTACTGCGTAGTCTACTTGATGCAGGCCAAGATAACAGTGCATATCATCGTAAATATTATTATTATTATTATTATTATAGAACATGAAAAGAAGACATAAAAAAGAGTAGAGAAGAAGAAGAGAGATAAGCTATGTGTGTAGTATACATACAGGTCATACAAACATGCACTAAGAAAGATTACACTGCACATCATATAGATCTAGGGTAAATTTTTTATTAACCAAAACTTCTTTTCTACATAAGCTTTTGACCCTATTTATAATAAAGAAAACCATTATTCTAATCCAAATCGAATATCTTAATTTTAGAAATTTTTTTAATACAAATAAATATAATTTTAATTTAAAAATCTTCAAATCATATCTATAATTTTTAGAGACTTACTCTATATAAAATGATCTTAAAAATCTATCAAAACAAATTAACTAAAATAAATTTTCAAAATTTTTTTAACAAAGGGAAAACTTCAAATATAATCCCTATGTGGTTTAGCGCTTTCTTACTTTATTACCCTGTGGTTTAAAATGTATTACTTTAGTACTCTATTGTGTCTTTTTTTTTTTGTTTTTTTTTTCCGTTATCCTGTCCGTTAAAATATATAGAAAAAGACTTCAGATACTACTCCTTGTGGATTATCGAATATTCACTTTAGTAGCTTGTGGTTTACGAAATTTTTACTTTAGTATCTTATGGTTTTAATTTTCTCATTGATTTAATGAACAAAAAAAAAGGAAATAACCGAAAAAGGAAAACGAAACCACAAGATACTAGAGTTAAACCATAAGCTACTAAAATGAAAAAGCACTGAATCAAATGGGGTGGTATTTGAAGTTTTCCAAAAAAAAAAAAACAGTTATAGTTGAGTTCTTCGCTGTATCACCAGTAAAAGCTTATTACAAAGCACTGAATCACCAGTTATAGAGTTATAGAACCTATGTGGCAATATCATCTATTACTAAGCATATTATTTTATTTTAAATATTTGATCACACTCCGAGTATCTAATTGCAATAGAAAATTTTCACACGGAATAAGATGTCAGTAAATAACTTATTATTCAATCGATATCCAAACAGAACTTACATCTATTAGGGCCACGATGACCGATTGGAACTAAAGAAAGATGTACTCAAACAAACAGATTGCGAATCTCAAATCAAAGCATAATGGCGCAACCATCTCCCAAATTGTCCAAGCATTCATTCATGGTTAATCGAAAACAATTACAAGGTTTAATTATAGCGATTCTTGCGCAAATGTTTGTGAGTTTATGATTTGTATGCCTCATTTTCGAATCTCAGAACTAAATTCTCCGTCGCTAAAATTTAAAAAAAAAAAGAGAAGGAAATCAATGGCATCCCTAGCTACCACTAATCCCCCTTCAGGTATAAACGATTTTAAAATTCGGAAAAATTTTAAAATTCATCTCGATCCCCCAAACTCCAAGTTTAATTAAGGCAACATCAAAATTTTGTCACGTGATCAGTAGTAGAGAACACGCACGAATGAAAGGAGAATATATATATACCAGGGCACCACCCGTAACTAACTAGTTAAAATCCTGGTACGAGAAAAGTAGAGAACCAAATAACCAAATCGTCACTGAGCTGCTCCTCGTAACCCCTTGCCGGTCCCCCGTCGTCGTCGATCGGCACGCGGCACAGCGGGCACGTTCGCCGGCACGAAAGCAGCAGCCACCGATCGACGCACGCCCGGTGGAACAAATGGCGGCACGGGAGCTCCCGCGTCGCTTCTTCATCCTCTTCGAACCTCGACAGGCAGACGCAGCATTCCTCGCCTGCTTCTGCTTTCAGCTTCAGCGGCTCTGCCGGGCCGCTCGGGCTTCTCACGACCACCAGCGGAGCTGCTGCTGCTTCTTCGAAAACCCAATTCTTGAGGCCGAACACGCCAGAAACGAGAGCGGCGAAGCGACCCATGCACGCATAGTTTCGCTCCGAGGAGCTAATAAGGTCCTGAGCCACACACTGGCTAGTTAGGAAAGATTACGGAGAGTTTCGCATGCAATGTTAGATGATGGTCTCTTGTTGTTGTCAGAATGAATGAATTGCTTTGTACACAAAAGGTTGGTTGGAGGGATAAAGATGAAAACTCCCTGTCGGAAGGTGCACCAGAAAAACACTGAATCTTGTATTTGACACACAACTATATAATCAATTAATTAAGTGTGCCAAATTTAAAGCAACTGTATATATATATATATAGATATATAGAGGAGCAAGCACTATTCATTAGGTTCGTTTATAACAACAATCGTTTCGATGCATTTGATCATCAACATATGTAAGGGAAATATGTTCATGTTGTTGGTCGACCTGTTGCTTATTTATTTCCCGAAAAATTGACTTACCATTTTGAGCGCATAAAACAATGCTTAAAAAAACGGAAAATTATGAGTGACGGATATATATAGCTGCTAAAAAACAATAACAATGTATGGATGGTCCCAACAAAATTAGTCTAAAATTAAGTAATAAATTAAGGAATTAAATTATCTCTAAAACATGAGTAGAAAAAGTCAAATCAAAGTTTTAAGAAGTGGTGAAATATATAGTGCTCCTGGCAGGTTCAATTTGAACAAATAGTCAAACTTTCTGCTAATTTTTCCTTTTTTTTTCTTTTTTTTCTTTTTTTTTTTTTTGTTTTTATGAGTTTCCATCAGTAAATTAGTGTACTAGTTTTAATATCCAAACCTAGCTAGTTTAGCGCAGCAAAGATATTTAGAAATCTTAGCTACCGTTTGGTTCGGAGTTAAGGAAAAATTAGTTATTCCATGAATAGGATTAAGTTCGGGGTTAAGGTGGGATCAGAGTATTTTTGTGTTTAGTTAGGGGTTGGAGTTAGTCCAGGATTGTAAAAAATAGTATTTGGTTGGAGTAGTTGGGATAAGGAGGATAATGAGATATTATAAATAAAAAATAATGTTTGGTTGGGGTTAATTGGGATTAGCTAATCTCACCCCAAATGAGCTATTCTGGGATAACCCATTTATAAATGGAGTTAGCTAATCCCAAGTATTTGGGAATAAATTCGGGGTTAAGAGATTATTCCACTCCTTAACTCTGAACCAAACGGAGGCTTAAAAATCAGACTATATATAATTAAGGACAGCGACTGATACTTTAGTTAAAGTCTTTTAAGGATACATCACTTCAATACAAGAATGACTTCATGGGGAGTGAAACAAGAGCCACAGTAAATTAAGCTCTCCTGTTGATCGAGATGCATCACCTGCCGTTATTTGGACATAAAGCAGCTCTGATTAGATCGTTGATTATTTTGGAATGGAAGAACCTATCATGCCAACCATAACTCATAATCAGTACGAATTATTCATGGACAATAATGATAATTCTAGTTAAGGAAGGGTCCACGGGCGATGCCGCGAAAAGATAATATTTTGGTTATTTTTCAGACTTTTTATTTTTTTAAGACACATATTTTATGAGTATACAAAAATATGTATTAATACACGAAATAAAAAAAATACACTCCTATAAATTAGATACAACAATATCTCACACTAACTTTATATAAAGCACATTTATTTCAAAAATTTTACAATATTAAATAAAATTATAATTATATAAAATATTACCGAATTAAAATAGCAAGAGAACACAAAATAGTGCACTACTAAAAAATAAAAATTCCCCAACAATTGCCTATTTATAAAAAAATAAGTCAACACCTGCAAAAGTTCTAATATTTTTAAATATGTCCATCTGATTTATTACCGTTATAGAATTATTTATTTTTTAAGTAAAATGTCAATTTTGCCATCACAAATATGACCCTCCAAAAACCACAACAGTATAATATAAGAGGGGCAAAAATGTCAGTTTATCTCATAAACTAATTAGGGTTAAGTGTTTAACCTATGATTAACTAAAATTTTCTAACAGATTCTAACGGCAGAGACATATTTGAAAATATTAAAACTCTTGTAGGAACACTATATTAGAGTTGAACTTTATAGAGATATATTTATAATTTATTATGTTTGCAGGGACCTGAATGAAATTAATCTTTTTATATATTACAGGTTTTATAAGGTTAGATTTTAATTTTATCATATTAATTATTAAAAAATAAATTTTTTGTTCATGCAAGAATTTTTAAACGTGGTGCAGGTAAAAGAAAAAAAAAGAGATAGAAAGAAAAGATAATGAAAGAGAGGGTAGTGGAGAAAGTGCGTGGGCCCCACCAATGCTCCAACCTCTCTCATTAACCTTCTACTAAATAGCTTCTTTTTTTTTTTTTTTTTTTTTTTGAGAAAAAGGTAGCAAGCTACCTGCTTCATTCATAAGGTGGGATGAATTAAGCGTACAGGGTGGAAGCAGCGAGGGCCTCCGAAAGCGACAAAAGAAAAAGACAGAAAAGAAGGAAGAAAGAAAGAAACAAATAGACAAAATAAGCTAGTACAGCGTTAGGTCAAGTCAGAATACTCCTGGCCTCGAATCATAGCGGTGATGCGTCCCGCCGAGTGGATCGCGTTTGGGGGTGTCTCGAAAAATGACTGAATTTCTAACCGCCCAGACGACCCACCAGGTTGCCGCTAGATGAGTTAAGCCTTTAAGTTTCATCACGTCGTTAGGGGTTTCAGATACGTGGGACCAGAGATTGCACACCGCTCCAGAGGTATCGAGAAATGCATCGTGGTCCACCGTAGAGAGCAGGACGAAGCGAAAGAATATGCAATTAGCGAATAGGTGGTCACAACTTTCCGGGAGAATCCCGCAGAGCACACATAGCGGGTCTACGGGCGTGCCTCTGGAGAGCAGCCTGTCAGTCGTGAGAAGTCTCTTTCGAAGCAACGTCCAGATAAAGATCTTGATTTTAGTTGGGATCTTCAAGGTCCAGATGTGATGATTCCACCGATCTCTACATCCCCCATCTGAGATTAGCTGGTAGTGAGATTTAACCGAAAATAGGTGATTGGAGGTCCATCGCCATCGGAGCAAGTCTTGCCTCGTTTGCACGGGTGTCTGCTTAGAGAGTGTGTCTTTAAGTAATTGCAGCTGACTACCGCCGTTTGGCGGTCGAGCCTCGGCGAAGCCTCTAGTGATAAAACGCTATCTCCATCCATTATGGTTCCAGCAATGAGATATTCGAGCTCCCTTGTTCACGATTTGAGCGTAGATGTCTGGAAATAATGTACTAAGTGGTGTTTCGCCAATCCACATATCTCGACTGCAGCCCGATGTTCCGGCCATCACCAAGCTCAAAAGATAAACCACATTTGAAGGCGTCGCGGCATTGCAGAACTCCTTTCCACCACTGCGAGTGGGGAACAAAACTTCTTCCCTCTTGCAGAGGTCTTCTTCTCACATAGTAGAGGCGTGAAATCAATTTGGGCCATAATAAGTGTGGTTCATTGAAGAAACGCCACCACCATTTAGATAGCAGCGCCATATTCATTCCCGCCAAATCTTTGATCCCTAAGCCTCCTTCTTTCTTACTTTTGCAGATGGATTTCCAGCTAAACGAGACAGGCTCCTCCAGAGATGCTAGCGCAGCCTTTCCAGAAGAAAGATCTTCTAAGTGAATCGATTCTGTGTAAAACCCATTGCGGCGCTTTGTAGATGGAGAAGTAGAATAGCGGTAAGTTAGTGAGCACCGAGTTGACAAGCGTAAGTCTACCCCCATAGGAGAGGAGTTTCGCTTTCCACCCCTCGATTCTGGCAGATATACGGTCAATGATCGGAGCCCAATCTTCCCTCCGTAGGTGTTTATTATAAAGTGGTAGACCGAGGTAGCGGAACGGGAGATTCCCGACTTTACATCCAAGAATGTTAGCAAGTCTGTTAGCTCTCTGGTGGTAAGGGCCCAGATAGTACAGGTCTGATTTGTCCAAGTTGATTTTCAGGCCTGAAGCCCACTCAAAAATATCCCAAATAAACTGTAGATTTCGCAGGAAGCGTTTCCTAGGCTCAGAGAAGAAAATCGTGTCGTCCGCGTATTGGATCAGCGTAGTTTGACAGTCAGTGGACGGTCCAATACCACAGAGAAGGTTGCTAATCCTTGCAGTATCAATGAGTCTAGCTAGACAGTCAGCGACTAAAATGAAGAGGTAGGGCGAGAGGGGGTCTCCCTGTCTAAGACCCTTTCTCATTTTAAACCATTCTGTCGGGGTGTCGTTGACTAGAATGGCAACTTTGGCGTTGCAGATGCACTGCTCAACCCATGCCCACCATTTGTCGTTGAATCCAAGCCAATGCAAAATGCTTTTCAGAAAGTCCCAGCGGACGTTGTCGAAGGCCTTTTCGAAGTCCGCTTTAATGCACACGCATTCCTTTCCAGTCTTCGAACTCCAATTAATTAGTTCACTCGCAGTTACGAACGCGTCTGTCAGCAGCCGGTTTTTGAGAAAAGCCGATTGAGTTGGTGAGATAATAGACGACAGAATTGGGGCTAGTCTGTTGGCAAGGACTTTAGAAATGATTTTTTGGATGCTATTGATGAGGCTGATTGGACGAAAGTCGTTGGTCTTGCGTGCTCCTTCTTTTTTCGGGATAAGGCAAACAAGTGAGTAGTCTGAGGGGCCGGTAAATAGCTTATTATCTTGCAAGTCAGTAAAGACTCTTAAGATATCCGTTTTGACCGTCTCCCAGAATGTTTGGAAAAAGGAGAGGGGAAAACCGTCTGGTCCCGGGGCCTTGTCGCTTCCAAGCTGGAAGGTGGCGGTTTTGATTTCCTCGATAGTGAAAGGGCACGTGAGGGAGTCAGCATTTTGCAGTCTATTAGAGAGGTAAAGGTTGCTCCAGTCCCCATACGACGTTACTCTGTCGTTTGCTTGTCCGAATCGTTGTTTGAAAGCTTGGAGAAAGTATGACCGTTTGGTCGCTTCGTTGGTGATTTCTCTCCCGAGGTTATCTTCAATTACATCAATCGAGTTGAAGCGTTTTCGTCCATTTGCCACAGCGTGGAAAAACTTAGTGTTGGAATCGCCTTCCTTTAGCCATTGTTGTTTGGCCCTCGATTTCCAGAGGATTTCTTCCTCCCCCAAGATGGAGAGAAGACGGCTTTTGAGATCGGCTCTCTTGTCTATTAGATCTTGGTGGAGGTCGTGTTGTTCTTCTAGGAGATCTATGTCGTGCAGCTGGTCCTCTAATTCCTTCTTTGAGAGCGATATGCTGTGGAAACACGTCTTGCACCATTCTTTCATTCGGGTTCGGCAGTGTTTGAGTTTGGCAGTGATAGTGAGGATACCCGAGTTCTTGGCGGCAATCTCGTTCCACCAGATTGGTACCTTTGAGTGAAAATCTTCTTTGGATAGCCAAACCCTTTCGAAATGGAAACGTCTGGGTGTGGGGTGCGGCTCGGTGGATAAGAGTATCGGTGCGTGATCAGAAGTGATCCTAGGTAGGGCTCTGACCCTGCTGAGGGGGAAAGAATGGTCCCATTCAGTCGAAACTAGGAATCTGTCTAATTTTGCCAATGTTGGTTTGCGTTGCATGTTCGACCAGGTGAAGCTTTGGTTGGACAGCGGGAGGTCTATGACCGCTAAGTTGGAAATCAGATCCGTGAACATGGCCATTGCCTTAGAGCTCTAGGGGTTTCCTTTTCGTTCGGATTGGTTTTTGGTGAAGTTAAAATCTCCACAGATCACCCAGTTGGATAAGCAAATCCCGCGTAAAGAGAGAAGTTCGAGGCAGAATTCATCCTTGCCGTCCCAGGTGGGTGGCCCATAGACGTTCGTGATGAAGAATCGCTTCTTACTCTTGAGACAAGAAAGATGGAGAGTGAGAGAGTACTTTCTCACGATAACCTCGCTACAAGTGAAGAATTTGGAACTCCAACAAGTAATGAGCCCGCCAGAAGCCCCGGATGCAGGAATACAGTGGCTTCTATCGAAAGCAGATCCGCAGCAAGAACGAAGGAAGGAGCGAGACACACTATCAACTTTCGATTCTTGCAGGCAAACGACAGAGCTAACACGGCGGGAGACAACAAACTTGACATTACGACGCTTAGAGGGGTCGTTGAGACCTCGAACATTCCAACACAAAATGTTAACCATAAGAAGGGAGAGATGCACAAAAAACAACACCCGCGCCTGGGGACCTCGCCTAGGCCTTCCTGCTCAGGAACTCAATTAGATCCATCGCAGCATCATCGTGAAGTTCGACTCCGCAGCGAAGACTTTTAGCCTTTACTTTTATCTTGGTCCATTTGCGCGTAGTGTGGCCGGGAGTAGCTTGGACGCCTTCAAGCCGTAGTGCCTTCCTGTCCATGGCCTTACGTAAGGCCGAACCCGGAAAGTGGCTGCGGACTCTGCCGCTCGTCCTGACAGGATCCGTGGCGGGGCAAACCGAGCCAGGATCGGTACCACGAGACGGAGGGAGGTCCAGATGGGTGGAGCAGGAAGGGAAGCCCGCACACAGGCCCGCAGACTTGCCCGCGCCCAACCTGTCAGCCGAGCTTCCTTCCAATAGCGCCAACGAGGGGGTGCTGTAAGAGAGGTGGCCTGCACCTAGCTTCTTGTCACGCCCTCGAGCCTAATTAGTAGAAGACATGGTATAAAACAGTACTGTTATAAAAATCAGAGTTGCAAATTTGTTTGTTTTTTAAACGGCCTGGCCTACGTGACGTACAAACCCGTCATAAATATAAATTCCTTTGCCGACATGAAATAGAGTCTACTTTGTATTTGCACGGTGTGCCGATCAATAACATCAACAAAATTACAACTCACAACCTACATTCACCAAATCCACAAACAATCGATGCGATGCATTTTCATACAACTAATCATCCTTAAAAATGATGTATGCCTCTAAGCACTCCTTAGGCGCTGGATGATGCGATGCACAATACAACAATCATTCTATTCAAAAGTACTTCCCACCCAAAAACTTTGTTTTTAAACTCTAAAGATTCATTAATCAAAAACCATTCGAAAAACCATTTGAAAATTGTTTCCCACACGGAAACTCAATCTTTGAAAACCGACTATCTCGAAGGGTAGAAAACTAAATAACAAGATTTCAATGAACGATATAATGTTAATCCCGAAAAACTCCGAGTTCATGCATATTAGAAATTTCAAGTTCATACGAATCCATGATTATTATTCAAGCAATAACAACTAAATAATAACTAACTGAACTATTCGATTGTTTAGTCTACTAAAAGAAGTAAAAGAGAAAGAACCAGGGTAAGGACCTCTAATATGATCTAGCTATGCCGTCCTCACGTACTGTCCCAACCTCCGCATCACCTGAAAAATGAAGGAAGAAACAAATATATCTTCCTGAACTCAAACAGCAAAAGAATACATTCGCATAGAGTAGAATACAATCATAACATATATTATGCTAAAAACAAAAGTATGAATATACACATTTTATTCTCCTCCAATCATTTCCTACACCTCGTTTAGCAAAACTATAGCACACCAAATTAGAAATTAGAATAGATAAGCTGCAGCACAAACTTGTAAGTATTCTGCAAATCACTAATTTCTAGATCGTCATTAGTGATTTATCGCACTTCCAACTACACAACATGCATTGGTTTATCGATGTGGATCACCTCTCTCACTTTTAGCAATGGCTAGATCGTCACCATCTTCACTTTTCAAACAGCCTTGATCAACAAATATCCTGCCATCTTTTGGCGCTAAGCAAGGGATTCCATCAACTATCTGGAGGCAGAATTACACCCAATCAAACAAAAAATGTAACATACGATAGAACCACGAAGCATAAACTTAAGCAGCAAATGACTATGACATATTGGATGCAGTTGTTTGGCCCAAGTAAAGAGTGTAGTGTTGCTGTTTGATGGAGTACGGTTTGAGCGGTGATTGAGAACGATAATTTTTTCATTAAAACACCACCCAGCTGCTTCTCTCCGCAGCAGAAGCAGATCTCCAAATCTATTTTAAACTTTTGCTTTTGAAACTAAAAAGCATATTTTTTGCTTGCCACCACAATGAAAGCTGATAAATTTTTTGTTTGCCTAAAGGTGGTCGAACCTGAAGCAGAAGCAAGAGCTACACAAAACGGCACTTATACAGACCACCTGCACTCGGCCAAAAAGGCCCGATGAAGCTTTTACTGGTCCATAGAATTGGCTTTGGAAAAGTGGAAGGTGAAGAAGGCCCC
Source organism: Aechmea fasciata (assembly GCA_025177825.1). Classification (NCBI taxonomy): domain Eukaryota; kingdom Viridiplantae; phylum Streptophyta; class Magnoliopsida; order Poales; family Bromeliaceae; genus Aechmea; species Aechmea fasciata. The sequence goes on from CM045929.1 coordinate 14,297,335, forward strand.
CTTCCAAGGGGGCCTGATCCATTAGTGAACTTATTATGAAGGTTCACTTTATCCCTTAAATTTTGAAGTGGCTATGTGATGATTGAATTTACATTAGCTTTTAAATCAATTCTTTCTCATCAACTTTCTTTAATGAGGATAGAAGGCATAACCAACATGGCGCCACTCGAGCCAACTCAAAAGCCGCATAAGCATCACTAGCTCCACAAAGAGGTGAATTGCACAATTGGTCCCTAAACTTTCTGATAACTTTTGTTTTAACTTTGAAGTGCAATGCGAACCGTGAACTTACATATGTATTCTATAATAAAACTCACCTCCTATCTAGGTGGTCAGGTTGGAAGTATGAAGTCAGATGGAGGCAAATCACGGTGGTGTGTGGGCGTACATGGTGTATCAGAACCATCGTAAGCTTGATAAAGCATACCGGCAATTAAAGAGTGAGGTACTGCAAGGGCAATCCCTACTCAGCATAATAGAGTTCAGACTTGTTTTGAAATAAGAGTAATGAACTCCAGCGATATTGTACCTCAATATGAACCACCATGGGCATGTTTGTTTCACCTTAAGTGACTTTGGGTTGAAATGAATTTTGGGTTGAACTAGAGTTCAAGTGAAAATTACTTCACTTCCGCTGTTTGTTTCTAGTTGTGGAAGTGAAGTTGTAAGGTACCGGACTTTTGAAGTTATGAAATTACGGTGGGATGTAATATGCCGAAATTTAATATAAAAATTAAGTGTAAATAAAAATAGTGTGAAATACTATTTTTATTGGACTTAAGGGTGTAAGGTATAGGTTGGAAATGACCTGTGCTGAAATCGGAGCGGAAACAGAAGATTTAAAATTTTCTGTGAGAAACGGGACAGATAAATTAGCAGAAAATGCAGTGTCGGAAAATTATAAAAACTGGAGGGTATGTCAGGATTATTATTATGAGGCTAGATTTAAAGTTTCATGCCATTCTGACACCCGAAAATGCCCAAGAATGGGCTGTGCATTGGAGGGTTAAGTTGAGCGGTATTTTGGTAATTAATACACCAAGAGAGCTATTTAGATTTGAACTCTTCTTCTTCCCCTCATTTCTTGCAGCCAAAGCAAAGGAAAAAGGGCTCCTCTTTCTCTCTCTTGGCTGATAGAAGAAGAAGAAGAAAAAGAAGGAGAAATGAGGAGAGAAGCTTGGAGAGTGAGATTTCTCTCCCTCTAATCGTCTTCTTCGTCTTGTGGAGAATCCCTTTGAGGTAGGCTTTAGGTTTTCTAAAGCTATATTCTAGGGTTTTGTTGTTTAGTCTTAGAAATGGATTTTGGTGAACTCTAGAGTTCTAGCTAGTTGCTAGAAGCATGAATCCAGAGTTCGTTACGGCTGTTTGCTGTTTTTGCAAACGGTTAGGGTTTGATCTCGTTTAACCCTATCTTTGTGATGGTTTTAGGCTCACGAGTACCCCCGCGAAATCAGTTAGCGATTCCGCCAAGCGAGTGCGGAGGAATTGAGCCGGGAGCCTAATTTGGCTTAAGTTGCCGTCGAGCGCGACACGGATTTTGGAAAGTCGGCGAAACGCGCCGGTAGAGTCGACGCGACTCTAGAAGGTGGGTGGTGACCATCCCGAAGCAGCTGGGCTGCTCCCTATGTCTGTATGTGTATATGTGTATATTGTCAATCTATAGTGTATTTTGTCGAGAACATGACACGGATGAGACATTCCTTTATTTGCATGTATTCTAGCTAATGTAGCGAGGTGAGCTTGACACTAGGATAGAATACAGGAATAAAGGCGAATGGTAACATAGAAACCCTAAAAGTAGAGAACTTGCATGATTTGGCAAAACAGAGAACAAATGACAATATAGATCGAGTGGCATCTAGAGAAATGATAACCTAGATCGAGTGGCATCTAGTAAATGAGAACATTGACAAATGACATGTTGAACTAGAGTGTAGGTGTACACTATGCATGATGAACTAGAGGTGATAGTTCTGAGAGATGCATCCTTAGTTGATAGGTTGATAAGGTATCCTCGAGGTGAGAGGATTGGATTTTTACTCAGTCTGTTTGAGAGCTTGTGGAGGTCGCTCCTCACAAGCGTGCACTCCGGAGTTTAGCACACAGGACAGAGTTGTTGTTCGGGGACGAGTGGATGTCCCGCAGACCGTCTCGGGTAGATGAGTGACCAGTACCTCTTACCCTTGAGGCCAGTGTGAGTTGAGAGTGAACCTTGAGGGTAAGCCAAGAGATTGGGTAAAGAAAAGAACATGTTTTTTTATTGGATATAGTAGCATGATAGTTCTTTTATACTATACTGAGCATGTTTACTTGAGATGTCGAGCATAGTAGGGATATTGATAGCATGATTTACTACTTTCCATACATATCTATCTGTGTATATGCCTATGCCATATGGACCTAGTAGGGAGATCGGTGGAGTCGGCGGCCGAACCCATTGGGAACTATTCATAGTTCTCACCCCACCACTGTTGCAGGAGCTAGCGAGAGCGTACCGGCAGAGGACCGAGGTAGGGGCACAGCGCCCTTGTAGCTAGCAGCTTCCATTATGCATTAGTGTACCCTCGTGTACATGAGAGTCATTGGTGAGACATATATATATTCATTTGAGAGATGGAAAATTGTATTCATTGAGAGTTGAAAAAGAAAGAGGAAAAATGTAAATGATTATGAGAATGTCGAAAGTGGATGTAATAGTTAGGTGTATCTCTCTTTATTTACTTGTATAGTATACTTGTATCTTACTCTTACTTATTAGCACTTGTGGTGCTTCGTTTCTTGTCATGTATGCATTTGAATTCTTTCTGGGAAATTCATGTACATGACTTGTTGTCGAGCCTTGGGCGGACACTTCAGTGTTTTAAAAAGCCCAAGGCGCACCAAGGCGCACAAGGCTGATAGAGCCTAGGCGCAAGGCGCAAGGCGCAGGCGCGCGCCTGAGAGAGGTGAGGCGCATATTTGAAATAAACAAATATACTTTTTAACAATATACTTCATTGAAGTTACTGTTTAAAAAAAAAAACTAAGCAAAGAGAGTGCTTTTTGTTAAAAAAAAAGCGTGTTTTCTATTAAAAAAAGAAAAAAAAAAAAAGAAAACAGTGTTTACCAAAAAAAAAGAAAATAAAAAGTGTTTAGTTGTTTACTGTTCACACAAAAAAGAAAAAATAAATAAAAAGAGAGAGAGTATTCTTGTTAAAAAAAACAGAGTTTACAAAAAAAAAAAAAAGAAAACGAGTCTTTATTGTTTACAAAAAAAAAAAAAGAAAACAATATTTACCAAAAAAAAAAAAGAAAACAAAGTATTTAGTTGTTTACTGTTCACAAAAAAAAGAAGAAAAAACAGAGTATTTACTGTTTAAAAAAAAACCAGAGAAAGTGCTCTCTGTTTAGTGTTTACAAGCAAAAAAAAAAAAAAAGAAAAGAAAAAAAGTGAGAGGTATAGTGAGAGAGAGAGGAAGAGAAATTAAAAAAGTGTGAGAGGTGAAAAGATCACACCCGAGTCGAGATGGGAAAGTCTCAATGTGGGTTGAACCTCAAAGAGTGAGCGAGAAGAGAGAGAGCGAGAAGGTGAGATATACTCTTGCTCGAGCGATCAAGCGAAGCACATCGCGCGGACCGTGGAGCAAGAAAGAGAGCGATTCTTCGTCGAGCGGAGGTCGCGACGATGAGGTTGCTCGAGCGTGAGGTATGCTAGCGAGAAGGAGATAGAGCGATGGTTGCTCGAGGACAAGCGAAATTCCGCTCGGGGAGTCCGATCAACTTTAGGGCTTCTCATGTTTTTTTGTTCTTTTTTCTTTTTTACACTTAATGGGTTAGTTGGATGTTGGATCAAAGTTCAAACCCATCACCCTTTTCTTTTGCTTCGGGCGCGCCTTGCGCTCAAGATAGGCGTGCGCCTAGGCGCACGAGGCGCGCGCTGGGTGAGGTCGCCCGCCTAGGAGCTTCCTAGGCGCGAGCGGCCTCGCCTAGCGCCTAGCGCCTAGGCGCTAGGCGCGCGCCCGAGGCGCGCTTTTTAAATCACTAGCGGACGGGGAAGGTCTGTCCGTTCGGCGTCTGTTTGACGTGTCCGGACCGGACCAAATTGGTAGCGGTCGCGGGGCGTGACAGAAGTTCTGTCAGTTCTGCTATTTGTTTAGTAGTAAATAGATGACGTAGAAAGTGTAGTTCTCCACTTCTGCTGTTTGTTTCACCGAAAACTATTTAATCCGTACTCCAAGAAACTTACCTCATAATATAAGCAAGGTTTTAAGTGCCGTAGGCACGGTCGTATCCACCGTGCCGCACCGTGCCAACAAGATACGGCACGATATGCACTCGTGCACGGCACGACTCAAAACTCTCTATTCTTTAAATTAGTAAGTAATTTTCTCAATAAAGTTCAAAAGATGTGATAAAAAGACATAATAAATAGTTAAAATATTTTGTTGTTAAAGAAAATAAATATTTCATGCTATTATGTGTAGGCACACAAGAATTTTTTTGACCGGCAGGCACATATCAGCACAGCTCGGCACGCGTCGTGCCGTATCGTGCCAGCAAGTTTCCGGCCCGACCTCGTGCCACGACACTTAAATCCTTGATAATAAGTGATATTACTTTTAATTTTGTAACTTAGTAAATAATAAATTATAATAAATAAAAAAAATATAATTATATATATAATTATAAAATAAAATTTAAAAAAATTATATTAATTTTTTTTTGCATATAATTTATAATAATGCAACAAATAAAATTCTAAAGTTAAAATTTTTTTAACATTTAACAAATATTTGAAATATATAAATTAAATAAAAGATATATTGAAACTTAAATTATATATTATATAGAACAAGTGTTTAAAAAAGTGAAAAAAAAGTAACAATACAAACGAAATCGGGGAAGGTTTAAAGAACCAAAATATGAAGAAAAAAAAAAAAAAAAAGCGAAAATTAAAAAAGATGATGAACCTACAGTGCCGATGGAGAATCGGGCTCCGGAATGATTGGGGTCGAAGAAGATAAGAGGAGCGGGCTCGAGAGAGAGAGAAGGGCTTTTTTTTTGGGTCTGTAGAGAAAAAGGGAGGGGTGAACATGGAGGCGTGAGGGGAGAGAAGAGGGGAAGAGTAACCCTAACGTTATCAGTGTAATTAAAGTTTCCAAACTACTTCCCTTCACCTCATCGAAATTGACTTCGGGATGAAGTCAATTTCGAAATTTTGGATGAAGTGAACTTTCGACCATAATTGTGTTATGGTGAACCAAACAGCGGAAATTGTCAGTTTTCACCGAAAACTATTTCCCCCCTCCCCATTTACGGTGAAACAAACATGCTCCATATGAATCACGTAATACAGAAAGGTCTCTTGCAGAAAATGAGCAAAGAGTAAGAAATTTGGGGCTGATAAATATGCTGAATCTGCAGATTAGGCCAGTCCATATACTGTGGAGGGTGAAAGTCACATTGGTTGCTCCATCAGTCCATTACAAGCAGTTAGACTTGAAGGACCTACAGGAAAGATTTACATAAGTTTGATATGTCACGTCTACTTAAAGGTCACGGACTAGAGTGAACTCTCCAAAATTCTTAGGGGACGATTGCGCAATCTGTTGATCAAGAAGAACAACTGTAAGATTATCTGTTAATGTGGTTCAGTGGTTGCATTCAGCTCAAATATCCCTCTTTCGACAAAAACACATGTCAGCCTAATTATATATGCATCTAAAAGAGAATCTTTTCAACCGGAATACAACCAGCAAAAGAAGTTTCAAGGAAACAAATGCTTAGTGCTTACGACCAAGCAAAATAATCATCCACAATTGATGGAACTATTCCCAAGGTACGGTATAGCAGTAGTTTGAATAGTCATACTACAATGAAAGTTTGATGGAACTATTCCCAAAGTATGGTATAGCAGTAGTTTGAATAGTCATACTACAATGAAACAACACATATGAGAGAATACCAGGAGGCTAGATAAGGAAGAAAGAATGAAATAGAAGATATAATTTTGCATTACCGCCTTACGATCCTCTAATCACCAATACCTACCTAATGAAGAGGATGAATATTAAGTATATTGTAAAGTGGACCAAATCAAAGTCAAGTAGATCGTCTAACTGAGAGGGACGCATAAACCTACACATAAAGACGGTTAAATTTAGCAACAAGTGCACAACAACACAACACTGTCGGGTATATACTTAGCCCCCGTTTGGTTCGGGGTTAAGAAAAAACTAGTTATTCCAAGGATAGTGTTAAGTTTGGGGTTAAGGTGGGGTTAAAGTATTTTTGTGTTTGGTTGGGAGTTGGGGTTAGTCGAGGATAGTGAAAAATAGTGTTTGGTTGAAGTAGGTGGGATAAGAAGGATAGTGAGTTATTATGAATAGAAAAATAGTGTTTGGTTGGGGTTTGGTGGGGTTAGGTGGGGTTAGCTAAGCCGGGATAACTTTTTGAGGTGGGGTTTGCTAACCCCACCTCTTTTTGATGGTGTTCGGGGATAAAATGGGGGTTAAGGGGTTATTCCACCCCTTAACCCCCAACCAAACGGGAGCTTAAGAACAAGTAAGAAGCAAATAATGTAAATAAGACCTTGCCATTAGGCGCGAGAACATTGGAGGATACAGTGAAAGAATGCCCAGGAATAACTGGTGAAATAACAGAGCTTTGAGATGTACTACTGACTAGTATGGATTAACAGGGTCAAATTAAGAAGGTAGCATAGAATATTAGCATATTCAGAAGTAGGCATAATTTCAAGTTTGTTAGCTCGTGAACATGCGTTCCACCTCCTTGAAGGAGTAATATGCCTCCAACTCCTACAGGGGAAGGGCCTCATTTTTTACTCAAAACCCCAAGTTGCTCGGATAGGTCTTCTTTAATAGTTTGTAGTAACCGGTTAAAAACCTAAGCGTCACAGGACTAATGATATTGTAACAAATGAGTTAGATTACTGTAAAAAAGGTTATTTGCAGCACAAATAGAAATAAGTTACATAATGTTAATTAGGATAGTTGAACAAATTCAAAGGAGACCAACGTTGCTTCGTCAGGAAGTACCCAATTAGAAAGAGGAAGACTAAAACTGATGAAAGATAAAGTAGAGAAAAGAGATACAAAAGAACTTGATTTGACGATAAAAAGTGCTCAAGACAAAGCCGAATGAAGTAAAATGAGTCATATAGTTGACCCAAATAGTTGGAATTGAAGATCCTGTTGTTGCTGATTATTCCTGTACGAGCTGACTTTTACCATAAGCAAATGCGGGACATAAACAACAGTATGAGGTGTAGGCAATTAGCGTGAAGCAACTGTTTTGCTTTCGAAAGCTCAAACTACTAGGGAACGGTATAGTTGATATTCAAATTTTGGTGTAAGCTATGAAAAATGTATAAGACCACAGTAGAAGGTATGTAGATGAAGGGCAATGTGATAAGATAGGTCTTTTTTCCAAGTAAACCTAGAAAATTTTATAATTGGCTATATAACCCTTTGAAAAAATTATTTGACCAAATAACCCTTCTTTTGCCAACTCAATGCTAGAGTGGATATGTCTGCCAAAAGTGGTGAATCATTCACTGCTTTCAAGAAGACGGCGAATGATTCACCGCCTTCTAAATTTTCTATTAAAGCAGCGAATCGTTCACCACTTTTTTGAAGGCGGTGAACGATTTACCGCTTTTAAGAGGTTTCTAGAAGGCACGACAAATTCCCAGTAGACACCTCAAATTTCATTCACAATCACTTTATACGACAAATTCCTAGTAGATAACTACAATAGTATTGAGCAAGGGCATTTGATGGAGGACAACACTTTGGGTTGATGACCACGAATCTTTCTAAAATCTTAAATAAGGTATTTAAATTATCAAGGCTTTAAACGGCACGGAACACATTGTCCAACTGTTTGGCTCGTTAAATTTGAGATATCTTGTAGTGTACTGAGTCCTCAGTGCGTTAAATTGAACTTTAGTCAAATTACCAAAGTGAGGTAATGGACGCTTTAGAGAGATCCGTTGAGTGTTCCGAGTGATCGGAATGACTTATAAGGGCATAAGGGACCAAAAGGGACCTTGGAGAGCAAAATTAAAAATTTTCCAAAATTTTTGTATTGAAAATGCTCTCGTGGTCCAGACCCTGCATGTAGGGTCCGGACCCCGTACACGGGAAAACGTGGAGATGAAAAAAAGTGCCATTTGTGTAAGGGGCTAAGTGCATTTGTGCAATTGGAGTATATATAGATGGGTTTTTATCCCATTTCTCTCATTTCCCCTTCACACACCAACACAAGAGAAACCTCTTTCTCTCTCTAAGCCTCTCTCTCTCTCTCTCCTAGGGTTTGCTTCAAAAGGTGAAAAATAGTGGAAAGAAGTTGCTTAATGGTGAAGCTACCTCCTTCTACACCCTTGGCTAGGAAGAGAGTTTGAGTTTGAGGTAAGCCTTGTGGGATTTCAAGGTTTATGGTTAGGATTTTGTATAAATCCCATAGAAACAAGTTTTATTGGAACCCTAGATGATTTTAATCCATATTATTGCATAATCTATCATGGGAATTGGATTCTATGCAATATGAGGATTTTTAGGGTTTCAAAAGAAGGATTTTGATCATGAGAGGTTTTGATCTCAATTGATCCTATGTTTCCGCAATTGAAGGTAAAACCGACACGGGGGATCGCTTGGATTGAGATTTCGTTGAGCCGGTGGTAGTCAATTGCAAGAAATTGCCGTTTTAGCTTCGTTTGCCGTAGTCGGGTAAAATCGACGATGATAAATCGCGCTGCTTGGCTTCCCGTTTCGTGACGACACCATGAGGTGGGGGGTGCTATCTGAATTAGCCGAGTTTCATTCTATGTCTGAGTTCTATTTATATTGATCATATATCATCATGCATTGAGAGTATGTGAGAAGCCTATGAATCTTGTTAAAGTCATGCTTAGTGTGAGGGATAATGATCCATATTGCATGATACTTGTAGGTGCGTACTTGCATGATGCTGAGATAGATGTGTATATGTATGATGCATGAGAACCATAGATGCACTTATTCAATAATGCCAAGATAGTTGTATATATGCATGTTACATGAATTGCTAGTAGACATGAATGTTGACATATTGTGAGAACATGCTAGATATATGCATGAGATGCTAGAGGGCATGTATAGGTGGACCTATTATGATAATTGAAATTATTGCATATATAGCATATCCTCATTCATGAGAATTGTGAACTTATGGCATTATGAGAATTAGGGATGTGGGATTCCCGCGATCTTCGGGTGGGAGGACTTGAGCATAGTGCATATGTGACCTATGGTGAGCATTACATGCCTTGTGATGGATAGGGATGCGGGATTCCCGCGGTCCTCGGGCGGGAGGACTATGATCATACTCGCGTCGTCTGTTGTGGTAGTGGAGATCGCGTCTTCCATGCCATGCTGTGAGCTCCGGGGTTGTATCACAATAGAGTTAGAGACGGGGGGGGGGGTGTAAGGCGCGACGGTGCACCCCCGGCAGACGGTCACGGTGGCGTGACAATGTGTGTGGCAAGTTGTGGTTCGACCTTTGGGCGAACCGATTGGATTTGGATCAAGGCATGGTCATGACATTTCGTATAGTTGCATACATAATAGAACATTGCTAGATGACATTGTTAAAGACATAGTGGAATTTGTACTTGTTGACATATTTGGTAAAGGCATAGCTACACATTTGAAGTATGATATAGGTGTATATGAGCAGGTTAGGCTTATTGTTTATCTATTATCTCTTTGACATATTGCCCTATCTATTATTTCTATACCTTCTTAGATCTAGTGGGAAAATCGACGGGATCGGCGGCCGAACCCACTGAGAACTTTGATTAGTTCTCACACCCTGTTTTGCAGAGCCAAGCACGGGCGCTTACATCGAGGATCGCAGCAAGGGCATCGAGCCCTAGATAGTGTGGACCACCGGCATTAGCTCACTACCCCATTGTGTATAAAGAAAAGGAATGACATGTAAAACCTTGTGAAAGAAATGTAGAACCATTTTGGGTAGTGGTGTAAATAAGTGAAATGTCATTTTGTTGTATAAAAGAGAAGTAAAGTTGAAGAATGTAAATGGTTCATGTATGAACATATGATGTAATAGTTAGCTTTATTTCTCTCGCATCTGTGTATACCTCTTGCAAATATTTTGTTGCTATTATCTCCTACTTGGATATATATATGCACAGACTTTGTTTGCGCCTTGGGCGGACAGGAAAAACTCGGTCCATTTGGCGTGTCTGTTTCGGACCCGAACTATTCAAATTGGCGGTGTCGGGTCGTGACATGTATACTGGAGATTTGTCGTACAAAGTGATTGTGAATGAAATTTGAGGTATCAACTGGAGATTTATTGTATCATCTTTTGTTAATTAGATGTACGGGGAGAAATCTCTTTAAAAGCGACGAACCATTCACCGTCTTCTGGAGGGGGCGAACGATTCACCGTTTTAGCAGGAAACTTAAAGGCGGTGAATCGTTCGCCAAAATGAGGGTTATTTGGCCAAATAAATTTTTTAGAGGGTTAAAATTATAAAATTTACAGAATTATTTGGAAAAAAAAAAAGAGTCTGATAAGAACAAATCCCGCATGAATAGTAGTACATGCAAAAAAAGGTACAATTGATTGGCCTATGATGATGATCCAGCCTCTAAAGAGCTAGCGAAAGAACGCAAATAAATAGTAAGCGAAGTAATAACGCAGAGATCAACTTGGAGAAAACATAAAAGCTCAGCAAACTTATTGAAGAGCCGGAATGAAGTTGAAGACGAGATAGAAATGAGACTGGCTCACCGGAAAAGAAACACCAATAGCGTCGCTGATTAGAGATTGGGAATCTTCGCAATACCTGTTAGAAAATAAAATAAAAATTCAGTTGTTACTGTTATAGAGAGCGGGGGGGTGGGGGATAGAGAGAGAGAGAGAGAAATAGGAAGGGTATCTGGAACCTGAGGGGTTTCTTGGAAAGCGGGCAGACGCGGGAGTCGGAGAGGGCCTTGCGGATGCTGCTGCCGGCCTGTTGCAGGACGACGCGGCACGCCCTCACCATTTCTGCCCTCCTCCTTTTCCTTGGTGCCGGTGCGTGGTGGGGCAGGCAGACTGGACGGCCGGAACCTGCGAAGCGGATCAGCGATGGCAAGAGGCCCCAAAAAAAAGGGTTTTTTTTTGCATTTAGCCCCTTACAAATTTTTATTTTAAAAATAGTCCTATAAAAATTTAATTTACAAAAGTATCACATGCGCGCCACATGTACGTGAGCAGAAAGGCAGGACTCTGTTAAGTTGAACTATTCAACGTGTTCAAACACGATAATTGGTTGACCGTATTTAACACGGTAAATGGTTAACTGTATTTCATATGTGTATTCATTTTCTTCATTTTTTTTGTATCCGAATTTGAAAATCAAATTAAAATTCAAATTCGACAGATTTTAAAAATTTATATCTATATCCATATCCAACCAAAAACTCGAAACCCGAATTTGAACCTAGCAAATTTTAAAAATTTATACCGTTGGATAAAGATATAAGGAATAAAAATTATTAAATATTTTATATATTATATAAATAAATAAAAATAATATATATATATATATATATATATATATATATATATATATATATATATATATATATATATATATATATATATATATATTTTATTCGGATTTGGATTCGGATAATATTTCGGATATCCATACCCATTGACATTTCAACTTCCTATTCGAACCATTTATCGTGTTTAGACACGATGAATGATTCCCCGTGTTTAACTTAACTATCGCCCTCCGCCTCTCCCACGTGGCGCTGACACCATGTCTGTGTGGCAGGCTCAGAATTATTTTTACAAATTAAATTTTGACAAAACTATATTTAAAATAAAAATTTGGCTAAATGCAAACAAAGTCTAAAAAATACCGACCCGACTTGACCAACCCGGCATCCGACCCGACACAATGCCCGAGTTGAGTCAAGATTGAGCCGAAAATCTGCCACAATCAGAACTCGAACAAAATCTAACATTTGAAATCCAAATTATTTTTAGCTGTAAAATGCATGGAGGTCTGTACGATTAAGTTTTTTGAATTAAATTTCATCAATAAAAAATTGCAAATTGTCATTTTGTTTATCTTGACAATAATTGCTAAGGGCCGTTGGTTGGTTGGTTGGTTGGTTTAACATAAAGCCATGAAAAAAAAATTTCATGGAAAACAATTCTATGATTTTTTTATATATTTTTTTTTACGTTTTGTCATATTTGATTTATTAATATTTGTTTAGTTGAAAGAGAAAAAATCTACATTTGTTTAGTTCAGTGTAAAAGAATAAGTGAAAAAAATTTTATACAGCTTAAAATTTTGTTTTTTTGAAAAAAAAAAAAAAAAACATGAAAAATAAAAACTTGATTTTTTTTAAAATTCGTAGAAATACGAAAAATAATTTTTTTATTCGTTTTATGCGGAAGCAAACGCCCTCTAAATAAAGCTCCAGTAAGATAGAGAGGTTGACGAGACCTACTCGAAGAGGATTCCTTTAAAAAAACTTCTAATTGATCAAATGTTGCTTTTAAAATTTTATTTAACCAACTAAGTCTCTTTTTATCAATTCAACACTTAAAATTTTATACAAAAAATATAATCTCAAGAAAAGACGATATATATATATATATATATATATATATATATATATATATATATATATATATATATATATATATATATATATATATATATATATATATATATATATATATATATATATATATATATATATATATATATATATATATATATATATATATGGTTCGACATCTTTTAAATGTAGTGACCTGGATTTTCTGCTGGAACTTGTCGACGGCTCAGGCGAGCGTCGGGACAAGTCCGGGGCGCATTGGCGCCAATGGGACGCCAAACGGGCCTTGTGGGAACGCGATATCGCTTGAATCCCGAAAAAGCTGAAATAGTGGATTTTCGATGAGCTATACTGGTACAAATCTTGATTTGTACCAGTACAAGAATGATGGCTATACCGGTATAGCCACCAGAGATATAGGTATAGTGCCGAATCGCTCTCGGGTTGCTGTTTATACCTACAAGGGGTCGTTTGTACCAGACGGCGTAGTAGGTGGGCTGAGGGCAGATTAGTCTTTTGCCACTTTGTTTTTATCACCTACACCTCCCAGCTACATAACACGTTAGGAGAGAGAGAGAGGAGTCTTCACAACTCCTTCTTCAGCTCCATTTTCTTCTCCTTCATTCCTTCTTCATCTAGCTCAACCAAAGAAAGTGGAGGAGAGCTCGGGTGAAGTGCAAACTTCGTCGTCGTCGCGCCGCGTGAGCTTTTCGAGTGCATCTCCGACGCCAAGGTGTCGCGAGGAGCTAGGCGAGCTCGGGATTTCGCCATCCTCGACACTACGGCGATTGTACGGGATTTCCGAGAGGTGAGTGATCCATCTAGAACACCTCCATTACTTCCACTTCAACGATTTTCGAGCTAAGTTCGGATCGTCAGAAATCGACGTCGACTCGCCGTATTTCGGGCCGTACGCGACGTAGGAGTGGCGGATTTCGCTGAGACTTGACTCGTTGGAACCGAGACGACGAGAGGAATCCAGAGAGCATTTACTTGGAATTTTTGAAGAAGGTTTGCTTACTCGAAATCATGAATTACTCCCTTGCAGTTTTCCTTAAATCAGATTTTCGAGCTGTCATGGATCGCGTCGACCCGCGGGATTTTGACTAGTACTACGTGTAGGAGTATCGAAACGCGACGAAATCGGGGCGTTGGATCCGTGACTTCGAGACGAAGGATCTGAGACCAAGTTTGCAATTTTTGGAGCAGGTTAGCCCAGTCGAATGCCTGTTTTCGAGCCGCCGTTACTGAGCTAACCTGCAATGCTGTTTCGCAGTTTCCCTGCGTCGACCGTCAGTGTTTTGACTCGTACTCTGCGTAGGAGAGGCGGAATTCGACGAATCTTGGGCCATTGGATTCACGACTTCGAGACGAAGCTACAGAGCCCTTACTCGCTAAAATTGAAGAAGGTTAGCTTAGTCGGAATTAAGCTCTACTAAGCCGCTGTTTTCAGGCAGATTTTGGAAATTTTGTGACGTTGGGTTTTCTTCTTCGCAGCAGGATTTCTCGGACCTTGGCGGATCAGCGGGAGAGATCGAGTAGGATATAGGGCGCCCTTGCTGCCCAGGGATTGCTATCGAGGTGGGCATTCATCGGTTACTCCTAAGTTAAAGTAGTCAACATGTATAGTTAATTTCATCGATACATCCTTAGCTCGAATTCAGGAATTATAGTACGTTAAAATCTGAATTTTGGAGCATGTTTATAAGTAGTAATTTATACATGTTTGGACTTGGACTTGACTTAGGAGAAAATTACGATTGATCGTCATATGTTACACTACTAGATTTCTAGGAGCCGTGTTGTGTCGTATCGTCGCCGGGGGAGTGCGACGGATACTCAGAGTAGTGTAGTTTGTTTGACGCTCGCGCTGTGGATGCCGAGCTTAGTTCTGTAGAGTTGTCGGGGACCGTCGGGGGCTGACGGTGGGCCCAGTTTTCTGTTCGGTTACAGTGTGTGTGCCAGGGGCACGTGGTGTGTTAGTGGTTAGACACAGTTACTTGACTATGCCTGTGAGAGCCAGATTGAGCTCGACAGAGATACGCTTGCATACTCGGTTGGTTCGCGCCCACGAGTGCCGCTCCGGAGTCTGGCTTTGTGCTTTTGCGTTGGTGTCGCTGCGCCCTCGTGTGGGTTGCTCTCCGCTAGCTACCTGGGTGTAGTTGTAGTGTTTCTTCGACAGGCGTGACGGGTGTTTCACAGTCCCTGATGAAATTGGGTCAGGTTTGGTTGGTACTACTGGTTGATAGTGTTCGAGCTTACAGAGTTGTGACTTATAGCTGTAGAGTGGTTCCAACTTCTCTTTCTACTTTCTGTGTACTGTAGACTTAGTGGGTGGACCGATGTTGTTTAGGGCGGCACCCACTGAGGACTACCTGTTTTTACAGTAGTTCTCACGCCCCTTCTCCTCCACCCTTGTTGCAGGGCCTTCGGCGTCGGCTGCTGCTCCCTCTGAGGTGGACCGTGGTAAAGGCGTCGCGAGTTAGAGCCCTTCCCGACTGGTGCTGTGTTAGCTGTCTTCCTCTACTGCAGGTAGTGACTTTTTGGGTTGTTCTTTTGTACATACACTTGTGAACTCGCTGGAGCGAGTAGTTGTATTTTGGGAACTTGTATGTATATAGATCTTATTTTACTACCTGTTTGTATTTTTAACAATTCAGCTCTATGCTACTTTTGTAGTATTGTGTGTTATACAGGTACAGTTACGCTTGGTGTAGAAGGAAAAATTTCTTGTACACGGCGGATCTGTCGGCGCGCCCGGGGAAGAATGCTACCCGGGGCGTGACATTAAATTTTAATAAAGATGACAAATAATTTACCATTTCATAATTATTCGGTTGGAAACGTGATTTGCTCTTATATCACTTATTGGAAGTGTGATTTTCTCTGATACCAATGGTTGAAGCTCGTATTTGTGCTGATACCGATTATATAACCCAAGATTTAAAATATAACAAAATAATATGAAAAAGAGATATTAGATGAGTAAGAAAATAATTAAACTAATAAGTAATTAATAAAAAATAATTAATTATATTCTAAGCAACATCTATGTAACCATGTCTATCATGACCTATTCATCTAATTAATCCATGTCTAACTATATAAAGCCATCAAATTATAATAAATAATAAATCCAACTTTTACTTTGCATAAGTATATATCCTAATCATAATCAAATAAAAAATTTAACTTTATTTGTAACTATATTTTAATTAAGTTTGAATTATTATTTTCAATATATTTTTTTATCTTAATATTGAGTTGGACGAAATAAAGTTATTAGGCGAAATAAAATTATCATAAAATCCTTTTGACAGATTATAAATTTTTTTAAAAATTATTTTAAAAAGCAGCCTGCTCCAGTCCAAGACCATATTGACATCGCCGGCAACCAAGAAAGGAGCTCCATTAATTTTTATTTGCGTCCCATACCCGTCACTCTAGAAATTGGCAAAATAATTCTACCAAAATTTTATTTGTAAAACTAACCCTCTTTCGCCACGTGGACGTCACGTCGAAATTCCTCATAAAGACGGTGAATCGTTCACCGTCTTTGTAATATTTATTAAGACAGCGAATTGCTCATCACTTTCATAAAAGTCAAAGGCAAAGGCAGTTAACCATTCGACGTTTTTAGTACAAATTTCTATTCTCGTTGAGCAATTTTTTTCAAATTAAGAGTATGGTATCCTTGATAAGATGGTGAATTGTTTATCGTCTTCATAAGATGGTGAACGATTCATCGTATTTGATTCAAAACCAACCCAACGCAACTCTAGAGAAGGGAAAAAAAAAAAATTTACACTAAAGGCGGTGAATGGTTCATCGCCTTCTGTGCGGTGAATTATTTACCGCATTCACAACGAATATAACAAAGACGGTGAATGATTCATCGTCTTTACGAGGAATCCCGACGTGGCGCCCACGTGGAGAAAGTATAATTTTTAGCTGAATTTAGATAATTCAATCAAATATAATTAAGAATACGAGGATAATTAAGGGCAGCAAATATTGATTGATTCATCTTAATAATCAACTTATTACAAACCAATGCAATCATAACATAAATCAACTAAACATAATCTAAAATTGACCCAGTTCAATTAATATTCTCAACAACTATAGTAGTTAATTAAGAAGTAGCTAGCTAGCTAGTAGACTCGATCATATGAGTAATATTATATATATATATATATATTATATATTATGTGGAGTCAACACATGCAACTAGCTAGGAGGAGTACTGGCACATGTGGCATTAGAGACAGCAAGGCGGTAGGGGAAAGAGTTGGCGTATTGGAAGGAGATGGAGGAGCCGCTGGCGAGAGGGCGGCCGTCGTTGACGAGGCAGTCGTTGTAGCCAAGCCGACGAAAGATGCGTGGGTTGATCTCCCGGGCTGAGCTGAACCACCCACAACTGAGGTGGATTTGTGAGATGGCACCACGTTCCTGCAGGACGCACGCATTTAGCACTAGCACCGTGTACGTTGGGATCCCGTTTGGCAGCGGCTTCCCTGGCCCCTGCTGCACAACGATGTCCTCTAGACTGCTGCATTCATCCCCTATTATATGATTTATTCCCCCCGTGCCTGCTGCTGCTGCTGCTGCTGCTGCTGCAGCCCCCCCTCCTGTTTACACACAATAAAATTAAAGCAAATTAAAATTAAAAGAGCAATAATACTTAAACATCTACTAAAATAATATATAGAAAATTAAGCTAACTACTACATTAATTAATTAGTACTGGGCCTAACGAACGATCGATTAATGCATGGTAAATTGTAATCCAATCCATATCTATATTATTGAGTTGTTAATTTATTCATAGACATACAATGCAAATTTTGATATCTTTACTATATTATCAAGTTAATCAAATATTATTATTGACACATTAAATTTTTGTACAATTAATGTATTAGATAAATAATATTTGGCTGTTATATATTTTTAGCAAGTACTTGATGTGTCATACTTAATAATTTTGATAATAAATAGCGATTAAACATAATAATTAGATAATATTTAAAATAATTTAAATAAAAATTAAACAATTTAATTAAATTCTAAGAAAAAAATTAACTTAAATTATTTTCTAAAAATCTGTAGTTTCCGCTGTGGGAACAAATTAAGGACCCTATAAATATATAGGCGCATTAGTCAGTTTAATCCGATTTTTGTAGGGTTTTTTTTTTTTTTTTTTTTTAGAATCAAATCTAATGGACTTAATTAAAGCGTGAACAAAACCGAACCGGACTAGCTAAAATAATTGATTGGTTCGGTTGTCTTTTTGGTTTTAAGAAATTATTTTTGTTTGGTTTAAATCCTTTTAATTAGAGTACTAATTACTAAGAATAAGCCATAATCTTGATTAATTTTATATTAAAAAATTATTAATCAAATATAATAATATATACTTAATGCCGGTAATTAATTATTTGATTATTATATATTTAAGATCAATATATATTTTTTAAAATTTAGGACTAGCTAATTAATATACACTAAATTATTATAATTTCGGTCGACTCAGTTAATTAATAACATATATAGGGTACTTCCATATATATTGTAAGACATCGATCTTGAGTTCGATGTAAAAATAATTTAATTTCTATCTTACTAACATATATTATTTTTAATTATATATTTGGTTAATGTTAGAAACTTTAAATTGTTAAAATAAAAATTTACGCAGTGAACTGCGTGGAAGAGATGAATTTCGAAAGTTAGATGGCTAGCTATATATATATCCGGGAATAAGTAAAAATTTTTGTAAAGCATGTTTTATAGATCTCAAATATGATATATATATATAATCACTGTACGTATGAGCTATATATATATATATATATACAAAGTTGCTAAATTAAGGGCTCGAATTAACACTTCCATGCACGTTATATATTTTGGTATATATTTAATTAATAGGTGATTATTATTATTTCTAACAAAAGCGATCTAAACCGTACGTTGGATCAGGATTCAGATGAGCGAGCGGGAATTATTGGAAGGGCCATGCATGCACGGTATATACGTACCTTCTTCAACAAGCTTGCGACGATAATAAGAGTTAAACGGTCGAGAATTATCATCATGTCGATCGTTAACGTGCAGATCAGGACCTGCGCGCAATAAAAAATAATAATAATGATAATGATAATAGGCTAATTAAGGTATTAATAATATTAATTAATATATATTACTGTAATGAAAAAAAGAAGAAGAAGAAGAAGAAAACGAGGACCTCGCATGTCGTAACGATTCAAGTAGAGGCCAAGCAGAAAAAGAGCGATCGCCGCGGCCGCGATTAATAGCCGCCACCTGAAGCCTGCAGGGCTCATCATCGTATATATGTACGTACGTATGGCAAACACGCGCGCAGATCGATCTAGTACGTCTTTATGATGAACACACAGTACGGCCAAAAACACTGAACGAAGTACGATTAAGAAATCAGAGATTTACATGCATATATGATTTGGTAACTATTCACAAGTATATATAGCTATATATATATATATACACGGAGAGAAATTAGAGATACTTAATTACACAACTCACCTCAGAGAAAACGAAGCAAAATAATATATGTATATATGTGGAGAATAAAAGTTTATATAAGAACCCAAATTTCCTTATATATATATATATATATATATATATATATATATATATATATATATATATATATATATATATATATATATATATATATATATATAGGAATAAAATGTGTCCTCGATCTCCTTAGATTTGTGGAATTAAATAACATACGTATATGTTTTATATATATATACATAAATAATTATAACTTTGACTCCGACTCGACTGATTAAAGAGTATAAGGATTAATTAGTGGGTATTCATCAGCTGGCCCGGAATCCAAGAGGATAATTATTATTACATCGTGTAATTCTCCATATTTTAATTAGTTGGATGGTCATGGTCACAAAATTAAAATAAATCACCATGTAAAATATATTAATCACCATCTTTAATTATAATGTTGTCATTTACTTTTACACCGTTTTTATAAATAGAAACAATTGGCATATTTAATAATATGATCTAAAATATTTAAATTTTTAAATTTTGTAATTTGTAATTTTTCAATATTTTTTTGCTATCATTCAAGGGGTTTAAAAATTGATAATATTTAATAACTAATATAGTATGAATATAAAACTATTTGATCACTAACTAAGCAAATATTACGAAAATCATAAATTTCAGATTCTTGGAATTTCCAACAACTTAAATTATATTTAATCGTGTGGATTAATTGTTTATTCTGATACCCTATTATCGATAATAATATGGAATCGATGGCACTATTTACTTTCAATGATTACAGTACCATCGTACATAATAAACTAGAATATTTGAAATATCTAAAAATTGAATTTGGTGATTTTTGAAAATCATATACGCCATCATCAAAGGTCTTAAATTTGATTTTTTTTTTTTTTTCTTTATTGCCTAGGTACGTAAGCTGTTGGGTCTAATTAACTACCAAGGAGTCACCGATCTTAGAATTACCCTAATTAATTCAAAGACGCTAAACTCTCTAACCACCACTCAAAATGTTATAGCCGAATTAAGAGGATTAAACCTATTATATCTCATATCTTAGACTATTCTAAATTTTGACGGTGTTACATTCTTCCCCTTTTTAAATCTTGATATTTTTATCGGCTCAAGCGTATTCACAGCCACTAGACAATGTGAGACTCGTATCGCTAGCCTTTAGCCTATCTTATAGGGAGTTGCACTCCACCCACAATGGTCATCCACTAAGGAGCCGCGCTCTGCTTCCTGTATAATCTTCAATCCTAGCTCACCGTGACTAATCTCATATTTCTAATTGGTGATTGGATTCGATATTAACTATGACGCCCCGCTTCTCCAGGGGTCACCCATGCATATATCTTCGGCACATCTCACATTTCCGGCTAATAATTGATTATGATACCACGTCTCAAAGTCACTTATCTTAGAACTACCCTAGTCCTAACACGTTTAACTCTCTTAACTTTTTAAACCCAGCTATCACTCAAAATGCTATAACTGAATTAAGAAATTTAGTCATATTATATCTCATATCTTGAATTATTCTAAATTATGGAGGTTTCATAGGTAACCAACCTCGCTCTAACTTACATTTTCACGATGTTGTTCGTTTTAACTCTTCATTTTATCATCGTCTTTCGATATACTAGCTAATAATATTAAAAACCAAGAAATTTAATTTTTAGACACTTTTAATACTCTAGATAATATTTGAGCACCAATAGCCGATTTTTACTCCCATGCATTCATCAAATTAAACTGCTTAAAAGGACGAAGGATCGATTTTGTCTTATTAATTAATAAAATGGTAACTGAGTTGTATGCATGTATGTTGTGGGCTACATATATACCTTATTTATCATGCATGTATAGCATGTAATTCTTTCTATTTACATACATACAAAAAGGGAATATATATATATATATCTTTCGTGTATCTAAATACCATGCATGCATGTATGCACTTAATTCTGTTCCACAAGTTGCCTTTTCTGTATCTTAATCCCATTGGTTAATTATGTACGTACGTAGGAATTCTAATATTTCCTATTTCATCTCCAATTAATTAGTATGAATTATTTCCATAAAAGAAACGTTTTATCAAATTTTGAGTGAATCCGAGGTAAAATTTAGTGGGAGTACTTATCGCAAAATTAATGTACTCGTAGATTTACTCACCTTAATTTAAGTTCTTTCCATACATAAATAAAAGTTGATAATAGAAACAACATGATTAGTTATTGAGTAGCAGTTCTAATCCAAGACGTACTCGACTAACCCCTAAACCCTAAATCCTAAACCCTAAAGCTACATTCGGGAGAAGGAAAGCAAAAAAATTGAAACACTACAAGTTAATTAATTAGGGCACGATCAAAGAAAAGATCAGATGTTTACGAACTTTTACATATATCGAACTCCTTTTATTTTTTATTTTTTTTATATTTTTATTTTTATGAAATGACTATTTTAATGCTTCTATATAAGTTTATTCCTATTTTTTAAAAAATCGAAATTTAAATAGGAATAAAAGATTGCAAACGGAGTGGTCAAATCTCATTGCCTGCATGCATGTTTGGTTTGCAATAGTACGTAATCGGAAAAGAAATAATTGATTTCTATCCATTTTTTTATTGTTGGGTTAGAGAAAGAAAAAATTTTCACTTAGCCTAAAAACAACATTTAAAATAAAATTTAGTTTTTAAATTCAAACTATTATATTAAGACAAATGATACGTACGGTACTTAATTTTATAAATAATAAAAAAAAATCTTAACTGTTGATCAATAAAGTGTTTTAACATATAGTAGGTTAAAAGGTAACTTCATATCGAGTATATTTTCGTAATTAAATGTCTCAAATTGAAACAAAATTTTGATTGATATCCCTTCTACAAATTTAGGCATTAGTGTCGCACTCCAAAAATTCCACATCGATCGGATAAAAATGAGGATGTGATTATAAGATATTTAGATACTAAGAATATTAATTGAGCTGAACCAGAGTCTGAAAGACAAGGTGATAGGCTTAGACACTGTGGGAGTCTATCACACCCCAATAATCTCACATCGGCCCCAATAATCTCACATCGGAATGGGAATGTGATTGGGTATATAAGAAACTTAAATACTAGAAATAATAACTGAACTTAAGCATTTTAGGCTCAGTATTTGAACCCAACGAGTTATTATTACTAGGGGTTGGATCGTTACATTTAGTTTTGCACTAATTTAGGTATTAACTAAAAAATAGACATTAATTTAATTTGTATCGATATTTAAGAAAATTTTAATGTGAGTAAATATTCAAATTCAACATATTTAATATGTTTAAGGAATTTTCGAATTCATCTAATTTCAACATTAATTTTGTATCATTATTAAAAAAAAAATTTGAAGTGCGTAAGTATATAAATTCAACATATTTAATATGTTTTAGGAATTTTAAAATTTCTCTAATTTGCACATAGTATTTTGTATCACTATTTAAGAAAATTTAAATTGTGAGTAAATATTTTATTTAATAGGAAGATAGGATATATACACTACAACAAAAACGGTCTACAGCAAGACTTTTAAATGTAGGTACATGTCAAAAAATATCTTAGAGCTAAAATTACCAACACTTTTAAAAAATGTTGCTATATGTGGGGTCGCTAGGTATATAGTGACGGTTAAAGAGTGTCGCTATAATCTAAAAGAGTCGCTAATTTACCAACACTTATTTAAGCATTTAGAAACCGTCGAAACTCTATGTCGTTGGCTGCGGTGGCGAAGGAGGATCACGGGAAAGGCTCTTCGTCTAGAATTTCAGTAGATTGAGTGAAGAGAGAAGAGAAGATGGTAATTGATTTTTTTTTTTCTTTTCTGTTTATAATCGGGTCAAATGGACTGGGTGCGGTGCATGGGTTGAGTAGAATAATCTTTTATTTTTGGTTGGATTGTGTTTTATATTTAGGCATTAGTAGATATTTGTGAAGACTGAAATTTTGACTGTGCCATTTAACTCTCTGTTGACGATGTTTATGTGTGTAATTTAATTACATAAGCACTCGTCGAGTTTCAGGAGAAAATGAGCTAAAACGGAGAAGATACGCGATTATGAAGTTTGACTTAAGTGAATAGTAACTTCAGTTTTTCGGTGAAGCCGCGGAGGAGAGTTGGCTTTTGGTGCGTATCGAACTCCGATTATAGCAGTCCAATAGCTCGTTTCGACCGGTTCAGCTATTCTGGAACCAATGGCACTGACGGATTCCTGATCCGATGCACGAATTTCGAGAACAAGGAGTTTAAGCAAAATAAGGGTTTTCGCACTTTGCTATTCTTACATGGTGGAACTCCTCGAACTCCGTGCATGTGACCTAGAGTAGCGTGAGGAATGTTTGAGGTCTCTACTAGAGGTAGGGAAGTCAGATACAGAGGCGAATTCATGATTTCGCGAGTTTACACATCGATATATGTGTAATATGAGGATTAGTAGAGAGCAGATGAGTTCCGTCGCAAATCGGCGACCAAACTAGACGAAACAAAATGGTAGTTTCGATGCCCTCGACGTGCTGAACGCGATGGTGCAATCCGTTTGCAAATCCGATGTGCGGATCGCCGGAAATTACGAGATGATCGCAAAGGGGTCAATATTGTCAAGATCAGATACTTGGAGAGTGAACGGATTTCATCGCGAATCCGTGATCGATCATGTAGTGACCTGGATCTTCTGCTGGAACTTGTCGACGGCTCAGGCGAGCGTCGGGACAAGTCCGGGGCGCGTTGGCGCCAATGGGACGCCAAACGGGCCTTGTGGGAACGCGATAGCAGCTTGAACCCTGAAAATCTGCGAAATAGTGGATTTTCAGTGAGCTATACCGGTACAAATCTTGGTTTGTACCGGTACAAGAATGATGGCTATACCGGTATAGCCACCAGAGATATACCGGTATGGTGCCGCGTTGAACTGCTCTCGGGTTGCCCGTTTATACCGGTACAAGGGGCCGTTTGTACCGGTACAGAGTGGTAGGTGAGCTGGGGGCAGAATGGTCAACTCCACCTTGTTGTTATCACCACACCCCTATGCATGCCTACACGTATGGAGAGAGAGTGGGGAGCCTCTTTGGCAGCAATTTCACCCCTCTACTTCTTCTTCTTCCCTCTCTCTCTCTCTAGGATAGCTTGGTTGAAGGAGGAGGAGGTTGGGTGGTTGCTACTTCGCCGACGACGCGCCGCGAAGCCGGCAAGCGTTTCCGACGTCGGGTTGCTGTGAGGGAGCCGAGCGTGGTGCTATTTCCCTTCTCCTCGGCGTGGTGCTGAACCAGGAGGATTACAAAGGTGAGTGGTTCAGCTAGTGTGCTTCTATTGCTTCTTCTTCGACGATTCTCGAGCTAAGTCCGAATCGTGAGAAATCGGCGTCGACTCGCCGTATTTCGGGTCGTACGCAACGTAGAAGCGACGGATTTCGCTGTGCCTAGACTCGTTGGAACCGTGTCGACGAGAGGAATCCAACGAACATTTATTTGGGATTTTTGGTGAAGGTTAGCTCACCGAAATCCCGCTTTTCTCCCTTGCCGTTTTCCTCTCGAACCGTCCGCCGATCGCAGCGACACTCCGCGGTGTTTTGCCTTTTTCTCCGTGTAGGGAACTCGGATCGCGACGAAATCTGGGGCATTGGATCCGCGACTTCGAGGCGATTCCAGCGATACCTTGCTCGCTGGATTTGGAGCAGGTTAGCCCAGTCGAAGTGCCGTTTTAATGAGCCGCTGTCCCGCGAGCAGAATCTAACAATCTGATTTGCTGTTCTCCAGCATCGACGTCCGTGCTCCGCCTAGAACTCAGCGTAGGAGAGGCGGAATCCAGCGAAACCGGAGCCATTGGATTCCCGATCGCGAGGCGAAGATTTCGAGCCCTTGCTCGCTGAATTTGGACAAGGTTAGCTTAGTTAACTTTAAGTTTTTCTCAGCCGCAGTTTTCGGACAGATTTCGAAGAAATCGAGTTTTGGTTTATCTCTTCGCAGCAGGTTATCTTTTGGACGGTGTCGGATCAGCGGAGGTGATCGAGGGACCCAGGGCACTCCTTGCTGCCAAGGATTCGCCACAGAGGTGGGCATCCATCGGTCATTCCTAAGTTTAAGTAGCCGGCATGTATAATTTGGTTTTAATGTTTAGACCTTAGCTCGAATTCATGAATATCAACTAGTATTAAATCTGAATTTTGGAGCATGTTCACAAGTAGTATTTTTATACATGTTTGGACTTGGACTTGACTTAGGAGAAAACTACGATCAACCGTCATATATTACACTACCAGATTTAGCTCTAGGAGCCGTGTGTGTCGTATCGTCGCCGGGGGAGTGCGACGGATACTCAGAGTAGTGTAGTTTGTTTGACGCTCGCGCCGTGGATGCCGAGCTCAGTTCTGTAGAGTCGTCGGGGACCGTCGGGGGCCGACGGTGGATCCGGTTTTCGTTCGGTTACTGTGTGTGTGCCAAGCGCACGTGGTGTGTTAGTGCTTAGACACAGTTACTTGACTATGCCTGTGAGAGCCAGATTGAGCTCGACAGAGATACGCTTGCATACTCGGTTGGTTCGCGCCCAAGAGTGCCGCTCCGGAGTCTGGCTTTGTGCTTTTGCGTTGGTGTCGCTGCGCCCTCGTGTGGGTTGCTCTCCGCTAGCTACCTGGGGGTAGTTGTAGTGTTGCTTCGACAGGCGGGACGGGTGTTTCACAGTCCCTGGTGAAATTGGGTCAGGTGTGGTTGGTACTACAGGTGGTTAGTCTTGAGTGTTCAGAGTAGTGACTTATAGCTGTAGAATGTTTCCAGTTTTCTTTTTCCTACTCTTACTTACCCTGTAAACTTAGTGGGTGGACCGATGTTGTTTTGGGCGGCACCCACTGAGGACTACCTGTTTTTACAGTAGTTCTCACGCCCCGTTTCTTCCACCCTTGTTGCA
This sequence comes from Aechmea fasciata, assembly GCA_025177825.1. Taxonomy (NCBI): domain Eukaryota; kingdom Viridiplantae; phylum Streptophyta; class Magnoliopsida; order Poales; family Bromeliaceae; genus Aechmea; species Aechmea fasciata. The sequence goes on from CM045929.1 coordinate 14,323,485, forward strand.
GGGCCTTCGGCGTCGGCGTCGGGCCGTCTTCTCGAGGGGACCGTGGTAAGGCGTCGCGAGCTAGAGCCCTTCCCGACCGGTGTCGTGTTAGCCGTCTTCCCTACCGCAGTAGTGACTTTTGGGTTACTCTTTTGTACATACGTGTGAGCTCGCTGGAGCGAGTAGTTGTTTTTGTGAACTTGTATGTGTATAACTCTTTTGTACTACCTGTTTATATTTATAGTATGTTTCAGCTATATGCTACTGCTTGTAGCGTTGTATTTCCATACAGGTACAGCTACGCTTCGTATACGAGAGAAAATTTTTCTTGTGTACGGCGGATTGTCGGCGTCCTCGGTTGCCCGAGCAACCCGGGGCGTGACAGATCAAGGCGAAACAAAATCGTGGGTTTGTTGTCTTCGTCATGCTGATCGTACTGGTGCGATCCGTTCATAAATCCGACGGACGGATTGGTAGATATCGCGAGTTGATCGAGGAAGGGTCGAAAACTTGCAAGTCGGTATTTTAGCAAATGCCCTAGTATTTTATGTATTGAATCGCGTGGGATTGCACGTGGGGGTGCGTACGCGTATAATACACGCGCTATGAGGGACTAAACTGAAAGTATTTGAAATTGGGGACTAACTTGCGATTGTACGTGTGTGTATAGAGCTTGTTAGGGTTTCTCCTTCACCGAACCCTAACCCTTGGCCTTCCGTAACCCCCCCAAACGAGATCCTAACGCTAGCCACCTCATCCTCTTCCCCTGATCTCATCGCGCGCGCCCCGGACACCAAGGAGCGCCGCCGGCCGCCGGAAAAGCTTCTCCTCCACCAACTCCTCCACCTAGCCACCTCCCCCATCGCTGCCGTAGATCGCCAGGGTGATCAACACCCTTGGTACTCCTTTCCTGTGGCCGAGACCTACCACCGGCGTGGATCTAGCCGGACCCCACCGTCCCCGTAAGCCGCCAGCGCCGCCGGAGTCGTCCGCGGCCATTGATGGCGCCCTAGGCCGAGCTTGGGCGATCTCCGCCACGAGAGCCGCCGCCGCCTAGGACCCCGACGGAGACCTCCCCCGCCGAGGTCGCCGCCGCCGCCGCCGCTCCCCGAGCGCGGCCGCGCTCGCAGCCGCAGCTCGCAGCCGCTGCGCCCTAGATCGAGCCTAGGCCGAGCGCACCTTACGGCTTCCTCCTCGCGTCGCCGCCGCTCGGCCGCATCCAAGGCACCTCTCCGCCTTCGCAATCGGACGCCGCCGCTCCGAGCTCGCCGCAGCCGCCGCCGCTCGCACGCCACCGCGGCCGCTCCGATCTAGCCGATCGCCAGACCGAGCCACGGCATCCGCGCCGTCGCCGCCGCCTCCATTCTCCTCCTCCGGACTTGGGCGGCCCGCCGCCGTCGCCCTCGAGGAGCCCCGCCGTCGCCGAGGCCGCCATTAGCCGCCGGAACCCGAGCTCGGCCCACGCAGCCTAGGTTGCTTCCCCGACGCCGTCGCCGCTCCCCATCGCCAAATGAGGTGAGCATCGTGCTTGTTCCTTCCCCCGCACCCAACCCTGGCCGCCGCGCGCGCCGCCGTGTCGCCGGAGGCCGGCCGGAGCTAGCTTGCTCCGGCCAAGCCCGCAATAGGGCATTTGTTGGGTGCTTCACTGTTCCGAGCCACCCGGGCCTCCTCGATCCCAACGGAAGGGAGCACGATGATCAGGACACATCGCTGATCACCGTGCTCACCTTCGTTTTTGTCAGAGAAGCTTCGTTTCGCTGATTTGGCGATGTGGCTCCTGTTAGAGCCTTTTTGGCTGCTGTTTCGATTTGCATGCGCTATTTCGGAGACCCGAGGCTGTTCCGATGCCTCCGGAGGGGAGCACGGTGATCTTCTGTCAGTGACGATCACAGTGGTCACCTCATTTAGGGTCAACGAGTCCCTGGTTAGTGAGAAATTGCATGTTTAGCATGCAAAGGCGCATGCCATTGTCGAACTTTGGGTTGCTCCCGCGCTCTCCATAGTGGCCGGCAGTGCTCCGAAGGGTGAGCACGGCCTCGCACGCCGAAACCTATCGGAGTGTATTGGTTTGGCTAAATGATTTTTGGTTAGAGTAGTCGGACCATAAAAGCCCCGAAATCACATGAAATAGTGCGATTTCGGGTAATCCGGAGGGCTTTTGTGTAATTGTACTATTCGAGGTTGCTGTGGACAGCATGTGTGAGTTAGGGATAACCTATGGACTGATTGTCCATGATCCGAAGGCTTTCGCGGAAATCGAAAAGTCGATTTCGATGCGTTTCTCGGCGAAATCCGCCGACGGAACGCGGATTCGGTTCGGAATTATTCCAATGATGCTTCGTGAGCGTTTGTGTAGTCGCTGAGCCTTGTTGGCTGGTCACTCGTGTCATTTCGAGTGTTTAGAAATGACGGGTGAGCGACGGTAGGTTCCGGTGTCGAAATGGACACTTCTGGAAATCCGTATTTGTACAATTATCCGACGATAATTGTATTGTAGTGTTATCTTGGGTTTGCTGCCAAAACATCTAAATAGGAGTGTTTTATAGCAGCGGGTAACTTGTGACACGAGTCGGTGCATTTCGGGACAGTTCGTGGGTCCCGACGGAGTCCCGGTGCGATTTTCGAGACTTCCGGCAAGTTACGGTGATCGATTTCGAGAAATCGACTTCCGCGGGTTGTTGGTAGAGTTGTGCTATTAGTGTTTTGTGTTAGTGGGTTAGACACTAACCTGGTGGATCTCCTTAGGTCCGGTCGATACTTCTTACTGTTTATATCGTTTATCCTAGATATATCTTGCACCTGTTTGTTACAGTATTACTCTACTCAGTGTTTTCATGTTTAGTATCATGTGTAGGAGTAGAGTAGATTACTTCTTGTCAGCCTATGACATCTGTGACCTGTTCGGTCAGTTTACTTCAGTGTACTCAGTGACCTTGTTGTTTGGTTGGTCAGTTCTCGTATTTCCTTCAATAGTACTTGCATACAGTTGAGAGGATGTTGAGTTGTTCTATTCTAGTTGACCTGAGTCGTCAGTTCTTGTGTTTCCTTCAGTAGTACTTGCATACAGTTGAGAGAATGTTGAGTTGTTCCATCCTAGTTGACCTGATTGGTCAGTTTCTTTCTCTACTGGTTGGTCAGTCACTTTCTGTACTTGGGACCTATTTGGTCAGTCACACTGTCTGCCACCACGAATGACGTACCTCGCACGGTGAAATTTATCTTGAATTTCCCGTGGGGTAGTATTCATGATTCAGATTAATATTTGAATATGTATAGTTATCAGGTATTGCGGATCCATGGCTTCCAATAAACGCAAGCGTCTATTGTTAATTACCCCCATAAATGTTAGGGTACCTTCGATTAAGAGACCTTTGAAATGCTGAAGATGAACTGGAATTGGACAAAAAGAAAATTTATAATTTATTGCTCAATTACATGGCTTTAACCAAGGGCATACCCTCGGTGTACAAGAATGGAGCATAAAAGAAAAGAAAAGTGCATCTTAGTTATATGTTCCAAGATGCTCAAATTAATTTTGTTGGGCTCTATATATTTTGGAGCTCAACATAGTTCACCCTAAGATGAAAGATTGATTAAATTCCCTATATATGCTTTGGGATTGAATCAGATTTAATTAAACTCTAATTATATGTATTTAGAGTTTAATTTGGTTAATTGAACTTTAAATGTATGCGATAAAGTCCAATAAAGTTTGATTTGGCATTCAATTTAGGCTTTTATCCCAATGTATGTGTTAGGATTAGCCCAAATATCTTAAATTAGACTCTAATTTTATATTTTAGAGTCTAGTGTAATTAGGCTCTAAATTTATGTGTTAGAGCTTAATCACATTTGTTTTGGATTCATCATAGGGTGAAATATTAACTAAATCCTAATTATATGTATTAGGATTAGTCAAATTTGGTTTAAACTCCAAGTATATGTATTGGAATTTAACTTAATTGAACTCCGAATAGATGTATTAGAGTCCAACAAATTTAATTTGATTAAATGGTTTGATCAATTCTAAATACATAATTAGAATTTGATCGAATATGATTGTGATCTGGCTCTAGTTTTATATGCTAGAGGATCAAATGATTTGTGAAAAATGGATTTGGGTTTAGTTTAAAGACATTTCGGTCAAGTTTGGGTTTAGATTTAGTTTAACGACGTTACGGTTGAGGTTTTGGTTTAGGTTTAGTTTAACGACGTTTCGGTCGAAAGTTCTGGACTTAGTTTAACGACTTTACGGTCGAATTTGGGTTTCATTTGGTATATGAGGTTTATGGTATTGGGTATTTGAGATTTGGTTCATGAACTTGGGTTCATAGGTTTATGGACTCGGTGTATGGGTTGGTCCATGGTTTTGTGGACTCGATGTATGGATTGGTCCATAGTTTTGGTTCATAGTTTGTGGACCTGGTGTACAGGTTTACGGTTCATGGTTCATGGACCTGGTGTACAGGTTTATGGTTCATGGTTCATGGACCGGGTGTACAGGTTTATGGTTCATGGTTCATGGACCGGGTGTACAGGTTTATGGTTCATGGTTCATGGACCGGGTGTACAGGTTTATTTTGATGGGTTTAATTTCGAAGTGGGCTTTGGTATTGGGCCTCTTTGGGTAAATGGATTTTGGATTGGGTTAAATGAATTTTGGGTTAAATGAGGATTGGATATATGGGTTAAATGGGTATAGGTTAATGGGTTTTGGATTCATGAATGAGTTATTGGATATATGGGTTATTGGGTTAAATGGATATTGGGTTATTGGGTATTTGGGTTAATGATATGGGTTGATGGTAATGGGTATAGCATGGGTTAATGATATGGGTTATGGGGTTTATGAAATAGATTAAGTGAGTTCGGGTCTAATTCAAGCCCTTGAGATTTAAAATATGAGTTAATTCAAATGAGATTTTGAAATAATCGAAATTGAGAATTTTGATTCAAAACCAAGTGCATTCGATCTTATTCAACTTAACTTGCATCAAATGTAATGATATTTTAATTTGACCAAGTCAAAATTTCAACATTCGATTTAAATGGATTTAATATAGCCATCTCTCTCTTTTTCTCTTTGATTTGAGAATTCTCTCTCTTTTTGGTGATGTTTTTGCAAAGAGCACCGTCGATTTTCATATCGGCATTCCGTCATAGACAAATTAGCGAGCGAACTTTGTTTGAGAGAGAGCACCGCTCTCTCTCTCGATCCGCCGTCGAACACTTAGTGGGCACGCTTTATTTGACTTCATTGGAGAGGATTTGAGAGGAGAGCATCGCTTCTCTCTCGAACTCGCCGTCGAGCACTTGGCGGGTGATCTTTTTTTGAGAGGAGAGCACCTCTCTCGGATCCGCCGTCGAGCACTTGGTTTGAGAGGAGAGCACCTCTCTCGGATCCGCCGTCGAACACTTGGCGAGCGGTCTTCATTTGAGAGGAGAGCACCGCTCTCTCTCTCAGATTCGCCGTCGAGCACTTGGCGGGCGGTCTTCATTTGAGAGGAGAGCACCGCTCTCTCTCTCAATTTCGCCATCGAGCGGTTGGCGGGCGGACTTCATTTGAGAGGAGAGCACCGCTCTCTCTCTCAGATTTGCCGAGCACTTGGCAAGCGGTCTTCGTCGAGCGGCTCGATCGTCGTCGGATCGGAGCCGAGCTGGTGGCGAAGCACCACGCTCGGCCGTCGTCGGAGCGGCTTCATCGTCGTCGGATCGGAGCCGAACGGGTGGCGAAGCACCACGCTCGGTCGTCGTCGGATCGGAGTCGAGCGGGTGGCAAAGCACCACGCTCGGCCGTCGTCGGAGCGGCTTCATCGTCGTCGGATCGGCTTCATCGTCGTCGGATCGGAGTCGAGCGGGTGGCGAACGGTCTTCATTTGAGAAGAGAGCACCGCTCTCTCTCAATTTTGCCGTCGAACAAACGGGCGTGCATGTCGACGTCTCTTTGGGCTTTCCGTCGAGCGGTGGCGTGCACATCGACGCGCAATGGGGAACTTCATGACGACGAGCTCCGCGAACGGAGGAGCTTCATGACAACGGGGGGTACAGGTTGGGCTCCTCGACAGAGTAACTCTGCGACGGAGGGCCTCGCAACGACGACGACGAGTTGAGGAGTTCTGCAACAATGTCTCGGCTTGCCGGGCTTGGAGGCGAACCGCCGAGCGGCGGGGTGCGGCTTCACGGTGGCGGCATCGACGAGGCGACATCGGCGAGGCGACGGGGTTGGGTGTGTCGGTCTCGGGTTAGCCGAGGGAGAGGTGCGCGGCTCGAGGATGGAGGAGGTGCGCCGGTCTCGGGTTAGCCGAGGGTGGCTCAGTCCGGCACGGCGATGGCACACGGCTCGAGGCATGGTGGTTCGGCCTGAGGTGGATCAACCTCAGGCGACGGTGGCTACGACGGAGCTCGGATGGATCTTCCGAGGGGTTCGCGCGGCTTTGACGGAGCTCGGCCATGGGGATCGGCCTCAGGTGATGGTGAGGGATGCGCGCGGCTTCGAGCGGCGGCTTCGACGGCGATGGTGATGACAAGGGGCGCAGCAGAGTTGCAGCGGGTCGAGGGTGATGATGGACTCGGCGGCGCGGGCGGCGGGTCCGGTGAGTGGTCTCGGGCTCAACGGAGAAGCCAAGCGGCGGCACGTCGAGGCGCGGGCGGAGGGCCTCGCTCGACGAGGCTCGAGGCGCGGCCGGCAGATCCGGCGCGAGGCCGAAGGCACGCGCTGGTCGAGGCGCGGCGCAGGAGTCGATGTGCGCCGCGGTCGAGGCACGGCCGACGGCACGAGGCGCGCCGAGGCGCGGAAGGCGCGCCGGCGGCACGAGGCGCGGCGCGGCGCGGCGGCAGGTCGCGGTTCATCGGAGAGGCCGAGGGCGCGACGAACTCGACGGTGACGGCGGGGCCGCGGTTCGCCGGAGAGGCCGAGGGCGCGATGAGGCCGATGGCACGACGAGCTCGACGGTGACGGCGGGGTCGCGGTTCATCTGAGCGCCAAGGGAGGTGACGGCGAAGAAGGCTCGTCGGATCGGAGCAGAGGCGCCGCTCGGCGGCGATCCTCGTGGAGGCGAGCGATGGCTCCCCTCCGCCCGAGCCGCATCGAGGTCGCCGGAGCGCGCCGAGGCGACAGTGCGAGCAGAGTCGCGCGCCGGCCGAGAAGGTCTATGACGATGGAGATCGCGACGGAGGAGGCGCGCGGTTCGAGGAGCTCCGCAACGGCACGGGGGCTGCGATGGAGGAGTCGAGGGCGCGCGGGCGGCGGGATCCGGCGGCGGCGGGTCGGGCGGCGGAGGCCGAGGCGCACGCGGGCGGCGGTCCGGCGCGCGGAGGCCGAGGGCGCGCGGGACGGGTTGGGGTTGCTTCAGGATCACCAACAGAGAGAGAGGGAGAGAGAAAAAGAGAAAGAGAGAGAGCTTTGGGGCTCTCTCCTTTTTTTTTTTTACTCGAGAGAGAGAGAGAGAAAGAGGGCCTTTTGCTTCTTTTTTTCTTTTTCTTTTCTTCTTTTTTTTTGTCGTTCGAGAGAGAAGGGAATTACCTTTTTTTTTCTCTTTTGAACAGGGAATGGATTCTCTTTGTGTGGAAGATTTTGTAAGTTCAAAATGCAGTGTTTTTTTTCCTCTTTTTTTTCAAGTGGGTTTTTTGGATCTCCTTTCTCTTTTTTTTTTTTAGAACGTGTGATAGAGGGATGTGGGAAGTTGAGAGATGTGGGAGGAGTGGGTGGTTAGTCATGTGTAGTGGGGATGATGGGATGTGGGTTTGGGTCGTGCCTCAAAAAAGGGTAATTGGATCCGATTTTTGTCCATGCACCTAGTGCATGGACCGTTTCATACACCACATATTCTATTTCTTCTTTTTTTTTTTTTTTTATATATATATATATATATATATATATATATATATATATATATATATATATATATATATATATTTTTTTTTTATGCCCCAACAAATGCCCCCCGCCTTTTCAAGCTTGTGGATTTAAACAAGGTGGAAAAGGTGATAATCTCCTTGCTCGATTTCAACTTTCCGATCGCCACCGAGGTCTAATATCAAAAGTCCAAGGTAACTGAAATTTCAAATTAAGATGCTCAGATTTCAACTGGATATCTCCCCAATTTACGTCTAGGGGTCTCAAAATTTTTCCACCATCGGAATTGTCGCGCAATTTGCCTCAAGAAGCAATCGAAATTGCTTTGCGCATAAGACTCTAAGGAAAGTTAGCATTCTATCATAGGCAAAATATATCTGCGGTGATAGGGGACATGGATTAATTTTGTTTATTTTGCCTCGAGAAACAATCGAAATTCTTTGCGCGTAAGGCCTAAGGTGAGTTAGCATTCCGTCATAGGCAAAATATATCTTGGGCAGTATGGCGCCCATAAGGAACATGGATTAATTTTTATTTATTTTGCCTCGAGAAGCAATCGAAATTGCTGCGCGTAACCGACCCTAAGGTGAGTTAGCATTCCGTCATAGGCAAAATATCTTGGGCAGTATGGCGCCCAAATGGGTTTTCACCAGATACCTTCCCCTAACTTTTGCCTGTGGACCTCGAAAGGTTTTCTCACAGCGGGGATCCCAATTTTGCCTGTGGGGTTATATCACGGTAGGAATTTTACAATTTTACTCTTGAAGTCCGATGTGAACAATCAAGTCCGTTGGTGGCTTATATTTTACCCATATTATCTAGAACATTAGACAATATGTCATCCACTTCTTCTTTTTTTTTTTTTTTTCTTTTTTTTTTTTTTTTTTTTTTTTTTTATACATAATATTTCTTTAAGAAGCGTGTTGATAGGTGGCATTGGTCTTTCACCTTTGGCATCAATTAATTGATAAGCGCCGCTTCATAGACTTTTCCACCACATATGGGCCTTCCCAATTTGGATCAAATTTCCTTCCGGTGTCTATTGATTATAATTGGTCTACGAACGAGCACCCACTCTCCAATATTAAAGGTCCGGTATCGAGTGAGCTTATTATATGCTCTTGCCACCTGGGCTTGATATAGTTCCGATTTTGTTGGGCAATTAAGCCGAGTTTCATCTAATGCATCCTCGTCAAGCCTTAGTAGAGCATTTTCTTCATTTGTTAACTCGTGTTGAACTGCTATTCGCAATGAGGGCAGTTCAACTTCTAGTGGTAATACTGCCTCAACACCGAACACCAAAGAGTAGGGTGTTGCTTGGGTTGGCGTTCTGTATGTGGTTCGATAGGCCCAAAGAGCTTCTATGATCCGCACATGCCATTCCTTTTGATTTTTGCCGATAATTTTCTTTAATAGCTTTATCAAAGTCTTATTAAAGGCTTCAGCCAATCCATTAGCCCTTGCATTATATATCGAAGAGTACCTCCAATCAATTTTATGTTGAGTAGCAAATCTACTGACTTTGAAACTCTTGAAGGCAGTTCCATTATCAGATATAATTCGCCTTGGAACTCCAAATCGATATAGAATATTTTCTCTAAAGAATTTGACGACATCATCTGCTTTGACTTCTCTTAGAGGGATTGCCTCAACCCATCTAGAAAAATAATCTGTAGCAGCAAGAATGAACTTATGCCCCCTGGAAGATGGTGGATTGATGGGGCCTATCACATCTGTTCCCCACATATCAAACGGCCATGAAGCGATTGTAGGGTGCAAGGGATTTGGATGCCGATGAATAAAGTCACCGTGGATTTGACATTGATGGCATTTTCTAGCATACATCATACAATCTTGTATCATGGTTGGCCAATAATACCCCAAATGTTTAATTTTAAGGCGCATTTTTGGCCGTGATTGGTGCGCACCACAAATGTCAGAATGGACTTCATGCATGACTTGTTTAATCTCATCTGGTGATAAACATTTAAGCCATAATTGATCATAAGATCTGCGATAAAGTTGATCATTAACGAATACATATCGCATTGCTCTTTTCTTAATTTGTGCTGTCTTGACTTTTCTTACGGCGAGTTTATTATATTTGAGAAAATCGATGAAAGATTCTCTCCAATCATCTTACGTATCGATGGTTGCAACTTGAACTTCCTTTGTATCTTCTTCCGATTTAAGTCGGTAGGAGACAATATTTTTCCATTCCGTATAGTTATCTGGACTTCATCCATGATAGGATCAGCAAGCTCTTTAGCCAATTTAGCCAGGGCATCGGCTTTTCCATTCATAGCCCTGGACACTTTTTCTATTTTTATACATGGAATTTTCTCTATAAGACATTTCACCTTCGTTTGATATTTGATCAACTCAGGTTTATGTACTTTAAACTCCCCTTCAACTTGGTTGATGATTAATTGGGAGTCTCCATAGATATGCAATTTTTGTATATTCAACTGGATTGCAATTTCTAAACCAGCAATAAGAGCTTCGTACTCAGCCTCGTTATTTGTGCGAGGCTCGAAAGGCTAATGAGTATCTCAAAATGCCTCCTTCAGTGTTACAAAGATTAACCCTATCCCGGCCTTAATCGAGGGATATTTGAACCGAAAGTTGAGGACGCGCCATCGAAATACATTTTCCAATAGGGTTGGTCTTCCATAGTAAACATGATGTGCTCATCGGGCAAATCGCAGATCAAAGGTGAGTCATCTGGAATTGGATGCGCAGCTAGAAAATCAGCAAGTGCTTGACCTTTAATGGCTTTCTGTGGCACATAAGTGATGTCAAATTCGAGGAGTATAACAGCCCATTTCGCCAATCTTCCAGTCAAAACTGGTCTTGTCATTAAGAATTTAAGTGGATCTACCTTCGAAATTAAGTGGATTTTGTGTTCCAACATATAATGTCTTAATTTCTTAACGGCAAATATAAGGGCTAGACAGTGCTTTTCGATTGGCGAGTAGGAATTTTCTGCCCCCACTAACATCCTGCTGAGATAATATAAGGCATTTTCCTTTCCTTCTTCATTGTTTTGAGCAAGAAGTGCACCCAGCGATCCTTGAGTCTTTGCCGTATATAAAATTAATGGCAGTGAATAGGGGCGACAAGCAGGGGAGAATAAATATCTCTTAATGTCCTCAAATCTTTGTTTGACAATCATCATCCCATATGAAAGGCGCATCCTTTTTCACCAATTTAGAAAATGGTTTAATTCTGCCAGATAAATTTGATATAAATCTTCGAATATATGCCAATCTTCCTTGAAAGGATCGCAGTTGCTTCAAATTCTTTGGAGGCGGCAATTCCATGATAGCCTTAATTTTTGCAGGGTCTATTTCGATTCCTCTATGTCTAACAATAAACCCCAAGAATTTGCCCGAATAAACTCCAAATGCACATTTGAGAGGGTTCATTTTCAGATTATATTTTCTTAACTTTGATGAAAAGCTGTTCTTAAGTCTTCAAAGTGATTTGCTTTGTTTACGGTTTGACAACCAAATCATCAACATAGCACTCAACAGTTTTGTGGAGCAAGTCATCAAAAATTACTGTCATAGCCCTTTGATAAGTGGCTCCTGCATTTTTTAGACCAAAGGGCATAACCTTGTAACAGTATATGCCAATTGGAGTTCTAAAAGCAGTATGTTTTTCGTCCTCAGGTGCCATCTTTATCTGGTTATATCCAGAGGAACCATCCATGAAAGAAAACATCTCGTAACTTGAAGTGTTATCAATCATTAGTTCAGTGACTGGCAGTGGAAAATCGTCCTTTGGGCATGCTTTGTTTACATCTCGAAAGTCGACGCATACTCGAATTTGACCATTTTTCTTCTTTACTGGGACTATGCTTGCGATCCAATCAGCGTATTTTTCTTCTCTGATGAACCCTGCTTCAATAAGCTTTTTAGTTTCTGCTATGATCTGTTCTTCCAAGTCAATTCTTGTCCTCCTTGGAGCTTGTTTAACTGGAGCCACATCTGGGCTAAGAGCAAGTTTATGAACAGCCACATTCGGATCTAGACCGGGCATTTCTTTATATGTCCAAGCAAAGCAGTCTTTATATTCTATCAACAATGCTTTCAACATATCTTGATCTTTTTCTGAAAGCAGTGCACTGATATAAGTGGGTCTTCGATCTTCTTCGGTGCCCAAATTTATTTCTAAAAGCTCATCAATGGTGGCTTGCCCCCCGTCTTCGAGCTCTTGTGGAGCATCTTTCAAATCCAGAAGCTCTGTTTTTATTGGTTCGATGTCCTCATCTTGCTCCATATCCTTTACTGTAATCATAGTGCAGGTATGTCGTATGGCAGATGAATCATTATGGGTTACCTCTGTCGTCGGAGGCGAAAGATTGAGTTGACTTGTTTCAGAAGCTGTTATTCCAACGCTCTCTTTGTAAGACACCCGAGCAGGTTGATGATATCCTAACCCTCTTGTGTGTACTGTTCGCCCATTTGGAAGCACAACTCTTTTTTGCGGTGGATTCCACATTTTCTGAAAAAATTTTCGATTAGCCCGTGACCTTCTTGTAGGAAATCCTGAGCTATTCATCATGTTCTTGAGATTTTTCGAAAAATATGCTGGTATGTTGACGTCCTCATATATTTCCTCATCAGAGTTGTCGAGCTTGATAAGATCAGAGGGTTTATAATCATCTGACTTATAAAAGAGAATCCCTTTCTTTATTTTTTCTTTTCCTCTGACTTTCTCAACTCGAGGAGGTACAAAGAAAGTTTTTAAATCATTCACTTTTATTGGCTTACTCGTATGAAGAGACTTTATATGTCCATCTGGAACTCTAGTAATAGTTAAGGAATCCTCAATCAATTCAGGAGTTCTTATGAACATATTTGATTCGGATGTCAAGAAAATCTCTTCATCTTCTGATGAGTCTTCTCCCCAGGGCATGTTTAATTTAGAAGAAAATGTTTCCAACATTTTTCTCAATTGTTCTTCATCATCGGAATCTTCTGAATCACTTCCGAAGTGTGGAATCGCGTTTTCTTTATTATCCTCAATTTTTATCTTTCCCTTTGAGGATTTTTTATCACTCTGAACTTTATCCTCTTCAAGTTCGTGAGATAACTTTATATCTTTTTCAGATTCTGCAAAATATCTTGCATCTTCATATCGTATCTCATGCACTCCAAATGGACGTATATCACCATCAACTCTGAATTCTTCTCCATCCTTGATATATTTCAAACATTGATGAAGAGTAGAGGGGACAACATTATACTCGTGCAACCAAGGCCGTCCCAATAATGCTTTATACGAAGTATCTGCATTTATCACATAGAACTTTACATCGGTCCGCAATGCTCCAAATTTGATAGGAAGAATGATCGACCCGAGAGCTTTTTGGCTATGTTGATTAAAGCCTTGAATCAAAATTCTTTCTGAGGACAAATGATCGACATTCAGAGCTAGGCTTTTCAGAGTTCTTAAAGTCAGAATGTTGATTGAGGATCCGGGATCGATTAAAATACGATTAATCTTCTCTCCATCGCTTGTCCCAGTCACATATAGTGGCCTATTGTGATGAGCAGTTCCCAGCAGCATGTCCTCATCAGTGAAAATGACATTGGCGATATGTCTGGAGTATAACGCCTCTTTCATATTCACCTCGGCAAAGTGAGCATAAAATGACTCGGGATTTTGTAAAGCGTAAATGAGTACGTCCCGAAGTTCTTTAGACATCATTAGGGCATCATATACACTCAACAAGGCAGGCACTTTTCTTAGATGAGAAAGTATGTTATACTCAATCTTCGATAATCTCCCTTGATTTGATGAAGTCGGTGCCTCTTGATTTATCTGAATTTCTTTATCCTTACTATCTTGTGGCTGCCCTTGCCTTTCAGGTAATACTTTTCCAGACTTCAGTGTAATCTGGAGAGAATCCTCAGCTTCTTTATTTTCCTTGGTATTAGAGTCGACACCACAGGTAATAGTTTGGCATGTTTCAACTCTGGTCTTTTCAAGAGTATTCAATTTATTGGGTATCTCTTTTAACTGCTCTTTCGTGCTTTTTATTGTCATGGCAACACAGTCTATGTTTGTTGCTAGAGTGCGTACATCAATTTGCACTCTTCTCAAATCATTGTCTATCTCAAGAAGGCGATACTCCATTCTCCTTGCGCCGCAATCCCTGCTTAGAGTATTGTATGCTAGCCACGCGGTATCACCATCAGCAGATTGTCTAACCCTATTTCTTTGATTTACAGAGTCTTCAGATTGCTCTTCGGAGATTGTTATTACCCGACATGACTCTTTGAGTTGTAACCGAAATTTCACGCATACATCATAAGCATGATCTCTCGCTCCACACCAAAAACAGTGTAATTTCATATCATCGAAAGCATCATAACATACTTTTCTGAATTCTTCTCGAGTCATGGGTTGTTGTTTTTCGAATCGCGGCAGATGTTTCTTCCATCGTTGATTTTTGGATTCGATCTATCGATTGACCGATCTTTGGTCTTACCTTGTCAACGTAGATTCTGCACCTTTTCCACTTGGCGGCAATTTTCTAGAGTGTGCCCCATGTATTATGATAGGAACGAGAACTCTGTCGATATGACTTTCTTTTTCCTTCCTTGATTAGAGCTTCATTATTACGGTGAACCTCCATTTCTTTGGTTTGGGGTTGGATTCTTCTTCTTTTTCGGTGAAGATGGCCACTGCATTTCCTCTCGCCGACATTCTTTTAAGCTCTTGAGCAATTATGTGTGTTTCATAGAAACTTGCATCATATTCGGCTTTTGTCGACTTTGATTGTTCCGGATCAGCTTGTGTAGTTATGACTCGGCATGTCTCGACCCGATATCTTTTTGATACTTCAGTAGCATCCGATTTCAACATATCTATTATGGTTCTCCTTTGAATATCCATGCCTTTTATATGCTTGACCATCTTTGTTCCCATTCATCTTTATAAGGCTAACTTCATTGTGGAGCCTCCTCATTTCTCCCTCCATTCTGATCAAACGACACTCCATTCTATACAACTTCTTCATTGGATCACGGTGAGTTGAAGTGTCATATAATTCCAAAGGATCAACATAAGTATCATCGTTTGTAGTGGATGTCTGTTGATTTGCCTCCAGGGTGGGCTCAGGGCTTTCTGACACGTCATCAGATATTGTAATGACACGACATGATTCCCGTGTGTAAGGAATAGTCTTGTGCTTATGTCTCTCCTGAATTGTGCTTTTGACATTTTGCTCGACACTTGCCCTTTGAGAAAACTGATTTCTTGGTCTTCTTGTATATTGAAAAGTGCGACAGTTTTCTAAGTTATGTCCTTTCACTTGATGAAAAGGGCAATACATGGGTGTATTTTTGCTGTTAGAAGACTGAGAATTAACTCCTTCATTGGCACCATTCTCGGGCATTCCCTTGGTTTCTATAAGAGGGCTTTTCCTTTATCTTTTGAGAAGTTTCGGGTGAATGCTGATTTGAAGATCGAGTTATAGGCTTTGGTAACAGTTCGACCTTCCGTTCTCTGTCATTTTGCGACTGAGACTGTTGAGGAGGAGGAGTAATCTTCATTAATTGTTCTACTCTAGCCTCAATCCCAATCATCATAGAGAACATCACATTTAGTTGCGTTGTCATGTCAAATATTTTATCATTCACCTTGTGAAAGTTGCAACGTGTCATTTCTTTTATCTCTGCTAATTGGTCATGAACTTCCCTGAGGTTCCTTTCTTGTTCCCTAAGGTGACTAGCAGAAAAGATAATTTCTTCATCATCTCGTCGTGCAGTGATGACTCTGCAAGTCTCTCCCCAAAAAGGCTCTCCTTTTTTCTTCACACTCCTCGACGGAAATTTCTTTCTTATCAGAGTCCTTCTTTTTCTTAGCCTCTTCTATTGCTTTGGAAATAAAATCATGAATCAGAAGAGGCTCTATTTCAACTTGATTATATTCTTCCATCGAGTCAATGTGTTCCTCGATAGGCCGCTTTTTATGTTGAGGTTCAGCCGGCTCAACAAATTTCTTATTCTTCTTCGCCCGAGTTATTCTGCGCATCGACTTGGCTGAAGTATTAATTTTTTTGGTTGAAGGCATGGGCTTATCCTGAGATTGCACTTCTGGGTTTAAAGGGCCTCGCCACTTTATCCCTGGAACTTCCTTTAAATATTTCATCATCTTCCGAGTTTTCTTAGATAAGAATATATTCCAAAACTCGGGAGGAAGTTCATTCTCGCTTTCTTCTATATTTTCAGTACCCACACCAATCAAATTAGTCTTTTCGACTGGTGTCTCTAACAATACTGACTGTGAAAGAGTGATTTCGCCAGTTTTGTATTGTTTTTCAATCCAGTCTTTGAAAACCCAACAGTCTTCGATTGGATGGCTAGTTAGCCTATGATATAGGCAATATTTTGGATTATCAGTTTTCCCTACCTCATCTGGCTTCTTTGGCTCGGGCAGTTGAAGACCATCTTTAACAGCATCGTAAAAAATTTTCTTCACTTTCTCCCGCTTGAAAGGGTATACTTTGTTTCTTCGCTCCTCTAAAGAAAACCCTTTTGGATTCTTGCCCCCAAACATAGGTTTTACAGGGGTCTGTTCAACTGCAGAGGTAATTGCCTTCTTACCTTTCTCTATCATGTTTGTGCGGGCCGGTCTAGCTTGTGCCGGTCTAGCCTGTACCATTTTCGTCTCGACTCTTTTGTTATCATCCCTTTTTGTCTTTTGTGCATTTACTAAGACTTGGGGATCAGTTCTCTCCAGTCTAGACACGTTTAATATCAATTCGTGGAAGGTGGAACAACTAGATGTGCACAGGAAAGGAGCCATCCAGTTATCAATATTGCCCATAACAAGACCAACGGCTTGAGGCTGGTCTAGAGGTTGCTCACACCTTATACTTAAGTTCCGCCACCTTGTAATATAATCTAGCATTGTTTCATCTCTTCTTCGTTTGGCAGCTACTAGATCAGCGATAGTAATCTTATCGCTAACGGTGGCGAATTTTGCCTTGAAGGCTTCTTCCATGTCGGCCCAAGTTTTAATGGACTCATCCTCGAGGGAGTAGTACCATTCAAAAGCTATACCAGATAAGCTTTGTGGAAATTGTCGCAAGAGTAGAGGTCCATTACTCCCGGTATTTCCACACATGGCTTTAAAATGTGCTAGATCTTGATCGGGATTACCAACACCATAGAACATTTTAAATTTAGGGACTTGATACCGTCTGGAAAAGGTATCTTGTCATATTGATAGATAAGGGTGTCCTTTCCCTTTCGGCTTCGGATTTGCCCCATCTCTTTAACTTGAGAAGTGATCAGATTATGAATCTCTTCTTTAGTCAAAGAGGTAGTAGTCTCTGTAGGAACAGTCGTTTTAGCCTGTTCATCAATGACTTGGGGTACATGTGCTTCCGTGCGAGCTAGAGTCTTGGTTTGATGCCGTTGATCTTCCATTTGCTTCTGCACAGTCAACATCATATCCATGACCTCTTCCATCTTCTTATAGAGATTTATGATATCTCTATCTTTTTCATCAACTTTCTTCCTCAAGGATGCAATCACAGCATCCTTTGGATCCCTCGGGAAGAACACAACTTCTTCTTCTTCTCGTGGATCATGTAGATCATCAGGTAGATCATCTTTATTCACAATATTTTGCGAAGAGCTTGCTTCTTTAGCTCTTGCTTTCTCTTCTGCTGCTTTTCTTGCAGCAGCTCTTGAGATACTGTTGAATTGTTCTTCTTCGTCAACGTCCATGACCTCACTTGCGGGTGTATGCCCTATAACTCTCACGATGAACCTTTAGATTCTTAGATTTTTCTTCTTTGATCTGGGTGAGAGTTTTGGGCTTCCACAATGGCATTGACTTTCGTTGCCATTGCGGCTTCTCGATTTTCTTTTCTATGTTCATCCTCCCCTTTGCAGCCTTAAAGGCTTTATATATCCGCTTGGATACAGAGTTCTCACTATTGCTTCTCAAGCGAGGACTTGCAAAGGAAGGCTTTAAATGGACCATTTCGATTACGGGCGCGAACGGCGTGGGTGAGTTCTTTCTCACAAATCTCGAGAGGTGCGTAGCGGTTGTGGACTAAATCGTCAGGCCCAGCGACAAACCTAGCACGTGGGGTTTGTCGAAACTTCATTTCCTTGTTCGACTCTTGCCGTTTCAAAGTACGGCGGAGATTTCTCTTGAATGCTTTCGTCATGGGCGATAGAGTATCCTTGGGGAACGTCAATCTATTGAAGGCGCGTCTTAGATGCCATGTTAGCGACGATGTTCCTTCATTTCTGTTTAGGAACACCAACCTACCCTGCAACTCCATTTTCTTTGAAGTGCTAAGGGAAGTTATCCTCTCCTTCGCGGGGACGCGAGGAAGATTGGGAATCATCCTCTCCTTCACTGGGACGCGAGGAAAGTTAGGGATCATCCTCTCCTTCACGGGGACGCGAGGAAAGTTGGAGGTCATCCTCTCCTTCACTGGAACGCGAGGAGGGTTGGGGATGATGACGTTCGGGCGCCTCCCACGAGAAGGAAGGCGGGGAATCACAGCATTGCTCTTGCAGGGAGCCAGAGCGTTGTCGTTGTTGGTGCTGGTGATAGCATTGAAGGGGGCCATAGCCGCAGCCCTAGCCTCCTCAGGGATGGTGCCGAAGCGGATTGCGGCTCGGCGGCTCAATGGTGAGGACGGATCTTTGGTAGGTAAACACGACCGGCGTTGATCGGCATCGAACCGATTAACGGGCGGTGTTCTTCGGTGCCATTACTTCTGCAAGGAAATAACGAATATGGGTTAAATATTTATTGTCCAACTCTATTAGCATATCATCGGTCTCAAAGATGGAAGGAGAAGCCATGTCCCACCGGGCGTGCCATTTTGTCTGCCACCACGAATGACGTACCTCGCACGGTGAAATTTATCTTGAATTTCCCGTGGGGTAGTATTCATGATTCAGATTAATATTTAATATGTATAGTTATTAGGTAATGCGGATCCATGGCTTCCCATAAACGCAAGCGTCTATTGTTAATTACCCCATAAATGTTAGGGTACCTTCGATTAAGAGACCTTTGAAATGCGAAGATGGCTGGAATTGGACAAAAGTAAATTTATAATTTATTGCTCAATTACATGGCTTTAACCAAGGGCATACCCTCGGTGTACAAGAATGGAGCATAAAAGAAAAGAAAAGTGCATCTTAGTTATATGTTCCAAGATGCTCAAATTAATTTTGTTGGGCTCTATATATTTTGGAGCTCAACATAGTTCACCCTAAGATGAAAGATTGATTAAATTCCCTATATATGCTTTGGGATTTAATCAGATTTAATTAAACTCTAATTATATGTATTTAGAGTTTAATTTGGTTAATTGAACTTTAAATGTATGCGATAAAGTCCAATAAAGTTTGATTTGGCATTCAATTTAGGCTTTTATCCCAATGTATGTGTTAGGATTAGCCCAAATATCTTAAATTAGACTCTAATTTTATATTTTAGAGTCTAGTGTAATTAGGCTCTAAATTTATGTGTTAGAGCTTAATCACATTTGTTTTGGATTCATCATAGGGTGAAATATTAACTAAATCCTAATTATATGTATTAGGATTAGTCAAATTTGGTTTAAACTCCAAGTATATGTATTGGAATTTAACTTAATTGAACTCCGAATAGATGTATTAGAGTCCAACAAATTTAATTTGATTAAATGGTTTGATCAATTCTAAATACATAATTAGAATTTGATCGAATATGATTGTGATCTGGCTCTAGTTTTATATGCTAGAGGATCAAATGATTTGTGAAAAATGGATTTGGGTTTAGTTTAAAGACATTTCGGTCAAGTTTGGGTTTAGATTTAGTTTAACGACGTTACGGTCGAGGTTTTGGTTTAGGTTTAGTTTAACGACGTTTCGGTCGAAAGTTCTGGACTTAGTTTAACGACTTTACGGTCGAATTTGGGTTTCATTTGGTATATGAGGTTTATGGTATTGGGTATTTGAGATTTGGTTCATGAACTTGGGTTCATAGGTTTATGGACTCGGTGTATGGGTTGGTCCATGGTTTTGTGAACTCGGTGTATGGAATGGTCCATAGTTTTGGTTCATAGTTTGTGGACCTGGTGTACAGGTTTATGGTTCATGGTTCATGGACCGGGTGTACAGGTTTATGGTTCATGGTTCATGAACCTGGTGTACAGATTTATGGTTCATGGTTCATGGACCGGGTGTACAAGTTTATGGTTCATGGTTCATGGACCGGGTGTACAGGTTTATGGTTCATGGTTCATGGACCGGGTGTACAGGTTTATTTTGATGGGTTTAATTTCGAAGTGGGCTTTGGTATTGGGCCTCTTTGGGTAAATGGATTTTGGATTGGGTTAAATGAATTTTGGGTTAAATGAGGATTGGATATATGGGTTAAATGGGTATAGGTTAATGGGTTTTGGATTCATGAATGAGTTATTGGATATATGGGTTATTGGGTTAAATGGATATTGGGTTATTGGGTATTTGGGTTAATGATATGGGTTGATGGTAATGGGTATAGCATGGGTTAATGATATGGGTTATGGGGTTTATGAAATAGATTAAGTGAGTTCGGGTCTAATTCAAGCCCTTGAGATTTAAAATATGAGTTAATTCAAATGAGATTTTGAAATAATCGAAATTGAGAATTTTGATTCAAAACCAAGTGCATTCGATCTTATTCAACTTAACTTGCATCAAATGTAATGATATTTTAATTTGACCAAGTCAAAATTTCAACATTCGATTTAAATGGATTTAATATAGCCATCTCTCTCTTTTTCTCTTTGATTTGAGAATTCTCTCTCTTTTTGGTGATGTTTTTGCAAAGAGCACCGTCGATTTTCATATCGGCATTCCGTCATAGACAAATTAGCGAGCGAACTTTGTTTGAGAGGAGAGCACCGCTCTCTCTCTCGGATCCGCCGTCGAACACTTAGTGGGCACGCTTTATTTGACTTCATTGGAGAGGATTTGAGAGGAGAGCATCGCTCTCTCTCTCGAACTCGCCGTCGAGCACTTGGCGGGCGATCTTTTTTTGAGAGGAGAGCACCTCTCTCGGATCCGCCGTCGAACACTTGGCGGGCAATCTTTGTTTGAGAGGAGAGCACCGCTCTCTCTTTCGGATCCGCCGTCGAACACTTGGCGGGCGGTCTTCGTTTGAGAGGAGAGCACCGCTCTCTCTCTCAGATTCGCCGTCGAGCACTTGGCGGGCGGTCTTCATTTGAGAGGAGAGCACCGCTCTCTCTCTCAATTTCGCCATCGAGCGGTTGGCGGGCGGACTTCATTTGAGAGGAGAGCACCGCTCTCTCTCTCAGATTTGCCGTCGAGCACTTGGCAAGCGGTCTTCGTCGGAGCGGCTCGATCGTCGTCGGATCGGAGCCGAGCGGGTGGCGAAGCACCACGCTCGGCCGTCGTCGGAGCGGCTTCATCGTCGTCGGATCGGAGCCGAACGGGTGGCGAAGCACCACGCTCGGCCGTCGTCGGATCGGAGTCGAGCGGGTGGCAAAGCACCACGCTCGGCCGTCGTCGGAGCGGCTTCATCGTCGTCGGATCGGCTTCATCGTCGTCGGATCGGAGTCGAGCGGGTGGCGAACGGTCTTCATTTGAGAAGAGAGCACCGCTCTCTCTCTTGCCGTCGAACAAACGGTGGGCGTGCATGTCGACGTCTCTTTTGGGCTTTCCGTCGAGCGGTGGCGTGCACATCGGCGGCAACAGAACTTCATGACGACGGAGCTCGCGGGCGGAGGAGCTTCATGACAACGGGGGGTACAGGTTGGGCTCCGCGACAGAGTAAATCTGCGACGGAGGGCCTTGCGACGACGACGACGAGTTGAGGAGTTCTGCAACAATGGTCTTCAACTGCCCGGGCTTGGAGGGCAGCTTCGGGCTTCGAGCGGCGGGGTGCAGCTTCACAGTGGCAGCATCGACGAGGGCGACATCGGCCAGGGGCGACGGGATTGGGTGTGTCGGTCTCGGGTTAGCCAGGAGAGGTGTGCGGCTCGAGGATGGAGGAGGTGCGCCGGTCTCGGGTTAGCGAGGGTGGCCCGGTCCGTGCGGCGATGGCACACGGCTCGAGGCATGGTGGTTCGGCGAGGTGGATCAACCTCGGGCGACGGTGGCTACGACGGAGCTCGGATGGATCTTGAGGGGTTCGCGCGGCTTTGACGGAGCTCGGCCATGGGGATCGGCCTCGGGTGATGGTGAGGGATGCGCGCGGCTTCGGCGGCGGCCCGGCGGCGATGGTGATGACAAGGGCGCGACGAGTTGCGGCGGGTCGAGGGTGATGATGGACTCGGCGGCGCGGGCGGCGGAGTCGGGTGAGTGGTCTCGGGCTCAACGGAGAAGCCAAGCGGCGGCACGTCGAGGCGCGGGCGGAGGGCCTCGGGCTCGACGAGGGCTTGAGCGCGGCGCGGGATCCGCGGAGAGAAAACGCGCGGGTCGAGCGCGTGTGTAATGAGTCGATGTCTGTGTGATCGAGGCATGGTGACGACGGCACGAGCGGCGGCGCGTGGCCGGCGGCATGAGCGCGGCGGCGCGGCGGTCGCGGTTCATCGGAGAGGCGAGGCGCGACGAACTCGACGGTGACGGCGGGGCCGCGGTTCGCCGGAGAGGCGAGGCGCGATGAGGCCGATGGCACGACGAGCTCGACGGTGACGGCGGGGCTGCGGTTCATCGGAGCGACCAAGGGAGGTGACGGCGACAAGGCTCGTCGGATCGGAGCGAGAGCGCCGCTCGGCGGCGATCCTCGAGGAGGCGGACGATGGCTCCCTCTGCCGAGAACGGATCGAGGTCGCCGGAGCGCGATCGAGCGACGAGTGCGCAATCGCGCCGCCGTCTTGAGAAGGTCTATGACGATGGAGATCGCGACGGAGGAGGCGCGCGGTTCGAGGAGCTCCGCAACGGCATGGGGCTGCGATGGAGGAGTCGAGGGCGCGCGGGCGGCGGGATCCGGCGCGGGCGGCGGGATCCGGCGCGGCGGCGGGGTCAGCGGCGAGCGAGAGCGCGCCTGTGAGCGGCGAGGTCCGCGAGCGGGCGGCGCGTTGGGGGTGCTTCAGGATCACCAACAGAGAGAGAGGGAGAGAGAAAAAGAGAAAGAGAGAGAGCTTTGTTGCTCTCTCCTTTTTTTTTTTTACTCGAGAGAGAGAGAGAGAAAGAGGGCCTTTTGCTTCTTTTTTTCTTTTTCTTTTTCTTCTTTTTTTTTGCTGTTCGAGAGAGAGAAGGGAATTACCTTTTTTTCTCTTTTGAACGGAATGGATTCTCTTTGTGTGGAAGATTTTGTAAGTTCAAAATGCGGTGTTTTTTCTCTTTTTTTTCAAGTGGGTTTTATGGATCTCCTTTCTCTTTTTTTTTTTTTTAGAACGTGTGATAGAGGGATGTGGGAAGTTGAGAGATGTGGGAGGAGTGGGTGGTTAGTCATGTGTAGTGGGGATGATGGGATGTGGGTTTGGGTCGTGCCCCAAAAAAGGGTAATTGGATCCGATTTTTGTCCATGCACCTAGTGCATGGACCGTTTCATACACCACATATTCTATTTCTTCTTTTTTTTTTTTTTTTTTTTTTTTTTTTTTTTTTTATATATATATATATATATATATATATATATATATATATATATATATATATATATATATATATATATTTTATGCCCCAACAAATGCCCCCCGCCTTTTCAAGCTTGTGGATTTAAACAAGGTGGAAAAGGTGATAATCTCCTTGCTCGATTTCAACTTTCCGATCGCCACCGAGGTCTAATATCAAAAGTCCAAGGTAACGAAATTTCAAATTAAGATGCTCGATTTCAACCGGATATCTCCCTAATTTACGTCTAGGGGTCTCAAAATTTTTCCACCATCTAATTGTCGCGCAATTTGCCTCAAGAAGCAATCGAAATTGCTGCGCATAACTGACCCTAAGGAAAGTTAGTATTCTGTCATAGGCAAAATATATCTGCGGTGATAGGGGACATGGATTAATTTTTTGTTTATTTTGCCTCGAGAAACAATCGAAATTCTTTGCGCGTAATCGACCCTAAGGTGAGTTAGCGTTCCGTCATAGACAAAATATATCTTGGGCAGTATGGCGCCCATAAGGAACATGGATTATTTTTTATTTATTTTGCCTCGGGAAGCAATCGAAATTGCTCTGCATAACTGACCCTAAGGTGAGTTAGCGTTCCGTCATAGACAAAATATATCTTGGGCAGTATGGCGCCCAAATGGGTTTTCACCGAGATACCTTCCCTAACTTTTGCTGTGGACCTCGAAAGGTTTTCTCACAGCGGGGATCCCAATTTTGCCTGTGGGGTTATATCACAGCCGGGAATTTTACAATTTTACTCTTGAAGTCCGATGTGAACAATCAAGTCCGTTGGTGGCTTATATTTTACCCATATTATCTAGAACATTAGACAATATGTCATCCACTTCTTTCTTTTTTTTTTTTTTTTTTTCTTTTTTCTTTTTTTTTTCTTTTTTTTTTTTATACATAATATTTCTTTAAGAAGCGGCCGTTGATAGGTGGCATTGGTCTTTCACCTTTGGCATCAATTAATTGATAAGCGCCGCCTTCATAGACTTTTTCCACCACATATGGGCCTTCCCAATTTGGATCAAATTTCCTTCCAGTGTGTCTATTGATTATAATTGGTCTACGAAGAACGAGCACCAACTCTCCAATATTAAAGGTGCGGTATCGAGTGAGCTTATTATATGCTCTTGCCATCTGGGCTTGATATAGTTCCAGATTTTGTTGGGCAATTAGCCGAGTTTCATCTAATGCATCCAGCTCGTCAAGCCTTAGTAGAGCATTTTCTTCATTTGTTAACTCGTGTTGAACTGCTATCCGCAATGAGGGCAATTCAACTTCCAGTGGTAATACTGCCTCAACACCGAACACCAAAGAGTAGGGTGTTGCTTGGGTTGGCGTTCTGTATGTGGTTCGATAGGCCCAAAGAGCTTCTATGATCCGCACATGCCATTCCTTTTGATTTTTGCCGATAATTTTCTTTAATAGCTTTATCAAAGTCTTATTAAAGGCTTCAGCCAATCCATTAGCCCTTGCATTATATATCGAAGAGTACCTCCAATCAATTTTATGTTGAGTAGCAAATCTACTGACTTTGAAACTCTTGAAGGCAGTTCCATTATCAGATATAATTCGCCTTGGAACTCCAAATCGATATAGAATATTTTCTCTAAAGAATTTGACGACATCATCTGCTTTGACTTCTCTTAGAGGGATTGCCTCAACCCATCTAGAAAAATAATCTGTAGCAGCAAGAATGAACTCCGAGGGCGCGCGCGGACGGGTTGGGGTTGCTTCAGGATCACCAACAGAGAGAGAGGGAGAGAGAAAAAGAGAAAGAGAGAGAGCTTTGTTGCTCTCTTGTTTTTTTTTTTTACTCGAGAGAGAGAGAGAAAGAGGGCCTTTTGCTTCTTTTTTTCTTTTTCTTTTTCTTCTTTTTTTTTGCTGTTCGAGAGAGAGAAGGGAATTACCTTTTTTTTTCTCTTTTGAACAGGGAATGGATTCTCTTTGTGTGGAAGATTTTGTAAGTTCAAAATGCAGTGTTTTTTCTCCTCTTTTTTTTCAAGTGGGTTTTATGGATCTCCTTTCTCTTTTTTTTTTTTAGAACGTGTGATAGAGGGATGTGGGAAGTTGAGAGATGTGGGAGGAGTGGGTGGTTAGTCATGTGTAGTGGGGATGATGGGTTGTGGGTTTGGGTCGTGCTCGTATAAAAAGGGTAATTGGATCCGATTTTTGTTCATGCACCTAGTGCATAGACCGTTTCATACACCACATATTCTATTTCTTCTTTTTTTTTTTTTTTTTTTTTTTTTTTTTTTTTTTATATATATATATATATATATATATTTTATGCCCCAACACACACTCGCACTTGGTACCCGGTTGGTTCTTCTCGGTTACTTGACGACCCACGTGGTCGATGGGCCCGGGGCGGGATTGTCGGCTAGTTACCGATGGATGATCTTTGAGCATATCTACATTGATCGCCGAGTACGTACTCATCGCATTTCACGAACACCGGCGGTCCGATCCACCAAGTGAGGGTGTTCTTTTAGGAAAAGTGGTTCGACGGATCGACCCGTGAGCCTTAAATGTGGTTATATGCTTGGGAGAGTAGTAGGGGCATTGGCTTGAGGTCTGCGGTGCTGACCAAGAGAGCATTGGTTCAGATTGGGTACTCTTGAGCTTCTATACCTGTTGACGCATACTTACAGTAGCTGTTGTTTCATATCTGTATATCTCTCCCGTTTATTTGTTTATCATAGCTACTGTACTACTATTATCTCCTCTTGTGTTTATCTCATGAAGTATCCACTGGGAGGGGGAGACATGTTTATATGTTCTCACCCCTCGCCTTCTTTTTCAGTTGACATTGCAGGAGTTAGTGGGACAGCTGGTGAGGAGCGAGTCTAGTTCGCGATATAGCTCCGTCCCTTCGATGGTTATTCCTTTACCTTTACCTTGCATGACTTAGACATTTTCATGGTTCAGTTCTGTTAATGCTTTTGAAAATGAGATGTTTTAGTGGGTTTTGAAATGTAATAAAAGGCTTTGGGATTTATGTGATAAAATGGTTTTCTACCCCTCGTGGTAGTGTTTTAAAAAGAAAAGGTTTCTGTGTGGGAAACAATTTTTAAAAGGTTTTATCAAGAATTTTATAACTTAGTATTTCAAAACTAGTTTCCGGGTAGGAAACATTTTAAAAGATAGATGTTGTTTATATGCAAAGGTAAATGTGAATGAACCTGTGGTGAATGGTGTGAATATGTGTATGTTGATTGGAATAAATATCTGTACACTTGGTTGTGATTGTTTGGCTGTATTTCATTCTCTATACTTGTGCGATGCCGTGAAAATTCAGGGGAGACTCTGTCCGTGTGTACAGGTGGTCTCTCTGTATTTGTGACAGTCCGATACGTCCTTGGGGGTCGGGGTTTAAAAAAAAAGAAAAAAAAAAAAAAAAAAAAAATTCGCTGTTTTTATACTCTAAAATGACCCGGGGCGTGACAATATTTTTTTAAGTTTTAGCATAAATGAGACATTTACTCAAAAATGTCCCAAACATATGTCCCTATAACCTAGTTCAGTTGTAGCGATAATTCAAATTTATCATAGAATAGAATTCTACGGGCTAATTAATTCAAATTATAATAGTAAAAATTAATCTTTTAAAATAATGAGACTATGTATTATAATTTAAAATTTAAGCTGAAAATAAATTTAAAGTTTAGAATCTAAAAAGTATATTAAAACCACTTATAAATCTAAAAAATATGGTGCAATTTAAACTTACGATTGAATAAACCTATATTGTGTAATTTAAATATTAAACTTATAATAAATCTCCACCATAGAGTTTTAATAGAGAAGAAAACTATATAGGACGTACTGTAGATAAATTAAATAAATCTATATGAAACAAATCTAGACTATTTATATATTTTATCTATTTGATCAGTTTAATTGATTTGATTTAAATTAAACTAGTGTTGATTTTTACCTTCAATTTTTTTAAGCCTTTAGTTGATTTTTGACATTTTAGTTCCTTACTTTTTAGTTAGCACTAGGGGTGTTTTTCTGCAGCCAGCCACTCGTGTTCACGAAATGAACTCGAGATCGGCTCGCTCGTTTAGTAAATGAGCCGAACACGAGCTCGTGTCGCTCGTGTTCGGCTCGATAATTCGAATACATATATTTTATATTTATATAATATATTTAATTTATATTTTTATATATAAATAACTAATTATATATAATCTGTATTTTTATTATTTAATTTTTAGTAGAATAAAAATATAAATGCGAGCTTAATTATAAAAAGACTCATTTGTATATAAAGTTTTAATTATTATTAGATTAAAGTCTAATGGATAAGATTTTATAAATTTATTTTTTTAATATATTTAATCTAATTTTTTTTAATTTATTGTTCGTTGGCCAGCTTGTGAGCCAGCTCGTGTTCGGCTCCGGCTCGTTTATTAAATGAGCCGAACACGAGCCGAATTTTTCAGCTCGATACTTTAATGAGTACTCGTGCTCGCTCGTTTAATAACGAGTCGAACACAAGCCGACCCCAGCTCGCTCGTGTTCGGCTCGTTTAATTTACACCCCTAGTTAGCACTCAGCTTAATTCCTAGCTTTATTATTCATTTAGTTAAGTTAGTATCAACTATATAAAAACCATATTGAACTGATTAATTAGTTTGACCCATCTGCCAGTAACCCAGTCTAGCAAGCAGCTCGGTTCGACCCTTTGAACTGAATACAGTTGGAAACTGTTTTGAACTATTAGAGATAATACACGTTGTAAGTATAATGACATCTTAGCGGTTAGAGATAATTATAAATATTGTAGACGTAATTTAAAACATAAAAATTAAAACATTTAAGATTAGTGGTCAAAAAATCAGAATTGGTAAGTAAGGGACCAATGGTTAACAACGTTAACATGCCATATTTGGGGTAAATTTTTCAAAAATCCGAACCCGAATCCAACTATCAATTCCAAAATCTGTATATATGAATCTGATGGATTTTAAAAATTCATATCCAAACTCGAAACTGACCAAACATTCAAAACTCAAAACCAAACTCGGAAACACAAACCTGAAACATAATTTTGATCTCTTTTCTATATTTCAAAACATATCTATTATATTAAGTCTAAAATTTTTAAATATAAATTCAAATATAACATCAAACTTATATATTTTATATAATATAAAATCAATAAGAATTCGGGTCGGGTTCAAGATAGGTATAGATAAAGTCCATATTCAGACCTTGAAATAATTCGTCACGTCCCATTACTCGTTTTTCGGACACGCTAATGACCCGCCGTATACATAGAATTTTTTCTCGTATACGAAGCTAATAATCGTAGTACTCAGAACATACAATACTACAACCAGTAGTATAGAGTTGCTAAAAAAAAACATATATAAATAATATCGGTTCAACATACATACATAGTATCAAGATACAAAAACCACTCGCTCCAGCGAGGAACTAACATCAGTATGTGTTGAGCCGATTTGGCGCGGCTAGGTGGTACACCAAGTTTATATTGGCACGAGGGTTCTCGCCGTACGCCAAGAGCACAAAAGAATGGACCGCAGAAGTTTTAGTAACTGCAAGCGGTTGTAAGTTGGTTACCAGGTAACATAGAGTGGTCCGAGATCCCAGGGAGTGGGGTTAGTGGCCGATCGTGCGAGGACAATAACCAACAAAAAGAAGACTCAATAAATAGATCCGAAGAAGGAGGAAAAGAGGTCTTTTTCTCCCCTGCGAACAGAAGACCACCTTATTTTCTCGCATTTTCTTACTCGCATTTACTGCTTTTTCTTAGGAGTAGCCTCTAATTTAAACTTCTGGAGTCTGTCTGCCTTCAGTGGCATCACTCCGCTCTTTGTTGTAGTTCTTAGAGTCTGTCTGCCCTTTGGGCATCACTCTTGAGAGTTACGGTCCATTCCTTGTATTTCCCCGTTTTTCTTATTAATATAGTCACATTTCGGCTGAGCCGAGCCGATTGTTTAAGTCTTCTTCTGGCTATTCGGCTCCTCCCTTGCTTAATCTATTACTTGTGCTGACCTTTCGGCTCTTTCGGCCGAACCGAAGTGAGAATAGGATTTCGAACCCGATCGGTTTGATCCCTCGCCGATCGAATCGTTTGAAGATCAGAAGGGCGCATTTCTCGAGGGTCATCAATCTGAACCGCTTTCTATCCCGACGCGCATCCCGAGGAGGATCTTACCGGTTCTGGGATCGGGAGAATTTCAGAGACAAACAATTTTGGCACGCCCGGTGGGACACAAATATTTGAGATCAAAGAGCAGTTTTACCTGCAGAAGGTGAAACTAGCGGTGGACAATCTAGCCAGCAAGAGCCGAATCTTGCCCAAACACTTGGGCAAATGACTCGAGTTTTGCATACGCTAGATCAGAACAGCCATGCTAGTACCGCACGACTGGACGCAGTATTAGCCGCACTCACGGCTTCAAATGAGAATATTGCCCGAATTGGGCAATTTCTAACTCGGAATGAACAACCGATGGCAGGTTTACAAGTACCTGCAATGATGCCAGTGTTGCAAAATCCAGCAGCACCGGTAGGTGTGTTACCTCAATACCAGGGGGCACCATATCAGGCAGTATATAGGCCAGCGAATAATGTCGGCCAACAGCCAGAGGTAGCATGGGGATTACCACCTCCTCCTCCATTGGCAACACATCAGCCTCAAAATGTAGGGGCTGGAGGGCAAGCTCCTAATATACAAGGAGTCAATCCCATAGCACCAAATGTTGGTCTGGCAAACAGACCAATTGGAGTCCAAGCGCCTGTTCCTCAGGTACAAGGAGTAAATAATGAAATATATGCTCAAATAGAAGAAGCCATCCGAAATACATTCGGAGTCGGGGCAAGGCCGACAATACGGCCTGTATTTAGATCAACATATCCCGCCGTTGTAGATGTAGAACATCCTTATCCGGCAAATTGGAAAATGCCGAAATTTGACAAATTTTCAGGCGATGAGACCGAAAATACGGTTGAACATGTTGCTCGGTTCACAGCTCAGTGTAGGGAAGCCGCAGCCGATTCATTTTTAAAAATGAGATTATTTAATACTTCATTAACTAAAACGGCTTTTACGTGGTATACAAGCTTGCCGGCTAATTCTGTCCGAAATTGGGACGAGTTAGAAGGGAAGTTTCATGAACAATTTTATAGGACCGAGCCGGAACTATCAATCGTAGACTTAGCCCAGTTTAGACAAAGAACGGAGAGTCGGTTGATGAGTATCTCGAACCGATTTAAAACGGCTCGAAGCCGTTGTTTTATAAGAATGCTAATCGAATTTGCGAAAATGGCGTTCAACGGTATGCATTTTAAAATCAAAGATCATTTTGAAGATAAATTTTTTCCAAATCTTTTCGATTTGGGAATTCGATTTGCTCAATATGAGCAATTTCGGAAAGGTAATAGTGAGAATCGGCCTAGATGGAGCCGAAATAAAGATTGGAATAAGGAAAAAGAGAAAAATATTTCTTTGCTTGAAGAGTCTTCGGTTCATGAAGAGCCGAATTCACCTGAAGAAATGGATGATTCGGCTGATGAAGCTGAGATTTGTGCGGCTGAGATGGTCAGAAATAATCAGCCACATAAATGTGCTTTACTGAAACCTGCTAAATCAAGCGAGGCCAAAGCACATGTATCAGCTTTCAACTACTCATTTGATGTCTCAAAAACCGATTTGATTTTTGATCGGCTGTTGAAAGATGGCCGAATTAAATTACAGGAAGGGCAAACGATTCCTCCTGTAGAAGAATTAAAACGGTGAAGATATTGTAAGTGGCATCATTCATGGAGCCACAAAACAAGCGATTGCACTGCTTTTAAAAGGCAGGTGCAAAAAAAAATCAATGAAGGACGGCTTATATTTGCCGATCAAGAAAATAAAAATATGAAGATTGATAAAAACCCTTTTCCACCATAGGTCAACGTGGTGGATATGAAAGGAAAAGCTACCATCAATAGGCGAATTCAAGAAGAAATAGAAGAGGGTCGGCTTATCTTTGCCGACCAACAAGGTCAGAACGCAAAATCTTACGGAGACATGTTTCATTTGCAGGACAAAGTGATGGACATACGAGGTAAAGCGATCGCGGCTAGAACAGCCGCTGAGGATATCGCACACGCGAAAAGAAGCCTTTGGCTCTGTATAAAATGCAAGGCCGAGATGACGAAAAGAGATTGGGAAGTCATAGTTAATGACAAGAAGAAGAGTAATGAGTGGAAAGAGCTATTGGCTTTTCCTCAGAAATGGGATGAGATTCCAGATGGAGAAGATCAAGAAAATGAAGGTTCAGAGGAAGCCTCTAATGACACAGAGCCGGAAGGAGATCCGGTTCAAGGTAAACAAGGTATGATGATGCAAAATATTCTGCGTAATTATTACAGCCGACATGATGAACGACAGAGTCGATGGAGTCGTCAGGAGAGACCGTTTGGCTCTAAGCAACGATTTCCTGGGTACCGGCCACAATGGCAATACCAAGCCAGGCCGAGACCGGAACCTGAGTTTGAAGGAATGACCGAAGGTGATAGTGAGTTCCTCGGTCGAAGACGGGTAAATGAACTCGGTATTCAGCCGTGGCCGAGACCTTGGGAGAGGAGAGAGATATTGAAAAAGCATTTGAGAATGGTGGAAATACCTATCAACGAATCAATTAGTAACAGGATGATCAAGGTATCAGCTGACGTGCCAATTGACAAATGGCACGAGGTAGAGGTAAAACCATCGGCTAGATGGCAAGGGCCGATGTTGACTAAAACACAAAAGCGTCGACAGCAGAGGATGCAAGCCGAATCTAAGCAACATTATGAAGAGGCGAAAGGAATGAGATTCAATGTGTGGAGACGTCCTGATGAACATCCACAATATCCTATTCGCCCAATGCGTGATGATCATGAGGCAGGAGGGTCAAAACCTGCCTTGTGGTTGAAATCAAAAGTAGAGCGGCCTATTGAGGCCGAAACTGAAGAGAAGCTGACCAGAAGAGAGTTGGAAGACAAGATAGCTTCTTTGGAAACGATCATTAAAAGGGAAAGATGGCCTCCTAAGGAAAGAGAGGTCCGAATGGAGACCGATTCTTCAGTCGAATCGGCCAAGGAGTCAGAAGAGAAAAAGCAAAAGCTTAAAGATAAATCGGCTGAGGAATCAATGGCCGATGTGAATATGGTGTTTACTTTACCGCAATCATTTAAAGCGGAGCTTATTGAATATGAAAATTTCAAAGAGGAAGAAGAAATCGGGATTAAAGTAGCCCAATTACAGTTGGAAGACGTGCGATCAGCCGATGCGGTGGTATTTGAAAAACCATCGGCTATGCAGATTAGATTTATAAGGCCATTATTTATCCAGGCTTTGATCGAAGGTCGGCCGGTAGGTCGAGTCATGGTAGATGGGGGAGCAATGGTCAACGTGATGCCCACTTCGTTTTTCAAGAAGTTAGGCAAGGATGAGGATGAGTTGAACCCTACAGACTCCATCATGACTGATTTCACTGGGAACGGTCAACAGGCTAGAGGAGTGCTTACCACCGAAATAACGGTGGGGTCTAAGAAGCTGAAAAATGCATTTTTTGTAGTGGATGCGGATAGTCATTATAATCTTCTACTCGGACGTGATTGGATACACGCAAACGAGTGCGTCCTCGACACTTCATGGAAAGTTGTTCCAATGGATTGGAGATAAAGTCGAAGAAATTCGGGCTGAGGGGCGGCCTCATATGATAGAAGTGAATGTAGAAGAAATCGGCCATATCAGTTGGGCCGATGCTGATCCTGATCAAATTTCTTTCGTTAAAGTAACAGAAGAAGGTGTCCAACTAATTCTCTCTAAAGATATGGGAGCCATGGTGGCAGCTGAAGAGCCACCAAAATGGTTGAAATGGAATTGCCAAGGACAAGAATAGAGGCTTTTAATAAGCCTCAAGAAGAGCCGATCGAAAGGGTCGGTTGTGAGGAAAATTCGGCTGTTAAGGCCGATGATGCAACATTGAGTAATTCGGTTCGAACAGCCGAAAACGATGTAATAGATTCGGCTGGTTTAGCCGAGGTTAAGGAAAACTTAAATTCGGCCAATGAGGCCGATAAGATAATGAACAGGCGTAAGTTGGAAGAATCGCCCATCAAAGTCGGTGAGAAGAAGTTGGAAACTCAGGATCCACTCATAGAAGTGAATCTTGGATCTGAAGAAGAAAGAAGACCGACTTATATAAGTGCGAAACTTTCGGTTCAGCGGCAGGAAGAATTGAAGGAATTGCTAAAGGAGTATAAAGATTGTTTCGCTTGGAGTTATGAGGAGATGCCGGGTTTAAATCGGCAGATTGTAGAACATAGGTTACCTATTAAAAAAGGTTTCAGGCCTTTTAAGCAGCCGGCTCGTAGATTTGAGCCGAGTATTGTACTTCAGATTAAGAATGAAATAGAAAATCTTTTAAAGGCCGGATTTATTAGAGCGGCCCGATATGCCGATTGGGTATCTAATATTGTTCCTGTGCGCAAAAAGAATGGCAAATTAAGGGTTTGTATTGATTTTAGAAATCTGAATTTAGCTACGCCTAAAGATGAATATCCAATGCCGATAGCTGACATGTTAGTAGATTCAGCTGCTGGTAATGAGATATTATCTCTTATGGACGGTCATGCCGGCTATAATCAAATTTTTATTGCTGAAGAAGATGTAGCTAAGACGGCGTTTAGATGCCCTAGTTCAATCGGAACTTTTGAATGGGTAGTTATGCCGTTTGGTTTGAAAAATGCTGGAGCTACATACCAGAGAGCAATGAATTTTATTTTTCATGATCTAATTGGTAAAATGTTAGAAGTATATATTGATGACATAGTGGTAAAGTCTAAGTCGCAAGTTGAGCATTGGATTGACTTAAAACTTGCCTTTGAGAGAATGAGAAAATATAATCTGAAGATGAATCCTTTGAAATGTGCTTTTGGAGTTTCGGCAGGAAATTTCCTGGGGTTTCTAGTACATGAGAAAGGGATTGAAATTGATAAAAATAAGGCGAAAGCGATACTAGAGTTACCACCACCCAGAAGCAAAAGAGAATTACAAAGCTGGTTGGGGAAAATCAACTATCTTCGACGGTTTATATCTAACTTGGCCGGAAAAATAGGGATTTTCACCCCATTACTTCGGCTCAAAGATAAAGAAGTATTTATATGGACAAATAAACATCAAGAGGCGTTTGAAAACATAAAAAGGTATTTATCAAATTCTCCGATTAGTGCCTCCAAAAAGGAATCCGCCGATGAAATTATACATATCGGCTGCTGAGGAAAATTTAGGATGTTTGTTGGCCCAGGAAAATGAAGAAAAAGAAGAACAAGCCATATTTTATTTAAGCCGACGTCTCCTGGACACAGAGAAACGATATTCGGCCATTGAAAAGTTATGTATGGCTTTATACTATTCATGTACAAAATTGAGA
Organism: Aechmea fasciata; assembly: GCA_025177825.1. NCBI lineage: Eukaryota > Viridiplantae > Streptophyta > Magnoliopsida > Poales > Bromeliaceae > Aechmea > Aechmea fasciata. The sequence continues at coordinate 14,358,374 of CM045929.1, forward strand.
TATTATATTCTACCAATTGAAGTGTCGGTGATATGTAAGACCGATTTGATAAAATATATGTTATCTAAGCCAGTAATACGAGGACGAATAGGAAAATGGATTTTGGCACTATCCGAATTTTCCCTGACATATGTCCCAGCAAAAGCCGTGAAGGGACAAGCCATAGCAGATTTTTTGGCTGATCATCCATGTGTGGAAGTGGAGGATTCGACACAAAGTATGATTGGGTGTCAGTACTGGATGCTTCACTTTGATGGTTCAAGAACAGCTGAATCAGCAGGCGCTGGGATAGTGATACAATCGCCTGAAGGGTATGTGTGCAAATTTGCTTTTGAGTTAGATTTCAGTTGTTCTAATAATCAAGCTGAATATGAAGCCTTGATAATTGGACTTGAAATTTTGCAAGAATTAAAAGTGAAATCAGTTAAAGTCATCGGTGATTCACAGTTAATGATCAAACAAGTTATGCAAGAATATCGATGTGAAAATTCGATTTTACAAAATTATTTAAGGAAAACATTGGAGCTGTTATGTAGCTTCGGAGACGCTGAGTTTGAACATATGAGTAGACAAGAGAATGAAGGAGCAAATGAGTTAGCTCAGTTGGCTTCTGGATATAGAGAGCCGAAATTACAATCAGTTGGAATTCAAAGAAGGTTATTGCCTTCGGTTCATGTACGAGAGTCAATAATAGCCCCGATAAACGTACAAGAGAATTGGAGAAAAGATTTGATTGAGTACTTAGAAAATCCAGATAAAGGGGCAAGTATTATGGTTAAAAGAAAAGCGGTCGGTTACTGTTTGCTGGATGGACGGCTTTACAAAAGAACAGCCGAAGAAATACTATTGAAGTGTTTAGGACCGGAAGAGGCCTTATTGATAATGGGAGAAGTACATGAGGGTATATGCGGAACACACTTAGTAGGAAAAAAATTAAGATGGACAATTCGGCAGTTAGGGTATTATTGGCCAACTATGTATCGAGTGCATAGATTATGCCAAAGGCGCCAAGATTGCCAATTTCATAGTTCGATACAAAGAGTTCCAAAGATCCGAAATGCATGCCTTAATAAAACCTTGGCCATTTCGAGGATGGGCAATGGCTTTGATTGGAGAAATACAGCCGAATTCCTGGGCTGGTCATAAATGTCTAATAGTAGCTGTGGATTATTTCACTAAGTGGGTAGAAGCGAAACCTACTCGGTTGGTTACCCAAAAAGAAATGATTGATTTTGTTGAAGATAATGTAATACATCGTTTTGGAATTCCCGAGACGATAACAACCGATCAAGGGACAATGTTCACAGGTGGACAATTTGTTCGGTTCATTGAGTCTCGAAATATCAGATTACTTCATTCGTCTCCTTATTATGCTCAAGCAAACGGACAAGTAGAGGCAATGAATAAAATCATTATTAATTTAATGAAGAAGCACATCGGAAGATATCCGAAAAAATGGCATGAAAAGCTCACCGAAGTATTATGGGCATGTCGTACTTCGGTAAAAACGGCAACAAGGATGACACCTTTTCAGTTAGTTTATGGTCACGAGGCCGTAATTCCAGCCGAAATAACGGTTCCTTCTTTGGGAACAAAAACAAGGAGAACTTTCGGCTGAAGAGTATAGCAAGTTAATGGAAGAAAATATAGAAAAGTTCAATGAAACTCGGCTGATAGCTCTAAATAACATCCAGGCGTATCAAAGCCAAGTGTGTAGTGCATATAATAAGAGAGTTAGAGGCAAATCATTCGCAGTTGGCGACCTAGTGCTTCGATTAATATTTCTTATCGGTCAGAAAGATCGAACATATGGAAAATGGTCCCCAAACTGGGAAGGACCGTTTCAAATTAATCGAGTAGTAAAAGGGAATGCTTATTATCTCAAGAATATAAATGGGATAGAAAGAGAAAATGAGAAGGCAATCAATGGGAAGTATTTAAAGAAATATTATCCATCCACATGGGAAAACAGTCAGAGTTAGCATATTACAAGCCGAATTAAGACAAAAATTCTTTAATTTGATTCCATTCGGCTATCAAATTGGCCTGAGCACTTTCAACAACTTTCTTCTTTCGCTTCATCAGTGGATGTATCTGGTATAGTTGGGAAAGTTGATCCCGAAGCTCTATTCCTTCATTTCTTTTTGTCTTCAATTGATTTTGAAGAAGAAGTCTGCGTTCAGAAGCGCGGGCTAAGGCCATTTCAGCAGTGGTCAATTCTTCTTTCAGAGTTAATATTCGTTTCTGCAAGGCTGATTCTTGGTCGGCCAAAGATTTATCCTCACCGCTTACTTCAGTGATAGGAGTTATCACCTCAGGAATCTTCTTTTTAATGTGATCAACACGATCAAAATGTTGATGTAAAGATAGAAATTCGGCATGTAACGATTGGTGCCGAGACAAAAAGGAGGAAAGATGAGATGAAAGAGTTTCTATAAAACATAGATTAGTAGGGGAGATACCTGATTGGTCGATTAAATTATTTAAAAGAGCACTCAACCGATCAGATTGTTCTTGATGTTGGGCTAAATGAGGAAGGCCAAGAGAGTATAATTGAAGACATTCATCCAGATTTTGTCGAGTTTCTAACGACATTGTAGTCGCTGGATCATCTCCATTATTCGAGCCTGGACTGGAGGCTAATAATAAATTAAGAGTCGTGGATAAAGGATCGTCTAAAGATGCAGAGAGAGGATGGACGTCCGGTTGCACATCTTGAAGGTCTTCCAACAGAGGTGCACTTGGATTTGTGTCCACTTCTGATGAAGGTAGAGGTGATGGTCTTTTGACATCTTGATTTCTTTTGCTACGAGTTTCACGATGAGTTCTGTTTTCCATCTGGGCCATGAAAAGAAATGGTTCGAGTCATTATAAATCAATTTGGCTTAGAGCCGGGTGAATGAGCATTTGGTCAGACATACCTCAATCTCGATAGGATCAATCGGCTTATCAGGAGTAGGAGTCGGCTCCAAAATATCAGCCGACTCGTCCCTATCAGCCGAAGAAATATCTTCTGAGATAGCAACTGGAGGGGAAGACGTTGTCAACTGCTTTTCGACTAGATCTGGCCGAGGTCTCTTTGCCAAAGATTTGCGCCTTTTTTGAGGCGGCAAAGATGTACTTTGAGTCAGATCACTCGGCCGTTTTTCTGAAGCTGGGGCCGATGAGGAAGTCGGGATTGACTGATTATCAAAAGGAAGTGTTTTAGCTAAAGAAATGTCAAATGCGTGAAGAATATAGAAGATTAAAATGTAAAGGAAGCAAATTACAGGGGGAGAAGGCAACGGTTTAGAGGTCTCTTCTGATGAATCATCCGATAGTGATGGAGCAGGAGCAGGAGGACTAACAGGATCTCGAAGTGTCACCGCAACTGGTTAATTTAAGAAAAGAAAGCAAATCATTTAACAAACTGAGAAATACTGATGAGAAGAGAAGAAGATTTGTAAGTCAGGAGTATACCGCAAGGAAGAATAATTCGGCGATATGCTTGCATAGAAGATTGCCTGAAAATTTTTTGGGCAAAGTCTTCCCAATTGATGGTATAGCGGTAAGCTACTACTCCTGTAGTGTTCGGCCTGAAGCTTACCAATTTAAAAAATCGACGAAGACGATTTCCCCTCGCCGAAATAGCATCAATATCGGCTATTCCCTTACTTGGGGGTCGATTAGAGGCAGTGTTGGAAGTGAAAAATTTGGCAGGAGTAGGAGTCGCTTGAGCAAGCCCAAATTGACGCGCCACAAATTGAGGGGAATAGACTTCAGTGCTCGGCAGCAGCTTCGAGCGCGACTTCAAACCAATATGAAGGTCCCGGGGGGCTAAAAAGGCGTACCAGACGTCAGCAAACTCCCCGGCACGAGAAGAAGCTAATTCATGTTGAATAGCCTCATATCGAGTCAAAAACCAGGAAGGACCGGTAACGCGGTCATTAAACGAACCCCAGTTAATAATAGTGTGAGGCGGACATTCATAGAAAATTTTGAAATAGGCAAGAAAATCAGAATGTCGATTCGGAGTGAGCGGCTCAGGACGGCCGAGGGCTAGTCCGTAAGAATCAAAATTGGCAGCCGTGCTTGTATTCAGAGGGGCGGTACAAAGAACAGGAAAGTAAAATTGCAAAAACATCTGTAAAAACCAAAAGACGCCACAACCTGAACTAATAACAATGCCGCCATCGGAGGAGGATGGTTTAATGGAATCAAGAATTTCTCTCGTAGACAAAGGCAAGGAAATAGGACCCAAGAGCTAATTTGTCGCCGTTGGCTAGACCAACGGCAATGGGAACAAAATCTCGGTTGATTTTCTCGATCGAGTACAAAAGAGGTTGTGACACAGCCAATACAGTAAGAACGCCGTGTTTTCTTTTCTGGTAACAGGAGCAGATGCTTCACCAGCGAATCGACGAAGGAATTTAGAATAAGCCAAATCCGCAAGATCAAGGTGATCTTCAAGTTCGGATATACCGTCGGGATTATAGGCCATGGAAAGAATGATACCGTGGGGTCTTAAACCAGTAATAGCTGCAACATCCAGAAGAGTTGGAGTCACAGGGCCCCCTCGGAAAAGAAAAACATTAGAAACAGGGGACCAAAAACGAGAGAGAGCGAGAGGCCAACGAGGAGATTATCGGCAAAAGGGGTTGTCTAGATAGGTGAATAGCTTCGTATATGCCTATTTCCCGCCGGAAGTCACCATATACGACTTCTACCCGATCCAGCCAAGACAAGTAAACATCTGAGATTGTCGGCCAAGTCCGAAGGCTCTTGCCAGTGGAGGTAGAAGGAAGCCAAGAGTGAAGATCGATTGAATCGGCCGTCAATGGCAGTCCGTCACTAGAGTAAGGAAATCATCGACGGGTGCATCTCCGATGAAAGAATGGCCTAGAATAAACTTAGTGTTATCGGTCACAAGATATTTGCGGAAAATGGAGTAGTCCAACAAGGGCGAGTTGGCAAGGCGGAACTAGCGCCATTGTTGGGGATAAAGACGAGGAGTGAGAAAGAAAATTGAGAGGAAAATATCGGCAAAGAAAAGAAGTATGGAGAAGACGAAGTTAGGAAGGCAAAAACTTGGGTAAGAAGGAAAAGAATTTGGCCTGTCGTTTCGTCACAACAACACGGTTTTCGAAATGCACCTTAATGATGAATAGACGGCGGCAATTAAGAGGATGCAATCAATGCCGCACATAAGACAAAATCCTAAAAGTAAATCAGGACCGTCAACGGAAAGAACGGTCAAGATTGAAATTGTACTCTAGGGCTTTAAATCCAGTGCAATTCGCTGACGCAGAATATTTGAGGTGGATTGGATCAAGAGATATGCCTTGGATTTTATTTTTATAAAATTGGGATAGGAATATGAACCGAAAAGGTCTAATTGAGAGATAGAATGACCACCAAGAAAAACACCAGCTACCGAAGCGATACTTCGGAAGCTGCCGAGGGGGCAATTGTTGAGCCGATTTGGCGCGGCTAGGTGGTACACCAAGTTTATATTGGCACGAGGGTTCTCGCCGTACGCCAAGAGCACAAAAGAATGGACCGCGGTTTTAGTAATCGCAAGCGGTTGTAAGTTGGTTACTGTGTAACATAGAGTGGTCCGAGATCCCAGGGAGTGGGGTTAGGGGCCGATCGTGCGAGGACAATAACCAACAAAAAGAAGACTCAATAAATAGATCCGAAGAAGGAGGAAAAGAGGTCTTTTCCTCCCCTGCGAACAGAAGACCACCTTATTTTCTCGCATTTTCTTACTTGCACTTACTGCTTTTTCTTAGGAGTAGCCTCTAATTTAAACTTTCGGAGTCTGTCTGCCTTCAGTGGCATCACTCCGCTCTTTGTTTTGCAATTCTTAGAGTCTGTCTGCTCTTTGGGCATCACTCTAGGGTTGCGGTCCAATCCTTTGTATTTTCCCGTGTTTCTTATTAATATAGTCACGTTTCGGCTGATCCGAGCCGATTGTTTAAGTCCTCTTCTGGCTATTCGGCTCCTCCTTTGCTTAATTTATTACTTGTGCCGACCTTTCGGCTCTTTCGGCCGAACCGAAGTGAGAATAGGATTTCGAACCCGATCGGTTTGATCCCTCGCCGATCGAATCGTTTGAAGATCAGAAGGGCGCATTTCTCGAGGGTCATCAATCTGAACCGCTTTCTATCCCGACGCGCATCCCAAGGAGGATCTTACCGGTTCTGGGATCGGGAGAATTTCAGAGACAAACAGTATGTATATGAACCCAAAAACTAACACTACCTGCCACGCCCCGAGCTCGATCCTTTTAGCCGGTTCGAGTGCGTCGAATAGACGCCGAACGGACAGAGCCTCCCCTGTCCGCCCAAGGCTCAACAATAGTACAGATAGAGTATAAATTTTGCACTTGCGGAAGCATACAAAGTGGCTCGCACGAGGGTAAGTAATAGCCAAAGTGAAAGAACTATCTAAACAATATCATACAAGTATTATAATTTACTTTAAATCACATACATGCATACTACTTGAAACATTTCAATTCTATTATATTTTTGCATCATTTCTTTTTACATCCAAATATCACCAAAACATGACTTGCATTAAAATCATAAAGTATCTTTAATATAATTAACTTAACAATTATGATCATCAAATACAAAAGATGATATAAAGGGTATGCAACTATAGCAAAATATAAAAACAACCCAGGTGGTCTCTACCTAGAGCGCGATGCCCTTACTCCGATCCTCCGCCGGCCCGCTCGGTTCCGACTCTGTGAAAATAGTGGGGTGATAACTACAACAAAGTTTCCAGTGGATTCGGCTCCGATCTCGCCGACTTTCCCACTAGGTCTAAATCAGGCATAATAGAAGAAATGATAGAAAATAACCAACTAACAGATGCAGTTAATATGCCTGAACAAGATATAATCAATCATATGCTCAATGATATACTCATGATGAATGCAAGTTAACTGTTCCTTTACACAATCTTGTTGCTAACCCCTTGGGCCCTTAGCTTCCTCCCGTAGGGTTCCATAACTCACCAACTCTAAATCCCATTTATCGGGCTCTGAGCTTCCTCCCATGGGACCGTCCTCTAGATTACTCCATCCCCAATGGTGACAACTCCGGAGCACTCCGCTCGAGGGAGAGCGACCTCCCTCAAGCCAAGACTATAGGCGAGTACGATCAATTCTTAGCTTTAAGGATTCCAATACTCATGTGATCCTTAACTCTAAGGTTTTTATGTCACAATGTCTCTTTGGTTCTTTACTTGCATTTTTTAACTTATCCTAGTGTCATATACAATATTGTTCTTTATAATCATTTTCTAATGCCACACTTGTTTTCTAAGTGTTCATTATAGCATTCTTGTCATTTACTAATGCCACACACTAGTGTTCACTTGTACACTTGACGTTTACTAATGCCACCCAATTCTGATATCACTATGTCATTTTGGTTCTTTACCTCATCTAGGTTCTTAACACTTTTCATGCATACATAGGGTTTCCATGTTCATACAATTTTTACCATTAATTCACATACATTTATACTCATAACATGCAAGTAAACACTCTTCATTAACCCTATTATGCAAAATGCTCAATATTCACATATGCTCAACAAAATGACACTTTAGATATATAAGGAAGTTCGATGACTTCGAGAAGCACCACCCACATTTTCTTGGGTTATAAAGATGCTCCGGTGAATTTCTTGAAATTTTTGAACTCATATTCCGCATGCTGCGGCTATCTGTTAAAAATTTATCGTTTAGTCCATAACTTTTTGTACGCTCTTCGAATCGTCGAACCGAGCGTACCAACACGTCGAACACACCCCTAATTAGGTTTCTACAAGGTCAATTCGTCTTAGAAACCCCTTGGGGCAAAAGCCCCAAATTTGGTGCCCTAACAATGCCCTTTGGAAAACTTTTGCATTTGATCTCTTTTACAAGCAATAGAGAGCTTGCCTAATCTCTAGGAGTTCATCTAGAACCATCTAAACCATTTCTAGGGCATCTACTTGAAACCCTAGATGTTCACCATGAGAGGACCTTGAGCTTCTATAGATTTTCAGGAGCTCAAGCCTCTAGGGGTTTCTAAACATGAGAGGGACTCAAAAACTCTATGTTTCATGGAAAAAATCCAAACCCTAGCCTAGGTTTCATGAAATCCTTACCTTGGCCCAAAGCTTTTCAAGCTCCTTCTTATAGGAGAGCTCCTTTCACCTTCAAAGCCGCCAAAAACCCTCCAAATCTCCTTCTTCTCCTCCAACTCCACCTCTTGGAGAGCCCTCTAGAGAGAGAAAGTGAGAGAAATGAGAGAGGAGAGGGGTGTGAGATGTTTGCTGTGAAGAGAGGGGTATTAACATGTTGTAACATTTGCAACAAAACCCACCACTTGTTCTATTTTGCACCAGGCGCCGCTGGAAGGCCATGGTGCACCGGTACGCGGGCAAGTGTCACCGGTACGCCTCTGTGCAAATGCCCAAACCCGAGGGTTGCCATTCTCGGGTTGCCATGGAGTACCGGTACTGCCCAGAACAGTCACCCGTTAACACTACTCCAGAGGCCAAACCCGAGAGTTATTTCTCTCGGTCAGGCCTTTGGTGCCGGTACTCCTTAGGGGGTTTAACCGGTTAACACTACTCCAGAACTTCAGTTTTGCATCGTTTCGACTTCTATTCACGCCGAGCAATGCTAAAACCATTCTAACTCATTTAGAACTCATCTTTGACCCTTCCAACTTTGTTCGAATGCCAATTAGAACTTGCCCATCCATTCCTCTCGCGCACTTTAGTCAATTTGGCTAAAGTTCGATATACATTACTGAGTTTCGATTCGTTACACTACCTATAGCGGGTATGTCTCTAGCTCAGCAGCAAAATGAAAAAGGATCTAACTCGCGACTCCTTTCCATGATACGTATCCGCGACAGCAGCAGCCGAAGAAGAGGGCTTTGCAAAAAGGATCCACAACTGGGTGTGAGAACTACTGCAAAAAGTATTCCTCAATGGGTACCGTTACCGATCTCAACGGCTCACCCACTAAGTCTATAGAAGTAAACAAGGATAGTAAAGAAAGCTGGAACAAATCTACAGCTATATGTCACTATACTATCATGATCCAACATTTACAATCTGTAGAAAAATACAAATCCTGACCCAATCTCACTAGGGACTGTGAACACGCCCGTCCCGCCTTTCGAAGCTACACTAACTATCACCACGCTAGGTCGTCAGTGGAGAGCAAGTCCAAACAGGACAAACCGACATCAACGCAAAAGTACTAAGCCCGACTCCGGAGTGGCACTCGTGGGCGCTATCCAACCGAGCATGCAAGCGTATCTCTGTCGAGCTCAATCAGGCTCTCACATGCTATAGTCAAAGCAGAAAAGTCAAATTGGTCTAACTACCAAAACTCATGTGCCGTCGGCACAATCTGATGCAAAAACAGCAAACTGGGTCCTCCGTCAACCTCAACGGCACACGATAGTCCGGAACAGCCTAAACACTGCTGTAAAAATAAGTTTGGCACTCCAGCACGAGCGTAAATGCATTCTACACTATTCTGGATATCCACCGCCTACAAACTACAGCGATACAAACAAACTACGGCTCCTAAAGCTAAATCTAGTAGTTTCACAATATGACGGTGTAGAATCGGTAGTTTTTTCCTAAGTCAATAACAAGTCCAACATGTATAATTTAGCTAATATTCTAAACTCCAATTCAGATTTAAGAAACATGCAAATCATAGAATCGAGCAACTAAACATGCTAAACGAAGCTAAAACACATGTCAACATATAGGCTTAGGAGGAAATCCGCAAATTTTGGTAGCTTAACAACAACCCATCTCGAAAAGCTAATCCACAACGGCAAGCAGTCAATGGGAGAAGAAATCCCGCGCTCGCCCGGCCTCCAATGGCGCTACCACGACGCAAGTAGGCTCAACCGGCTCTCCGACGCGAAGTCGACGTCGATCCGAGCTCCAACCACGACCTCCACCATGTACGGCTCAAGCTAGAGAGAAAGAGGAAATTAGAGAAGTGCAATTCCTCGGCTAATTAAGTTGATACGTGTACTCATAAATGGAGTTGATAAGCATGGGGGTAGGTGGAATCCTTATCCACCACAAAATGACCATCCTAGCCTCACCAACTCAAAATCAAGTATACTACGTACAATTCCACCCTTTTTGGCATGGTGAGGCCCATCGTGAAACAACCGTTGTACTCTAAAGGGTTTGAGACTTCTTTTTTTTTAGTCGGCCAATGACGTGGGCTTGAATTAAATGGGAAGAAATTAATAATGCTAGGGCCTGACGTGACTCAAACTCATGACCTCCTTCTCTGCTACCATGTGAAACAACCGTTTAATTTTAATGGTCGATATGAGGCGTTTTCTCGTTTAACGGCGTAAAGATATCCAAATCAATTGAATTTTTTATAAAAAATTCTTTAAACTATTTAAAATAAGATCTATACTCTTGATCTTGATTACAAGACTCCTATCATCATTTTTTTAAGAATATTCATTTTCAGCCGTTCATTTTTATATCCACTCGATGGAGAAGAGAACAATATCGAAAATGTATGAAATTTGATTTCTAAATACTTCAAATGGTATAGATCATATTCAACAGTATCGATCATCAATTTGGAAGCTCCATCATCGAAAACAAATGGGTGGCAAAAGTGGGTTTCTATCGATAGTATTCTAGCTCAACTATATATATATATATATATATATATATATATATATATATATATATATATATATATATATATATATGGCACGTTTTCTGCAACTCTGATTTCAAAATCGTAATGGATTTTAAAAACGCTTTTAAAAACGGCTCCGGGGCGTGACAGTTGCCCCAGTGGAGCCGTTGGAGGTACGAGGCGATCTTCCTTTTCATCGTCATGGAGGATTGCTCATGTGTTGTGGCCGATTCCGGTTGAGCCGCTTGAGGTCGAGCATTCGACTTCTTGCCGACGTTGGACAAGCATTCGAGGGGGGTTGATGTTTACCGAAATCGTCAGATGTCCTCCTAAGTCGTAGTGTTCTCGATGTGGTTTTTGTGTTGGTTAGCACGTTATAGCTCAAATTCAAAAAATGCATGTTTTATGGAATTTGAGTTTTGGAGCAAACTCTAGTAATTTAGACAAATTTATATGATGAATTTAGAATTGACTTAGGAGAAAACTCGTTGGACCTATATTACCATTTTCTGAAAAGTTACCAGATTTAGTTTTAGGAGCTGTTGTTCTTTTGTATTCCCGCTGTTAGTGTGTATTGGTTACTCAGATTAGTGTAGGATGAGTTTACGCTCGTGTTGAGGGGCCGAGCTCGTTTTAAAGTAGAGTGTTGACTGTTCCATACTGTCGGGTGCCGTCGTGGTTGACGATAGACCCAGATTTCTGTATCTTGCATCAGATTGTGCCAATGGCACGTGAGTTTGGTTGTTAGACCAATTTGTGTTGGTCTAGTGGCCCTAATCTTGTATTAGATTTTGATGATAACAAATAATCACTTTTATTGGACTAATCTCTTATCTTGAGCTTTATGTTTTAGATCTTTCTATCTTCAAAAGGACTCAAGATGGGCAATCCTCTAAGTATCAAGCTTCACCTATTGAAGCTACATTTGCTTCTTTTGTCAAATTGACAAACTCACTCTCTCTATTTTTACTTGAAATAAAATCCTAAATAGAGTGAGATATCTTGAGCAAAGTTTAATCTTTTCAATTGTCACTTTATAAACTGCTCAAAATCTAAGTTACATTCGAGTTTGATTTACGGACTACATTGCAGGCGACCTAAAGTGGATCCAAATGTTCGTTTATTTTTGGATCCGCTCCCGCCGATCGAAACGATCCGAGAGTTTTTACCATTTATAGGCGCCGGAAACTGCTCGGTGTCGACCGAAAAATTTGACTTGACGGGTTGCGTGTTCGGATCGTACGACGATGCGGTCCGAAAGTTCGACGATGCGAGCGGCGCCGACGGCGCGAGTTCAAAGTTCTGGGCGCAAGTACAGGGCGCCCACAAATCCTGAAGCCCAATCAATGCTGTCAGAAAGTCGACGCACAAGTTCTGGGCGCAAGTACAGGGCGCCCACAAATTTCTGGAAGCCCTATCAAAGCTGTCAGAGAAAGCGACGCACGGGTCTGACATCGTCGAAAAAGTACGTGCAAAATCGGCGCCCGCAAATTCGACGACCTCTGTACGGATCCAGAAAGTTTCTGACAGGCAGCTGGAAGCGCAGTGTGCATTCAAAAGTTCTGGGCGCCCGAAAATATTTTAGGGCGCTCGAAAGTGCAACGTTCAGGAGCTGGCCGAGGCTATAAATAGATGACTCTTTTGTATCTCAAAGCTTCTTCTAGCAACTTAATTTGAGCTTAAAAACTTCAGCATTCTTAATACTCTTAGCTCTCTATTCTCTTTCTTAACTTGAGTGAAATTTGTAGTGAGATTTATTCTTGTAAAAAGAGAGAGAGGCAAAGTCTTGAAGCTTGATAAGAAGAAGGTGTTGGTGTGAAGGCTTGGTGCTTGCCCGCAAAAGCATCATCTAGTGGAGATCCAACATTCTCTTGCGTTGAGAAGTTGGCGGGGACGTAGGCAAAGTGCCGAACCTCGAAACAAATTGACCGTGTGCATTCTTGAGTTTGCATTTCTCTATATTTCTCTTTTTGTCGATTGCTTCGGGTTTTTAATTAGCTTGATTTTTGGCTTTTTATTTTAGAAACCTAATTCACCCCCCTCTTAGGTTGCCATTTTGATCCTCAATTTGACCCATTTGTATTGACTATAGTCTGTGAGAGCCTGATTGAACTCGGCAGAGACACGCTTGTATGCTCGTTTGGGTCGCGCCCACAAATGCCAATCCGAAGTGAGGTTTTCTTGCGATGAGGCCGCACTATTTCTGTTTGGACAGTTCCTGAGCTGGCCACCCCCGTGGGTGGTGTACGTTGTAGCTTGGTTGCAAGCAAGGTGGGTCTGCTCGGGCAGTCCGTATGAGATTGGGTGAGTGGTAGCTAGTGATGCATGTTTATGTCTACAATTAGTTGGTTTTAGTAGCGATAGTATAAATGCATGTAACTGTAAAGTTTTTCCAGCTTTCTTTTCTATCCTGTGCATATCCTTACTGTAGACTTAGTGGGTGGGCCGTTGAGGTCGGTAACGGTACCCACTGAGGACTACTCTATTTTGCAGTAGTTCTCACACCCAGTTATTGACACCTTTTTACGGAACCTTCGTCTGTGACTACTGCTGTTGCTAACTCGAACCATGGTAAGGGAGTCGCGAGCTAGATCCCTACAAGTCTTGTCGTCGTGCTAGGGGGGTACCTTACAGAAGTAGTTTTAGGGTGTTTTTATGTACATACTTTTATGTCAGTGGTACTCACTGGAGCAAGGAGGTTAATAGCTTTTGTATGTATAGTGGACCCTTTTATGATTTTATATAGATACATATTTTAGTTTAGCAATTCTATACTTTCAATTGTAACTATGATTTGATTACAGGTATAGTTTTCGCTTCGTATATACACGGCGGGGTCTTTTAGTGTGCCCGAATAAGAAACATAGTAATCCGAGGCGCGACAGTAACTTCTGTAAAATTCACTTTTGCACAAATAATTTTTTTAACTTCAACCACTTTCAGACAACCAAACGTACCCTTACCTGACTCAATCACATACTCTACATCTTTTAACCAATATTAATTATGCACAAAATCAATTTTCGAAGAGTCACAAATCAATTTTCCAAAAGTCAGAACAAACAGGCCCTCACAGGGACTTCAGGATAAAAGTATCAATTTTACTGCCTAATTATACTATTATTTCTATTATTTCAATAAAATACCAAACGAAATTGTTAGTTGACAAAATAATTATTAAAAATCTTGAAAATACTCTGTGAAGACGAGAATTCCATTTTCAAATGCAAAACATCACCACCCATCCAAAATTGGAAACAAAACTGTTGTTTGCAATAAGAGAGTTCCAATTTCGCCGACAACATATTTGCTTAGAATTATAAACAAAAGTGCCTACAATCATCAATTGCAAACAAATTTCAATACAAAACATTGCTGTTCTTCGCAATATCTCCACAAAAATCTGGCTTGAAGTAATCAAGTAAGTGCATGCTCGGGGCAAAGTTGGATGTTCAAAGAAGACAACTGCGAAGAATAATCTGTAGCTGTCAAACGCATTAGAGAACAAAAAGATTTTTATTTACTACTTCAGTTGATCAATAACTACCGTTTCAATTTCAATAGCACAAGTTTAGTTGATGCTAGAGATTATGAGTACACAATAAGAAGTTACAACACAGCTGCGAATTAAAACCAGCATCGATCTAGGCTAAAGATTGGTTTGTGTAAAATAAAAGATAAATAAAGTCCTATTTCCTTCTGTTGTGTTTATTTCTTCTTTTTCTCTTGGTTCTTCGATCTTGATCACTTTGTTTCCTTTTCCCTAGGATGCTACCCTTGCGGTTGTTCTCTTTTGCTACATTCTTTTCCCTGCTAACATTATCAACTCCATCAGCATCTCTTTGATGTAACCTTTCATGGTAATATTTCGACACAAGTCGATGGGCAATCATTGATAGATGCGACCCAGCAATGGCATTAGAAATAGGTCTGTATACCCATTTGAAAGAATAAACTTGTCAAGCAAGAGATGATAAAGAAGGGGGGGGAAGAAAATCAAGTAATCAAGGGCCTCTTTGGCCTGCTGGAGCTTTTTTCAATTTTAAAAAACACAACAGCTTTTTCATCAAAACACATAGAATAACTCTTTTTTTGCTGTAGCAAGGTTGAAATTTGAATACAAGCTTTCAGCTTTGAACCACAGCAAAAGCTTCAAACTAAATATTCGCCAAACACTAAGTTGCTGGTATTTAGAGTTGAAAATAAATTTAAAAAGCCAGGCCAAGCAAGCATTTTGGTCATTATAAATAGGAACAATGATTAGCAAGTGGTGCGGAAAAAAAAAATAAAGAAAGAAGAAAAACTCACTTTTCAGAATATATACGCCTTCGTACTCTTGATTTCTCATGCCATGGTACTGGCGGCGGTAGCACATCTTTCTTGGAAATTGACTGCAATGAAGAGATTAATTATATTAAAAATATAATAATAAACACTATTTGATGTATGGAAATACTTTTTGGAAAAGTATGATGATATATACCTTTTTGGGTAATGTCGCTCCAATTGGTAATTTAGGGATGTGAATGTGATTTGGAGGGACTTTGTAGTACACAAATCTGTCAAAAATAATAAAATATCAACTTAACAAAGTGGAGTTAAAATAAGGCGCTTATTCCATAAAAGATGGGAATACAACTTGGTTAAAATGTTACTTGCTAGTTTATTCCCTTTTTCTTTTTTTCCAATTTTTCTTATTCTTTTTTTTTTGTTGGGGTGCGTGTTTGTATTCTTTTAGCTAAACATGTCTGAATTTCAGAAAGAGAAGATACGACGAATACATACATGGTTCGATTCTTTGCTATAGGCTTCATGCCCTCAACAGGTGAATAGATTTCCGACGAAAGGATGGTCTTGTCAGATATGTATATGTACCCACTCGTTCCACCACTGCATGCAATTAGCATTTCATAAAATCCCATCTCAAGTAAAAATAATAATAAAAAAAAGCCCTGAACTTTTTAATTTTTGGATTTGAACTCTTTCACTAAAGCGTTGTTTGATTTCGAAAAATCCTAACAAGTTCCATTAAAACTTGATGTTTTCAGTCACACAATATTTCATCAAAATATTACAAAGGCTTGCATTCGGGCAGATTTTTCTAAAATTAAACAATATGTTACTTGAGGGGTCCAACTACAGAAAAAACTGGAGTTAACAGACGTGCTTTCAAAAAAACTATACATGGGTGGAAGTTCACGGACATACTTTTTTCCATCATCACAGTATCTATTCAGCAAATGACACCAGAATACTGATTTTGAAAAAAAAAAAAAAAAAAAAAAAGGGCTGGTTGGTGATAGAAGGTAATGACCCTGGTCTACTACCAATAATAATTCGTTAGGCTCAAACCATCGGCCCAAAATGCTTAAGCCTAGTTATTACTAGTGTCCGTGATCTCTTATATACCCAATTACAACCCCATACCTATCCGATGTGGGACTATTAGAGTGTCACATAGAATGGAACTGCCAAAAAGAAGCTTCTGTTTCTAACAACCAAAATAACATCTAGAAACACCAAAAACACATTCTACAGAACTAAATTGACTCGCTTTTTTAAACCGCCTTTTTCACAACATATGACATAAGCAGTCTACAGAAAAG
Organism: Aechmea fasciata; assembly: GCA_025177825.1. Classification (NCBI taxonomy): domain Eukaryota; kingdom Viridiplantae; phylum Streptophyta; class Magnoliopsida; order Poales; family Bromeliaceae; genus Aechmea; species Aechmea fasciata. Next base: position 14,374,672 of record CM045929.1, read on the forward strand.
AAATGTAGGAAAAGCCACCGTTCCCATCATGTTTATTTGCAGCATATAACCTGGTGAAATTGGAGAAGAATATCTTAATCCTATAATTATTCGCTTCATGAAGAAAGGATGCCTAACAATGTGTTTGCGAAAAATAAAAATAAATATAAAAAAGAAATTTCAAGATGTATCAGTCGTATCTACTTAACAAGTCATATATACTTAACAAGTATAATAACATAAACGTCTACAAGAATTTTCTGAAGTTCAATTTTTGAAAGTTTGAATGAAGTAAAAGAAGATACTACAAAATGAAAATAGAGAGCTACATACTAACTAAGAGAGCATTTGTTAAATCAAAAGAGGTTCATCGCAAACCTGAGTGTAGGATCAAGTTTCTTTTTAAGTTTGACCTTCAATAGTTTTGGATGATCTTTCCTCCTTTCAAAGAATTTAACAATCTTTGCTGCCAAAGGATGTGACGTGTGAACAAATAGGGCATCCAACGAGCAGCTATTCCTTTGCTTCTCATCATTCTATTGAGAAGAACATCAGGTCAAAGACCACTTGAAGGGAAAGTTTAACCCAAAAAAGAAAAAAAAAAAAAAAAGACAATAAAAACACAACATATCAATTAATTACCGTTAATGTGTGCTCAAGTTTCTTAATTTCGTCGAGAAGGCGGGATTCCTCAACAAAGGGTAATTTACAAACAGCCTAACAATCAAAAAATGTATGAAAATGAGATATTTGAATAAAGAGTACCACCAAAATGAAGCGAATGGAAATTGTAGTAACAATAAACTGCAGAGATCTTTAAAATATTTCGCGTACAAATGCTCTCAGTGAGAAGGCATACAAGCTACAACTGAAATGACATAGAGAAGAAACAAACAACTATTAAATATCACTTAGTAATTGCATCCGATGTTTTGTGTCAAATTACAAATCACTTTATTTTGATTCAAATAGCCCTCTAAATCTTCTCCTACTGCAACTTGGCTTACAAAGTTTGATTAGTGCACAAAAAACACAATGGCTACTAAAAAAGTGACAACAGCGACAAAGAAAAATGTAATAAAAAAGCCACAAAAAGATAGACAATTACCTGCCAAGAAAAACGCTTGCCATTCAAATCAAGTTCAAAATCTGCGGGAGATTATTACAACAATAGTGATAGCAGTAAAGAGAAAAATCAACATAGTGCCTGTTTGCACAAAAAGTACGGTGCCTGTTTGCACAAAAGTACGGTGCCTGTTTGGACCAAAGTGCTCTTCAGTATAGCTACAAAGCACAGACAGCTTTTTCATTCAAATCCCCACAACAACTTCCCCTTGCAGTTGAAGCAGAAGCTTCAAATTGAGGCTTCTACTTTTTGACGGACAGAAGCTCATTTCATATCCTAGCGACACCTTTTATTTGTCAAATGTCAGTTCAATGCTTTCTGTAGCAGAGAAGTTGTTTAAGGTATAGCTGTATTGATATCATAACTGACCTGGCGGATAGAAATCAATGATGGATGAAGAAGGATCTGTCATCAATTTTCTGTATGATAAGGGTAGCGCATGTGCACTGCAAATAGCAGCATAAATCACCTACTGGGACTAAAGGACGACCATAAAAGGAATTTGCTTCACCACAATATTGAAATAACAAACCTTGCAGCAGGCAATACACCCATTAATTGGTCGAATGGCTTGAAGGGAACTCCAAGAGTGAAGTGAATTTTCAAATGTTTTAAGTCAACAAAGTCTGAAGCAAATGGGGCATAATGGTATGGATAGAACCTGAAGAAATAAATATTGCAAAAAAATTCACCAGACGGGAAACCAGAACAAAACATAAAAACCGCATGACCTTAAAACGATAGAAAGAGATTCAAAAAGATATATATGCCAATAAAGTAACATAGAAAAGAATAAGTAATAACACCAAAATAATTTATTAGAGAATAAAGGATAAAGAGAGCTAAATTAAAAGAGGAAAAGGTTAATTACAGATTAATCCTTGTGGTTTGACTCGGATTTGAAATTATATTATCGTAGTTTCAACAATTTGGTCAATGAAGTTTGTTGGGCATCACAACTATGCCCTTCCTTAATTCTAAAAGATCTAAAAAAGATGCCAAATCACATCTATCATTAGGTTTTTCATTATTAATTGACAATCTGAGAAGAAAAGTGAAATATAGGTCAAACTCCAGAAATGTAATTGAATCAAGCACAGATTTGAGCAAGGTTTTAAGTGCCCGTCGGCACGGGCCGTATCCACTGTGCCGTACTGTGCCAACAAGATACGGCACGATACAAACCTCGTCTTTGATGGCACAGCTCAAAACCCTCTATTCTTTAAATTAGTAAGTAATTTTCTCAATAAAGTTTAAAGATGTGATAAAAAAACATAATAAATAATTAGAATATTTTGTTGCTAAAAAAAATAAATATTTCATGCTATTATGTGTCGGCACACAAAAAAAATTTTGACCAGCACGCATCGGCACGGCTCGGCACGCACCATGAGGGACAAAATTTTAAACGAAGATGAAATTCAATTTTCTTGAGGAACTAAATTGTTACGATGGAAAGCCATTGGGACAAAATTGAAACTTGGGCCAAACGTCAGGGACAAATTTTAAATTAAATTAAAAAAATAAAAAAAACATGCTTTTGGACAGACCATTGCCAGGAGCAGACCCCTTGATAATAATAGTGCATGAACCAGCAGATTCCTTCAACATACTTCATGACCTATAGTAAAATATCTCTATTACTGCAAAAAAATTTAATCCAGTTTTGATTCTGATGGAAATATGTATGCAACAGTAGGAAGCTCACAGCATCTCTTTTCAATTTTTCACGGTCATTATCAGTCTCAACTTCAAACTTCTCTGCATAGTATTTTTCCTTCCAAGCTTCTTCAACAATCTTTACCTGTATAAATAACAATTATCAACTAAAAACTAGGGCTAAAAGAGTCATTTTTGGAAAGCCTTACTGGTTACAAATCAAGATCTGGAAAAGGTTAGAATACCCGATCTTTCATTCGAGAAACACTTGGTCCATTTTTTGTTGTGCTTGTACATTTTACGTTGGTGAATTCCTGGGAACTGTTCATCCAACTCTGCAGTAAGAGAGCTTTTCAGCATGATTCCAATCAGAACTATAATATCCGAGCTGTAGGCCAAAATTATGGATAATCTTTGTATTTCTGCACTATTGAGACCTAGTTCCAGAACTTTTCACTTAAACAAAAATTGCATCCTGGCTATCCAAAGTACCAGACATCTCTACTAGTCGCATGCTCTGCATGTAATCCTTATTATTCGAAAATGACTATTTCAACCATATTTTAGTAAACCAAAACAGTTAAGTCATTTTAGAATAGAAGGATAAAACGGCCATTTTATAGAAAACGGGTTTGAGAAGGAGAGATGCCAGTTTTAAAACCCTTGACCCCAAGAGTGGAACAACAGGTCATACTAAGAAAACCATAAGATGGGAAGAAAACCATGGAAGGGATTTTTATTAAGCACAAGGTTTATTGGATGTCAGGTGTTTTGATAGGCAATAGATGCAAAAAATAGGGGCTATTCATGCATTTACCCATCAATATATCAGTATAAGCAGTAATTCCTTTACTAGTTATTATTAGTGTTGTTAGAGAAATCTTCATCTAAAGAGTGATACTTTTGATCATATCCAGTAGCGTACGAAGTTCTTGGAATATTGCAACACTAGGCAAAAAGACAAATAAGAACTTACAGAACCATTCTTGCTTTCATTCTCTTCCACACTGGAAACGGATCCAAATCGAAAATTCCTCTCTTTCTGCACCTGAATAATGTGGAAGTTATTAATAAGACAAGGATTTAAGTGACGTGGCACGAGGTCGTGCCGGAAACTTGCCGGCACGGTACGGCACGGTGAATGCTGAGCCGTGTCAATGCGCACCAGTCAAAAAAATTCTTGTGTGCCGATACATAATAGCATGAAATATTTATTTTCGCAACAAAATATTCTAACTATTTATTATGTCTTTTTATCACATCTTTTGAACTTTATTAAGAAAATTACTTACTAATTTAAAGAATAGAGGGTTTTGAGCTGTGTCATCGGTACGAGCTCTGTATCGTGCCGGTATCTTGTTGGCACGGTATGACACGGTGGATACGGCCCGTGCCGACGGGCACTTAAAACCTTATTAAGAACTTTTCTAGATTCTTTAGAGTACATAGGATTATATTCATCTATAGATACATGAATATTCATATACATGAATATGTATGAATTGATACAAAATAATACAGTTGTAATGAAAATTATAAATCTCATTCTCTACATCAATTATAATTCGGCATCCAACTATGCTTTGGTACAACTAGTGATAATATATTTAATTCTTCATGACTCCAACCGCGTATTACATAGAAGATACTAATTAAATCCTCAGGAGTCAAAATATTGCCATAATACCTAATACAAATCTCAATTCAGATATACCTGAAAATTAAATGATTCATCAGTGTGTGCTTTATTTGATATCATAATCCCACAGCAGAACACTGATATATAACGGAAAGACGTACAGGATTTTTTCGTTGTGTTTTCTCATGCCCAAAATATTTTTCATCCTCCACACGAAGCTCTTAACTATTTTTTTTAGGACAAAAGTTCCTAACAAAATTCATAATGAAAATTGACTTTTCCATTTTAAAGCACTTAAGCAAACTTTGAGTAGCTAGGAAACAAGTTTCATAAAAGATAATTAAAACTTCACTCTTAAGGATTTAATGGATATCATCGTTAACTATAAATGGATGGATGAAATCAAAATAACTATAGAACAAAAGAGAAATATGAAAATTGTGAGATTTATGAAACCAAAATGATACCTGGATTCGGTCGGAAAATGGCACATTCATGAGATCCAACAGCTTGTAGAAAATGTTCCACACGTTCCAAATTCACCTACAAAACGACAAACATGAAAAATTTATCAAAACATAAATATCAGATATCATAGAATAAAATAGCTTTAAGTCATAGACTCATAGTATGATTGATCCATGTGTGTGCACATTTGCATTTGTTCGCTTGCATAGAGAAAGAGTACAACCAGAACATTCTCAGAAGCCCTGGGACTGGGACCCCAGCACTTCCTAGTCAAAATTTTCATTAGGGCATTTGTATTGAAGATCCATGCCATTGAAATGATCTCATATTATTTGAAATGCCGACAAACCAAAAGAAATTAGTTGAAGCTCCTTTACCCTAGGATCAAGTAGTCTCAAGATTGACAAATGTAACTATACAAGTGAATTTTTAGAATAACAGTTTGAAAAAACCCAAATTACTGATTGTGAGTATTCTAACATTCCAAGAGAATATTGTGGATTTGATTACTTGATTAATAGGGCAAGGACATTAAAAAAGTTCCCTCTAGGTATATATATATATATATATATATATATATAGAGAGAGAGAGAGAGAGAGAGAGAGAGAGAGAGAGAGAGAGTGGTGCTGGAATAATATTAATAGTATTCGTGCTTTTTTTACTACTAAGTTTATAACTCTCGGGTGAAAGAGTGTAGGATTGGGATGACAGTGGTCCCCTAGGATTTTGTGGTGGACCAAGTGGTCCCCCTAGAGTCTAGTGGGTGGTTGGTAGAATAGCATGATCTAACAGGTGGAATTGATCAAGGGTTAGATCTAACGGTGAAAAACCGGATAACACCAAGTGCTTCATAATAAAGTCCATCAAGCGAGTATAAAATGAACGATCAAAATTAAATGGCCTCATAAAAATATAGGATCAGAATTTTAAATTTAAGATTAGATTTATAAATCTCTATCTAGACAGTGAATAGAATTTTCTATCAAAAATTCAACTGATTCCAATTATTTTACACCGTTAAAACTAGCGAGTGTCTCATACGGCCATTAAAAATTGTCAATTTTAAGATCTTTTGATTGTAAGGTAAATAGTGTCGAAAAATTATAAAATTTGGTTTTTAAAAGTTTCAAATTCTCTAAATTATGTTTAACGAGTTTGGAAAGTCGAATCAAAAGTTCTATCATCGAAAACGACTTATGAGTACGAAGTCAATCGTACTCATAAGAGTATAGTAGGCGATCTCTCTCTCCCTCCCTCCCTCCCTCCCTCTGTAGTACACCAAATTTTAATATAGAAGCAAGTGTAAATAAAAATAATATGAGATACTATTTTATTAGACTTAAATGAGTAAAAGATAATTCAAGAATGATTTGTGGTGAAATTGAAATTAAAATAGAAGATTTGAAATTTTTTATAAGGAACAGGATTTATATTTCAGCTGAAAAATTTAGTGGGGAAAAAATATGAAACTTTGGGAAGCTGACTATATAATTTTTTTGAGACCAAATTTAAAGTTTCGTGTCATTAAGATACATTAGTGAAGACAGAGCCTAACAGCAATCCGTTAAAAATTTTAGTCGATAAAGCTTTCAGTACCCTAAAATAATTCAAAACTAAAAAGTTAAGAAAAATTACTTTTGATTAACTTTAATTGAGTTTGTATGTTAAATTCGAACGTAAACGGACATACCGAAGGGCTCCAATTAAATGTATCAAATCAGAATTACACTAAAGTTAGAAAACTTAAATTGTTAGGGACCTTTTAGCATTTTGTGCATTATTAGTGGGTGACAAAGGACTATTCCGTTCTACTTCTTCTCCTTCGTATGTTTTAGAGAGAAACAGAGAGGTGGAGAATATGGGTGATCCAAGGAGGCGGTTGAGGATGCGCGCATGTGATTTTTCTGGTGTGTCGCATTGGAGGTTAGTATTTTAATAATATTTTTGGTTGATTCGAATTTTTAGATAAAAATTTTTATGATGGGATTTTGATGGATTTTTAATGAAATTGAGGTTAGTAATTAGATTTATGCATGATTTAGGAGCCGAATTTTCATGGATTTTTACGGTGGGATTTCTTTGGTGGGATTTTGGCATTGTGGTTGTCATGCGGTTGAGGAGAGGCGCGGCGAGCGCGTTGTCGTCCCATCGCCCTTTCTTTTCTGGGATTAGCAATTTAGGTGTGTTTCAAGTCGTCGAAAACAGCAAATTCTTATTATGTCTATTTGTAGGCATACAGATATATATATATATATATATATATATATATATATATATATATATATATATATATATATATATATATATATATATATAATTTACCTGTTGATAAAGGAAGATATAATAGCATGAAATTAAGGATTGGAATTCTAGTATGGTTGCATGTGAGTATTAATCTATACCATATTGTGTGAATCATAAGTCCAATAGGCGTGACATACGGATGTATGTATGACTATATTTGTTGACAGATATGATATTAGCATGAAATCAACTAAAGAGTATGTATGTTAGTTGTATGCATGTGGATATCATATATGATGTTAGAGGGCTATTTTAATATAAAACTGAATAGAGAAATAGATTTCTATCCTACATATGTGGATAATAATCTATACTACATTGCATGAACCACAAGTATATTAGACAGAATATATAAAATTGTTATTAGTGGATTATTTTGTATATGCTAACTTAGGCCGAGAGGGGCCATTTAACGTCATGTATATAGTGTGATGATTTATTTATTATCCATTTGCATTTCCATGGGTTAGCGCGGCTGTAGTTGATAAATGGTTGAACATGGAGAGAGAACATGTACATTCATTCTATTCTAACATTTGACTTAGAAATTGTCCTATGATTACATTAGTTTAACTTATAAATAGTGGACATTCTATGATTCTATGATTGTACTGAGGACACCGGATTGGGTACTTGCGATCTCTTTGATCATTGCATCGACAATGGACTGTAGAGCCATATTGGGCTTGATAGTAACATATGTTATTATACTCGGTAGGGGTCGCTACCCTTCGAGTGCCGCTCCGAAGCGCTGGTTTATGATTTAGCAGAGATATTTGCCTTTGGGAAGACTGACCACTTGCGGGAGTGGCATTCGGATGCTTTGGAGGCATAGCCTACCTGTTGACGGGCACACTTGCGGAGTGTAGTCCGAGCGGTAGGCAAGTGCGAGCAATGGGACTTAAGTCGATCGTGTACGATTGGGTTATATGATACATTTGCATATGATTGGAGCACATGGTACGTTTATTGTGATGATCCATTAACTACCATGAAAGTCTATGTTCTTTTGTCCACGTGGCGATATTAGCTTAATTTGAATCTTTGTGGGACCTACCTGCCAGCCTAATATATTTTGCTTAAATGTGGATTTATGTTGGGGCCCATCTATCAATTTTTTTAAAATTGGTTAAGAGACTTTTCAAATTTTCTTTTGTGGGACCTGACTACCATCTTAAAACATCTTGTTTAATTAATTATGGGCTTTTGTGGAAAGCCAACTGTCATCTTAATTTATTTACCCATGGGTCCCACCCGTTTTTCTCATTCTCTACCCACTTAATTCCTTCAGAGACTCTTCATTCCACCTTGGTCTTTAGCGTCGCTTCAACTCCCGAGTTGCCCTCCCTAGACGGAAAATTGGGGCGAGTTCATCAGCCGTCCTTCCCTTCTTGCTGTTTTCGTTAGCGACGCTTCGTTCCAACGTATTAATCCTCTCCGATCCACAATAACGGTTTGGATTCATCTCATCGGATATATTTATTTGCCGAACCTGAAGGGTCCTCTTACGTTTAATGCGGTGTTTCCCATAGCAACGCTTCGTTCCAGCATATTAATCCCTCCCCACTCTCAATAATGGTTTGGAATTATCTCATCGGATATATTTATTTGCCGAATCAATGGTCATCTTACGTTTAATGCGGTATTTCCCGTTGCCTTTTTTGTGTGGCAAAACATCTCCACTCCTCTTCCAATTTTCTCTTCTTCTCTGATTTGGTTTCCACCATTCATTCATGTTGTAATTTCAATTTGTGTACTTATTATTTTTTTCTCAAAAAATACTAAATAATTTTATTTTCTCTCAGGATATTGACTGCTTCCGGCTGCAACAATTAATCATATTAATAGCTTTCTTTTTACTTTGAATTTGATCTTTTATTTGTTTACTCCAATTTTCCTTTTGTATATTACAGTTTAAATTAATACGAATCTTTTTTATTAGGAATTTCTTGTCTCTGTATCTACAATTGATTGTCTCAGATTTTGTAAGTTTCTTGACCCAATTTTTATGTATATACTTATTTTTTTGCAGGTTTTTTTACACTGTTACAACTATAAATTTCGTTGTATCTATGACTGCCACTACTGTTGTTTCTTCAGTTGCTTCTGTTTTTTTTTCTTATTCAATTTTTTTCCTCTTATGTAATTACTATTTCTTCTTTCTTTACCTTTTTTCACAAAATATCAAATATTTCTTCAAGTTATTTATACATCAAATTTTTTTTTTCTTAAGAAAAGAATTTTAATATAAAAACGCAAGTTAAATATTGAATATTACCTACCAGCAGGCCGCAGCATCATGCGGGTCACTGCACTAGTTCTAATTAAAGCATGAGAGCTATCGATTGATGCATCTTCATTGATATAGAGACAAGTTATATTTACTAATATTAATCATATGAGAAGCATGAAAGTATATTATCTTTCTATTCCTATTATGCTCTATTACTCGCTCAGTTGTAGCTCTAGTAATGCATAGGTTAATCTTTACTGCTTTTTAGTATCTTTAGTGTGTGCAAGATACTATAAATGTCACTCAGGAGGGTATTGCTTTTAGTTTTGGGATAAAGGTTAGAGGCATGATAGTTAGTGTAAGTACACTTCCCTTCCTGTTCGTTACATGTATAGAGGCATGATAGTTAGTAAAAGCACATTAGTTCATATTATGCTTTGTAGCTCATTTGATAGTATACTTTACTGTTCTTTTCTTGCCTCTAGTAGACCAAGTGGGAAGACCGTAGTTGTCGCCGACCGTACCCACTGAAAACTGTTGTTTAAAAGTGCTCACGCCTCTTTTGGTTTAATTTTCAAGATCATCCGAGCTCTTTGGTTGTTCAAGGTAAGTGGATCGCCGTAGATACGAGTCCTACCCATATCTATGGGTTATAGATGAGTACCAATCTAGATAGTTTTCGGATATGTACAGTACATCAAGATTGGCGAGACCAGGGTCTTTTATTTGTATGTCAATATATTAGAGTTGTAATTTTATATACATTGATGTATAGTAGCTTTACTGCTATTTATAGTGCTCTGATACATATTGGTTGTAGACTCTAGAAATTGTTTTGTTGTTGATTCGGGATTATAATTATTTTGCTACTAGTCTATTTTTTGACGCTTCGCTCGAGATAGGGAATTTCCGTCCGTTCGGCGGGTCTGTTGACGTCCCGTGGGCTTTTACTTTGTGGAATCGGGGCATGACACTTTATATATATATATATATAGAGAGAGAGAGAGAGAGAGAGAGAGAGAGAGAGAGAGAGAGAGAGAGTTGAGCTAGAATACTATCAGTAGTAAACAGGCTCCGTTGCTACTCTTTATATATATATATATATATATATATATAAATATATATAGAGAGAGAGAGAGAGCTAGAATACTATCGTGATAACGAGCTCCGTTGCTACCGATTTGTTTTCGATGGTGGAGCTTCCAAACCAACAGCCTCCATCGTTGAACGTGATCTAGACCATTTAAACCATCAGAAAATTAAATTTTATACTTTTTCAATATTGTTCTCTTATCCACCAGTGGAACACAAAATGAATAGCTGAAAATAAATATCCTTCAAAAAGTGATAATAGGAGTCTTGTAATCAAGGTCAAAATTCAAAAGTATAGCTCTTGTTTTAAATAGTTTAAAAAATTTCTAGCCGAAATTCAATTGATTTAGATACCTTTACGCAGTTAAACGAGAAAACGTCTCATATCGACCATTAAAATTAAAAATTTTGCAACCCTTAGATCATTAGGTCAATGATGTTGAAAAGATTTGAAATTTGATTTCTAGATATTTCAAATGGTATAGATCATGTTCAACAGTGTCAATCGTCGATTTGAGACTCCATCATTGAAAATAAATCGATAGCAACGGAGCCCGTTTGCTACCAATAGTATTCCAGCTCAACTCTCTCTCTATATATATATACACACACAATAGCAATAATACAATAGCAATAATAACAACAAAGTGCTAACAATCAAAGAAACAGTGGGCAGCAACAAACCTTGAAAGAGTCAGTTAAATAACCACCCATCCAAGCAAACTCCTTTTTGTATATCCTCATTAGCAAATCTATTGCACCCTAAATCAATGAAATGCCAGTAAGGATTACTAAAATGTGACAACTAAGCAGGTCAAAACGTCAACAAATATAAAAACATTTAAGAACCACGATATTCAATATATACTATATGCAAAATAATGCAAAGTTGCATACAAGATAGAAAGGCGGGATGCGTGCGATTGTTTTATATGTATGAACAAATAGAATGATTTTTTGAGATGAAAATTAAGAGATTCCAAAGAATCATGATACAAAAAGTTGTCCTATTTAACTATTTCATTGACCCTTTACTTAGAAAGGTTGCCAACTTCTAGTGGAGCATTAATTTGTCAGTTTAGTGCAAAAGGTTTTTTAACATAGCAACCATAATATTGCTACATCATAATGTCCATCTATGCTTAGCCGCACCTTGCAAGCTCTTTCTCCGGCAACTCCTAACAAATGCTTACTGTTCATATGGTTTTGCAGCGCCTTCAAACCTGAATTTTCATGCATACCCTTTGAAACGCAATATCTTACACAAAGGCCCTAATCTTAAGTTGAAGGATGGGACCAATATAAATATCTTAAAAAACTAAAAATGACGGCACAACTAAATCTTGACTCTGCCACACTCTTTTCTTCAACCCTTTGATACTAAGATTAGTGTAGATAATATCTGCGGAGGATTCCAAAGCACACTATCCTCCTTTTTAGTCTCTTTCCACATTGTAATCCAGTTCTTACCCATTCACTTCTTTTCTCCCCATAAAAACATTCAATTTTCCTATTCTAAAGAACTATTACTCTTTCTATTACATTAAATTTCTTCAATTAATTCTTTAACTCAAAAGTTAACCATTATATGTTCTAGCAATTTAAAAATGTGTTTCAATATCACAAGAATTTATAAAATCAACTCATAGGTATTCAAAAAGATAAGTTGTAGATAGAAGAAGCTTTAGCATAGGAAGAGATAAAAGAGTAGATATTTATATCGAACCTCTGATATTTCCAGTGAAGGAATATGCGGTAGAAAATCATTTCCAACAAATAAACAAATGAAAACAAAATCATCAATCAAACGCTCCAAGTCAATCTTCAGCGAAGCATCTGATATCCTTAGGTCATGCTCTAAATACTCTCTCGGAACCCAAACATGGACGAACTGCAAGAAAATCAATACTGTTTATCAATAAGCGAGAAGAGCACAAACTAGAAATAGTTTTAAACAAGGTAAAATGTATAGACCTTACTTGAACTATAACATGTTTATAGACGGGTACAACTTTAAAAGTTAAGATTTTATTATCTTATCTTAGCTTTTGATTTCAGGAAGATTCTCAAAAAGTTGGTCATATTCAGTTAAATTTAACTGTTTTCATTCCAAAAATTGTAAAATGTTCCATCAAATAGAAGAATATTCAATTTACAAAATACAAGAGACAAAAGAAACATTAAATTTGCTCAAGACATACGAAATCAAATACATTACAAGATTAGCTTGTAAATCAAAATTTTTGAAGTTCAGATATTGTTTCAAAATGCAACATAGCTAAGATAATGTTTATACATTTCTACCTTCGAACAACTCTTCCTAGAGTTTGTATCTTAAAATGTTAATGATCATTACTATTATGGTCATTGACTTTGTCTCTATGGTTATTTAACCAGTATAAGGTTGAAAGAAGAATATTTTTCATCTCCTTAAATTAGTTGCAACAGCTTTCAAAATGTGAAACAAAAACCTACTTCCGAATAGAAAGTTCAATGATAAGAGTGATTAACTCTTTATGCTAGTTGCACAAAGTTCACATTAGAAAAATAAAATAAAATATAACTGTCAAAATAAATGAAAGTAGAATTACAAAAAACTATGCGAAGCAAGAAACCAACTCACATATAATTGCAAGACTTTTCTTTGCAATATATTTTAAGAACTTAGAACCTTTCAAGTAAAATGACATAAAAAAGTAACCTGAAACTTTATTCGTCGGATCCCATCATTATCTTCTTTAACCCCCCTCTTTCCCACCCTTTGACTAGACAATTGGCCTTTCATATGTGACTTGGCTATTCTTTCACTCTTCCGTGCAACTCGAACATCCTATCTCCAAGAACAAAAAAATAACCACAATCAATTATTGTCACAGACCAGATATCGAGTAATCCTATCTTTCGTCAAAGTCGCTCACCTCTCTTAAAATAGAGAAATGAATCTCATGTGTTGCTAGAGCAAGCATGATCAAGTCAACATCCTAATATATCAAAAGGCATATATTAGTCGAGGTAATGGAAATATAACACAAAGATATCAAAAGAAGAGATAAAGATGATAATATTAACAAAAGGATGTAATAATTACCAATCCGTACAAGCAATGCCTTGTGTTTGGGTCAAATCCCGATAGATTCCTCTGTGCACGGATATATGATGCTATTTTGTGCTCACCCTCCCCAGGCACATTCGCATCAGAAAGAATGACCTAGATACTTCCGAGATAATTAAAATTCATACAAAGAAAGTAAAGATGGAAACAAACGCATGCTACTTGAACTACAACACATTTTGCAATGAGTGCCAAAAGTTTGTAAGTTTTAATTTCAGCATTTAAACATCCATTATTTTCCATTACAATACTTGTCCATCAGTGCTTCTCAGTGTTTGGTAACTTTTCAACCAAAAGATTATTCCATTACTGGATGGCATATTCAACAACTGTTTTGATAGAAACTATTGAGTCTTTACAGATCTTGACTAGAGTTACTGAAATCAAAAGTCATGGAAGGTTAGGTACTGAAATCAAATTTTCAAAGTTCAAGCGCACATTTCAAAATGTAATGTAATTCAGGTTATGTCTGTATGTTCACCCTTCATATAAACCGCATAAGCTGAAAAATAATAAAAAGCAAGAGCAACCGCTTAAACTCTACTTTGATGCCGCGCCATGCAGGATCACTGTTCAATCTCAGTTGAATGTAGTATTGTAGAGCCAGAGATAAGGAGGCCATAAACTTAGTTCCAGGTGTGATAACATTTGAATCCATACTTCCATTTTGTTCTGAGCTAGTTCTTCAAATTCTCTCTTCAATTCATTCCCCAACTTCTCGGCCTCTACCGCCTGATTAGTCCTCACCACAATTAAACAAAAAGAAAAACTCAAAAAATTACTATTTTCTTAGAAACCGAAATAAAATTAAGGCCAAACTCACTGTATCAGCCGCATCTTTAGCAGCCCTGAACCGCCTTGCTCGTTGCTGATTCATCTTCGCTCGTGGTGCAACACCATCTAGCACTCAGTTCAAATTAAAGTTACATTTCAAACTTTCACCTCAAAACAAAATCTTTTGAACTCCAAACCTCACCAATTGCCATGAAAAGAAGCTTCCGTGGCCGAATCAACGAGAAAATGCGATCTATGTACTCAAATACTGCCTCATAAACCTCGTCATATGAATTGGGCGCAGGCTGAGAATCATTGCAAAGTAAGATTACATAAATGTTCCAACAAAGAATTAATGAAGTGAACGTCGTATACAAAAATTAAAAATACAGTCCTCTAACAGCTCAGACTATAGGAAGAAAAAGGGTTCAAAGCAGGGGGTACTAAGTTCAAATTCCATCAAACTCCTAATGTCGTTTAATTCCCTCCCATGTAATATAATTTCACGTCTTGGGCCTATCAAAAAATCTTAAACCCGAATGTGAAAGAGAGCATTGATTATAAACTATTAAAAACCAGCATACAACTTAAAGCTTTTAGGGGCCATTCGCCTCACCGCTTTGTAATATTCCGAGAATGTTGTATATATTATATTTTCAAGATTTTCACCATGCCCACTTGGGTTAGGAGGACATAAGTAAGTTGTGCATTCTTGTTAATGGGCTACTCATTCCCATCAAGCGTGGGAATGACAAAACCTCTATCCTGTGGCAATCTAGGATGATTTTATCACTTCCCCAACATCTTGTACATCTTCCTAATGTGAGTTGCACAAGTGGCGATTTAAGAATCTTGAATAAATAAATTATTATTGCCTATGGCTAGTGTATCTGCATATGAATATACCATACATTTATCTATTACTTATTGCATCTCATATTTCAACCTTACCACCTAATGTGTAGCAATTTTTGCTCCACATATAAATTGGACCGTTCAATTGAAATTATAAGATCCGTAAAGGACCGATGAATTTATGGTATACGAACATACAAATGAATTAGGTGCATGCAACAATTTTTACTCTAAGGTAAGGACCAAAATAGAGTACTGTTGAAGGTTTACGAGTTACATTGAAATCTTATAGAAAGCTCATGATCTCAAACGTCGAAAACAAAAGTTTGAGGACCAAAAAGAAGTTTGACTCGAAGTTCAGGAACTAGCAGAGCACTTTACTCATTCCCGAAATATTATAAACCGTGAAAGGAACGGCCCGTTAAAGTAACCGGTTGTTTCACGGAGAGTAATGGATTTTAACCTGGTCTTCGGGGTGGAAGCAAGGGTGGATGATCCCATTCATGTCGAGATAGAGGTTGTCGAACTCTACGCCGTTAGGGTTCGGGCCCGTGGTGTCGGCGGGTACTTGGACGCCATTGACGACCTTGGGAGGTTCCTCGATCACCTCCACGACGGAGAGGGGGTAGTGGTCGACGAGCCAACGGTAGAATGCGGGGATCCCCATTGCTTCTTCCTCGATTCCTCCGGTTTTAGCTCCGATATTGTCGATTCATTTCTCGGATTTTAGGGTTAGGGTTCAGGGGGTTTTGCCGAGCCGTAAGAGGAGCAGAAGAAAGGAGAACGTTGGCGAGATTTTACACCTGGAGCTGTTTAGGTCGGGGAAACTTCTGTGACCGGTGATTATTATTTAGGGGCAATTACTTATACACCCCCGAAAAGTTTCCGATTTTTCGATTTATCCTTCTTAGAAGGCTAATATTGAAAATACCTCTCCTACGTTCCAACCTATTTCTAATATTGTAGCATATGGTTTCCCCGTAAAGCGTGCCGAGTTCCGTCGAAATGAGCGGGACCCGGAGTGGAGCGAGTAAGTGTGGGTTCTAAGTGCTTTGGAACCCGTGCGTAGCGAAATGGGGTCTTGAAAAAGCTAAACTGCAAGTCTGGAGGAAATCCCAGACTTGGAGCAGCCAAGACCGGACATCCGAGGGATGTCCGGATGCCTGGTGCCCCCAAGCAGAGGAGAATTTGGCTAAGTCCCGGAATTCCACTGCGGATCCGACAATGGTCCGAGACCGACAATCCAAGACCAGGACATCCACCCAAGACCGACATAGGGCCGAGAAAATTGGCTAAGTCCCGAAAGGAGGGCTTACTGAGACCGGACATCCGCCCGAGACCGGTCTCCGAGCTCGCAGATTGCCCAGTCTGCAGAATGCAATT
This sequence comes from Aechmea fasciata, assembly GCA_025177825.1. Classification (NCBI taxonomy): domain Eukaryota; kingdom Viridiplantae; phylum Streptophyta; class Magnoliopsida; order Poales; family Bromeliaceae; genus Aechmea; species Aechmea fasciata. The sequence goes on from CM045929.1 coordinate 14,391,297, forward strand.
AAATAAAGTTGGGGGTCTTATGTGCTATTGTTACAACACCATATAGGTGTGGGCCTTCATGTTCACAGCACACTCCCACTCTCACTCTCTTTTCTCCCACTTTCTCTCTCTAGAAAGCTCTAGGAGCTTGGGGAGCTTGGAGGAGAAGAAGAAGGAGAAGGATTTGGAAGCTTCTTGGAGGTCTTGAAGCTCTCCTACAAGGTGTAGTTGGAAGAGCTAGCTACAAGAGGTAGGTTTTTGCAAGTTTAACACTAGGATTTTGGTTTTAACCTAGATTTTTCGGTTTTCTAGCTCGTTGCTAGTGGTTGAGAGCTAAGTATACCATGAGCTCCATGGAAAATTCATGGGAGCTTCATGAGCTCTCATGGTGGTTGGCTAGGGTTTGGTGTAGATGCCCTAGAAATGATTCTAGTGGCTTGAGGATGGTTCTAAAGAGCTTCCTTGGTAGTCCTAAGCTGTTATTTGCTTGTGGATGAGATCAATCTAGGAGCAATGTCAAAGTGGCATTGTTAGGGTTTGGAAATTAGGGCTTTTGCCCTAGGGTGTTTCCAAGGTAAATTGACCTTGTGAAAACCTAATTGGGGGTATTCCCGACGCGTGGGACAACTCCGTTCGTTTAAACGAAAAGCCGATATAGGAGCTACTGTGTAAACTGGCCTGATTCGGGCTCTGTTTAAACTGCAGGTCATAGCCTAGGCCTCGGTTGGTCGTGAAATTCGTTGGGCAACTCCACAAAATTATTTTAAGGTGGGGGGTACTTCCACTAACTCTGAACTTCTCTCTATGTCTATATGTCAATTGTTGAGCATTGTATGTGTATAGTAAATTCATGTAAGGTAGGGTAGTTGGAGTTTATGCTAATGGTTGAACCTCAATTCATGTTCTAGAGTGTAATGAACTTGGAAGTTGAAATGGAACCATAGAGGCATGAGAACTAGAACCCTACTTGTATGAATATGGCAAAGGACTATGATCTTAGTCAACTTGGTGATATTGAACATAGAGACGAGATTGGCATTGTGATAACCCTAGTTAAACATTGTTTAACCTTAGTGGCATTATGGTAAGAATGAGATTGATGGTATGGTAGCAACCTATCCGTGGAACTGGCATTGAGAACAGTGGCTATGAATCCTCAATGTGAGGATTAGATCGATACTCTTGACAAGTCTTGGCTTGAGGGAGGTCGCTCCTCCTCAAGCGGTGAGTTCCGGAACAGTCACCTAGGGAGCGCGGTCCCTAAGACGGTCCCTCGGGTCTTGTAGTGCTTAGAGCCTCCCCGAATAAAGGGATTTTGGGTCTTGAGTTTGTTGGGGTTAACTATGTTAACCGGCAAGATTGGGTAAAAAGCCAAAGAAACATAAAGCAAAGTAGAGCAAAGGCATGCATGCATAGTCATCTTCAGATTTCAGTTAATTATCTATCACTGACTCTTTCTTGCAGGCATAGTATTAGCATATATAGTTTGGTTACTATTTCATTTTCGTTGAAATACTTATGCCTGATTAGACCTAGTGGGAAAGTCGGTGCGATTGGAGGCCGAGCCCACTGGGAACTTCGTTGTAGTTCTCACACCACTAACCCCGCAGGTCCTAGCTCGGGCGCGGCGGCGGAGGACCGGGGCAAGGGGTTAGCGCCATAGCTAGCGGCTACCAGAGTACTTTAGTAGTCATTCCATTTTGGTGTATGTATCAACTTTCTTGTTGAACTATAGTTGTAAATTGATAACAATCAGGTGTATTTTGGTGGAGCAACAATGTAAAAAGAATATGATGTATATTGAATACGAAAGGATTGTAATAGCGTAAGTTACTTGTGTTTGATTGAAATGGGATCAAATATCTTGTATGTTGTATCATATAGTGTAGAGCTTTTACTTCCGTTGTGTTTGTTGCTTGCCTTCGTGCAAGACTCGTATAATTGCAATTCCCCTGTGATTGTTTAATTATATTAGTTGTTAGAGCCTTGGGCGGGCAGGGGAAGCTCCTGTCAGTTCGGCGTCTGTTGACGTGGCCGGACCGACCAAATAGGCGGGTAGCGGGCGTGATGATAAGATGGTATCGAGCGTGAACGGAAGAAAGCAAGAGTCTAGGATGGACCTAGGGACCTTAGGATTGGAGACCTTAGGGACCTAGGAAACGTTTAACGTGGATTTGGTGATTGCGAAAGCTAATAGATTGGGTTGTAGTCAAGACTTCTCTAGAGGGAATTAGAGATGAATCCAAGTATTATTTGTTTCTGCTCAAAGGAATTGTGTGGGCGGCCGACCACATGACCCCTAGAGTTGAAACTCATTTTTACTTGTTGCTTTCGCTTGATTGGGTAGTTATTTTGGGAACGTGTAAGTGTCACGCGTGTCGAGTATTAATGCGTGTGTGCTACGTTTCAGGACGTGATGGCACCACGAAGACGCCCTATGACGCGATCCGCGGCGGCACCACCTCCTGAGGTGCCCGAGCAGTCGGGATCGAGCGACGTACGCGCGCTGCAAGCCCAAGTAGAGGCGTTAGCTGGTGCTATGAAGCAGCAAGCGGAGCAGCTTAGTAGGCTCCACGACTTGGTGGCCCAGCAGGCGGCGGCGCCTGTACCTCAGGACCCGACGCCACCTGTTGAGCCTGCGGCACCACCTCCAGTGACGGCGGTACCGATGACGGTTGTGCCCCCGCGAGCCGGGTTCGTCGGCCCGATCACGACACCCCCGAGGCGGAGCGAGAACGGGCGGTAGCAGTGTTGACTGCCTTCAAGAGGTTGAAACCACCGACCTTTAGCGGGGAAGACAAGGACCCGTGGGTGTGTGAGACGTGGTTGATCGCCATGCAATCCTTGTTCGAGGACTTCTATACCCTCGAGCGGGACAAAGTGCATTTGGCGGCACATTGTTTTGAAGGGTCGGCGCGCCTGTGGTGGAGGCAAGTGAAGAAGGATCGTTCCTTGGACGACGCAACCATGGCGTGGGATACGTTTCGGGAAATGCTATTAATGGAGTATTTCCCCGAAAGCGAGGAACGGAAGATCGAGGAGGACTTCCGCAAGCTAAGGCAAGGGAGTCGCACGGTGCGTGAGTATGAGAGGGAGTTCACGCACATGATCAACTGCGTGCCGAGCTTGGTCCACGGTGATAGGGACCGGGCGAAAAGATTCGGACGTGGCTTGAGGCCGGGACATTTTCAAGACGATTGATGCCTTCCGAAGACTTACGAGGAGGTTTTGGATCGTGCGCTTTGGGTGGAGCGCGAACGCTATTGCGCGAGAAGAGCGCGAAGCTTTGAGAGGACAAGGACAGAGAGAAGTCTAAGAACGGGCATCGGGTGGGTCCGTGGGGCAGTCGAGCTCTAAGCGGCCCCCTCGACCGTGGCGGTCGGAGTCAGACTCAGAGTTAGACCGCCTACCCGTGTGTTATCTGCGGCGGGAATCACCGAGTTACTACTTGCCCTCAGCGAGAAGGACGATGCTTTCGGTGTGGCCAGGCGGGACACATTGGTCGCGAGTGTCCGGGCGAGGCATCACCCGCCCTCAGCGACTTCGATTCAAGACACTCCGCGACAGCTGGCGGGACTGCCACCCGCTATGTTTGCTGGGCGATCGTCAGCGCCTCGTCACCAACCTTTCTTATTTGCTCTTAAGTTGAGGGCAAAATTGGTATTTTAATTTTTTTTAACTGTGGTAGATATTTAACTCACGTTTAACCCAGATTAATTTAACAGGAGATAACTGCGGTGGTATTTTGCAATAACGGTGGAACGTATGAGGGGTATTTTAGAAAGAAAAAAAAAAGGAATAAATCGGATATTTTCAGACGCACGAGGGATATATAGGCAATTATTCCTATTATTTACTAGCAAAGGGCCGTGCTTCGCGGCGGCAATAATATTTCAGATATATCTTCGCGGCGGTCAATAATATTTTAAATATATTTAAGTCATATATATATATAATAATCGAAGTTTTAATATATAATGAAATTGTAGGCAAAAGTATATTAAAAAAAAAGATTACAGAAAGCCTCATTATCTTATATATACTAATATTTTGATCAAATAAGTAAACAATTATAAATGTCAAGGAGTGGCAAAAGCAAATAATTCAACATTCTTCTCTTTATCTTCATTATTCTCTGCATCTTCCTGTGTAGGCTCATGAAACCTATAAAAAAATTAACATAATTAAACGAAAATTATATTAATTATCAATAGTGTATTTATGTTTTTTTCTAGACATTACAGTAGCCGGCGATGAGGGCAAAGATAGAAAATAGTAACCCACAATAGAGAGATTGGGTTCAGATTAAAAACTTGACCATAAAATCTTCATCATTAAAGAGGAGCAGTGACAAAAGCGCATCGTGTGGACTAAGAATATACGAGATTGTAGCCAATTTTGCGGCAAAGAAAAGACCGAGCCCAAGTAACCCACAATATCGAGTGGTTGCCTCCGAGTAGGCCATCCAAACATCGCATCTCTCCGTAACCGAATTGAAGTTGAAGCTCATAAAAAAAAAAACCTTGTAAAAAGCATATAAAAATCTCAACTAAGAAAAAATCAAACCACAAAACACCATAACAAATCAAAAAGGAAACCAAAATATAAAACCACGGCCTCCAAAAATAGAGAGAGGCAATAGTCGAAGCTTTCAAACCGTGGTCAAACCAAAGACTAAAGGATGTCGTACCTGGGAAGGTAGCAACGGGGTAGGTACTTTTATAGGTACCTAAGCAATAATATTTACAACAACAGTTAGAGTCTTTGAAAATTTATGAATATAATTTACTATAATAGTTCAATATTATTCCACTAATGAGTTGGGAATTTTCTCTTGGAACGGATTTAATGCTATACTGTATAGAGCAGCCAGAAATTTAATGCTGTACTGTGTGAAACAGTTAGCAATATTTATAATGCCTTCTACATACAACAACTATGGGAGCATGGAGACCATGAAGAAGGCAAGAGAACTAAAAGAAGCTTTCAGATAAAAAAAAAAAAAACACTGGAGATCCATCTCTATTAATTGCAAAGATCCAGCAAATTTAAGAAAAATCTTAATCTTGCAAATCACATTATTATATTATAAAAGCCATCTGCATTCCTTTTTTAAAAAAAATGGAATTCAGAAGATCTTGGAGACCATGAAGAATGCCAGAGAACTAATAGAAGCACTCAGGTAAGCAAAAAAAAAAACACTGGAGATCGATCTCTATTAATTGCAAAGATCCAGCAAATCTAAGAACAATCTTGCAGATCATATTATTATATGATCTTGCAACTTGGGGGAAGATCTTGCAACTTTGGGAAGATCTAGCAGACTCGACAGTTGGGAGAGAGAAACCATCAAATAATCACATAGTAATAACACACAAAAAGCCATTAGATAAATAATAACACAAAAAAATACATGTTCATTATCTCCATTTCTTTGCAGTAACATCCCCATTAGATCGGATTAGAGGCGGCGGTGAAGGCAAGGAAGAGGTTAGAGGTAGGGGTATATTACCTTAGTAGGCATGATTATGATTAATTGAATTACCACCGTCGGATGGGAGCGGAAAAACCGAGAAGATCTATTCCGCTGGAGGAAATCCCACGATACGATCGCCCTACGAGGGCAATCTGCGAGATTTGTTTCGAAAGAGGAACCGGAGGAGAGAGAGAGACAAAGAGAAAATCGAAGGGTCTTGCGAGTGGGGTGAGCGCGACGGATGGGAGAGACGAGAGCAAACAAGGTAGAGAGGGTGGCGTAGAGAAGAGAGAGAGAGAGTGAGAGAGAGAGAGAGAGAGAGAGTAGGTTGGCGCGGGTGAGGCGCTGCTTTGGGTAGGGTGAGGCGCTGCTACGGGTTAGGCGCATCAAAAAAAGGGAAAGGGGAGAGAGAGGAAGGAAGCGTGGGGAAGAGGGGAAGAGAGATGGATGACGTGGTGGACATAGGCGGTTCAGGAAATAAGTTTCGAGATTATGGTCGGTGTTGGATCTTTCGGGTACGGATTGGGTTAAGATCGAATGAGGATAATCGAATCCGACCCGACCTGATTAAGAGATAGAATGTTATCCAGAATATTTCAAAATTTATATGTAAAAGAATTTAGGATTCAAGGTTCAAAATTTTTTTATACATATTTTTTTAATATCATATTATACTAGTTAAGGGACCCGCACGATGTCATGCGGGTAATTATTTTAAAATTTAATTTTAAAAATTAGTTATAAAATTAATTTTAGAATTTAAATGGTGCAATAAGTACATCAAAAAATTTTAGTAGGCACATGTAGTCTCCCATTAGTTAGTGAAATAATTTTAGTAAGTATCGTAATCCCATTAGTTAGTGAATGAGAAGAGAAATCATTATTTACAATTCTCGCAATTAATTTTCTCAAATATAAAATTAATTTAAGTTGCATCAAAATTTTTTATTTTTTAATATACAATTTATATGTAAATGCTTAATATTATAAAATTAATATTTATACCTAATAGTCTAAATTATTTAACATTTATTTATATATTTTATATTATATAAAAATAAATAGTAAATTATATAATAAATTATTAGATAATAATATATCTATATACAAATAAAATATTATATATAATAAATAAAATTAGAGAGAGGGAGGTCCAACCTCGCCGCGCCTGCGCGCCCGCCCCCGCGCCTCTCTCGCTTACGATCCGCCCTCAGCCGGGGCACCGCCCGGGGCGGATAGGAGAGGAAAGGAGATGAGAGATAGGGGAAAGCAACCTGGATCGAAACGAGAGAAATAATATCTTGTTGTCGAAGAGGCGGTGGGTAGTAGAGATCGAAGCGGTGGGTGGCGGATATCGAAGCGGCGTGATAGCGGAATCGGCATGGGTACCGGGTGGGACCCATAACGGTTAAGAATGAAATTAAGAATGGGATTAAGTGGAGAAATAATAGCGCGTCGAAGAGGTGGTGGGTAGCGGATATCGAAGCGGTGGTAGCGAATATCGAAGCGGTGGGTAACGGATATCGGTGGGACCCAGAATGGTTAAGAATGGAATTAAGAATGAGATTAAGCGGAGAAATAATATGCGCCGTCGAAGAGGCGATGGGTAGCGAAAAAATATCGAAGCGGTGGTAGCGAATATCGAAGCGGTGGGTAGCGGATATCGAAGCGGTGGTAGCGGATATCGAAGCGGTGGGTAGCGAATATCGAAGCGGTGGGATTAAGGCTACGATGACACGTGGATTGAAAAACACGGAGATTAATAGAGGATATATAGATATATAGATAGATATCTCTATCATATTAAATTATAGTTTAAAAGATAAAATTTTTATCCAGAATATTTCAAAATTTCTATGTAAAAGTCCGTAAGTATTGTATTTAAGTTTACAATAGATCTAACATTCGAGATGAGTTGAAAGTATCAATAGATTTAACATTGTCGTTAAGTGTAATGGATGTTTTTTTTTTTCTATTATCATATATTTTTAAAATAATATTTAATTCTATCTGATTAAACTTACGACATTCTCTTTTTAATAATAATAATAATAATAATAATAATAATAACTCAAGTGGATCAGAACAACAAATGGTACAACGGGTGCACCCAAAAATTCGAAAGAGGGAGGGGGGAGCGGGGGGTGTGAGGCGTGCAGCGTGGGGAAGAGGGGGAAGAGAGAGAAATAATTGGCAAAGTTTAAAACTTTTATTTTTAATTTTTTAATTATAATTTAATATATATATTTTTATACATATTTTTTTAATATCATAGTATATATCTCTATTATATTAAATTATATTTTAAAAAATAAAATTTTAGAAAAAAAATGGTGCACCAGGATGCACCCAAAAATTCCAACTTCCAAAAGGAAGAGCGGGGAGGGGATATCATAGTATATATGTCTATCATTAGAAAATAAAATTCTAGAATAAAAAAATGGTGCACCGGGTGCACCCAAAAATCCGAAAGAGGGAAGGGGAGAGAGAGAGAGAGGAAGGCGGCATGGGGAAGAGGGAAGAGAGAGAAACGATCGGCAAAGTTTAACTTTTTTTAATTATAATTTAATATATATTTTAAAAATATATGTAAAAGAATTTAGGATTTAAGATTCAAAATTTTTTTATACATATTTTTTTAATATCATAGTATATATCTCTATCATATTAAATTATAATTTAAAAAATAAAATTTTAGAGAAAAAATGGTGCACGGGTGCACCTAAAAATTCCCCTTTGCTCTCCCCGAAGGAAGAAGAGCAGGGCGATGAGCCACGTGGCTCGCGTGCCACGTGGCGCAATCGGGTGGGGTGAGGCGCAAAGAAAGAAGGAAAGGGGGAGAGAGAGAGGCGGGCGGCGTAGGGAAGGGAGGAAGAGAGAGAGAGAGCGCGAAACGGAGCGCAGAAGAAAGAAAAAAGTTGGGTAAGTGCTAACGAAATTACGACACGTGGCATCCAAAGTGTTAAATAGTGTATCATTATGATTAGGTAAAAACGAAAAAACTTATCCAAATTAGGATATAGATTCGGAGCGGATTTTTAAAAATTCAAATCAACTTCATATTAAATTTAGAATTTGAATTCAAATTTGATGAATTTAAAAATTTATATTCAAATTCAAATCTAACTAAAAATGTGAAATTTAAATCCAAAATAATTATTTTTTTATAATATTTTAAAATATATTATATTAAATGTAAATTTTAAAAATACAAATTCTAATACAACATCAAACATATATATATATATATATATATATATATATATATATATATATATATATATATATATATATATATATATATATATATATATATATATATATATATATATATGAGGCTACTATACTATTATGAGTATAGAGCCCTTTGTACTCATAAGTTCTTAGCCCGGATGAAAAAATGTGCGGTTAGGATGAGAGTGGTTATGGTTAGGTTGATAGTGGGGCCCCACAGGGTTGAGTGGGGTGGTTGGTTGAATAGTATAATCTAACGGATAAAAATGGTTAAAGAGTAGATCTAACTAAAAAATTTATGAGTATAAGAGACTCTATACTCATAAAAGTATAATAGGACTCTATATATATATATATATATATATATATATATATATATATATATATATATATATATATATATATATATATATATATATATATATATATATATATATTATATATTATATATATATATAGAGTTAAAAGCACGGAGCTCATGTGCTTGGGACTTTTCACCTTCGGATCGGCGTCGCCTCGAGATCCGCGCCCGGAGCACAACGGTAAGGCTCCAACGAGTTACTCTCTCTCTCTCTCTCTCTCTCTCTCTCTCTCTCTCTCTCTCCTCTCTCGACAACCCACTCTCTTTCTTTCTTTTTTCTCTCGAGTGACAACCCCCCTCTCGAAAGTCTCCTCTCCTCTCTCCATCTCTCTCTCTCTCCCCCACCACTAGACCCAAGCTTTTTCTTCTTTTTTTTTCTTTTTTTTCCTTCTTCTCCTTCCATCTCTTCTTCTTTCCCTTCTCTACCGTGGCCGCGACGCTATCCCGCGCCCCTCCGCGCCGACGCTTCCGGGCGCGGCGCTATCCCGGCGCGGACGCGCGCCTCCGTGTCGACGCCTTCCGTCGCACGCTACAGATCGCTCCCGGACGTGGCGCCCGTGAGCTACTCGGATCCAATTTCCTTTTTTTTCTCTCTTTTTCTCCTTCCATCTCTCGTTCTTCTTTCCCTTCGCGCGACGCCTCGCGCCGACGCTTCAAGCCACGGCGCTACGGCTGAGAGCGGAGGCGCCCTCCGCGCCCACGCCTTCCGGCTCCTCCGGTAAGAAAAAGCATATAAAATTTGTTTTTTTATTAATGAGATAAATTTATTAATTTTTATTAAATTCAATAAATGGCTTTTGATGCCCCGATTAGCGGGATTGTCGTACCTTTCGCGCTGTGCGCGCTGTTTATAGAATTTCGTGTCGATTGTGCGAGTGCTACAGTGATCGAAAGTGCTCCGAAAGGTGAGCACGGTCTCCGGTACATCGAAACCTTCCAGTGACTGCGATGGCTCGATTTATTGAGCATCGGTTTGCGTGCATGACCCAGAAAAGCCTTAAATCGCATGAAATAATGCGATTTTATGCAACTATAGGGACTTTTATGCAATTTTAAATTTTGTGGTCGCTGTAGACATCGTAGGGATACTGTGGGTAACCTCTGGACTGATTGTCCAAGGCCCCAAATATTTACAGAAAATCAGAAGTGGAATTTCGGAGCGTTTCGCGGCGAAATTCGCCGACGGAACGTAATTTCGGCTCGGAATTCTTCCGGCGACTGTTGTAGGGTATTTGCGATGTCGCTAAGCCTTGTTGGCTGGTCACCCACATCGTTTCGAGGGTTCAGAAACGACGGGTGAGCGACTTGGGGTTCCGGTGTCAAATCTGACGCTTCTGGGAACCCGGATCGGAACGATGATCGTTTTGAGTTGCCAGGGCATCACCGCTGTTTGGTTACACTAAGATTGGGTATTTAGTGGCAGCGGATGACTTACATTATATTCGGGAAGTTTCGGGATAACTTGTGGGTTCGTGAGCTCCGTACGATTTCGGAACTTAGGACTTTCGGCAATTAGTTTTGGGAAACCGATTCCCGTGGGAATGATTAGCGGGACCTTATGATTTGTGATGCATAGAATGAGGGTTTGGATTCTAACCCGAGGGACCTTTCGTAGGTTCGGGTGCTTTGCAGTCAGCGGATCGGCTTCCACGTACATATACAGGTGGGTATCCCAGGTTGCCGTCGGCACAGTGGTGCAAGCTCGGTGACATTCTGTCCACCCTACTATCTGCTTTATTTATCATATATTGTCGATATCTGCACTATATTACTCTTGTACTTACTCTACTCATTGATTTCCATGTTGGTAGCATGTGTAGGAGTAGAGTAGATTCTATCGGTACATATCTATACTTGGGGACCTATTTGGTCGAGTTACATATCCATACTTGGGGACCTAGTTGGTCAGTTGTATTCTATACTTGAGACCTGGTTGGTCAAATGCATTCTATACTTGAGACCTAGTTGGTCAATTGCATTCTATACTTGGGACTGAGGATCGAAATGGCAAACTAAGAGGGGGGGGTGAATTAGGTTTCTAAAATAAAAAGTCAAAAATCAAGTTAATTAAAAAGAAACCCAAAACAATCGACAAAGAGAAATATAGAGAAGTTCAAACTCAAGAATCTACACGGTCGATTTGTTTCGAGGTGCGGCACTTTGCCTACGTCCCCGCCAACTTCTCAACGCAAGAGAAAGTTGGATCTCCACTAGTTGATGCTTTTGCGGGCAAGCACCAAGCCTTTACACCAAGATCTTCTTCTTATCAAGCTTCAAGACTTTTCTTCTCTCTCTTTTTACAAGAATAAATCTCACTACAATTTCACTCAAATTGAAAAAGAGAATTGAGAGCTAAGTGTTTTAAAATGCTGAAGTTTTTAGCTTAAAATCAAGTGCAAGAAGATACATTTGAGAAGCCCAAAGGTCATCTATTTATAGCCTCACGGCTCCGGACGTTGATATTTCGGCGCCCTAAAGTACATCCCGGGCGCCCGGAACTTGTCCACGCGCACTGCGGTTCCTGCAACCTGTCACCCGCGTGCGCCGCTTTTCCGGATCCGTACGTCATGATTACCGGCGCCCTCGACATGCGCGCCGACTTTCGACGGTCGCACGCGCGCCGAATTCGACAAAACCTTTTAGGGCTTCCCGACATTGCGTGGCGCCGGAATTTCAAAGACGCGCGCGCGCCGCTGGCCACGAGTTGCCGTGTCTTTGCTCCGACATTCTCGACCGTACAACACGCAACTGTCAAAGTAATTTGCCGACCTAACCTACGTGCAAGGTCGCTCTAATAGTTAAAAAGAGTGATCTGAGGATAGCTCGAATATCAAGTAGGCAGGCCCAAAAATACTGTAGATTTCGGATTCGCTGTGGGTCGCACGGAATAGGGTCCGAAAACCCAAACTTGACATAATGTAAAGTTTTGAGCAGATGGAGAAAAGAGAATTATAAATAATTAAGTTAGCTCAGAATATCTCACTCTAATTAAGATTTTAATTCATGTAAAAGTAGAGAGAGTGAGTTTGTCAATTTGACAAAAGAAGCAAATGTAGCTTCAATAATTGAAGCTTGATACTTAGAGGATTGCCCATCTTGAGTCCTTTTGAAGATAGAAAGATCTAAAACACAAAGCTCAAGATAAGAGATTAGTCCAATAAAAGTGATTATTTGTTATCATCAAAATCTAATATAACATTAGGGCCACTAGGCCAACAATCTCCCCCTTTTTGATGATGACAAATAATGTGATATAAGATTCAAAAGAGTAGAATGCTCCCCCTAAATATATGCATAGATTTAGCACCAAATATCATAAATCAAAGTGTATACAATGCATAGGATCATCATGAATCAAAGTGTGTACAAAGTATAAGCATTCAACACAAAAACATATCACATCAAGTTTCTCTCCCCCTATGTCATCATAAAAAAAAGCATAAAAGAAAAGTAGCACAAAGGGATAAGAGCATAAAAGAGAGAATCAAGCATTCAAATCAATCATTCCTAATTCTCTTCTAAGTAGAGTGAATCTATCCTCACTAAGGGGTTTAGTAAAAATATCCGCTAATTGATGATGAGTGTCCACAAAGTCTATAGTAACATCTCCCTTTTGAATGTGATCTCTAATAAAATGATGTCTAATCTCAATATGTTTAGTTCTAGAATGTTGAATAGGATTTCTAGAAAGGTTAATGGCACTAGTATTGTCACATTTGATTGGAACTTGTTTTAGATGCACTCCAAAGTCCTCAAGGGTTTGTTTCATCCATAAAATTTGTGCACAACAACAACCCGCCGCAATATACTCGCCGGCGGTTGAAAGTGCAACCGAATTTTGCTTTTTCGAAGACCATGAGACTAAGGAGTGACCAAGAAATTGACAAGTCCCACTAGTACTTTTCCGATCAACTTTGCACCCGGCAAAGTCGGCATCCGAAAAGCCAATGAGATCAAAACTAGTACCCTTGGGATACCATAATCCTAAGTTGAGAGTCCCCTTAACATATCTAAGAATTCTCTTTACGGCTACTAAATGTGACTCCTTAGGTTGAGCTTGAAACCGAGCACATAAGCAAACACAAAACATAATGTCCGGCCTACTTGCGGTAAGATAAAGTAAACTACCAATCATACCTCGGTAGAGCTTGATGTCAACATCCTTCCCTTTTTCATCCTTGTCAAGTTTAGTTGCGGCACTCATTGGAGTGCTTGTTTCTTTTGAGCTTTCCAAACCAAATCTTTTGATTAGGTCTTTTGCATATTTGGCTTGATTAATGAAGATTCCTTCCTTCATTTGTTTGACTTGGAGTCCAAGGAAGAATGAGAGCTCGCCCATCATGCTCATTTCAAACTCATTTTGCATTAGTGTAGAAAATTCCTTGCAAAGAGATTCGTTAGTAGCACCAAATATAATATCATCCACATAAATTTGAACAATGAGAAGATCATTGTCCTTTATCTTAATAAATAGTGTAGTGTCAATTTTTCCTCTTGTGAAATTATTTGAAGTGAGAAAAGTGCTAAGTCTTTCATACCAAGCTCTAGGAGCTTGCTTTAAACCATAAAGTGCTTTTGAAAGTTTAAAAACATGATCCGGAAAGTCGTGCTTTTCAAAACCGGGTGGTTGCTCAACATAGACTTCTTCGGAAATGAATCCATTTAAGAAAGCACTTTTAACATCCATTTGAAATAACTTGAAGTTCATGTAGGAGGCAAATGCCAAAAGAATTCGAATAGCTTCAAGTCGAGCAACCGGTGCAAAAGTTTCATCAAAATCAATTCCTTCAATTTGGTTGAAACCTTGGGCCACTAGTCTAGCCTTGTTTCGAACCACGACACCCGATTCATCTCGCTTGTTTCGGAAGACCCATTTAGTGCCAATAACGGTATGATCACTTGGTCTTTCCACAAGCGTCCAAACTTGGTTCCTCTCAAATTGATTGAGTTCATCTTGCATCGCAATGAGCCAATATTCATCATTGCTAGCTTCAACAAAATTTTTAGGTTCAATTTGAGATATGAAAGCCAAATGGTCACAAAGTAATCTTAAAGAAGATCTTGTCTTGACCGTTTGACTTGGATCTCCAATAATGGAGTCCTTGGGATGATAAGTGGCAAATTTCCACACTTTAGGTAGAGGAGTAGGTTCATTATCTTTGGAAATGAACTTCTCAACTTCCTTAGATTGTTCAACATCTTGAGGTGTGGAGTTTATGTTTAGCTTCTCAAAGTCAAGAAGATCATCTTCAAAAGAGATATCCTTGCCTTTAAATTCTTCAAAAAGAACATGCATACTTTCCTCAATTACTAAAGTTCGTCGATTATAAACTCGATAAGCTTTACTAATAGAGGAATAGCCCAAGAATATAGCTTCATCGGATTTAGCATCAAACTTTCCCAATTTGTCTTTTGTGTTCAAAATGAAACATTTACAACCAAAGATTTTGAAGTAACCAATATTGGGAATTCTATCATGCCACAATTCGAAAGGAGTTTTCTCAAGAATTGGTCGAATTAGAACACGGTTCATAATATAGCAAGCCGTGTTTACGGCTTCGGCCCAAACATACTTAGGCAACTCCCCCTCAATTAACATAGATCTAGCCATTTCTTGAATGGATCTATTTTTGCGTTCAACAACCCCATTTTGTTGAGGTGTTCGAGGAGTAGCAAATTGATGTTCTATTCCCAATTCATTGCAAAACTTTTCAAAGTTGTGATTTTCAAATTCACCACCATGATCACTTCTAATTTTGGAAATCATACAACTCTTTTCATTTTGAACACGATAGACAAAATCTTTGAAGGATTTAAAAGTATCATACTTGTGTCTTAAAAATAAAGTCCAAGTAAATCTAGAGTAATCATCAACAATAACAAAAACATAGTTGCTTCCACCGAGGCTAGTGACATCAATTGGTCCAAAGAGGTCCATGTGAATCAATTCCAATGGCCTAATAGTGGAGACAAAATTTTTGGATTTAAAAGATGATTTTACTTGCTTAGCTTGAGCACAAGCATCACAAACCTCACTTTTGGCATAATCTATTTTAGGTAGGCCTTTTACTAGTTTTCTTTTAGAAAGTTTTGAAAGAGAGTCCATACTAGCATGTGCTAACCTTTTATGCCAAAGCCAAGATTCGTTAGATTGAGCCGAAAAACATTTTTCTCCTTCATGGGAGAGGTTGCCTAAATCAGATAGACATTCTTGGATCTAAATCCCATAAAAGCTACCTCATTAGTAGATGGATCAAGAATACTACAATGAGATGCTTCAAACTTAACAAAATAGCCTTTGTCACATAATTGACTAATGCTTAGTAAATTATGCTTAAGACCATCAACTAAAAGAACATTAGAAATATTAACCTTTTCATTACCAATAGTGCCGATTCCAATGATCTTTCCTTTTGTGTTGTCTCCAAAGGTGACGAATCCTCCATCTTTCATTTCAATAGATTTAAACTTGGTTTGATCCCAAGTCATGTGTCTTGAACATCCACTATCTAAGTACCATTTGTTGCTTGCACCTTTTGATTGGAGACACACCTACAAAAACAAATTAAGTGTTTAACTTTGGTACCCAAGTGAGATTGGGTCCTTTAGAGTTAGATGAACCTTTCACAACCCAAATTTGGTTAAGTTTAGGATTTTTCTTATATTTACAAGAAGATGTATGATGTCCTCTAATATTGCAATAGGAGCAATGTAAAGTTGGGTTTTGATTTGAGCTTTTAACAAAGACCTTTCTTTTGGTTTTTGTTAATTTAACATTGTTTGGATTAGGTACATAACCTATCCCAAACTTTTGAAAGTTTACAACTTGACTTCCAAGTATCATATTTAGATACTTAGTTCCACCAACAAATTTCTCAAGAGTTTTCTTAGACTCACCTAAGCCAACTTTGAGTTGTTGGTTTTCACTTTGAAGCTTCTCAAGTTGATTGTTACAATAGAAGTTGGACTTAAAATTTTGACCTTCAAGCTTCTTCTTTAATACTTCATTTTCATGAGTGAGACTACAACATGTCTCTTTTACTTGTGTGAGCTCTTTCTTAAGTAAAGAGTTTTCACTTTCAAGTACCAAAGAAGGGTTTGAAGTTGAAGATTTTAAGTTGTTAACTTTCATCTCTAATAAAGCATTTTGTCTTTTAAGAGATGTATATTTAGGACCCAAACTTTGTAAATCATCATATAAAGAAAAGAAAGCTTCTAAAAGTTCATCATAACTTAAATTATTTACCTCATCTTCAAAAGCCATAAGGCAAATTTGGGCAACTTCTTTTTTCGACTCGTCATCGCTAGATTCGTCAGGGGCGTCCCAATTTAGTGCATTGAAAGCCTTCTTTTTCTTGTCTTTCTTAAAGGGTTTGATAGGAAGAGTGCATTCACTTTTTAAATGCCCCGGTTTGTCGCAATTGTAGCAAATGATTCCTTTCTTGAATCCTTCACCTTTAAACCCGTCTCGCTTAGGTCTCCTCATGTTGCGCTTCTTGATTAGTCGCTCGAGCCTCTTTGAAATCATAGCAATTTCTTCGCTCGAACCTTCTTCATCATTTTCACTATCGGAGGCAACCACTCCTTTAAGTGCAAGGCTTTTCTTTTTCTCGAGCTACTTCGTTATCATACTCCTTGAGTCGTTGTTCATGCGCCATGAGCGATCCAACAAGCTCATCAATCTTTACTTTGTCCAAGTCATGAGCTTCTTGGATAGCCGTAACCTTAGGTATCCAACTTCTTGGTAGTACTCGAAGAAGTTTTCGCACCAAGTCCGATTGAGGAAAATCCTTGCCTAAGGCTTTCAAGCTATTCACAATGTTAGTAAATCTTGTGAACATATTCGAAATGGATTCACTTTCCTCCATTTTGAATAGTTCATAACTTGACATGAGCATGCTTATTTTAGATTCCTTCACCCTAGAAGTACCTTCATGAGTAACTTCTAATTTATCCCAAATCTCTTTAGCCGTTGTGCATATAGAGATTCGATGAAATTCTTCTCTACTAAGAGCGCAAAGGAATGAATTGATAGCTTTAGCATTCAATTGAAAGCGAGATTTTTCCGCTTCATTCCATTCCGCTCTAGGTTTTGATGGAGTGATATAACCACTTTCGACTATATCCCAAACATCAAAATCTAGAGATTGAAAGAATATCTTCATTCTAATCTTCCAAAAGGATAATCCGTTCCATCAAAAAATGGTGGCCGAACAATAGATTGTCCTTCGATATTCTTTCCCATAGATGCCATTCTCACTTAGATGTTAATCTAAAAAATGTGAGACCTCGCTCTGATACCAATTGAGGATCGAAATGGCAAACTAAGAGGGGGGGGTGAATTAGGTTTCTAAAATAAAAAGTCAAAAATCAAGTTAATTAAAAAGAAACCCAAAACAATCGACAAAGAGAAATATAGAGAAGCTCAAACTCAAGAATCTACACGGTCCGATTTGTTTCGAGGTTCTGACTTTGCCTACGTCCCCGCCAACTTCTCAACGCAAGAGAAAGTTGGATCTCCACTAGTTGATGCTTTTGCGGGCAAGCACCAAGCCTTTACACCAAGATCTTCTTCTTATCAAGCTTCAAGACTTTTCCTCTCTCTCTTTTTACAAGAATAAATCTCACTACATTTTCACTCAAATTGAAAAAGAGAATTGAGAGCTAAGTGTTTTAAAATGCTGAAGTTTTTAGCTTAAAATCAAGTGCAAGAAGATACATTTGAGAAGCCCAAAGGTCATCTATTTATAGCCTCGCCACCTCCCGGACGTTGATATTTCGGCGCCTAAAGTACATTCCGGCGCCGAACTTGTGCACGCGCACTCGCGGTTCCTCGCATCCCGTCGCCCGCGTGCGCCGCTTTTCCGGATCCGTACGTCATGATTACGGCGCCCGACATGCGCGCCGACTTTCGATCGGTCGCACGCGCGCCGAATTCCCGACAAAACCTTTTAGGGCTTCCCGACATTGCGTGGGCGCCGGAATTTCAAGACGCGCGCGCCGCGCGCCACGCCGAGTTGCCGTGTCGCTTCCGACATTCCTGACCGTACAACACGCAACCCGTCAAAGTAATTTGGCACGACCTAACCTACTGTGCGTCGCTCTAATAGTTAAAAAGAGTGATCTGAGGATAGCTCGAATATCAAGTAGGCAGGCCCAAAAATACTGTAGATTTCGGATTCACTGTGGGTCGCCCGGAACAGGGTCCGAAAACCCAAACTTGACAGAATGTAAAGTTTTGAGCAGATGGAGAAAAGAGAATTATAAATAATTAAATTAGCTCAGAATATCTCACTCCAATTGAGATTTTAATTCATGTAAAAGTAGAGAGAGTGAGTTTGTCAATTTGACAAAAGAAGCAAATGTAGCTTCAATAAGTGAAGCTTGATACTTAGAGGATTGCCCATCTTGAGTCCTTTTGAAGATAGAAAGATCTAAAACACAAAGCTCAAGATAAGAGATTAGTCCAATAAAAGTGATTATTTGTTATCATCAAAATCTAATATAACATTAGGGCCACTAGGCCAACAGGGACCTATTGGTCAGTTACACTCTACACTCAGTACCTGGTTGGTCAGTTTCTTTCTCTACTCGGACCGGTTGGTCGGGTCACTACTCGTACTTGGGACCTATTTGGTCACCACACTCAGTACTTGGTACCTGGTTGGTTCTTCTGGTTACTTGATGACCCATGTGGTCGCTGGGCCCTGGGGGGCAGGATTGTCGGCTGGTTGCCGATGGATGATCTTTGAGCATATCTACATTGATCGCCCGATACTCGTCGCATTTCACGAACACCAGCGGTTTGGCCACCGTAAGGGGGTGTTCTTTTCCGGAAAAGTGGTTGCAGAGGTCAACCCGTGAGCCCAAGAGGGGTTATATGCACTGGAGAGTAGTGGGGGCATTGGCTTGAGGTCTGTGGTGCTGACCAAGAGAGCTGGCTTGAGGTCTGCGGTGCTGACCAAGAGAGCATTGGTTCAGATTGGGTACTTTTGAGCTTGTCGTCCTTGACGCATATTTACAGTAGCAGTTGGTTTACATTTCTACATATTTCCTTACTCGGTTATAGTTGCTACTGTACTACTATCAGCTTTACTTTGTTTGTCTCCGGATACCCACTGGAAGGGGTAGACATGTTTACATGTTCTCACCCCTGCCTTCTTTTTCAGGTGAGATTGCTGGTCCAAATGGGACCGCTGGTGAGGCGCGTACCTAGCGCACGTTCTAGTACCCGACCCGCGGTTTGCTTTTACTATTTACCTTCTGTTTACATTATTACGACTTAGACTTGTTTACATGGTTCATGTTCTCTACTTTTAAATTGACTGTTAAACTTATCGCATGGATTAGTTTTGTGAAATGGTTTGGGATTTAATATGGTTTTGGATTTACGATGCAAAAAGGTTTTCTACCCCTCGTGGTAGTGTTTTCAAAAGAAAAGGTTTTCGTATGGGAAACAGTTTTTAAAAGGTTTTCAAAAGGGATTTTATAACTTAGAGTTTCAAAATCAGTTCCCGAGTAGGGAACATTTCAACTGATAGATATGGATTTATGATTATATACTAGTGAATGTAACCTGTGGTGAATGGTGTAATTTGTGTAAGGATGTTAGTTAAATTCTTTACATGTACACTTTGTTGTGGTTGTATGATTGTAAAAGACTCTATGTACTTGTGCGATGCCTTGCAAATACAGAGGAGACTCTGTCCGTGTGTACAGTGGTCTCTCTATATTTGTGGCAGGTCTGACATGTCCTTGGGGGTCAAGGTTTATAAAAAAAAAAAATTTCTAGAGAACTTTCGTTTTTCCGTATTTCGTTTAATGTGGAATCACCCGTATATTTATAGAGGATTACAGAATCCTAATCGCATAAGAGATAAGGCCAAATCGGTTATAAATTGTTATCCTAACATGATTAGAACTTATCTCTAATTAGTTTTTCAATTTAAAAGCGAGATTAATCATAATCCAATTAGACAACATAACAACCGTCGGATCGAGCCCGATCATGGGCGCACCCGATTCGATTTAACCGGATGCCAACAACATATTTTGATAAATTTATATTTGATAGTATGTGAAAATGACAAAAATACTATTAGTGTGTTATGTTTTTTAGACATGTTGGGTGATTGTATAAGGCAACAATGATACTCTCTAATATGGTTCTTGTGGGACAATCTAAGTTACTTATTTGCCTTATATGATTATTTGTGCTCTTTTTAATATTTAAAATTTGATTCAGTCTTACTTATTTGGTTCTAAGGTGTTTGAGTCATAGTGTTTGGGTTTAATTTGGTTTTGAGATGATTAAATTAAATTAAAGGTTAAAATGTTAGAATGAGTAATTGAAATTTTTATAGCAAATCAATAATATTTATTACTACCAATTATTTTTTAAAAAAATTAATTTGAAAATTGGTGGCGACAATAGTCGCCACCATAAAACTAGACATAAAATAGAGCTAATTACTTTTCGCGGCGGCACAATGTCGCCGCTAATTATCTAACTTTTCGCGGCTATCGTATGTTGCTGCTAATTATCTAACTTTTGGCGGTGACAAATTGTCGCCACCAAATAGTTTTACTGATGGGTTTTAGGCGGTGGCATGCGGCGACAAATTGTCGCCGCCAAAACATTTTTCGTGGCGACAATTTTAGCTATGGTGGCGACATTTGTCGCCGCTAAATCTTGTACCTGAGCACTAACCGGACTCTGTTGATCCAAAGTGAGGTGAGCACTGTGATCAGCACTGACCAGCGACCACCGTGCTCACCTTCGGAGGCATGGAACAGCCTCGGATAGCCGGAACAACGCACGCAAACACGTAACAGCAGCCAAAAAGGCTCAAACGGAGCAACATCGCCGAAACAGCGGAACGAGGCCTCTCGACGAAACCAAAGTGAGCACGATGATCGCCGATGAGTCCCGACCATTGTGCTCCTTCCGCAGGATCGAGGAGCCTCGAAAAACACGTAACAAAGAACTCAAGCAATAGAAAACCCTAATTCGGGCTTGGCCGGAGCAAGCTTGCTCCAGCCGGCTTCTGGCGGCGCGTGCAATGGCCAGGGATGGGTGCGGGGGAGGTGAGGGGTACGAGGCTCACCTCAGTTGGCGGTGGAGAGCGGCGGTGGCGACGGCGGAGCAAGCCAAGCCCGTACGGGCCGAGCTCGGGTCCAGTGCAAAGGCGGCCGCGGCGGCGCCGAGGCACCTCGGGCGGCGGCGACCGATTGCCCGAGGTCGAGGGAAAGCCGTGGAGGTGATCCAAGGTGGCGGCGGCGTTGGGGAGAGGTCATGAATAGACCTCGGCCCGGGTTCGTCCGGGGACGGCCGCGGTTGATAGAGGAGGCGCGGCGGCCCGCAGGACGACGGCGACCGTGCGCGGGTCGCCGGGGCTCGGGGAGGCGGTGCGACCGAGGTAATGCGATGACGACCCAAGCAAGGAAGCTAGGGCTTCCTCGGCGGCCGCTTCTAGTAGGCCGTGCAGTGGCCGGCGGCCGCGGCGGTGCGCGGCGGCGGGCCGGGCGGGGACGCGAGAGGTTGGACGAAGGTCGTAGGGGCGGTCCAAGGCGGCGGCGGCTCGGGGAAGAAGCCGCGGCCCCGCCTCGGTCCGGCTCGGCCAACCTTGCCGTAGGCCGCCGTGGCGGCGACGGCGCTCGAATCGGCGGTGGCGTCGGGAATCTCTATCGGGGGTCGGGGGCGACGCCGCGAAGTGCTTGGAGGCGATGCGCCTCGGGCCTCCCTCTCAACCCAAGAGAAGAGAGAGATATAAAGGGGGAGGAAGATGGTGGCTGAGGCAATGGTGGCTGGCCGGAGATCGAACGGTGACGGCCAGGAGGCGCGTGGCTAGGGCAGGGGGAAGAAATGAAGGTGGCTGGGGGTACGTCTAGGGCTAGGTTGGGGTTTGCATAGTGCAAACCCTAATACCAACATATATACATTGTGCAATTTTAGACAAAAGCCCCCGAAAACTCGATAATACAAAACAAATCCCTCACAGCGCGTTTAAAACGTGCGAATACCCCTGCACAAGTGATCTCACGTGAAATAGTACATAAAATGTCGCAACTTTTGCGAAAATACCGTTTTGCCATCAAAGGTCACTCCTCGATCAACGCGCGATCTCCGCAAATTCGTTCGTCGTATTTGCGAACGTATTGCACTAGTGCGATCCGCACAACGGACACAAAGAAACCCACCATTTTGTTTCACCTCGATCGGTCATGAATTCGCGACGAAACCCGTGCTCCAACTCTCCAACGAAGAAACTACGCACTAATACATATAAAACAAGTATTTTTGGATTTTCTCGAAATTCGTGAGTCAAAATCAAAATCTGATAGCGCCAATAGTTCTAGAATAGCTGAAATGATCAAAACGAGCTATTGGATCGCTATGAACGGAGTCCGATACGCACCAAAAGTCAACTCTACTCCGTGGCTTCTCCGGAAAACTGGAGTTGCTATTCACTTAAGTGAAAACTACTAATCGCGTATCTTCTCCATTTTAGCTCATTTTCTTCTGAAACTTGACGAGTGCTTATGTAATTAAATTACACACAGGAACATCGTCAACAGAGAGTCTAACTGCACTGCCAAAATTCCAGTCCTTACATTATCTCCCCTTAAAAGAAGTTTCGTCCCCGAAATTTGACCACGTACCCATCGAGATCGCAATCAGACATTGCTCCATCAGTGTACTGGTTAGTCACAAATCCTTGAATTTGGACAGATCAACCTCCTAAGAAGGAAAGAATAGGACTGCCTCGAGCAAAACAAGGAAAGAACGTACCAACCCAAAATCTACAGACCAAAACTCACCGGGATCAATACCATCCTATAACCTACGGACAAAAATAGTCACGCGACCAGGATTATTCGATCCCAACTTGCCAATTTTGAGATAATAATGCTATCATAATCCAAAATATCAACATATAATAAATATGCTCTGACAAGGCAACCAACTATACTATAATGCAATAATTAAACTATCAAGTATACTACATGTCCCAAAGCTATGCTATATGCATGTCCAAGTAATCCAATTACTAACCTATCTAGTAGTGATTGTCATTTGCTAAATTGATGTCATTGTTCAATCTAATTATAGAATATACACGTGTAGTCCGGCTTGTGCCACCTAAGTGCCGTGGTAGCCCCAGCATTTTCCGTAATGAATGAGTCTATCCCACTCGGTCCTATAGGTTTCTCAATACCCCTCGCGCGAACATAGGTCGCAAAGGCTAATTCCGGAGTATCGGTTTGTAGAGAGCGACCATCACAAGCATGTGCGAATGAGCACAAATGGCAAGCAAGCATGGTCAATGTCTCAAGTATCCAGTCATCATATCTCTAACATGGTAATGATCTCTAGTAACTCCAAAGGTCAAATGCAATGCCCCTTTATGACATTACATCTCAAAGTCCAAATCCAATTCCAATACTAATGCCGCTTTATGACATTAGGTTTGCTAATCCACACATAATCCAAGCTTAATGCCGCTTTATGGCATTAGCTTACTATTTCACATTTTAATGCCAAGCCCAATGCCTCTTTATGACATTGGCTTTTTGTCACGCCCAGCGACCGCCCGCCAATTTGGTCAGGCTTGCGGCGCCGTCGACATACCGCCGAACGGACAGAATTTTTCCTGTACGTCCAAGGCGTCGCAATCAATACAATTACAAGAGGTTCCAAACAGGAACAGATATCACAATCAGATTGCATAAGGAAGTATCATAAACATAAATGCAGCTACTTGCTATCACAAACATTCAACCTAAATTACAATTTTTACATTTTCTTTAAACTTCCTAATACAATCTAATTATTACAAGTTTTACAAATTTATTACATTTGCACTTTCTTTCTCCCGCTACCCCTAGGCTATGCCGACTCGGGGTACTACTAGCTCTGGTTTCCTGGTAGGGCGCTATCTACTGAGCTACGCCCTTGCCTCGCGCTGCCACTGCGCCGCTCACGTGTGTACCTGGAAAACACCCCAAAACAACGTGGGGTGAGAACCAACTCCATGGTTCCCAGTGGTTACGACCACCCAAGGGAAAAGCTCGACCAATAGGTCCAAGGAGGCACTGCAGATATGTTAGTCCAAAAACATCTATAGATATATAATTTGCAACTAACATAAAAACATGCCTCGCAATATACAATATGCAAATTATCGTTTAGCTCTTAGCTTTTCTTTACTTTATCGCTATTCTTTACTTTAGCCAATTTCATTCTTAACTTAGCTATTTATTAACTTAGCTAGTCATATTCTTTACTCTTATTCTTTACACTCGGGCACTTATGCAATTTATCAATTCACTTCTAAAGTCACCTCTACCTCAACTCACTATGCCACCAGTCTCGGTGCCTTGAGTCAATCAAATGCGGATAATCCGCCTCACGCCTAGCTCCGAGGTGTGACGTCTCACAACTACCCCCAACACTGCCGCCTCTCGTGACTCAGCCTCATAGCGGCGAAATCGTCGCACACGCTGAACACGGCTCGAGTCACCTGACATAACCATTTTGGTGGCGAACATGGCGTACTTATCCAGCGAGGACTAAAGTCATGACCTAACCATCTGGCGGCGAACTAATCGCACCTCACCCAACAATGGTTCGAGTCACTTCTCAGCCTCCTGGCGGCGCGCGTATCGTACTTACCCAGCAATGGTATTAGTCACACTCACGGCGGTCTGATCCTCAACCCGGCTCAACCGGTATAGAATTCAACTTGGCTCACCCACCCGGCGGCGAAATCGTCGCACACGCCACGACGGTGGTATAGCCCCGGGACGGTGAAATCGTCGCACACGCCTGACACCCTCGGTGTCCCATTTTTCAGGATTCCGGAATCCATTCCACTTTGCTTGAGGGTTGGCTTTAACCCTCAAGAGTCGACCCACTAGGTCCATTGTCCTTTACATCCTAGGTCTACTTGACTCTAGGGTTCATTCTTTGTCACATAACGTAGGTTATCTAACTCTAGGTTCAATGTCATCCACCTAGGTTCATATGACTCTAGGTTTACTATGACCTATGTCCTCTAACACTAATTTAGATGCCCACCGATCTAGGTTCACTTGACTCTAGATTTACTATAACCTATGTTCTTTACACTAGGTTAAATGCCACTCGATCTAGGTTATATGCCTGTTTGTCCAAGCCAAGTCTTTCTAACCAACACCTTCCCCGGTGATCCAAGCCCAACACCTACCCCGGTGTTTTAGAGCTCAACACCTACCCCGGTGTTTCATAGCTAAAGGCTAGTTTCACCGATAAGGTTACTAGGTCTACAACTTACATTATCTACTTGGCACTTCATTATCGAGTTCTCTACTCATTCTAGAATTATTAATCTATTGACATGCATATTAACCTAGCATTCATTCTCTATATGCAATTATCGTTATGCATCTACTATTAACATGCATTTCTATACTATGCATCAACATGAGTTTACGTTACTCTTAGACATACAGGCGACCTAGTCGCTTCGGTAAACATAACTCACCTTAGCTTTGCTCTCCGATTGCTCGTCGACACTCGCAATCGGCCGCCCGCGGCACCCTCGACCCGGTTCGGCTCGACTCTTGCCCGACCAACCGAACGATCACCAAACTTCGATCCGAGACTTCGTGGCGTTACCCCACGCCTTCAAGATGCCCCAGTTCCGTTTTTATGAATTTAGGGCTTCTATCTTGCGTGCTGCGGACATCTGGTAAGAATATATTATTTCGTTAATATCTTTGTACTCGCTCGTCGGATCACCGAACCGAGCGCACCAACGCGTTCGTTAGGCCCTCAATTAGGTTTACATGGGGTCAAATGAGATCAATCGCATCTATTTCTAAAAATCCCCAAATTGAACCCTAGGTTTGCATCTATGCAAAACCTACCATAAATCCCTAGATTTATGCCTTGATCTTCTTTCTAGCATCAAGGGGTTCTACCTCATCCATTTCTAGGGTTTAGAAACCCAAAACCCTAAAGTCTACCATGAGAGAGGTAAGGGAGCTCACCTCTACAAGCTTGCTCCAAGCTCGAGGAAGAGGAAGGAGACGGTCACAGAGGTCCCCACCTTGATCTCCTTCATCTTCTACTTCTTCTTCCTTCTCTTCTTTCTCTTCTCTTCTCTTTCTTTCTTTCCTTCTTTCTTCTCTTCTCCTTCGGTCGAACAGAGAGGGAAGGAAGGAGAGAGATGTGAGGGTGTGAGAGAGAGAAAGAGGGTTTTAACCCCTCTTTACAACTAACCCCCTGCACAATTGCTATAAGGCCCCTCAACTTTCCGTCATGTGCACTGCCCAGACTGGGCAGTTTTCGTGCTCAGGGACCGGTCTCCCTAGCCAAGGACCGGTCCCAGAGAGCCCAGCTCTAGCACTGCGCACATGGGGACCGATCTCTCCCCTCAAGAGACCGGTCCCAGAGAGCCTTGCTCCACTACTGCGCACATGGGGACCGGTCTCTTCCCTTAAGGGACCGGTCACAGAGAGCCTGCTCTCACGGGATAGCTTCAGGAACTGGTCTCCCTTTACAAGGACCGGTCCCCACAGGGACCTTCAGCCCACTCCAAGGACTTAGCCAATTTTCAGCTTCGGTCCGTTTTTTCTCCGTTCCAACTCACTTTTGGGTCCGTGGGTCTCCGATTCACTTGAAATCGAACCGAGACTCCCCACACATGATTTAGATCATGTCCACATCGTCATTCTATCCGCACTAATGCCAGATTTAGCTCGCGGCCCAATATAGCCTTTCGGGTTTCGTTTTCGCACCTCGTGTACTAAAAACACCCGAAAGCCTCCGGACTTCACCGGAACCATTCCAACGGCCCTCCAAACCAACATACCTCGAAACTTCAAGACTTTAGAAGATCGATATGTTACACTTTTCTCCTATGCCATACATGGTTCTATGTCCAAGAATGTAATTCATTTGTCATTTCCACTATGTTCAACATGATCTCAAGTCTCAAATAGAATGCTAACACATGCATAAGTTCAACATGACCACTCTCTACTACATAGAGGCCAAAAATGCATTATATATAACATATATATTTTAAGTATCCTAAATTTTACAAATAATGTCTCTAATATGAAAATGAATGATTTATCATTTAACCAAACTCACCCCCTCGGTATTTTTGAGAGTATTATAGCTCAACTATATATATATATATTTATATATATAGAGTCCGGCTATGGTGCTTGTAAAAGCACCAAGCCCTTTGTGCTTGTGATTTTTTTACCATTAGATCTACACCTTCGATCATTTTCATCCGTTAGATTATACTATTCAACCAAGCACCCACTTAACCCAAGGGGGCCCACATCATCCTAACCGCACATCTATTAATCCAAGGACTAAAAACTTACGAGCACCAATGACTTGGTACTTTTAAAAACATAGGAGCTCAATTCTCTCTCTCTCTATATATATATATATATATATATATATATATATATATATATATATATATATATATATATATATAGAGAGAGAGAGAGAGAGAGAGTATGACTACTATACTATTATGAGTATAGAGCCCTTACTACTCATAAGTTGTTTTCGATGTTGGGGTTTTCGAATCGACGATCCACACCGGTAAACATGATCTAGAGTATTTGAAACTTCTAGAAAATAAATGTCGTTATTTTTTGAAATCATTATAAAGTCCATCAAGCGGGTATAAAATGAACGGTCAAAATCGATCGACATCCTAAAAATGGATGATCGGATCTTTTAATTTAAGATTGGAGTTATTGATCTTTATTTAGGTAGTGAATAGAATTTTCTATCAAAAATTCAACCTATTCCGATTCTTTTACACCGTTAAACTAGTAAGTATTCCATACCTAGTTAAAAATTGTCAATTTTGTGAGCTTTTGATCGTATGGTAAATGATGTCGAAAAATTATAAAATTTAACTTCTAGAAGTTTTAAATGCTCTAGATAAAAAATCTCAAAGCTCTATCATCGAAAACTTATAATGAGTACGAGCGATCGTACTCATAATAGTATAGTATATAGGACTATATATATATATATATATATATATATATATATATATATATATATATATATATATATATATAGAGAGAGAGAGAGAGAGAGAGAGAGAGTCCGTCTACTATCCTTTTAATAGGATAGGAGCACTTGTCCTATCAATTTTTAGCCTTTGGATCAACTCTTTTCATCATTTCTAACTATTGGATTAAATACTATAACCCAGTGGGGACCACTCAACCCTAGGGGACCATTCAACTCTAACCGACTAATATCATCCTAACCCTATAATTTCTCATCTAAGAGTTAAAAATTTGATAGGACAAGTGCTCATATCCTATTAATAGGATAGTAGCCCTATCCTATATATATATATATATATATATAGTTGAGCTAGAATACTCTGAGTACCGAGCCCATTTTACTCTCGAGTTGTTTTCGATGATAGAGCTTTCAAATTGATGATCGGCTTCGTTGAACATGATCTATACCACTTAAAGTGTTTAGAAATCAAATTTCAAATATTTTCGACATCATTTGCCTAATGATCAAAGGGTTTCAAAATTTGTAATTTTAATGGTGGATAAGAGACGTTTTCTCGTTTAACGGTGTAAAGATATCCAAATCAATTGAATTTTTGTTAGAAAATTCTTTGAACTATTTAAAACAAGATCTATACTCTTTATCTTGATTACTAGACTCCTATAATTATTTTTTAAAGAATATTCATTTTCAACCATTCATTTTCTCGTTCACTAGATGGATACAAGAACAATATCGAAAGTGCGTGAAATTTGATTTCTAGGTAGTTTAAATGGTTTAGATCATATTTAACGGAGCCGATCGTCAATTTAAAAGCTCTATCATCGAAAACAACTCGAGAGTAAAATGGGCTCAGATTCTTAAGAGTATTCTAGCTCAACTCTATGTATATTTATATAGAGTCCGGCTATGGTGCTTATAAAAGCACCAAGCTCTTAGTGCTTTTAATTTTTTTACCATTAGATCTACCCCTTCGATCATTTTCACCCGTTAGATTATACTATTCAACCAACCACCCACTCAACCCAAGGGAGCCCACATCATCCTAACCACACATCTATTAATTCAAGGGCTAAAAACTTACATGCACCAATGATTTGATACTTTTAAAAGCAGAGGAGCTCAATTCTATATATATATATATATATATATATATATATATAGAGTAGGCTACTATACTATTATGAGTAGTAGAGCCCTACTACTCATAAGTTGTTTCGATGATAGAGCTTCCGAATCGACGATCCACTCCGTTAAATATGATCTAGAGTATTTAAAACTTCTAGAAAATAAATTTCGTAATTTTTCAAAATCATAATAAAGTCCATCAAATGGGCATAAAATGAACGGCCGAAATCGAACAATGTCATAAAAATAGATGATCGGATCCTTCAATTTAAGATCGGAGTTATTGATCTTTATCTAGGTAGTGAATAGAATTTTCTATCAAAAATTCAACCTATTTCAATTCTTTTACACCGTTAAACTACCAAGTATCCCATATCGGCCGTTAAAAATTGTCAATTTTGTGAGCTTTTGATCGTAAGGTAAATGATTTTGAAAAATTACGAAATTTATTTTCTAGAAGTTTTAAATACTCTAGATCATATTTAACGGAGTGGATCGTCGATTCGGAAGCTCTATCATCGAAACAACTTATGAGTAGTAGGGCTCTACTACTCATAATAGTATAGTAGCCCTACTCTCTCTCTCTCTCTCTCTCTCTCTCTATATATATATATATATCTATATATATATATATATATATATCTGAGATCCTGAAACTTCAAATAAGAGCCGTCTCTTCCTGGTGTCCAAATGTGTGTCAAGTCAAGCTGCAGACCTTTTTTCACTCTCTGTGGTATGCTTCCATTTCTGAAGTGCATCTATTTCTGAAGTGCAGAAAGTGCTTCCAGAGGTTATGACAAAAATGCACCGACTCTGTAGGTAAAACCACATTTCCCGAAAGAAACCAACTTGATTTGGGAGAAAAAGTGTCTCCAAAAGAACTTTAAATTAGTTTTTCCACACTACTCTAGTGACCCAGTAAATGGTACTGTACTTCACTTCACTTGGGCAAGGGGTCAGAGACTCAGAGTGAGCTGTTTAATTCACTGTAAACCCAAATAACCCACAAAAAAAAGAGAAGAAAAACCTTATTAGGATTTCAATCATCTGATTTGGCTAAAACTTTGGAAGACCGGGCTCTTACCCTACCCAAATAGACAAGATAACTGTAATCTTCTGAGTGCCTCCCTCAACATGGAACAGCTGCATTTCACTTGAGTACACCCAATCAAAGCCTAAACAACAAGTTTTCCCACCCTACCTTTCAAGAAAAGTAAAGCATAGTCAAGAATTCATCCATCTCCATTCCTCTTAAGCCAGCTCATAATAAAAACCCATGCCAAGTGATAGGCTTAGCAACGCAGTGTCAGTATCAGAATAGTGAGCTCCAATATGGCCTTCAATGTGCTCTCCCTGGTGATCAATGTGCTCTTCCTGATTCATCATCAACACCAAGTTGTGGCACAATCTTCCAATATGACGCGCCCGCCTGCACTCATTGTCTTCGGAGACTCCGTCGTCGACCCCGGCAACAACAATGCGATCGTCACCACGGTCAAGTGCAACTTCTCGCCCTACGGGAAGGACTTTGCCAGACAGCAGGCCACGGGAAGGTTCAGCAATGGAAAGGTCCCTGGCGATATAATAGGTAAAACATTGTATATGTTTCCAAACCATTATTATCATAGGGATTGTTATGCATTTGAAGCCCCCAGCACACTAGATAATTGTAATGTTTATAGGCATAACAGAGAGAAAAGAAGGATGCAGTAACCACAGATTGGCCGGAACTGTGGTTTCTGGTTATCTACAAAGTAAACTGACAATGTAAAACAACTCTGTTGAGACAGACATTTTGTTATTTCCTCTGGCAGAAGACGTAGAATGATTTGGGTTATCACCATACTACCCTCCAACCAAACAAGTAAATACTACCAAACAATGCCTAGACTAGAATGGCAAAATGGTAAGAATGCCACCGAAACAAATCCATGAATTGTGCACCAAATACTATCACATACAGGACTGACTATTTTTACATTTCAAGCTTGTATTAAATACACAGCATGTAGTCGTTATGCATAGCATGTCTAAAAAGGAAGAGTTTCAGCTTCTCGATTAGGAGTAAAGGAGTTCGTACCACCTTACCTCGGGGTGGAACTTGACGATCAAGACCTCCTGACCGGCGTAAGCTTTGCCTCTGGCGGTGGCGGATATGATCCTCTCACAGCTGACCTAGTGGTACCTAACAACAATTCTAATTCTCCTTGAATCGACATAGTAAGAATCTTTTAAGAAATAACAAATCTTGCATCAAATATTGTGGTTTCTTATTCCAGTCGGTTCTTAAGATGGATGACCAGCTAAAATTGTTCAAGGAGTACAAGGAGAAGATCAAGACAATTGCAGGAGAAAAGAAAGCAGATTATATTATCTCACAAAGCTTGTACCTCATAGTTACTGGCACTGACGATTTAGCAAATACTTATTTCACGACACCATTCCGAAGTGTAGAGTATGATCTTCCTTCGTACATCAAATTCGTAGTACAAGAAGCTTCAAAATTTTTCCAGGTATATTGAACAGGATTTATATCTTATGAAAAGAATAGCATTCCATGGTTGATTCCCCAGTTTGGAGTTTCAGCTGGAACTTCAAACTGATATTGAAACACTTCGATTCTAACAAACTTCAAACCTGGTATCGAAACACTTCGATTCTAATCAACGCACCATCTCAACATTATTGTGCTGTTGCTATTGCCATCTTCCATACTGGCATGAAATTTATAAAGATAGTAGTATACATTTCTCCATCATTTGTTAGATTACCTTTTACAATAATTAATGATTATCTTGGTATGGTTATGACAATATTTCCAAAAATATGGATTTGATACAATTGAATGAGCTTGAAGTGAATGGAGAATTCTGATAAGAATAAAAACACTCTCCCAGTAAAGATAACTTGACAATATCAATTAGATTAGATAACAAGATCGACACATAACTTATCAATGCAAAGTAGATCGTTTCAACTTCAACATGCTTGTATATGTATTTTGAGTGAAAAATCGTACCCAATTCAACTAATTGCACACTTTTTAACATTCAATAGCCATGTACTGCACTCAAGAAGGTACGACCTGCAACTCCAAGCATATTTTCTAAACCTTACTATTCATATATGCTCCTATTTTAGTGGATGCTGACTATTATTAATTTTTTCAGGAATTATATAGCCTAGGTGCACGAAAATTAGGTATTACAGGGTCGCCCCCAATTGGATGTCTACCGTCACAAAGAACCAATGCCGGAGGGATCGAGAGAGAATGCGTGACTCGTTACAACCAAGCTGCCATTGTATACAATTCTGAGCTATCTCAAGAGATACAAAGGCTTAATAACACACTGCCTGGATCGAAAGTTGTCTACATTGATATGTATACACCTATTATTGATATGATACAACGCCCCTCTGCTTATGGTAATGTGTGCTTGATATCCATCTTTATCTTGGTGTAATCTTTATCATCTCAGTATAAAAAGCAGTGCAATGAATTTCCCTAAATCCCTAAACCCCTTAAGGATTTCCCCTTTTCAGGATTTGAGGTAATCAACAGAGGATGCTGTGGAACAGGGATCTATGAGGTCACATTGACTTGTAACAGATTTACTGCACCCCCTTGTGAAGATGTTTCAAAGTTTCTATTCTGGGATACCTATCATCCTACAGAGAGAGCCTACAACATTTTGATGGGACAAGTTATTCAGCGATATGGACCACTGCTCAGCTGAAAGCGGTCAGCTGACAATATAAATTCGGCGCATTCTGCTTAAGAACTTCCACTTCTGTGTACTTTTTGGTACATTTGATTTGAGTCTGTTTTAGCATGTAATTCAATGAATGTCTGTAATCTTAACTATCATTGTCCACAGATATGGAAATGCTCATAAATTAAGAAAAATCACAAGAAAGATTTCTTAACATCATTTAAGAACATTCATTCGCATGAATAAAATGGTCGATATATCTCGTGATTAAAAATCATTTTCCAAAAATAGTGTCTTTTAGCTAGTTAAAAGTAAATCTCAGTGGCAAGTATAAAAGTCAAGATCCTTCTTGCAAACCAGCAGTCTGTATGCTAGGAGGTTAATTCATGCATTCTCAAAATAATTTCCAGATACAGAAAGCAACAAATAAAACACACACCTCTCAATGCAGTCTAAGTCATGGAACGGAGAAGCAAGCTTATAGGTGAAGAAAAATGATATTTCAGAAGAAATAGGAAAGGATCACTCACATTGTAACAATCTGACAACTAGTCTCTACTATAAATATATAGTACAAGTGTACAACTACCAGCTTGACACATTCCTTTATAACATTTATAGACATTAGAAAGCTTCCAAGAGAGGAGAGTATTGTCGATAGTTCAATGCAATGTATTATCCTATCCCTATTAAAAGCCTGTTTATAATCTTAAATTGTATGGTGAGTGGAACTGCATTTTGTTTTTCCTTATATTCTTTTTTTTTTTTTTGAGACACATTGCGTTCTAGTTTAATTGATTTTATTGGATTCGATGAATGCTAATTATCACAAACAAATCCAATGATTTGAGGACGGAATGATTGCAAACTAATTTCCAAGCAATTAAAGTTCTGCTATCCTAAAAACTGTTCGCAACTAACCAAATGGCATAATTTAAATCATCAACGTCACCGCCACTATGACTAAACTATCAAACCACCACTACCAGTGCTGCTGCTACCACTAGTGAACCACCATCACATCAATGTTTATCTGCCTATGACCAATAGCATCAACGCTGTTCATTGCCCCAGCCAAAACTAGCATAATCATCAGCGATCCACCAGCACTATCGCTACTTGTAACTTAATACTATCAACACTTAACGCCACCATCGCAAATAGCAAACCATTGAGACCTATTAGTCACCACCTCACCCCCCACAACTGCCAGCATCATTGCCTCTACCATTGGCATCAAGGAACCAACCCTAACACCAGGTCCATTCAATCATCACTGCCACGTTGCTGCTGCTAGTTGAACACCCCCTCAACTATCATATGTCCACCATCATCACATTATTGCCACAGAGGAACCATCAGCACCAGTACCCACAAACCACCAACAGCAACCACTCCATTATGTTTACAACAAAAAGTGTAGTGGGAAAATACAAATATAGACATCAAACTCTACAACAATCAAACTGGATTAGGTAGATGCAATTCCACTCACTTCCAAAAAAATATGCAACTCAATCCAAATACTTGAATTCTTTATGTCACTTTAACATGGAATTGGTCCAAACAAACAAAATATCCTAGAGATCTAAAAACTGCCACTGTGGATTCCCAATTGCATGCAAGAAAGAAGATAACATATGAAGGAAAAGGCAAGAGTTAAATGGTAATTTTCATCGAATATGGCATTCTTCTGATTATTTCGAGTGCTAAGCAATTGTAACCAGAGCACCAAGGGATAAAGAGTTTTGTTCATGCGAAGCTTTAAGATCTCCAAATGGACTTCAATTAACCCATTACTAGATAGATGTTTAGAATAATACAAGGACGCACTTGAGGTAGAAGGTTGTTTCAATGGATAAAAAAAATGATCTGATAACAAGCGCAAGGAAACTATTTTTTGCCAGTAAAACTGATTAAGCATACAAAGTAAAGGATGAGGAACACAATATCGCGCCTCGTCAGCAAAGAACAAACCAAAATATGGCTAACAATATGCAGCCTCTGCTGATAAGAAAAAGAACTTCAACCCATTTGCCATGGTATTTCTGAAAACAAGTGCCGACTGCAGTGGCAGCTGATAAAATAGTTAGGTCTCATTCCTACCATTCGCATCTGACTGAACTTCCAAAAGAGTTGGATAAATATCAAAATGAGAAAGAAAAGGAGGGAAAAAAAAGAAGAAAGTGCTCAAATCAGTACAAACTAAACCCAAAAAATGGGCTAACTATAATTGCTAACCCCATAAATATAGCAACAAGAGAAGCAGCCCATGTCAATTTCTCTGTTATCCTCGGCACCTTCTCTTTTAGTGCCTGACTACACGAACCCAAAAAGACTGTATAACTACTCATTGCAAACACAGTACCAACCAGAAACATACCTAGAAAGGCAGCACCGGCTAAGCGGGAAGGGAGAGCCAGAGCAGGCAAGACCATCATGAGTGCATCAGGCTGAAGACCATGCACAATCCCAGTGGCAAAAGTTGCTAATCCAATCTTCTTTTTTCCACCACCATTCTCGAGAGCTACAGAAGGAGCATGGACTTCAGAAGCTTCTTTGATTCCCATAGCGCCAATTATAAGAAGAGTCAGGCCCACAACTCTCGTGCCCCATGTACGAATGATCTCAACGTGTAAACGATCCTTCAAAAGAAGAAAGAGTAATCCGAATAGAACTTGGCCGGCATCATGGCCACATCCCCAAAGGGCACCGACTACTGCACTCTCAATTCTTGATCGGCCGATTGATAAAGGAGCTAAGGCGGCAAGATGGTCAGGCCCGGAGAGTGTGTGTAAGCAGCCAGCAAAGAAGCCAGTCCAAGCACTACTTAGTAACTCTGAGCTGATAAGTTTTCCGCCAGTCTCAGTTGCAGACTGGAATGATGCATAAGCAGGAGGAGCAAGAATAGGTTGGATTGTGAGTGTAATTAATATCATCAATACGCCAACAATAGCAGTCGAAGTAACCTGAGATATGGATAATGTGGCTCATATCAGAACTAATGAGAATTTAGTGCAGAATTAAAAAAAAAAAAAAAAAAAAAAAAAAAAAAAAGAGCAAAAAATTGAATAACGTGCAAGTAGCAAAAAACAAAGTGCTAATTTATCCTCATTATGCAGAACTGTCATGCACTTGGTAGGCCACTAAATCTAGGTGCCGAAGGGCTATTCAACAAATGAAGTATGCTTATATTACTTAAGAAATCTAACAATAAATGCTAATTATGAAAGACTTATATAGTCATATTTGCATGGCTCTAGTCTGTCAGTTAGCTCAGTCTGCTGAGAAATGACCAAAGATATTGATCAATAGCAAAGAAAGAGATAAATACTATATTTTTGCTACCAATGAGAAATTATATTCATTGGGATCAAGGATTTAAGTGCCGTGGCACGGGGTCGTGCCGGAAACTTGCCGGCACGGTGCGTGCCGGTCAAAAAAATTCTTGTGTGCTGACACATAATAGCATGAAATATTTATTTTCTTTAGCAACAAAATATTTTAACTATTTATTATGTCTTTTTATCACATCTTTTAAACTTTATTAAGAAAATTACCTACTAATTTAAATAATAAAGGGTTTTGAGCTGTACCATCAGCACGGGGTCTGTATCGTGCAGGCACGGTGGATACGGCCCGTGCCGACGAGCACTTAAAACCTTGATTGGGATTGATCTTTAGCCAGGAGCATCAATCAAAAAGTCCAAAATAGCTGGAGGAGTCACAATGATGATATATATAAAAGCAGAACTATAAAATCTTGAAAGATATGTTGATAAGTGCATGGTGTGGTTGCATATGTTGCATGGATGTAAACGTACAGTCGTTTAGTGCAAACTATGCAAATTATGGTTGGGGATTTGGACCAGCGTACATTTATTCAAACTTGTTGTAAAATCATACAGATACTTGGCAAAGATTCGAACAATCTCCACCTAGGCTTTATTAGAGATGTGCACTAGTATCTACAAATGAAGACTACTGACACCAAATTAATTTGTAGCACAATAGCCCCTTCTTATACCATCGTACTTTTATAGTCTCTTATGATCTTCTAGCTCACAATACATAAGTCTCATACTTATCTACTTTAAGCGCCAATATAAGTAGGTTTCGGTCAGTGATAATCTGAAACTACGGTGCAATACTAGGTTACGAAACCAATCAGAAACTCAAAACTAATGCCTTAAGAGTTAAGATTAGAAAAGCTTGAATGGATCCACATCAGCCACAACTAAACTTATAGGGCCAACTTTGTGTCATGGATCATTGACATGTTTTCTTACTGGACTTTGATATACTCAATATAGAAAGGCACGAAAGTTAGCTACGTTTGTTGCAAAAGTAGTACAAAACATCCTTTATTTTGACGTTTTAAAATTCACAGGCATTTTAACAAACACCGAGAAACTGAAACCAAACTATTGAGATTTACCAATTCTGAAAGTCTATAGGAGTTCAAACCAATAATACTTCGACAGAAATTGAGACATCTAACATTAATTTGAGCTCACATGACTGTCTATTCTTACATCCGTCCATCATTTGCTACATCTGTACGGCAAATAGTAAGGCCACACATCAAATGACAGGATGCATTTATCTTCTTTTCTGATTCAAGTAAAGTGTACTCTGATTTTTTATTATTTTTTTATTTTAATTAAGAATTCTTACTAAGATCAAGACAGTAAAGATATAGGTAATTGGTTCCACATAACGACGGACGAAGGAAAAAAAAAAAGAAAAAAGAATAGCAATAAATGTTAGGAAAATATGGAAACAGTTGATGAGGATATACTAGGAATATGTACAGAAAGCTACTAAAGCTCCAAATTCTGTTTCGAACTCAAAATGACAGTTGAATACAAAACTGTATAGCACTATATATATAATGCCGTGCATAACAGTTCAACAACAGTAAGATAAAACTAATCAAACCGATGCTTCACTTCACTGACTGACGCCAAATTAATTATCTTCTCATCTGCATGGTATCAAACCATTCGCATCCACACTCCGAGCAAACTTTTCGATGCAGTTGGCAAAGATTAAACCTAATAAGGAGATCATTACCTAGTTCTTACAACAAGGTACTGAAAGAAGCTAGCTAGTATCGGATTCGATATTATTATGATCAAGCGCATGATATTTTGGGCACCGCCCACGAATCTAGCTCCCACCGACGCAGCCATACAAGATTACGAGAAATCAAAAGGAATTCCAAGAAAACACACCGGAAGGCGAATAGAGATCTCACCTTTCGAAAGAACAAGCTCGCCAAATCCCTCTCTGAGCCTGAGCTCAACTGGGCACACGGAGAGTACGTAAGACCCTCCTTCTTCTTCTTCTTCGTCGCGCTCGGAGCAGCACAATCATGGCGATCCGGGGACGAAGAAGCGGCGACGATCCCTTGCGTGGAGAAGCGAGCGCTCCCCGGGGGGCTCGGAGACGCTCTTTGGAGACGTAGAAGGGTGGATCTCGTTCTCGCCTCGGCGAAGCGACGATGGAGAAGAGGGGTTTTGGTGAGGAGGCGGGTTTGGGAGGAGGAGGACGACGAAGAAGAGATGAGCCGCTCCATGGAAGGGGGGCGAGGAGGGGGGCGGCGGGGGAGAGAAAGGAGAGAGAGAGAGAGGTTGACGGAGAGAAATGTGCTGAGAGACTTTTTCGGTTGCGTAAACGGTCCGAAGGAAGAGAGTAGTAGTAGACCGGAGACTACAGCACCGAGAAAAGAAAGTGGGAAATGTACGGAGAAAGAAACCCCTCAACTATGGAAAATGCTAATCTCAATGAAAAATGCTAGGTGTACATCTTACAATTCCATCAATTCTTAGATGGAGTGTAATTCATCCGCCACATGATGTGACTGGTGAGCAAATTTTCATCCTTTGATGGATGGATTGTATTTTGGGGTGTACATCTAGTATTATTATTTTTTTTATTTGAGTTAGTTAATGATATTTTTACTTTAAAAGTTAAGCTCACTACTTACTGTAATAAGTTTAGCATTTTGAGAATTGTACGAAGTACACTAGCTATATCTGGAAAAAATAATTGATAGATTTAAAATCTGAAATCAAAATATCATTAATCAAATCAAAGCACATAAAGTGAAAGATTAGATGATAAATTAAAATTTTAAAAAATTAAATAAACAACTGAAAATAATTTAAAATTTTGACAAGTTTTGCAAGTTTTTACCTAAAAAAAAAAAAGAAAAAGCTGCAGAATAAAATTCCGAGTGTTTATTTTAAAAAATCCTCTATAAAAAAAAAGTTGTTTCTCCCTCAATTCTTTGAAGTCAGGGAAGGGGGGTGGTTGGGTAAGATTCGGTCCGAGTCGCCCACAATGTTGAACAACTGGCAGGGACGCTCTAGTCTCCCTCTCCCAGCGTTGCTTCTATTTTTTTAAATTATCTATACTATGTATAAAAGCACGTATATTCAAATTTGGGTTTGTCGACAGACCAATTTTTTTGGTGGGACAGACCCATTTTTTTGCGAAAAAATTAGCGCTAATTTTATTAACACCCATTTTTCTTTTTTATACGTAAAATTTTAAATATAAGAATAAGAATAGAAATAAAAACAGTAATGAATACGTAATTTCTCTATAACAAATTACTGGTATGAAAATCCTTAAAAATATATTTTATCCAATAAAATATTATTTTTTATATATATTTCCGAATTTCAAAATATCTTTTCTTTTTAAGATAACATATTTTATTTTTCTATTTGAAATTTCTAAGTTTTCTATAACATATTACGGGTGTGAAAATCCTATAAAAAATATATTTTTCTATTTAGTTTTAAAATATCTGTTTTAGATATTTTGGAAATCCTATAAAAGATTCTTTTCTATATATATTTTTGAATTTCGAAATATCTTTTCTTTTCAAGATAACAGATTTTATTTTTCTATTTAATTTCAAAATATTTTTTCAAAATATTTTTTTCTAACGGATTTTATTTTTCTATAATTCCAAAATATTTTTTTCTATATATATATTTCCAAATTTCAAAATATATTTTCTTTTTAAGATAATGATTTAATTTTTCTATTTAATTTCAAAATATTTTTTCTTTTTTACATTAATAAAAAATATATTTATACTTATCTATAACTTCAACTCTACGAACGGTTATGATCAATTAGTTAAAAATATTAAAACTAAAATTGAACTATTACGTTCAACTGCTTAAAAAGTTGCATTTCTATCCATTTATTTTACATTACAATTTAAATCGAGTTTAAATTGTGAATTAAATTTAATTTTTGATATCAAATTTATCCATCTATTTTATATTAAAATTTAAATTTGGTATTCAGATATTTTTTTAATAAAATGTAACATATAAATTTAGAAGATATTTTATTTTAAATTTTTGATTAAATATGATTTACAAATGTTTATTGATTTAAAATAAATTTAAAAAATTGTTACGTGTAGCACGTACACTCAACTAGTATATATATATATATATATATATATATATATAGAGTATACTATACTATTATGAGTATAGAGCCCTTACTACTCATAAATTGTTTTTGATGTTGGGGTTTTCGAATCGGCGATCCACACCGTTAAACATGATCTAGAGTATTTGAAACTTCTAGAAAATAAATTTCGAACTTTTTCGAAATCATTATAAAGTCCATCGGGTATAAAATGAACGGTCAAAATCAAACGACATCCTAAAAATGGATGATCGAATTTTTCAATTTAAGATCGGAGTTATTGATCTTTATTTAGGTAGTGAATAGAATTTTCTATCAAAAATTCAACCTATTTCGATTCTTTTACACCGTTAAACTAGCAAACATTCCATACCGGCCATTAAAAATTGTCAATTTTGTGAGCTTTTGATCGTAGGGTAAATGATATCGAAAAATTATAAAATTTTATTTCTAGAAGTTTTAAATGCTCTAGATAACGTTTAACGGTGTAGATCGTCGATTCGGAAGCTCTATTATCAAAAACAACTTATGAGTACGAGTGCGATCGTACTCATAATAGTATAGTAAATGGACTTTATATATATATATATATATATATATATATATATATATATATATATATATATATATATATATATATATATATATATATATATCTTGTGAATTTTTTACCGTTAGATCAAGGACTTTGATCATTTTCATCCGTTAGATTATAGATTCAACCAACCACCCACTTATTAAGAGGGCCCACATCATCTAACCACACATCTATTAATTCAAGCTAAAAACTTACAAGACCAAAGATTGCTTTTTAAAGCATAGGAGCTCAATTATATATATATATATATATATATATATATATATATATAATTGAGCTCCTATACTTTTAAAAGTACCAAGTCATTGATACTTGCAAATTTTTAGCCCTTGGATTAATAGATGTGTGGTTAGGATGATGTGGGCCCCTTTGGGTTAAGTGGGTGGTTGGTTGAATAGTGTAATCTAACGGATGAAAATGATCAAAATCGTAGATCTAACGGTAAAAAATTCACAAGCACGAAATGCTTTGTGCTTTTACAAGCACCATAGCCGAATGTGGAGGGTTCTTCTGCCGCAAAACAAAAAGAAAAGAAAAAAAAAAAAATTTAAGAGCCTATTTGTTCGGGAGTACACAAAATTCTTATAAATTTCTTTTAGAAAACAGTAATATGAAATTAAATTTTAAGATTATAGAATTATTCGTATCTTAAAATATGCAGATGTCTATGATCTATGGAGTAGAGATATAGAATAGGATATGGCAAGTTGATGTGCCCTGAGTCGTTAAGTCTTGGCGTGATGACTTAATTAACCCCGTCAAGATTTAAGATTAGATCGGATATTAACGTCCACACATCTAATGATGCATGTCAAGATACAAGCATGATTCCAAGCTAGAGGTTAGCGTATATATGTAATGTTAAGTTACTATATTAGGCAATGCTGAATTCGA
Source organism: Aechmea fasciata (assembly GCA_025177825.1). Classification (NCBI taxonomy): domain Eukaryota; kingdom Viridiplantae; phylum Streptophyta; class Magnoliopsida; order Poales; family Bromeliaceae; genus Aechmea; species Aechmea fasciata. The sequence goes on from CM045929.1 coordinate 14,433,204, forward strand.
ATCAGTGCTGATGATTAATATTAAGAGTACATACAAGTTCAGAAAGAGAGAATAAATAAAATATATCTACCATCTAGAGTGACATGTGGTACATGGAGGTGGTGGTAATGTACGTATAAATTTAGGGATGCAAACGGGGCGGATCTGGGAGGGGAGTCCCGCCCCGCCTCTCGCTCCGATTAGCAAAAACCTGTCCCGCCTCCCGCCCCGAATTCGTGACGGGTTAAAAAATACATCCCATAACCCACCCCGCGTCGTAATCCGCCTCCCGCCGGCGCCCCGAATCCGCCCCGCCAACTAATATTTTTTATAAAATTATAATATTATTAATAATTTTGTAAAATATAAAATAATAATTTTTAATAATATTATATATATATATAATTTAACAATATTAATTATAAAAATAAAAAATATCAATCACAATTCAAAATAAAATTAAAAAATTTCAAATACATTAGAAATGAGAGTACTAACTTATTTATATTTTAAACTTTATTGTAAACATATTATTTTTTAAGAATATATTTTTAAAATAAAAATAATTTCGGGGCGGATCTTGGCGGGCGGGTCAAAATTTCTCCCGTTTCCTACTCCGAATTCGTCTCGGATCGTAAAATCCGTCCCGTTTCCCGCCCCGAATCCGTTTATTTCCTCCCGTTTACTGCTCCAGTCGGGACGGATCGGGGCGGGAGCTCCACCAACCCGGATCCATTTGCATCCCTACGTATAATCAAATAGAAAAAAAAAAAGCAGGATAAAAAAAAATTAAAAAAAAAATACAAAAAGAAAAAGAGAGGCATATGATCGAGCTAGCTACTATTATAATACATTGATAATCTGATAAAATAATAATAAAAGTGTTATCATCACAAAAGGAATTTTAAAAATTGTTAAAATATTTTAAGGAAATTAATAAAATAATAGAAAAGTTCGGGTAGTGGAGTTTAAGGGGAAACCCTAGCTAGCTAGGTCTCATCAACTATTAAAATAATTTTCAAAAAAGAAAAAGTTGTAGGGACTAGGGAGTAGACAGAAAGCCAGGTGTGTCCTCGTCCTCTTGTGGCCATCCTTGCCGTCGTCTAGTAAATTAGAATAAACGCCATTAGTATTATAGAATGTGAATCAAACACTAATCTATCTATCTATATATATATATATATATATGGATGTGAAAGTCGATCTCTTTTTAATTAGGTTTTTAGTATTGGGGGAAAAAAAAAGATTGGTAATTAAGACTAATGGGTAATGGTACTTCTATTGATAAAAAAAAAATTAATGAGAAAGTTATAATGTAATGTAAAGATCGAACTCAAGCTTCAGCTGAAGTACTTGACGTTGTAAATTAAATATTTGGCCACAAGCTAGACTTGGGCTAGAACTTATTGGATGCAGAACTAGAAATTAATCTCAGCTTAATCTTTAATAAAATAAAATGAGAAAACTGATCCTTAATGGAAGACTACCGATCGAAGCTTGCAAACCCACCAAATTAAGGTTGCTAGCTGTTGCCGAACCTACTAATTAACCTACGGATCGATGCCAAACTATATATATATATATATATATATATATATATAGAGTAACTAGAATACTATCGGTAGTAAACGAGGTTTTACTACCGATTTGTTTTCGATAATAGAGCTTCCAAATTGACGATCGGTTCCGTTAAATATGATATAAACCATTTAAACTATCTAAAATCAAATTTCACGCACTTTCGATATTGTTCTTTTATCCATCAAGTGAACGAGAAAAATGAATGGTGAAAATGAATACTCTTTAAAAAATGATGATAGAAGTCTTGTAATCAAGATCAAGAGTATAGATCTTGTTTTAAATAGTTTAAAGAATTTTCTAACAAAAATTCAATTAATTTGGATATTTTTACACCGTTAAACGAGAAAACGCCTCTTATCGACCATTAAAATTACAAATTTTGAAACCCTTTGATCATTAGGCAAATGATGTTGAAAAGATCTAAAATTTAATTTCTAGACACTTCAAATAGCATAGATCATATTCAACGGAGCCGATCGTCAATTTGGAAGCTCTATCATCGAAAACAAATCGGTAGTAAAACTACTCGTTTACTACCGATAGTATTCTAAAGAAAACTCTATATATATATATAGAAAAAGAAAAGATATTTTGAAATTCGAAAAAATATATTAAAAAGAAAAGATATTTTGAAATTCGAAAATATATATAGAAAAGAAAAAATATTTTGAAATTATAGAAAAATAAAATCCGGTAGAAAAAAATATTTTGAAAAAATATTTTAAAATTAAATAAACAATAAAATCTGTTATCTTAAAAAGAAAAGATATTTTGAAATTCAAAAATATATATATAAAAAAATCTTTAATAGAATTTTCAAAATATCTAAAAAAGATATTTTAAAACTAAATAGAAAAATATCTTTTATAGAATTTTCACACTCATAATCTGTTATAGAAAAATTACTATTAAAATTTTAAATAGAAAAATAAAATCTATTATCTTAAAAATAAAAGATATTTTTAAATTCAAAAATATATATAGAAAAGAATTTTTTATAGGATAAAATATATTTCTTAGGATTTTCACACTAATAATCTGTTATAGAGAAATTACGTATTCACCGCTGCGTTTCTATTTCTATTCTTATTCTTATATTTAAAATTTTACATGTAGAGAAAATAAGCGCTAATAAAATTGGCGCTAATTTTTCCATAGAAAAATAGTGTCAGACCAAATTTTAAATATACGCGCTTTTATATAGATATTCCTTCTTATTGGAATGGGGACTAGCTAGCTAGGGGAATCCCTCAAGTGCATGTCGAGAATATGTGTGAGAAAGGGTTTAGAAATATTCCTGTACCCATATATATATATATATAAGATTTGTAAGCCTCTGCCGGCCCTTCGGGTTCGAGTGCTCAAAAATTTTGGCCAAAATCTCGAAATCCCTGAAATGGTCGACATCGATCTCTTGCCAAATGCTAAACGGTCGAGATTGTTGTCTGCTCTCCCACTTCCATCAATAGTACTGAAAACGTACCTCTTGCACTCCTGATCTGAAATTTTCTCCTGTTGAGACATTTAAATGTTCTTTTTGAACCAACCACCGAAATTCTTCGTCACCAAAAATGTCATATTAATTAATGATAGATCGAGGAGAATATATATATATATAGAGTAGGGCTACTATACTATTATGAGTAGTAGAGCCCTGCTACTTATAAATTATTTTCGATGATAGTGCTTCCGAATCGAGGATCTACTCCGTTAAATTTGATCTAGAGCATTTAAAACTTCTAGAAAAAAAATTTCGTAATTTTTCGAAATCATTTACCTTACGATCAAAAGCTCACAAAATTGACAATTTTTAACCGATATGGGATACTTGGTAGTTTAACGGTGTAAAAGAATTGAAATAGATTGAATTTTTGATAGAAAATTCTATTCACTACTTAGATAAAGATCAATAACTCCGATCTTAAATTGAAGGATCCGATCATCTATTTTTAGGACATCGTTCGATTTCGACCGTTCATTTTATGCCCATTTGATGGACTTTATTATGATTTTGAAAAATTACGAAATATATTTTCTAGAAATTTTAAATACTCTAGATCATATTTAACTGAGTGGATCGTCGATTCTAAGCTCTATCATCGAAAAACAACTTATGAGTAGTAGGGCTACTACTCATAATAAGATATAGTAGCCTCTACTATATATATATATATATATATATATATATATATATATATATATATATATATATATATATATATTCTCCTCGATCTATCATTAATTAATATGACATTTTTGGTGACGAAGAATTTCGGTGGTTGGTTCAATGATGTCGAAATGATGTCGAAAAATTAATCGTAAGGTAAATGATGTCGAAAAATTATAAAATTATATTTCTATAAGTTTTAAATGTAAATAATGTTTAACGGTGTGGATCGTCGATTCGGAAGCTCTATCATCGAAAACAATTTATGAGTACGAGGCGGTCGTATCATAATAAGATAGTAACCCTATATATATATATATATATATATATATATATATATATATATATATATATATATATATATATATATATATATATATATATATATATATATAGAATTGAGCTCTATGCTTTTAAAAGTACAAATCATTAGTCTTGTAAGTTTTTAACCCTTGAAATAATAAATGTGCGGTTAGGATGATGCGGGCCCCCTTGGGTTAAGTGAGTGGTTGGTTGAATAGTATAATCTAACGGATGAAAATGATCAAAAACGTAGATCTAACGGTAAAAAATTCACAAGACTAAGATCTTGGTGCTTTTACAAGACCATAACCGGACTCATATATATATATATATATATAGCATGTACAAATATCAGTCTAGCTAGCTAGTTATTACACTTATAGTGTGGATGCAGTTAAAAATGAAAAAGAAGAGATGCAAGACATTAATGCATGAAATTTTGAATACTAGTATGCATGCACGATCTCTTTATATATTTAATCATAACTTCATATATTTTCATCCGATAGAAGGCTATTGGGTGTCTGTCACATTATGCGAACGAAATAAGTCCTAAATAGTTGACCGGCACAACTATATATATATATATATATATATAGAGTCATGAGGTCATCGATAGCCGGATTTGGTCTTATCAGATAAGACTACGATTACACTTAGATTATTTTTACCCGTTAGATTATACTATTCAACCAACCACTTACTCAACCCTAGGGGCCCACATCATCCTAACCATTCATTTCTTAATCCAAGGGTAAAAAATCAATAGCACCAACACTTGGTCTTATTGATGATATATAATATACATATATATATATATATATATATATATATATATATATATATATATATATATATATATATATATAGAGAGAGAGAGAGAGAGAGAGAGAGAGAGAGAGAGAGAGAGAGTATGGCTACTATACTATTATGAGTAGTAGAGCCCTACTACTCATAAGTTGTTTTCTATGATAGAGCTTAGAATCGACGATCCACTCCGTTAAATATGATCTAGAGTATTTAAAACTTCTAGAAAATAAATTTCGTAATTTTTCGAAATCATTTACCTTACGATCAAAAGCTCACAAAATTGACAATTTTTAACGGCCGATATGGGATACTTGGTAGTTTAACGGTGTAAAAGAATTGAAATAGGTTGAATTTTTGATAGAAAATTCTATTCACTACCTAGATAAAGATCAATAACTCCGATCTTAAATTGAAGGATCCGATCATCTATTTTTAGGATATCGTTCGATTTCGGCCGTTCATTTTATGCCCATTTGATGGACTTTATTATGATTTTGAAAAATTACGAAATTTATTTTCTAGAAGTTTTAAATACTCTAGATCATATTTAACGGAGTGGATCGTCGATTCGGAAGCTCTATCATCGAAAACAACTTATGAGTAGTAGGGCTCTACTACTCATAATAGTATAGTAGCCCTACTCTATATATATATATAAAGAATAATTTGATCAATTTACTAATAATTTAGACTTAATCGGTAAAAATAAATAAAAATAATTTAGACTTAATCACCAAATTTTTTATACAAATGGCCATCAACTGGTGCAGTTTTGTTTCTATTATTTTTTGGGATCTCATCTCGCGCATCAAGCTATATATAATTAAACTTGGTGGAACCCCACTCCTCCACCCCACCATTTAGAGCATGTTTGTTTTGGTGTAAGTAGAGTGATAGAACTCAAGTTCCATCACTCTCGTTATTTGTTTTGGTGTAAGTAAAAAATATAATATAACTCAAGTTACGTTAGACCTTCACTTCACCTACTCTCAACTTATTCCTCTAAAGTGCCGAACTCGGTTTCCACCACACTTAACCTTCTGTAAAAAATTTATTAAACAGTAAAACATAAACTCTACTTTCTTTATAATGAATTAGAATTACCTTATTTATAATAAATTAGGATTACCTTTAAATAATAATAAAAAAATTAATTATATAATAGGTTAAAATTTATTGTGGTAAATTTACCACTATATATATTTAGGAGATAACGAGATCCACTTACTTACATCAAAACAAACAACGGAACTCAAAAAACTAATTTTACCAGCACCAAGTTACATCAAAACAAACAGAAGAAATAATTAAATTTAACTTTCAGACTGTACGAGTTACATCAAAACAAACAACAGAAAAATAATCACACTCAGAAAAACTTAAACACCACTGTACTTAACTTACGTTGAATCTACAGATTCGTCAATCCAAACGCCCCCTTAGGGTTAGGGCGCGCTGTCACCGTCAAGTTTGGTTGATGACTAATAACTGGTCTGGTATCTAAACGATGGCGGCATTAATTAAATTTGGCACAGTGCATGGCGACAACATCTATACATATGTATGGAAGAGTCAAACTCGTTCACCATATATAGAATGGCTTAATTATAGTATAGTATAGGAGTTTTATATAGGAGGTTCATGTTAGCAGCAGGATTTTATATGTGAGAATTATAAGCAGCCTGTAGGAATTTAATTAGTTCGAGTGAGAAATTTTACAGCAACTGAGAAATATTCTAAAGGGCGTACATGTACGTACATCCAGTCACGCCCAAGAGCTTTAATTTATAAGCCACGAGGATTATGCCGCGAAATTTAAAATTTAGCTCAATTTGATCGAGCTCACTTCTATTTACTTTTGCAAGAGAAATATTTAGTGGCATCCACTTTGTAAGCACTAGAAAACACCAAATACATTTATTTATGATTATAGGATGGTCATGAATAATTACAAGACCAAAAAGGTTATGGAGACACCGCCTCGTTTCTAGAACGAGTGGCAAAGAGCTTGGTGTTTGGTAATCGTGATCCAAATTCGAATCCTAGTTGATTTATATTTCTAGCTATCTCTCTCTTAAAAAAAAAAAAGATAATGAAGACCATGTAACCGCATTAATTGCATAACTAAAGAAAATAGTACCATAGCGCAAGTGGTAAAAAAATTTGGTTGTTGATATATATCCGAGATCCAACTTCAAATCCTAATTGATTCACATTTTCAGCTAAGTTTATTTTTAAATAAAATAAACGAAATGGCTAGCATGAATTCTACCTTTTTCTCTAAAAAAAAAAAAAAAAAAAAATACTATCATTATCATGAGCTACTATGTCAGGCGAAAACAGTTTTCTTAAAATGTATAAAAAAAAATTAGTTTTTAACTCTCAATTTTTACAAAATCTATCAACATACTCCAAACAAAAACATAACCCCGATATCGAAACATTGAAAAAAATATATATATACCAATTGTTCCTAGAGCAAGTAGCAAAAGGCTTGGTGGTTGGTATCCGAGACCCGAGTTCGAATCCTAATTGATTCACATTTCTAGCTAAGTTTATTTTTTAACGAAATAAACGAAGCGGGTAGCGTGCTATCTATCTCTCAAAAAAAAGAAAAAATATATATATATACGCGCATGCCGAGTTGCTTGTGGCCAAAGATCCGAAGCCAGCTTTTCTTTTTTTTTTTTCCCCCTCAATCGTCACTATAACAGAATTAGATTATAGGGACATATGTTTGGAATACTTTTGAGTAAGTGTCTCATTTATATTAAAACTTAAAAAAATATCTACTAATGCCTAAATATAAAGCCCAATCTAACAAAAAATAAAAGATTACTCTACTCAACCCATCACACCCAGTCCATTTGACCCGATTACAAACAGAAAAGAAAAAAAAAAAGAAAAATCAATTACCATTTTTTCTTCTCTCTTCACTCAATCCACTGAAATTCTAGACGAAGAGCCTTCCTGTCGTCCTCCTTCGCTACTGCAGCCAACGAAATAGAGTTTCGGCGGTTGCTAAATGTTTAAATAAGTGTTGGTAAATTAGCAGCACTCTTTTAGATTATAACGATACTCTTTAATTGTCACTGTATACCTAGCGACCCCACATATAGCAACACTTTTTAAATGTGTCGATAATTTTAGCTTGCAGTACTTTTTTGACATATACCTATATTTAAAAGTATCGCTATAAACCGTTTTTATTGTAGTGTTGCTCGAGCTCTATCTTGAAGTTTCAAATGAAAGAGATAAAACACCACTGGATAAACATATATGCCTAGGCAGACTCCACTAAAATTGCACGATTGCCAAAAAGTTCTTCATCTTTCAAGTATTTCAACTCTAGTCCCTCACAAAATAAATATTGCATTTTTTAGTCCCTTTTTATATCTATTTCGCGCCAAAATGTTTCCAACTAAGTCAACCACTGTAGAAAAATACTAACTAAAATTCGTATTGCAATCTTGCTTATTTATAAACCAAAATCAAAACTAGTTAAGGAGCCCCGCGATGCAGCGGGGAGGCACTATAATATTTAGTTTTTAAAATTAATATTATTTTATATATATATGTATAGTTATACGGTGAGAATGTAAAATCTATTGTAAAAAAAAAAAAAAAAAAAAAAAACATCAGAAACAAATAGCAGGAAAAGCAAAGTAAGTAAAATTGAAAAACAACAAATTACTTGCAAGTTGTAGGACATACATAAATAATGCAGCAAAGATTTTTACAAACCTAAAAATGATTCACACTATTTACAAATTAATTCTATTGGCAAACAGTTGCAGCAGGAAGTAAGAAATACTTATAAAGTGTAACATCTTCACATATATATATATATATATATATATATATATATATATATATATATATATATGAGTTGAGCTAGAATACTTTCAAAAGCACCATTGAGGTGGTCTTTTGAGTTTTAACCATTAGATGGGAAGATGTAAGGTTGAGATGATGGTGGTAGGTGGTGGTTGATGGGATAGGTGGTGGTAGCTAGGTGGAATAGTGTTAGATTCAAAGGCTATTAGTAGTCAAAAAGTAGATCCAATGGTAGAAACTTAGAAGCAAAAGTTGGTGCTTCCAAAAGTATTCTAGCTCAACTCATATATATATATATATATATATATATATATATATATTGCTCATATAGAGCATGACTACTATACTATTATGAGTATTGAGCTCTACTACTCATAAGTTGTTTTCGATGATGGAGCTTCCGAATCGACGATCCACTCCGTTAAATATGATCTAGAGTATTTAAAACTTCTAGAGAATAAATTTCGTAATTTTTCGAGATCACCTACCTTACGATCAAAAGCTCAAAAAATTGACACTATTTAACGGCCGATATGGGATACTTGGTAGTTTAACGGTGTAAAAGAATTGAAATAGGCTGAATTTTTTATAGAAAATTCTATTCACTACCTAGATAAAGATCAATACCTCCGATCTTAAATTGAAGGGTCCGATCATCTATTTTTAGGACATCGTTCGATTTCGGCCGTTCATTTTATGCCCATTTGATGGACTTTATTATGATTTCGAAAAGTTACGAAATTTATTTTCTAGAAGTTTTAAATACTCTAAATCATATTTAACGGAGTGGATCGTCGATTCGGAGGCCCATCATTAAAAACAACTTATGAATAGTAAGGATCTGCTACTCATAAGAGTATAGTATCCCTACTCTATACATATATATATATACATATATATATATATGTATATATATATATGTATATATATATATACATATATATATATATACATATATATATATATATATATATATATATATATATATATATATATATATATATATATATATATAGCAACTATATATTAGGAGCACAGTGGCCCTTGTCTTCTAATCTTTAACCACCCATCAAGTTTGATGGGTGGTTGAAAAGAAAGAGGTATGAAATATTGAAGAGAAATTCAATGAGAAGAGAAATTGAAACACCCAATTTCTCCCTAATATCTCATCCTCTATCATTCTAACCACCCATCAAATTTGATGGGTGGTTAGAAAGTTAGGAAGAAGCAAAATAAGGCAAAGCAGCTATATATATATATATATATATATATATATATATTATTACTATACTTATCTTATTAATGAAGGAATATTATTTTTAGAAAAATATTGTTGTACTTATATAAATAAAATTTAATAAAATTGTTATTGATAATTCAACTATTTTAAGAAAATAAATTCCCCGCCATGTATAATTTATTAATGTTTTTCAAAAAAAATTATATTCATAATCGAAAAGCCAAAATATATATCATTTTATATTATATATACAAATAAATAAGTAAATAAATAAATATTTTTTAATAGGATGTATTATGGATCTGCGTCAAATACACATCTATATATGTTGTGTCCGTGCATGATTCTGATATGGGCACATCCGCATTCCATACAAGCACGTAAGGCTTATATAGTCATATGTAAGTCTCCGTAATAGATAGAAATAACTAGATGCTAGATAAACATAATTATTATCTAATCTCGTAATTATTAAATATATAATTTTTATAATTTATTTAAAAATTATTAGTAATAATAATTTAAATTATTTCGCGCACAATGATTGATTGCATCTTGTAATTTGCGGCCAACTCGGCCGCACATCGGACAGGAACAGGTGGGTGGTCATTATCATGCAGGTGTGCAGCTCTGTACAGTTAGATACAACTATACATGTCGCAAAATAAATAGCGGAAATTAGCCTGGTCATATTTGAAGTTGCGTGGAGCTGAAAAGGTCTAGTCATAATCGAGATCCGTGGGCGCTGTATCTATACACTTTAATGGTCTGTTTGTTTGCGCGTAAGTGGGGTGGAAGTGGGAAGGGAAAGTAGTTTTCGATGAAAGTGGGCCACTTCCGTTGTTTGGTTCACCGTAATTTTATTACGCCCGTAAGTCAAGTTCACCTAAATTAAGGAACTTGACTTCACCCTCCCATTGGGCGAAGTCAAATTCGGTGAACCGAAAGAAAAGGCAAGAGTTAGGGTTACCTCAACTCCTTCTCTCCTCCCGACCCAAAAAAAAACTCTCACCATTTCTACTCTTTCCTCTCCTCCCGACCCATCTCACATAGGGGTGGAAACGAGCCGAGCTCGAGCGAGCTTACCTCAGCTCAAGCTTGGCTTGAAATTAATTTCGAGCCTAAATTTAGGCTCAAGCTCGCTTGAAATTAATTCGAGCCGAGCTCGAGCGAGCCTAACTTCGAGTCGAGCGAGCTCGAGCCTAAACGAGCCGCTTGAAATTTTTAACATCGTGCAATCTATAATTTAATTTTTATAAAATATTATCTCAAATTTGATACAAAAAATATCTAATAATTCAACATATAAAATGAATGCATAAAATAAGATATTATAATATTATAAAAATTAGGAAAAATAAATCTGTGAGCATGTGAAAAAGGGAGAGAGAGCAATTAGAGTAGAATTTTCTTGATTTAATTTTGTGGGTCCAATAATCTAAATTCTAGATAGATATAATTAAAATACATAATATACATTATTTTATATAATTAAAATATATATTATATATAATTATATATAGAGAGAGTTAAATTTTATATTGTTTTGAGTATAGATCCATTTATACTCATCATTTTCGATCGTTGGATTTATTCTTTTAACTATTTCAATCCTAGGGGACCACTATCATCCTAATCGAACATCCAACGACTGAAAATTTATAAGTATAAAGAGATCTATACTTATAAGAATATAGTAGCCCTATACTATATTATAATATTATACATATATTTAAACTACTATATTATATTAATAGTGCAAATGGCTTGCTATTAGGTTTTCGGCCCTTGTATGAAGGGATGGGCGGTCAGGATGATAGTAGCCCCCTAGGGTTCAGTAGGTGGCTAGTTGAATAGTGTGATCTAACGGATGAAATTGGCCAAAGGGGTATATCTAACGGAAGAAACTCGAGAATACCAAATGCTTGGTACTATCGGTAGTACAGTAGCTGAACTTTATATATATAGGTAAATCTAACGATAGAAAACTCGATTGCACGAATGCTCAGTACTATCAATAGTATAGATAGTATAGTAGCTGGAATATATATATAGAGAGCGAGAGAGAGTCTGGCTACTATATTATCGATAGTACAAAATGCTTATTGTTATCTAATCTTGTACAGTTAGATCTAACCCTCGACCATTTTCACCCATTAGATTGTACTATTCAACTAATCTCGCACTCAATTCTAAAGAATCACTATCATCCTAACTACACATCTCATCATCCAACGACTGTAAATATCACAGCAAGTGGTTGGTACTATTAATGATATTGCAGACTATATGTATATATTCGAGCTTTCGAGCTTTCCGAGCCTAATTCGAACGAGGCTATTAATACTCAAGCTTGGCTTGAAATTAATTTCGAGCCGAGATTTAGGCTCAAGCTCAGCTTGGAATTAATTCGAGCCGAGCTCGAGCGAGCCAAATATCGAGCCGAACGCGAGTCGAGCACGAGCCGGCTCGCTCGTTTGCCAGCCCTAATCTCACATCCTTCTTCTTCTTTTTTTTTTTCTGTGGGGAAAATAGAAAAAGAGGGAAAAATTTGGTTAGTTAAATTTTAATATATTATTTGTTTAATTTGTATATTTAAAAAATGATGAAAAATGAATTTATTAAATGTTAATAATTTTTTAACTTTAGAATTTTATTTGTTGCATTATTATAATTTATATGCAAACAAATAATATGATTTTTTAAAATTTTATTTTATAATTATACATGTATATAAATATATACATATATAATTATATTAATTTTTATTTATTATAATTTATTATTCTAAGTTACAAAATAGACAATTATATCACCTTGGAAGTAAGCATATCGGGGTGGAAAGTTACACTTTTTACATCATCTACTTCCTACCAAACAAACAATGAATCGCACTTACGTAGTTAGAAACAAATGATGAACTAATTTTCACCCCAACTCCACTTCAACCTAAAGTCCACTTCCACCCCAAGTCTACTTACGTTGAAACAAAGCGGCCCTAAGTGAATTGATTGCGTAAGTTCGAATTTTTGGAATTAATGATTAGCGTTAACGATCTGACAGATAAAACTGGTAAATCTGATAATTAAGTTAAGAGCAGTAAGAAATTTCAGTCCACGCCTTTTATATAAGAAGTATATTATAGTCTTACAGAAATAAAAGATTTAATTTATGTATGTTGATGCCAAAATATGCATGTGAGAGAATTTTTGAAATATTTAATAAATTTGTAAATATTATTTTATAATTTATTAAAGCAATGTAAGATTTAATTTATGTTTGTTGATGTCAAAATATGTGAGAGAATTTTTAAAATATTTAATAAATTTGTAAATAATTTTTTATAATTTATTAAAGCTCTCTCTCTCTCTCTCTCTCTCTCTCTCTCTCATTTTTTTTTATTTTTTCAACCCCTTTCTCCTCTCTCTCTACCTCTCAATTTGTTTCGTCAATATGCTTCTCATCTTCAACTATACAACCAATTTTTAAATAATAAATATTATACAATAGTAATTAAATACAGATTTTCTAAATCATATTAAAAAACTATACATGAGATTAAAAAATTTAAATTTTTATAATAAAATTTTAAAAATATAATGTATAAAATTTAGTTTTTTTTATCAGGTTTATAACATATTTATTTTTCACCATTCTATTTTTTTCTTCTCAATTATCAGCATTTGGTTTATTGATGCATTGCATGTATTAAACTTACTTTTTTTAAATAAATATAAAATTAAAATATAATTCGATAAGTGCACTGTATGTTATATAAAAAGTCTATTTATAAAATGTAATCCGACGAGTGGCAGTGCACACTCTATGCTATATAAAAAATTTATTCTATCAAGTTTAATATTTTTATATAATAGAGTTTTAAAATTTAGACGTGTAAAATATATTTATGCATCCAATGTGCCAAACAATCTCTATTCACGCGGTGTATCCTGCCGCGACCGTCGCGTCACATCCCATCGAGGGAACAAAAGAAATTAAAGTTGCTGATGGTCAAATTTGTCTGCTTTCTCTTCCCCTCTTTATCCCTCTCTTACTGTGCTACACTTCTAGTTTTTTCTCTCACTTTCGCATACCTATCAATTGCTATGTGTTTGTAAAAACTCATTCACTCTTCTCGCTCGTGAGGCTTTTATCCCTCTCTCCCTTTCTCAAAAATTGTATGAAAATGAGACAGCAAATGTACCTTTTGTTTTGTTAGTATACTCATTCTTCAGCTAAGTTTTTCTCTAAACAAAATAAATAAAATGAATAACATCTATCTATTTCTTAATATATATATATATATATATATATATATATATATAGTTAATAGAATACTTTCAAAAGACCAACTCCTTGGTGCTTTTGAGTTTCCCGCCCTTGGGTCTACTTTTTGTTTACTAATACCCTTTGGATCAAACACTATTCCACCTACCACCACCTACCACCATCATCTCAACCCTACATCTCTCCATCTAATGGTTAAAAACTCACAAGTACCATCTCTTTAATACTTTTGAGAGTATTCTAGCTCAACTCTATATATATATTATATATAGAGTTGAGCTAGAATACTCTCAAAAGCACCAATCCCTTGGTGCTTTTGAGTCTCTAGCCCTTGGATCTACTTTTTGTTTACTAATACCCCTTGAATCAAACACTATTCCACCTACCACCACCTACCACCAATTATTACCACCTACCACAATCATCTCAACCCTACATCTCCCCAACCAATGGCTAAATACTCAAAAGCACCAAGCCTTTGGTGCTTTTGAGAGTATTCTAGCTCAACTCTATATATATATATATATATATATATATATATATATATATATATATATATATAGAACTAGGCTATCTTTATCAATAACAACAAGTCATTGGTGTTACCAAGTTTTGGACCGTTGGATTGAGAGATGTGCGGTTAGGATGATGTGGGCCCTTTAGGGTTAAGTGAGTGGTTGGTTGAATAGTATGATCTAACGGGTGAAAATTATCAAAAAGGTGGATTTAACGGTGGAAAACGTGGTAGCACCAAGTGCTTCGTGCTATTGATAGCATAGGACTCTCTCTCTCTCTCTCTCTCTCTCTCTCTCTCTCTCTCTCTCTCTCTCTCTCTCTATATATATATATATATATATATATATATATATAGAATTGAGCTAGAATACTTTTGGAAGCACCAACTTTTGGTGCTTCTAAGTTTCTAGCCATTAGATCTACTTTTTTACTACTAATAGCCTTTGGATCTAACACTATTCCACCTACCACCACCTATCCCATCAACCACCACCTACCACCATCATCTCAACCTTACATCTTCTCATCCAATGGTTAAAAACTCAAAAGCACCACCTCAATAGTGCTTTTGAAAGTATTCTAGCTCAACTATATATATATATATATATATATATATATATATATATATATATATATATATATATATATATATATATATATATATATATATATAGTTGAGCTAGAATAATATCAATAGCATCATTGGGATAGTTCTATTGAGTTTTTAGCGAGTTGATGGAGAGTTGTGGGGTTGAGATGATGGGGGTAGGTGGAATAGTGTTTGAGATGATGGTGGTAGGTGGTGGTAGGTGGAATAGTGTTTGATCCAAAGGCTATTAATAATCAAGAAGTATATCCAATGGCTAAAAACCTAATAGCACCATGGAGGGAATACTTCCAAAAGTATTCTAGCTCAATTATATATATATATATATATGAGTTTTGCTAGAATACTATCGGTAGTAAATGAATCGTTTTACTACCGATTTGTTTTCGATGATAGAGCTTCCAAATTGACGATCGGTTCCGTTGAACATGATCTATACCATTTGAAGTGTTTATAAATCAAATTTCAAATCTTTTACATCATTTGCACGATGATCAAAGGGTTTCAAAATTTGTAATTTTAATGGTCGATAAGAGGCTTTTTCTTGTTTAACGGCGTAAAGATATCCAAACCAATTGAATTTTGTAAGAAAATTCTTTAAACTATTTAAAACAAGATCTATACTCTTGATCTTAATTACAAGACTCCTATCATCATTTTTTAAAGAGTATTCATTTTCACCATTCATTTTCTCGTTCACGAAGGATAAAAGAATATTATCGAAAGTGCGTGAAATTTGATTTCTAGGTAGTTTAAATGGTTTAGATCATATTTAACGGAGCCGATCGTCAATTTCGCACTCTATCATTGAAAACAAATCGGTAGTAAAACGACTCGTTTACTACCGCTAGTATTCTAATTCAACTCTATATATATATATATAAATAGAGTCCGGCTATGGTGCTTGTAAAAGTACGAAGCATTTGGTGCTTGTGATTTTTTTACCTTTAGATCTACGTCTTTGATCATTTTCATCCGTTAGATTATACTATTCAACCAACCACCCACTTAATCCAAAGGGGCCCACATCATCCTAGCCACACATCTATTAATCCAATGGCCAAAAACTTACAAGCACCAATGGCTTGGTACTTTTAAAAGCATCAGAGCTCAATTTTTTATATATATATATATATATATATATATATATATATATATATATATATATATATATATATATAGTTGAGGTAGAATACTTTAAGACCAACTTTTAGTCTTTTAAATTCTAGCCCTTGGATCTATTTTATTACTAATGGCCTTTGGATCTAACACTATTCCACCTACCATCACCTACCCCACCAACCACCACCTACCACCATAATCTCAACCCTACATCTCTCAATCCAATGGCTAAAAACTCAATAGCACAACTCTATTGGTGCTTTTGAGAGTATTCTAGCTCAACTCTATATATATATATATAGAGTAGAGCTCTGTGCTTTTAAAAGCACAGAGCTCAGTGCTTGTGATTTTATCACCATTGGATTACTCTTGCCTCGAGATTCGTGCGTTGTTAGTGAGGCAAGCTAAACGGGTGTAAGGAGACGGCGTTACTCTCTCTATCTCAGCACGTGAACTTCCTCTCTCTCTCTCGCTCTCTCTCTCTGGTGCTCTCTGGCAGATCCGCCCATGCCTCCCCCTCTCTCCACGCTACCTCTTCCTCTCTCCCTCTCTCCATGGTTGATAAATAGTACTGCTTTGAACAAATACATTCTTTTTTCATCTCGTGAAGACATTCCCAACCTTCCATTTCCGAGGCCCATATATTATCCAAGTACTGTGAGTAAACTTCTTTGATATGCACAACAGGCTCCACCAGAGCTAATTAGGGGTTGTTTGGGACATGCAATAAGAACAGTAAATTATTGATAATTCATACCAATACGGCAGTGGAAAATGCAATAAAACCTTCTTTGTGTGCATGTCTATTTATCTCTCTCAAAATTAAAATTTACTTTAATAAATTTATTCAGAAAAAAGTTACAAAAAGAAAATCGAGTAGCATACTATTTAAATCTCTGAAAAATAAAAATGATATATACAAAATTTTATTTAAATTAAAAATATATTATATAAAAATATAATGACATTAAAAAATGGCGCGCGCTAAAGGAGGGCGTCCGGGATCGGAGGGAAGGGGGCCGCCGGAGTCGGAGAAGGAGACCTTTATATCCTCGCCAGGGATCAATTTTGTAGCGCATAGGGTTGATGGAGCTCGCTTCGCGAGGATCAACTCTGTAGTGTGGATAGACCATGGAGAGAGAGGGAGAGAGGAAGAGGTAGCGTGGAGAGAGGGGAAGCATGGGCGGATCTACCGAGAGCACCAGCGAGAAAGAAAGAAAGAGAGAGAGAGAGAGAGGAAGTTCACGCGCTGAGACAGAGAGAGTAACGCCGTCTCCTTACACCGGTTAGCTTGCCTCACTAACAATGCACGGATCTCGAGGCGAGAGCAATCCAATGGTGATAAAATCACAAGCACCGTAGCTCTGTGCTTTTAAAAGCACAGAGCTCTACTATATATATATATATATATATATATAGAGTCCGGCTGCTATGCTATCAATAGCACGGAGGTCTCCGTGCTACCAAGTTTTCCACCGTTAGATTCACCCCTTTGATGATTTTCACCCGTTAGATCATACTATTCAACCAACCACCCACTTAACCCTAGGGGGCCCACATCATCCTAACCGCACATCTCTCAATCCAACGGCTAAAAACTTGGTAGCACCAATGACTTGGTGCTATTAATAGCATAGTAGCCTAGTTCTATATATATATATATATATAGAGTTGAACTAGAATACTATCGGTAGTAAAACGGTCGTTTTACTACCGATTTGTTTTCGATGATAGAGCTTCCAAATTGACGATCGACTCCGTTGAACATGATCTATATCATTTGAAGTGTTTAGAAATCAAATTTCAAATCTTTTTTTCATTTGCCTAATGATCAAACGGTTTCAAAATTTATAATTTTAATGGTCGATAAGAGGCGTTTTCTCGTTTAACGGCGTAAAGATATCCAAATCAATTGAATTTTTGTTAGAAAATTCTTTAAACTATTTAAAACAAGATCTATACTCTTGATCTTGATTACAAGACTCCTATCATCATTTTTTAAAGAGTATTCATTTTCACTGTTCATTTTTATGTCCACTTGATGGATAAAAGAACAATATCGAAAGTGCGTGAAATTTGATTTCTATGTAGTTTAAATTGTTTAGATCATATTTAACGGAGCCGATCATCAATTTGGAAGCTCTATCATCGAAAACAAATCGGTAGTAAAACGACCGTTTTACTACCGATAGTATTCTAGTTCAACTCTATATATATATATATATATATATATATATATATATATATATATATATATATATATATATATATATATATATAGGGTCCCTACTATACTATTATGTGTACGATCGCCTCGTACTCATAAATTGTTTTCGATAATTGAGCTTTCGAATCGACGATCTACACCGTTAAACGTTATTTACAACATTTAAAACTTGTAGAAATAAAGTTTTATAAATTTTCGACATCATTTACCTTACGATCAAGATGTCACAAATTTGACAATTTTTAACGATCGGTATGGGATACTTGCTAGTTTAACGGTGTAAAAGAATCGGAATTTGTTGAATTTTTGATAGAAAATTCTATTCACTACATAGATAAAGATCAATAACTCTGATCTTGAATTGAAGGATCCGATCATTCTTTTTAGGACGTCGTTCGATTTTGGCCGTTCATTTTTTGCCCACTTGATGGACTTTATTATGATTTGAAAACTTGGTAGCACCAAATGCATGGTGCTTATCGATAGTATCTCGTAGGACTCTATAGAACTAGGCTACTATTAATAGCACCAAGTCATTGGTGCTACCAAGTTTTTGACCATTAGATTGAGAGATGTGTGGTTAGGATGATGTGGGCCCCCAAGGATTAAGTAAGCGGTTGGTTGAATAGTATGATCTAACGGGTGAAAATCATCAAAGGGGTGAATCTAACGGCGGAAAACTTGGTAGCACCAAATGCATGGTGCTATCGATAGTATCCCAGCCGGACTATATATATATATATATATATATATATATATATATATATATATATATATATATATATATATATATATATATATATATATAGTATATGCTATCTTATCAATAGCACGAAGCACTCGGTGCTACCAAGTTTTTCACTGTTAGATCCACCCTTTGATGATTTTCACCCGTTAGATCATACTATTCAACCAACTACCCACTTAACCCTAGGAGGCCCACATCACATCCTAACCGCACATCTCTCAATCTAACGGCCAAAAACAATTACTTGGTGCTATTAATAGCATAGTAGCCTAGTTATATATATATATATATATATATATATATATATAAAAGAGAATAGTAAGTATAATTTTTATTAAATTTAAGTTTAAGTAGAATTTTTAAAAAATTTATAAATTTATTATAATAAATTATTTTTATTAATTGTTCCCACTCCTATTCTTATTTTAAAATTTTAAAATTTAAAAATTAAAATTTTTAAATTTCATAATTTATAATTTCAAAATTAAAGTTTATAATTATAAATTTTAAATTTAAATTTAAATATTTTAAAATTTTGAAATTTAAAAATTTGATATTTTATATTTTCAAATTTAAATTTGATATTAAATTTAAAGTTTGAAATTTAAAATTTAAATTTAAATTTAAAGATTTTAAATTTCAAATTTTAGAATTTCAAAGTTAAAATATTAAATTTAAAATATTTAAAAATTCAATTTTAAAAATATTAAGAGAGTTATATCATTATTTTTTATTTTTAAAAATTCACTATTTTTCTTATTCCATCTTACCTAGCCAAACGTTATTTTTTTATTCCCCGAAATAACCCAATTTTAATTCAAACGTAAAATTGATTTAATCCCCACTTATTCCTCAATTTATACATATTTCTGAAATAGTCATTTTTTATTTATTCCCGAACCAAACGATACCTTAATTTATATATATTTATGAAATAGCTGCTTTTTGTTTATTTTCGAACAAAACGATACGTAAGATTTGGTAGAATATCTTTTTTTCGGTCTGCTAATTTGGTGTCTAGGGTTTTTGATTATGCGATTAAAGAAAGAGGCAACTAAAGAGAGTTGCTTACTGCTAAAAGCAAGATGCCCCACTAGTTTGATTTTTTTGAGCACTAGCCCTTACTTTCAGTCATTGATTCAAGAACGAATACCGAAACAAGGAACTGTTTTGGCTGTCTGCTAGCTAGTGGCATTAGCGTCTGAGGCTGGTGCTTAGAGCAGAGCGAAGGCCAGTGGGGACAGACTTTCTATAGACTAGTAGATATATATTGATCAGTATATATAATAGACTACTCTAGCTAGCAGGGATCTGTCAACCATCGTATGTATAAAACAAGGGAAAGATATCAACCAACACACATCAACAAGTACCGATTGAAGAGCTGCACTGGCCCTTATGCTGGGATCTTCTCGAAAAGGACGCTGCCCGTGATCCAATTGTTGAGACCATTGAAAATAGTGTTCATGGAATCCTTTATCCTCGCTCAGGGGCTGAAATGATATTTAACTATTTAACCGGTATTAATATGCAATTTTTCAAGATGTACGTACGTCGCCAAAGGAATCTAACTTTATCTGCAGAGTGATGATATGATTCGTTTGCAGGGATTGATTTGAGTGCTGCAGGGGAAAAGTTGATTTGACATTTCAAAAGTATATACGTATATATAATTACTTTATACATCTACGTATAACTATACTTTGTATATACATACATGCATGCAATATTAATTAAGAGGCTTAATTACATTATACAACAGTGTACTTTAGAGCTTTTTTTTTTTAAATTTTTTCATTGCACTAAATCTTTTCAAAAACAAGATGACATTTACATGTTCATACATTACAATGAATATATATATCTATAATTTTATATAAAATCTTGCAGTTCTGCTAAACATGCGATTTACTGTTAATAGTGTATATATTCAAAATAATTTGACAAAAAAAATGTTTATTTATATTTATGTAAAAAATGTTGAAAGTAATTTCACAAAATTTTAAAAGAATCTATTTTAGAGGCTTATTATACTTTCTTTCGTTTTTTTACTATCTAATCACTTGTTGTTCAATACAGTTGTTAATTAGTTTTGTTTATAATAGCTTCCAGCCTATATATATATATATATATATATAGTTGAGCTATAATACTCTCAAAAATACCAAGAGTTTGTAACCATTTGTTGGAGAGATATAAAAATGAGATGATGGCGGTAGATGGTGAGTGGAATAGTGTTTGATACAATGGATATTAGTAATTGGGGAATAGATCCAAGAGTTAGAAACTTAGAAGCACCAATGGGTTGGTGCTTCTAAAAGTATCTAGCTCATATATATATATATATATATATATATATATATATATATATATATATAGAGTAGGGATACTATACTATTATGAGTAGTAGAGCCCTACTACTCATAAGTTGTTTTCGATGATAGAGCTTCCGAATCGACGATCCACTCCGTTAAATATGATCTAGAGTATTTAAAACTTCTAGAAAATAAATTTCGTAATTTTTCGAGATCATTTACCTTATGATCAAAAGCTCACAAAATTGACAATTTTTAACGGCCGATATGAAATACTTGGTAGTTTAACGGTGTAAAAGAATTGAAATAGGTTGAATTTTTGATAGAAAATTCTATTCACTACCTAGATAAAGATCAATAACTCCGATCTTAAATTGAAGGATCCGATCATCTATTTTTAGGACGTCGTTCGATTTGGCCGTTCATTTTATGCCCATTTGATGGACTTTATTATGATTTTGAAAAATTACGAAATTTATTTTTTAGAAGTTTTAAATACTCTAGATCATATTTAACGGAGTGGATCGTCGATTCGGAAGCTCTATCATCGAAAACAACTTACGAGTAGTAGGGCTCTACTCATAATAATAGTATAGTAGCCCTACTATATATATATATATATATATATATATATATATATATATATATATGCTACTAAGCTATTAATAGCACCAAGTCATTGGTGCTACCAAGTTTTTAGCCGTTAGATTGAGAGTTGTGCGGTTAGGATGATGTGGATCCTTTAGGATTGAGTAGGTGGTTGGTTGAATAGTATGATCTAACGGGTGAAAATCATTAAAGGGGTGGATCTAACGACGGAAAACATGGTAGCACCAAATGCATGGTGCTATCGATAGTATCTCAAAGGTCTCTCTCTCTCTCTCTCTCTCTCTCTCTCTCTCTCTATATATATATATATATATATATATATATATATATATATATATATATATATAATTGAGCTAGGATACTTTTAGAAGCACCAACCCTTTAATATTTTTAGGTTTCTATCCCTTGGATCTACTCCTTGATTACTAATAGCTTTTGAATCTAACACTATTTCACCTACCACCACCTACCATCACCTATCACTTTAAAAAACTTCAAATACCTCATATCCAATTTTATTGATCGTTGATTTGAACATTCTAAAATTAAAAATAAGATTATATATATTATTGAAGTCCATAGTATAATTCTCTCTCTCTCTCTCTCTCTCTCTCTCTCTCTCTCTCTCTCTCTCTCTCTCTATATATATATATATATATATATATATATATATATATATATATATATATATATAAGCTAGAATACTATCGATAGCAAACGGGTTCCGTTGTCACCTATTTGTTTTCGATGATGGAGCCTCCAAATCGACGATCGGCACCGTTGAACATGGTCTATACCACTTAAAGTGTTTAGAAATCAAATTTCATACGTTTCCGATATTGTTCTCTTATCCATTAAGTGGACACAAAAATGAACAGCTGAAAATGAATATTCTTTAAATGATGATATGAGTTTTGTAATTAAGATCAAGAGTATATGTAAAGAAGTGAATTCTCAAAATCCGAGGGTTGTACTTCGTCCATAATCGATTAATTGTCGAGTGGGTATACTTCGGAAAAGCCGAAGATGTCTAAAACCTAAAAAATGCATTGAAGTTAGAATCCAAGAGAGCAAATAGTGCAGAAATCTGCACTTGGCAGATTCAGCTCTCGGGGACCGGTCCCTGGTATGAGAGACCGGTTCCCGTAAACTGGCTGCGTAGGAAAAACCCTCTGCACACCGTTATTGCTCTCGGGGACCGGTTCCTAGCGCGAGGGACCGATTCCGAGGGTTGTACTTTGTCCAGAATCGACTAATTGTCAAGTGGGTATACTTCGGAAAAGTCGAAGATGTCTAAAACCAAAAAAATGCATTGGAGTTAGAATCCACGAGAGCAAATAGTGCAGAAATCTGCACTTGGCAGATTCAGCTCTCGGGGATCGGTCCCTGATATGAGAGACCGGTTCCCATAAACTGGCTGCGTAGGAAAAACCCTCTGCGCACCATTATTGCTCTCGGGGACCGATTCCTAGCACGAGAGACCAGTTCCCGTAGGTGGTATATGCGGCAGGTAGCCTCTGCGCGCATGAGAAGCTCTCGGGGAAGGTCTCTGGTGGACGGACCGATCTCTCGGGGACCGGACCCTCAAGGGCAGACCGTTTCCCGTAAGGTCCTGCGAGAGCACTGCTCTCGGGGACCGGTCCCTGGTGGGAGGGACTGGTCCCTGTACGCGAAGAGGGCTGGCAGAGAGCCTCTGCCTGCGTGAGATGCTCTCGGGGACCGGTCCTCCCGTAGAGGAACCGATCCCCGAGCACGAAAAGAGCCCAGTCTGGGCAGTGTGAAGGATGCAAAGTTGAGGGGCTTGACTGCAATTTGCCATTAATTAAAGAGTATAAAGAGCAAAGAGCTCTCTCTACCTCTCTTATTTTCCCTATCACTCTCAATTCTCTCCCTCCCTCTCTCTCTAGAAAAGAAGAAGGAAAAGAAGAAGAGAAGAAGATGAAGAAGAAGAAGAAGGAGAAGAGCTTGGAGGAGATCATCTCCATTGTCTTCCTCTCTTCCTCTTCCTTGCATTGGAGTAGCTTAAAGAGGTAAGCTTCTCAACCCTAATGGTAGAACCTAGGGTTTTGAGTTTGTTGCTTTAGAAATAGGTCAAATGGACCTCTAGCATGCTTCCAAATGGGTTGATGCTAGAATCTAGGGTTTTGTTGGAGAGGTATTGCATAAATCCAACCCTAGGGCTCCAAATTGAGATTTTTCTAAATTAAGAGGTTTGATCTCAATTGATGGCCTCTTAACCTAATTAATAGGTGTCTAAACGCGTGGGCGAAGTCGGATTTACGATTCGGCGAGCCATCGGAAAGATATCGGCAAAATAAGGCCGGCGGGCTTCGTTTCGACCTAAGCGGCGAGAAGACTTCGAAGTAAGTGCCGAGAATCATCCTTAGGACCTCCACAACGCAAAACTTCTTTGAAAGGTGGGGTGTGTCATCCCGAAGCAACCGAGCTCTTTATTATGTCTTAGAACATTATATAATTTCATCGTTTGCATATGCATTGTAGGATTGCATGTTAGTCCATTTTCCTTATGTTTTCTTAATATTAACCTAGTGTGAATAGAATACTTGGTGATTTGGATAGGTAAGAATTGGGTCTAACATTAGATCCTAGAGTGGTAAAGGAAAGAGATGAACATGGTGATTGTTTGGTGTCATAACAAGTGGCATATAATCGATAAGTGAACAAAACGAGTGGCATTAATGTAGTGTATATGACACTAGAGGTTTGTGAACTTAGAGATAGGTGGATTTCCTAGTAAATGACTCGTGAACAAAGAACTTAGTATAGCTAAGTACTAATACATGATTGTCGGAATAGGTGAGTTGAGAGAGTTGTTGGCCCTAGTTTGTAGGGTGTCCTCACGTAGAGAGGATATATCAAGCTCACGGTCTATTATTGGGGTGGTATAGCCATCTGGGGTGGTATAGCCATCCATGTCGTCGAGTACTTCGGAGTGTCGAGCGATCGGGACATAGTTGTTGTCCACAAACAGTCCAGGAGTTCGAGAGCGTGTTGAGTCTCCGTACCCTACGGGATGGATATGTGAGGCGTAGGCGAACCGAAAGGATTCGCCAAAAATTGGGTAAATGAAAAGATAACATTGTCATTGAACATTTGTTTATTGGACATGGATTGAACATAGTAGCATGATAGTAAAACCTTATTAAACGATGCATGCATTCATTATCCATGATTATGGGTATAATAGTATAGTTTTCCTATTATGTCTTTTATTGTTTTAGATATCTATCTATCTATCTATTTGTTGTTACTTTGCCCACTCGGATCTAGTGGGAGATCGGCGGAGTCGGCGGCTGAGCCCACTAAAAATTATGAAAAATAGTTCTCACCCCACTTCATTACAGGATCGAGTGTGGGCGCGACAGGCGAGGATCGCGGCAAAGGTATAGCGCCCGAGTAGTAGTAGATTAGCAGCTTTCCTTTTATGCATTAGAGTACCATTTTGTATCTAAATGCTTATATTTTGTTGGGAGAGCTATGATGTATTTGAGAACAAACATGTATTCATTTTGGAAAACGAATGTAAATATAAAAGAATGCAAATGTGATGTAATAGATAGATGTATCTCTTTTTATTTCACTCGTATTGTACTTGTGAATTACTTGCTCTTTTATGTTGGCACCGGTTGTCCCCGTTGATTATGTATGTATCGAATTTAATATCCTGGGTGAATTTTCGTATACAATCTCGTTGTTGAGCCTTGGGCGGACAAGAAAAGTGTTGTTCGTCCGGCGTTTGTTTGACGCGCCTGAACCGAACCAAATTGGAAGCGGTTCGGGGTGTGACAATATAGATCTTGATTTAAATAGTTTAAAGAATTTTCGAACAAAAAATCAATTGATTTGGATATTTGTACGCCGTTAAACGAGAAAACGTCTCATATTGACCATTAAAATTACAAATTTTGAAACCCTTTGATTATTAGGCAAATGATATCGAAAAGATTTGAAATTTGATTTTTAAACACTTCAAGTGGTATAGATCATGTTCAACGGTGCTGATCGTCAATTTGGAGGCTCCATTATCGAAAACAAATGGGTGGTAATGGAGCCCGTTTGCTATCGATAGTATTCTAGATCAACTCTCTTCTCTCTCTCTCTCTCTCTCTCTCTATATATATATATATATATATATATATCTCTCTCTATATATATATATATATAGAGAGAGAGAGAGAGAGAGAGAGAATAGAATACTTTTAAGCACCAAACTCTTGGTCTTAAGTTTTTAGCCTTGGATCTACTCCTCAATTAATAATAATCTTTAGATCAAATACTATTCCACCTACCACCACCTACCACCATCATCTCAACCCCACATCTCTCCATCCAATGGTTAAAAACTCAAAAGCCACCCTTTTGGTCTTTTGAAATCTCTCTCTCTCTCTCTCTCTCTCTCTATATATATATATATATATATATATATATATATATATATAGGCCCATTTGCAATATTTTTTTTTATTTTGTGGATACCGACAAAATAAAGCATGCATTTCATTGGTTGTTGAAAGTATGGAAGTTAACAGGCGTTTGTGCGTGATTTGGAGCATGCAGTAATATGTACAAACAAATTTTATGCATTTATTGTAAAGAGTTTTTTTTTTTTTTTTTTTTTTTTTGGCAGTAATATGTACAAATTTTATGCAGTAATATGTACTAACAAATACCCTTTCTAATCCTGAGATGGCAGCCTTCAAACTCAAGCAGCTTGTGAAGGAGCGGGACATACTACTCGAGTCGTAAAGCATTTTTTTTTCCAGGGATCGATTCTTTCACACTTGTAATTCACTTAATCAATGAATAAAAAAGATAACGTGCTACCTTTCTCTCTAAAAGGAAAAAACAAATTTTATGCATTTGTCCTTTTAACTTATTATAATTAGCTTTACATAAGGTAATAAATTTTACATATATTATTCTAAATTTTAGAAGCTTGCGAGTATGTTAATTTCTTGTTATCACTTGACCGGCTATCATCAGTTAATCCATAATTTTTCACCAAAAACTTGTGACCTGCATTTGATAATAATCATTTAAATATAAATATTTCTCTTTATAATTTAAATATAAATATGTAGGATAAAGAACTTGATTTGTCATGTTATTTTTATCCTTGACCATCACATCTAGGGGTGTAAAACGGGCCGAGCGATACGTGGGCTGCCCGGTCCGACACGGCCTCGGCCCGGCCTACAGCATGGCACGGGTACTGTAGCACCAGTGCCGGGCCGACCCGGCCTGAGTCTCCAGGCCGTGCTGGGCCGCTCATCTGTGGCCCGACGGCCCGGCCCGGCACGGCACGGCCCGAAACGGGCCTGGGCCGTGCCGGCCCAAGATAAGGCGGGCGGCCCGGCCTATTTGGGCCGTGCCAGCCGGGCCAGCACGGCTTGGGCCTCTAAGGCCCAAGGCAACTGGGGCATTAGCTCCTGGGCCTTGGTGCCTTAGTTCCTAGGGATGAAGGAAGCACTCTTCCTCCCCAGGAACTCTCTTCCCAAGGTCCAACCTTGGGAAGAGAGGCGCCTATGGCACTTCCTCCCACGTCCCCGACGCCGAACCCCGAGGCCCCCACGACACCCCCCTGTGGCCCTCGCTCCGGCACCGACACCCAATCCAAGGCGCGACCTGTCTGGTCGTCCCCCTTCGCCTCCCCCACCTCCTCCCCTGGCTCCCCTACCTCCTCCTCGGCCACCTCCTCCAAGATCCCCTCCACCGAGACCCCCTCCTGGGCCACCTCCTCCGAGATCCCCTCTACCGAGACCCCCTCCTCAGAAACCCCGCGCCTCTCTTAATTTTTTTTTTCAAAAAAAAAAATATAAATTTATTTTTTAAAAAATTAAATATTGACTAAATTACAATTATTTTTATAAATTTTTAAATAATTTAATCAAATTTAAACTAAAAATTTTTAAAAAATTAAAAACTAAATATTTTAATAGGTCGGCCCGAAGCACGGCCCGTGCCTTTCGGGCCGAAGGGCCGTGCCGGGCTAGAGGCTAGGCAGCTTGGGCCCGGCCGGCACGGCCCGAAAGTGAAGCCGGGCCGGCCACTAGCCCGTTTCAGCCCGAAAAATGTGGGCCGTCATCAGAATCATGTTTGACTATTTTTTAATAAGAGTAGCAGAGAATAGTGCGGAGCAACTAGTAATATTTCCCTTTCACAAGAATAAATAATTTGTCAAATTTAACTATATTTGACCTAACTAACATATGTACATAGGATAAAATGCTTTACTCTTTGGTTATTCTGTTACCAAACTCATATACATAATATATAATATATAACAAAGGATAAAATATGGTCGAAAAAGTTTATTGAGTGAAATTAAAAAAATTACAAACATCTAAATTAAGATTTGGTAGAATATTTTTTTTTTGAAAAATAATTTAAGAGAAATGCTCCTATGCACCAAAAAGATCTCGGTCCTTAAATTTTATAAAATAAATGGTGGAGATGATTTTTAGTTAAGAGAGTGGACTGGCTTATGTTGTCTTAGGTACCAATCACCCTCTTATCAAGAGCAAACTATTTCCTCATATGTAAATTAGTATGAAATTTTTTTTTGTAAATTTTTATTTTCATTTCCATAATGCCCCTCTAGTAATTATAAAATATCTCATTCTATTTTTAGAAAGTTTTCACACACACATCTTCCTCCGAAGCTTTTTTTTTTTTTTTTTTTTTTTTTGAAAGAGAAATCCATGTCCATTGCTTAATAGCTAAATTACACTTAAAATCTTTAAGTCATAGATCATTTTTTTTTTAAGTCATAGAACATTTTTTTCCATCTTACTGTTCTATCTTTTAAATTTTCCATCAACAGCATCCCATCTTCCTCCAAACCCCATTTTTATTTTTAGGTTTAGAGTGAAATTCATGTCCATTTTACTTCAAATTTTGAACTAATATCTAATCTATATATAAACTAAATCTAAATTTAACAAAACAGTTAACAAAATTTATTTGTTTAATTAACTATAATATAAACTAAATATAAATTTAAAATTTAATTTTAATCAATATTTTTTAACTTTAATATTGTTTTTGCTATCGAATGAACAATTTGAATTTAATTGGCTTTAATTTAAATAAATAATAAAAATTATGTTTATAAATACATCATAATTTACAATTTAAAATAAATTAATATATTTAAAATTTTGTGTCATTTTAATATCAAATTAACAATTTGAATTGAAATATACTATTCATTTAAACATAAATTTTTTGTTCTGAAAATAAAAATAAAAATTAAATTTGAATTTAATGTACACAATTATAAAGTTTAAGCTCAAATTGAATTTTAAATTCAATTTTATAAAGGGTTATTACTTATCAAATTAGCACTATCTAATTTAGTAAGTAATAAAATTAAAATAAATATTTGTGTAGGGTTAGTCAAATTTGGCAATTAGTTTAATTTTATTTATTTTTTCATATTATCCTTACGAATAGTAATCTGTTGAGCAGGTAACTACTATGCAAGAGTCAATCTCGCCCTTAAAATATGAATGACTAGATTTAATTTAGCCAGTGTATTGAAGCATTGCTCCGTACTTTAAAACATTGAACAGACTAATATGAAATTTAACTACTTAAATGGTATTAATATGCAATTTTTCAAGATGTACGTCGTCAAAGGAGTGATATGACTCGTTTGCAGGCGTTAATTTGACTGCGGGCAAAAGTTCATTTGCCATTTAAACAGTATATACGTATAATACTTTATACATCTACGTATAATTATACCTTGTATATACATACATGCATGCAATATTAATTAAGAGGATTAATTACATTATACAACATTGAAATATAGATTTCTTTTTTTTCGTTGTACTAAATCTTTTCAAAAACAAGATGACATTTACATGTTCATACATTAATTACAACGTATATATCTATAATTTATATAAAATCTCGTAGCTCCGTTAAAAATATGGTTTACTGGTAATTAATAGAGTATATATTTGGAATAATTTGACAAAAAAATGTTCATTTATAATAGTGTAAAAAAAGTTGAAAATAATTTCACAGAATTTTTAAAGAATCTATTTTAGAGGCTTTTAATATACTTTCTTTCTTTTTTACTGTCTAATCACTTCTTGTTGAATTAATACAACTGTTAATTAGTTTTTGTTTATAATAGCATATATAAAAATTGACAGAAATTATTAAAAGACAATAAATAGTATAAGATAGTAAATAAAAGTAAATTTAAAATAGAATAGTGTAGAGACTGATAAAAAAAATCTGTACAATAATGTCTTTTAAAACAAAATAAGCATAGTATAGCAAACAAAAAAACTAAAGCTTAATGTAGTAGTATGCAATTATTGACTCTTGAAAAATATATTACTGTAATTATGGAGATATAGTCATATAGATTAATTAATTAGATATATTTATAGACAATATTTACTAATAAGTCATCGTGATCTTATGTATGTAATATGCAATAAATGTAGGGTAAAAATGTATATCACCTCAACAATTAATATAAATATTATGTTAATATGAAATTTTTTTTTTTAACCTACCACAAAGCTAGGTGGCGATAGCGACATCAGGATGTGGTTAGACATCTAGACCGGTGAAACCACTCTACGCACTCTCTTTCCAGATATTTTTTATCATATCAGCCACAAGGAGGCTAGGGTGGACCAATCTTTGGAACCCGAACTAGTGGCGGTGGCGCTACATATGCAGGGGCGCTGGGGGGCACCCCTCAGTGGCATGTCACAGACAAGTGACTCTACTTAAGGTACTCCGGCTCATCAGCCCAAGCCACAACTCGAATATGATCAAATGGCGATGGACCTCAAATCAACAGTTCTCCGTCATATTCCTTTGCCAGTTCCTCACGGATGACGGTGTACGGGATATATCAAGTTTATTTATCTGGAAACTTAACATTCCGGTCAAAGTTGAAGTCTTTTTATGGCTGCTCCTGCGGAAAAGAATTTCGACCGCCGACATACTTCACAAATGCAATTGGCTTGCGAAACAACTTTTAGTTTTCTGTGCCGCCATCCTGGAAAGCTGTGATCACCTAATGACCTCCTGTGTGTTCGTTCGATATATACTCTTCTACGTGGAAGGTCCGGGAGACCTGATATTGCCCTCGAAGGAGGCGAATGAACTGTGGACAAGATTGCTCTGTTTACTAGACGGCCAGAGGAGATTAGAAACCTTAACTCTACTAACAGCTATTTGGTGGGTCGTTTAGACTGAGAAGAATGATATTCTTTTCCGAACGAAGCTCCCCAACCATACCTGAGCACTTGATCGAGTGAAATTCTTGGTGTCAGATTGGAACACGTGCCTCTAACCGTCTTGCCTCGGTTTTGTTCCTCTGCTGACTTATTTTACTATTCCCAATTACTTTTTTTTTGTTTTTTATTTTATTTTCTTTCTTCTTCCCTTTCGGAGGCTCTGACCACTTTTATTTTGTAAGTCTAATTCATTCTTCTAATGAATGAAGCAAATAGCTTGCTATTTTTTTTCTCAAAAAACAAATTCCGCAGGCAGGCTTGTTTGACCGGTAATTTTATGGAAGACTGTTGATATAGCATTGTTTAGAAAGAGAGCGTTGTTAAATGAGAGACAGACATCAGGAGGAGATCGTGAATAGACTTGTAGACTACAAGGATGAAAGATCAGCATTCAGATGAAGCTACTGCAACATTTCTCTCTTTCGAATTGAACTAGTAAATGAATAAAAGAAAACAAAACAGGTAATTCGGAAATCAATATCACTAGTTGAGATAAATTCAACTATATTGCCTGGTTTCACAGAGATCTTAAATTCAACTATATTCTCTCTACTTATTTTATGCTATAATTCTGAATTTGAAACAGCCAACAACTAATCCAAGAACACTTCCATTCTCTCTACTTAATGATATGACAGGAACATTTGGGTCCTGCGCTAACCATCAACTAAATAGAAAAAAAGAATAAGCAATGTCATAAGATTATAAAGTAATGTAACAGAAGATGATAAAGAGTGATAATAAATGCAAAATGCTAACAAAATTTGAAGAGCAAAGATATATTATAGAGCTATACACACAACCAACCCCTCCAAAAACTCGACACTTGAAACCTCTAATTGTTCTAAGCTGAATAACTCCCTTGTCCATGATGATCGATCATAAAGTCGCATATTTACTAAATCCTAAAGTACAAAAATTATATGGCACGCACTGCACAATGAGATGAGATAGTAGGATCATCGCCATCCATCGGGGTCCCCTCGCTTTGAGCCTTAAAGCAAGGCCGGTAGTGATCTCGTCTCACCTGCGAGGTGAGGTGCATCCCGTATAATATTTTTCCGACCTAATGCAGCAAACATATGCTGCAGACTTTGCATAACACGCTAGATGCTATAGAAAGAGACAGAAGGGATATATATACATACAGGAAGGAGAAGTGAATGGAAGTGCTTTTTTTTACTAGGAGAGATTCAAAGAAGCTTATTCTGTGCCACTGCTTGGCATAGCTCATCTTCATAGAACAAAACTCTTCTATTGGGAGCCACAGCCTTAAAAACCGGTCTTGGCAATCCTGGCGGCATCATGCGCCTGGACGACTCCTGAAACAGGACAGCCGCGATTTGCTTGTAATCCATCAAATGGACGCGAGGAGGGCGTGCGCCGTGCCTCGGAGCCTTTGGGGCGCAAGGGCTTGCTCCCCATGCACCCTTCCCATTTCTCTTGCTGAAATATAGAATTTTAGTTAGAACTTAATCTAGTAAAACTTCTGCCGGGAAAAGAAAACCAACTTTTCTTTTTTGCTTTTGCGAAAGAGTGATGCCTTTTCTGTCTTCTGCAACTTCTGCTCACTTCTCAACTTCTCAGGGTCAAACTAACCTCGCACTACAGTTCCATAATGCCACAGTTCTTGAACATACACCATTCAAAAACTGCGCAACATGGTCAAGCTAATTAAGAAGGAGCCTAAAGCCAGAAACAAAAAAGGAGAATTTCCATTTTTATAATTAGTTTTTCTTTTTTTCTTTCGTTCCCTATTTTTTACAGAAAGGCGACAACATTAATATATTTTTCATGAGTGAAACTTTCATGTGTCTGCTGTCATTACCTAACAAAAGGCCAATGATCGGTTGGCAGAGGTGTCTTTGTATTCAGCATCTCCTGTCTAGACCGATCCGGAGTTGTGAAGTTGAAATGGAGTTGCCTTGCCAGAATAACCTGGTTTGGGTTTTTTTTGATTAGTTTTTTTTTCCCTCTGTAGCCCTTACAAGCCACACTTATGCTCAAAGTCATCAGCTAATCGAGAACAGATCAAAGATCACCAATCTCTTCGAAAATCACATAAGCAAAAGAGTTATATCACATAACCAATTAAATAGTTTAACATAGTTTTCACAACAAGATAATAAAATGTTCTACAAAAAGGACACAGGATAAGGAAAAGAGAAGCCAAAGAGTCTCAAGAAACCATATGCTTTCTATCATAATCAAAAACACACATTCTATAACAGCATCAAATATCACAAAAATGAGCTGCTGTTGATATACAAAGAAGCTGCCTAGGTTGTGGTTACTGTAACCTTGTAAGGGAGTAATTTGCACAATAGAAACAAAATCAAAACCAAAATCTACTTATAATTCAACCCACAGATGGAAAAAGGGTTAATTAGGACATAATAACTGGCCAAGTTTAAGGCCCTGACGACGGCGTCTTGTAATAAATGCGTAGGCAACCTTCGCTGAGGCGCACTGCTCACACTGCTAGGCCCAACTCTAGACCAATGAAAGCACCTAAACCAGGCAGTAGGCACACTGAAGGCACACTTTGAAAACTATGTTATCCAGTCTAGTTGGAGATATGCCACATCATACAAAGGGTCAATAAGTTTTGTTTGCGTGTATTGTTCACTCTGATACTAAATGTAGGAGTGAATCTATTGGACAACATTTGTCTATATGTGCCAATAAGTTATAGTTTTACTAATAACTATGATCTTATTTTTCTAGAAGTTTGTGTATAAGCACACCCATCTTTCCCACCCGTGTGCCTCTTTGTACCTTATGACTTACACGTAGATTCCTCCAGCCCTCGCACCTTGGGCAATTTAAAACTATAGATTTGTCAAGATTAGTCTACTCAGTAATAATTCAGCTGAACACGTAAGCTTATAGTGATGCATGTGATATATGTACCAAACTAATGACCAAAGAAACCAAAAGAGCCATATAGCTAGTTTTATTACGATATATGTACCAAACTCGAGCTATCAAGCAGCAGTTGTCTTTCAAAGAAAAGAGGTCCGATAGTCAATATTATAGCTAAAACAGGGATTTTACACAAGTTGTGAACTTAATACTTTCCAGCATGATTTATTAATGAGAGCAATGAGAGGTGATCACTTACAGCCATTCGAATTCTCTGAGAAACATGAAAAACAGCCCTCAGCTGGTCATGGTGCAAGTGGCAAAGGATTTTAACCTCCGAATAAAGATCACGAGACAAAAACATCATTATAAACACATGTATATAATAGTAAACGAAAAAAATAAAAATTAAAAACTTTTGTTATAACAAAGTGTCTATTTGGTCTTGCTTCTAGAACAGCTCTTTTCTAGAGATCAGACTGTTCTAGAAACTAGGTGTCCGACCAACAAAGTAAGTCTGGAGCATTTGCTCTGGCTCTAAAGTAAAATGATCTTTGTAAACTAATGCAAATACTCCGATTCATAGCTTTAGCTAGAGCTATATCAAGAGACCATTGAGCTGAAGTTAATGGAAGTTATTTATGAATCTTCCAATAATTCAATTCAAACAACACTTCTGCAAAGCTCTAGCCAGACCAAACAAACACCCTATTATAGACAATGTGTTTCTTGATCATACCAGAAGGTCCAAAGGAAGAGATTCAAATCTCGACGGACTGTCAAATTCGTCGACTTGAGGCGTCTTTGGTGTTTTGGGCATTTTCTGCGGCGTAATTGCTGGCATTTTCTGTGGCGTAATTCCATCAACTATTGGTTGAAAACTGGTCCTGATGGGAGAAGAAATCGGCGTCATATTGTGAACAACTGCCTCATCTTGAGGCAGAATATCTATTTCTGCCTCCTCCGAATCCAACAAAATCCTTTTCTTGCCGATATCCGTGCAAGTTCTGCTTGAGGTCCGGGTATAACGAATCTGAGCAAGTGCGCCAGGTTTCAAGTACTTGCTCCTTGCATTCTTCACTCGCTTCTTTTGTTTGAAAGCCATTGACACCAAACTCATAGGAAAATAACAGAAGCTGGGAAATTAAATAGTGGTGCAGCTTCCCAGAACTGGTCTCTTCTACCCCATTTTGCCTATGAGCTTCAGTTTAGGGAAAGACCAAAAAAGAAGAGAAAGAAAAATCCACATCAGTCAACCTATTTCTCAATTATCTACTAAAAGAAACCTAGATTTGCAAGAAGGAAAAGAGGAAAAGAAAACAAGAAAATGAAAAAATATGAACAAAGAATCAACACTGGTCAAATTTTCAGATTGAAGTCGGTATTATATGTACTAGAGAGGATCAAAAAATTTAAAATTGCTCAAAAAGAAGAAGCGACACTTTATGCATGTAAGTTGATACATTGGAAGTACTTCGTTAGTGAGAACCAGTAATGATGAACAATAATAATATGTAAACAAAATTGGTAAGGACACCCCTATTATATGTAGTTAGGATTATGGATATAGTCGAAAAAAAGGGAGGAAAAAAGTTAAATTTATGGGAATCCTTGACTAGAAACTAGATGGTTCGACAAAATTTCGCAATACAAAAATTTGAAGTAGGTGGCCATCGATCTTAAAAGATTCAATTAAAGCAGTACATTTTTACAAAAGGAGCTTGAGTAGCTAGTCAAGAAGTAAAACAGATAATATATAGCACAGCAATAATTGTCGGACAGAGGTAATGAGCTCATCTTTGCAGAGAGCAAAGAAAAACTCAGATAAGTTGTAAATATTATTTCAACGACACTGTTTTAAGGTATTACTTGCCCTAGTTGGAACGATGTGCAAAACAAAACTAGAACCAAAATCACAATTATCTTTTGAATTGACGAATCATATTAAAGAATTTCTTAGAATAAAGCAAGAACAACCTAGCAACATCGTGGCCATATTTCACTCGATAATGCAGCGAAGAACAGGTTTGTAAAAGTCCAAGCAGTACAAAATTATTATTACCCCTTTTTAGTGTAAAAATTTTATTATGTTCTCAAGATTGCAGAACGGATACTAAATCTTCATATCACACAAATTATGAAATAACAAGAGATATTTCTGATAAAAGCAAATCGATACAACTTTTGTCATTTAGAGTCGATCAACATAGGGAAATAGAGCGTGATTCGGAAAGAAAAGGATAACAGTGAGACATTGTTTTAGTACAAAAAAGAACAGAGTCAGCAAATTAGGACAACAGAATCCAACTTGAGTAATAACATAGGCAAATTTAAGCATTCCTCTCCAAAGATTTTTTTTTAAAAAAAAAAAGAACCCAAATAATCATTATCCCTAAATAATTCCTTATATTAAAACAAAAGGCGCTGTTTTTCACCCATTGCGCTACATAACTTTACCAATACCAAATTTTACTCTTTTTTTTTTTTTTGAGAGAGAGAGGAAATACCAAATTTTACTCTAATTTTCCCCTTGTAGCAATGCAACCAAAGGAACAAATACCCACATTTTTGCTCAAAACCTAATCCATGAGGCAAAATAACACCAGCCCTGCAAAACCTCTCATCAATCTCCCAAACAAAGACAAAATAATCGGATCAAAAACAAAGTTTCCTGCATCTATCAAGCATGTTAACAAAGAACCCATCAACCACTTACGAGATAAAAAATCGACATCCACATACCAAATAAACACCAACTAATCCGATCAAAAACCAAAATTTCTACTCCTATCAAGCATTTTAAGGAGAACCAATTAACCACTTACAATATATTTAGCTCCATTTGCCAGCTCCACACCCTTGCCCTGCGCAAAAGCACAAATAAACACCCAAAAGAATTTTTTCAAAAAAAAAAAAAAGAAGAAGAAAAAAAATAGCGACCGTTCCAATTTTCCTAACCTAATTTCCAGCCCCTGAATTAAAAGAAAAAAAAAAGAAAAGAAAAAAACTAGTTTTCGAAATTAAAAATTCTTACCGCGACAGAGGGGGTTGGGGGAGAGAGAGAGAGAGAGAGGGAGAGAGCGAGAGAAAGAGGGCGAAGTGGGAGCGAAAGTAGCGGAGGGGACGGCGGGGTTTCGAATTTTCTTTTCGGCAGCGCGCCAAATTTTCGGGAACAATCGTGCGAAACGGGAGTATTATTCCCAGGACTGGGTTCACCAAGCCATCCATAGACTCAAAGGATCCATTTGGTTCGGAAATTAGTAAAAACTAGGTTATTCTGTAGGTAAGTATAAGTATGGATTTTTGTAAGAACAATAGTATTTTTTTTTGGATAAAAATGTGAGTATAAGTTGGAACTAAAAAAATTGCGTCTGGATGGCGGTTGGGAATAAGAGGAATAGTTGTTAGTTATAATGAAATTATCCCTATAATTGAATTTAAATTTTATATTTTAAACTTATAATTTTAATTTTTAAATTTTAAATTTTAACTTTTAAATTTAAAAATTTTGAAATCAAAATTTAAAATTATAATTTTAAATATCAAATTTTAAATTTAGGACCAAATTTAAATTTCAAATATATAAAATAGCAAATTTAAAATTTAAAAATTAAAAATATAAATTTAACATTTACAATTTAAAAATATCAAATTTAAAATTTAAACTTTAAAATTTATAATTTTAAATTATAAATTTAAATTTTAAAATGATAAATTATAAAAATTTAGAACACCTTAGGGTGTGTTTGTTTGGGTGAAAGTGAGGGAAGTGGAGAGGGGGAAGTTGTTTACGCCACTTTTGTTGTTTGTTTTGCCGTAATTTTGTTACGCCCGAAAGTCGAGTTCACCCAAAATAGGGTAATTGACTTTCCTCCCAGGCGAAAGTCAATTAGGTGAAGTGCAAAGAGGCAAAGGAATTTGTTAAATTTAGTTAGGTAATGTGATCAAATTTGGTTAGGTAAGTTTTAATATATTTTTTTTGTCTAATTTGTATATTTAGAAAATGATGAAAAATAAATTTATTAAATTTTAATAATTTTTTAATTTTAGAAATTTATTTGTTGTATTATTATAATTTATATATGCAAACAAATAATATAATTTTTTAAAATTTTATTTTATAATTATACATATATCTGTACTATCTATAAATCACGTATATTCAAAATTGGGTCTGTCCACAGACCCATTTTTTGGCGGAAAATTTAGCGCCTCTTTTATTAGCACTTATTTTCCTCTACCTAAAATTTTAAATATAAGAATAAAAATAGAAATAGAAACCGCAATGAATACGTAATTTCTCTATAATGATTATTGGTATGAAAATTCTAAAAAATATATTTTATCCTATAAAAAATTCTTTTCTATATATATTTTTGAATTTAAAAATATCCTTTCTTTTTAAGATAAATTTTATTTTTCTATTTGAAATTTTAATAGTAATTTTTCTACAACAGATTATGGGTGTGAAAATTCTATAAAAGATATTTTTTCTATTTAATTTTAAAATATCTTTTTTAGATATTTTGAAAATTCTATAAAAAATTCTTTTTTTATATATTTCCGAATTTCAAAATATATTTTCTTCTTAAGATAACAGATTTTATTGTTTATTTAATTTCAAAATATTTTTTCAAAATATTTTTTTCTAACCGATTTTATTTTTCTATAATTTCAAAATATTTTTTTTTCTATATATATTTTCGAATTTCAAAATATTGTTTTCTTTTTAAGATAACAGATTTTATTTTTCTATTTAATTTCAAAATAATTGTTACGTGCACTTGCACGTACATTCAACTAGTATATATATATATAGGCCACGGCTACTATACTTGTCACGCCCCGAGTTGCATATTCACCGGGCACGCCGACAAATCCGCCGTATACAAAAGAATTTCTTCTGTATACGAAGCGTAGCTGTACCTGTATAGACATATAATGCTACAAACGAGCATAGAGCCGAAATAAACTATAGACAAA
Source organism: Aechmea fasciata (assembly GCA_025177825.1). Taxonomy (NCBI): domain Eukaryota; kingdom Viridiplantae; phylum Streptophyta; class Magnoliopsida; order Poales; family Bromeliaceae; genus Aechmea; species Aechmea fasciata. Next base: position 14,472,696 of record CM045929.1, read on the forward strand.
CAGTAGGAAAAACAACAACTTTATATACATACAATGACGGATACAAAACACTACTCGCTCCAAATGAGTTCAATCGTATGTACAAAAGTGTCAAACCCAAAATCACACACTACGCATCGGAAGTCCTCTAGCACTGCACTCGAAGGGTAGGCTCTAGCTCGCCATGCCCTTCCCACGGTACGTCTCAGAAGGAGAAGCAGCCGCGACAGAAGGCCCTGCAAAAACGGTGGAAGAAAGAGGCGTGAGAACTACTATAAAAACAAGTAGTCCTCAGTGGGTACCGCCCTAAACACATCGGTCCACCCACTAAGTCTACAGGGTAAGCAAGAAAGGAAAAAGGAAGCTGAAAACACTCGACAGCTAACACCCCTATACTATCCTGCTCTAAATCACCCTCTGTAGAACTAGTAAAAGCCGACCCAATCTTAGGAGGGACTGTGAAAGCACCCGTCCCGCCTAGCGAGGACACCGTGGCTCAAGAGCATCTGGCGGAGAATACTCTCTCGAGACTGGAACTACTCTCCGTCTCGCCTACTAAGGTTACACCATATCTCAAGAGCAACCCATGAGCAAGCTCTCCGCATCGTGAACACACCCGTCTCGCTCAACTAGGTTCCACTCAAGTCACAACCTCACCGAAAGTAGAACAAAGGGGCCACCGATCGTCTCACTCGCCGCCCAATCGGACCCACCCCGCCCGTATCTAGCTTTGCCGTACACCGCCTTTAAGGTGTCGGCTCAAGAACTGTCTCAAATCGGAGTCGCGAATCAACATCGCACGGCGAATCAACATCGCACCGAAACCTCATTCCGGAATGGCATTCGCGGGCGCGACCCACGCGAGTATACAAGTATCTCGTCACTTTCACCGTAGCTCTCACAGTGCAAAAGTCGAGTAAACAAGGTCTAACCACTCATACACCACGTGCCCTTGGCACACTCGTAAGCCAAACAGACTGCGGGACCACCGTCAACCCCGACGGTTCCCCGACCACACCATGTGATCTAAACTCTATCGTGGCTAAGCTCGCATCCCAAAGACGAGCGTACAAGTAAGCTACACTACCCGGGTATCCATCGCACTCCCCGGCGATGATACGACACAACACGGCTCCTAGAGCTAAATGCGGTAGTGTAACATATGACGATCAATCGTAGTTTTCTCCTAAGTCAAGTCCAAGTCCAAACATGTATAAATTGCTACTTATAAACATGCTTCAAAATTCAGATTTTAACATACTATAATTCATGAATTCGAGCTAAGGATGTATCGATGACATTAAACTATACATGTTGACTACTTTAACTTAGAAGTAACCGATGAATGCCCACCTCAAAAGCAATCCCTGGGCAGCAAGGGCATCCTATATCCTACTCGATCGCCCCCGCTGATCCACCAAGGTCCGAGAAATCCTGCTACGAAGAAGAAAACCCAACGTCACACAATTTCCAAAATCTGCTTGAAAACAGCGGCTTAGTAGAGCTTAATTCCGACTAAGCTAACCTTCTTCAATTTCAGCGAGTCAGGGCTCTGTAGCTTCGTCTCGAAGTCGTGAATCCAATGGCCCAAGATTCGTCGAATTCCGCCTCTCCTACGCAGTACGGGTCAAAACAACGACGGTCGACGCAGTGAAGCTGCAAAACAAAGATTGCGGAGTTAGCTCAGTAACAGCGGCTCAGTAAAACAGGCATTCGACTGGGCTAACCTGCTCCAAAAATTGCAAACTTGGTCTCTCAGATTCTTCGTCTCGAAGTCACGGATCCAACGCCCCGATTTCGTCGCGATCCGAGTTCCCTACACGGAGAAAAGGTAAAACACCGCGGAGTGTCGCTGCATCGAGCGGTTCGAGGGGGGAAACAGCAAGGGAGAAAACTGGGATTTCGACTGAGCTAACCTTCACCAAAAATTCCAAATAAATGCTCGTTGGATTCCTCTCGTCGTCCCGGTTCCAACGAGTCAAGTCTCAGCGAAATCCGCCACTCCTACGTCGCGTACGGCCCAAAATACGGCGAGTCGACGTCGATTTCTGCAGCAGTCCGAACTCAGCTCGAAAATAGTTGAAGTGGAAGCAATGGAGGTGTTCTAGATGGATCACTCACCTCTGAGAATCCCTTAGATTCGTCGCAGCGTCGAAGATGGCGAAATCCTGGGTTCGCTCGGCTCCCTCGCAGCACCACGGCGTCGGAAATACTCTCGAACGGCTTCGCGGCGCGTCGTCGGCGATGTCCGCACTTCACCCAAGCTTCTCTACTCCAACCGGTTGAGTTAAGGGAAGTAGAAGGGGAAGAAGAAGAGATGGAGTGGTGGAGAAGGTCCTTCTCACTCTCTCTCCTTACACATAATCATCATGGGGTAGGTGGTGACAAAACCAAAGTAATAATTACTGATCTGCCCCTCACCTACCACGCTGTACCGGTACAAACGGCCCCTTGTACCGGTATAAACAGGCAACCCGAGCGCAGTTCAGCGCGGCACCATACCGGTATATCTCTGGTGGCTATACCGGTATAGCGATCATTCTTGTACCGGTACAAATCAAGATTTGTACCGGTATAGCTCACTGAAAATCCACTATTTCGCAGATTTCCAGGATTCAAGCTGCTATCGCGTTCCCACAAGGCCCGTTTGGCGTCCCATTGGCGCCAACGCGCCCCGGACTTGTCCCGACGCTCGCCTGAGCCGTCGACAAGTTCCAGCAGAAGATCCAGGTCACTACAATACTATTATGAGTATTGGAGCCATCGTACTCATAACTTTTTGGCCGTTGAGATGAAAAAAATGTGAGGCTAGGATGAGAGTGATTACGGTTAGATTGATAGTGGGCCCCCTAGGGTTGAGTAGGTGGTTGGTTGAATAGTATAATCTAACGAGTAAAATGATTAAAGGGTGGATCAAATGGCCAAAAAGTTATGAGTACAAGAGCCTCTATACTCATAAAAGTATAGTATAGGACTATATATATATATATATATATATATATATATATATATATATATATTAATTTTTATTTATTATAATTTATTATTCACTAAGTTATACTTTTTACGTCATCTACTACCTACTAAACAAACAACAGAACTCGCAGAACTGCACTTCCACAATTAGAAACAAACAGTAGAAGTGAATTAATTTTCATCCCAACTCCACTTCAACCCAAAGTCCACTTCCACCCCAAGTCTACTTACGTCGAAACAAACGTACCCGCGAGAACAACACCCACGAGAGAGGGAGAGAGAGAGAGAGAGAGAGCTAGAGCTTGTTCCCACTTGCGGTGGGAACACCTTAGGGAACAATACCTGGTTGAATTTGTTTGCGTAAAAGATGGGGTATAAGCCCTTATACCCCAGCTTTTACCAATTCCATACAGGGTGTAAGAGATCTGGACTCTCCAAACTGGCCCTAAGGGCTGTTTGGATGCACGATAAAAATTATCCATACAATTTATAAACGGTAGTTTTTTGTCCAAATAAAATAGGAAATCTTCTATTTCTAAAAAAATTTCATCGATTCAATTTTTAAACTGTTTGGATGTGTATTGTGCAATTTTACAAAAATTTTCAAAATTTTAAAATTAAAAGTTAAAATTTTAAATTTTAAATTTTTTAAAATAAAAATTTTAAAAATTAAAAATCTAAATTTAATTTTGAAAATTTGAAATTTAAAATTTTAAAATAAAAAATTTTAAATTTTAAATTTTAAAAATAAATTTAAAATTTAAAGTTCAAAATTTGAAATTTGAACTATGAGATTTGAAATTTGAAATTTGAAATTTAAAATTAAATTTTAAATTTTAAATTTTAAATTTTAAACTTAAAATTTAAGTTTTAAATTTTAAAATTTAAATTTTAAAATTTAAAATTTAAATTTTAAAATTTAAATTTTAAAATTTAAATTTTAAATTTTTATATTGAAAATTAATATTAAAATTTTAAATTTGAAGTTTAAAATTTTATATTTTATATTTTATATTTAAATTTTGAATTTTGAAAACTACAATTTAAAATAAATTTGAAATTGTAAATTTGAAATTTGAAATTTGAAATTTGAAATTTGAAAATTGAAAATTAAAAATTTAGAATTAAAATTTGAAATTAGAAATTAAATAATTTAAATTTTGAAATTTATAATTTGTAAACTAAAATTTAAAATTTGATATTCAAAAATTAAAATTTGAATTTATAAAATTAAAAATTTTAAAATTTCAAATTTGTCATTAAAAATTTCAAATTATAAAATTTAATTTTGATATTTCAAATTTAAAATTCAAATTTAAAATTTGAAATTAAAAATTGAAATTAAAATTTTGAAATTAAAAATTTGAATATAAATTAAATTATGAAATTTAAAATTTAAAATCTATGTTGAAATTTAAAAGTTAGAATTTAATGCATCTTTGCTCAAAAATGGTGGAATTTTTTCTTTTCGTGGTTAGAGTGGATTATATTTTTACCCCATTTTTTGGAGTATAGTTTAGCTATATTCCAAAAATTACAGTATTTTTTTTTCTACCATACACTTTAATAGGATAAATTTTCTACCGGTGTAACCTAGTTTAACTATTCTACGTTTTTAAGGGTATCCAAACCTAGGGGTGTAAAGGAGCCGAACGCGAGCGGCTGAGTCGGCTCGTGTTCGCTCGTTATTAAACGAGCTAAACACGAGTCATTAAATTATCGAGCCGAAAAATTCGGCTCGTTAATACACGAGCTGCTCACGAACCTGGCCAACAAACAATAAATAAGAAAAAATTAGATTAAATATATTAAAAAAATAATTTTATAAAATCTTATCTATTAGACTTTAATCTAATAATTAAAACTTTATATATAAATGAGTCTTTTTATAATTAAGCTCGCATTTATATTTTTATTTTGCTAAAAATTAAATAATAAAAATAAATATTATATATAATTATTTATTTATATATAAAAATATAAATTAAATAAATTATATAAATATAATATATATGTATTCGAGCTGTTATCGAGCCGAACACAAGCGAGCTGACCCCAGCTCGTGTTCGGCTCGTTTATTAAACGAGCTGAAAAATTCAGCTCGTGTTCGAAGTTTACTAAATGAGCGAGCCGATCTCGAGCTCATTTCGAGCCGAACACGAGCCGGCTCGCGAATAGCGAGCTGGATTGCCACCCCTAGTAGAACCTAACCGATCGCGTGCACGGGCCTGGGAGATGTGGCTCCACGCGAATCATGAAGGGCACGTGGCGAGTGAACCCTGTAACTGTCTGAATTGCAGAGCCGCGCGTGGAGACTGGAGCCCGCGTAGGCCGGGAATGCAGAAGATATTTTTATTCTTTTTATTTTTGCTTTCGATTCAAAAAAATCAACAAAATATTATATATCAACCAGTAATTGCATAAAATTTGCACATGCACCCACAGTAGGAGAAAAAAACATAATAAAAATTTTATTTTAAATACAAGAATTTTTTTTTTTTAGCACAATAAACGTTATTTTGATGGAATAATTTGAATTTTAAAATTGCAATTACATAATATATTTTGGTTGCAAAGCATGGGTAGAAAATAATAGAAGAATATTACTATTACCCTCCGTATAAGAACATGTTTGACAATCATTAAAAAATGGACGGAGCTTTATTTTGCCTTGTATTTAATATTTTGAAAATTTTCATACTCTTTAAAAAGAAATTACTCTATTTTTTTTACTGTTTGAATTATCTTTTATTAAAGAATACTCTGTTTTTATTTTTATATAAAATAAATTATATATTCATCAAAATAAAGTTTTCGTATTTTTTATTTTATAGATTGTATCAAATTAAGAATTTTTAAAAACATAACTAAAAACAACAACTTCTCCTTCTATCCATCTCCATCCACGTTGCTACTGATGTCACCGCCACCGCTCTTTGCTACTGATGTCACCGCCACCGCCACTCGCATCCCTCTCCTTCTACTACTATTCCTTCTGCCCTCATGTCCGTTAGCAGAAGCGGTATTGTCATCGTCATCGTCATCGGCAGTGGCGGCGTCGGCGTCGGCGTCGGCGTCATTATCGTCGTCATCATCAGAGCGAGCAAGAAGAGTCTACAACGGCACGACGGCGTCATCAGCGTCATCATTGTCGTCATCGTCTTTAGAGAAAATAAAAGAAGATGGAAAAAAAAGAGGAAAGGATGGGAAAGGAGGATGGAGAAGAAGGAGGGAGTATGGGAGAGGATGTCTTGACTTGTGAGTTCTAACGGGGTGACATATAAAAGTTGAGTTCTAACGGGGTGACATGTCGCGTTCTCTCCTTCATCGCACGGGCGAGGCGGGAGCGGGCGCGGGTCGCGCGCACATGGCGGCCCCTGGAGCTCTCTCTCTCTCCCTCCTTTCTCTCTCCACCCCGCTCCCTCTCTCTATCTCTCTCTCTCGTGTGCGCGTGCGCGTCGGCGCGGTTAGCCCGCACATGGCGGAGCACCCCACTGTCTCCTTTTCTCTCTCCCGTCCCTTTCTCTCTCTCCATCCCCTCTCTCTCTTCCCCCTCATTTTCTCTCCTCATCGACTTTCTCTCTCTCTCCCTCTCTCCCTCCTCATCCCCCCAATTCCTCTCTCTCTCGTGCGTGCGCAGTGCCCCCCCCCCGTCTTTCTCGCACACGTGGCGGCGGGAGGCGGAGGCGCGAACGAGGGCGCGGTATGGGCATTGCCGAGGGCGCGGGGCTGGCATAGTCATGGGGGCAGGCTCCGGCACTCGCGCGAACACGGGCCGAGGGCCGGAGGCGCGGAGGCGTGGGCCATGGCGCACATGGGTGGGGCCCAGCTAGGGATGTCAATGGGTATGGATACCCAAAATATTACCCGAGCCCGAACCCGAACGGTGTGGGTTTACCTGGAAGGTACCGAACTTTTGAAGTTATGAAGTTACGGTGGGATGTAATATGCCGAAATTTAATATAAAAGTTAAGTGTAAATAAAAATAGTGTGAGATACTATTTTTATTGGACTTAAGAGTGTAAGGTATAGGTTGGAAATAACCTGTACTGAAATCGGAGCGGAAACAGAAGATTTAAAATTTTCTATGAGAAACGGGACAGATAAATTAGCAGAAAATGCACAATGTCAGAAAATTATGAAAACTGGAGGGTATGTCAGGATTATTATTATGAGGCTAGATTTAAGGTTTCGTGTCATTCTGACACCCGAAATTGCCCAAGAATGGGCTGTGCATTGGAGGGTAAGTTGAGGGGTATTTTGATAAATAAAGCACCAAGAGAGCTAGTTGAGTTTGAACTCTCTCTCTTTCCCCTCATTTCTTGCAGCCTAAGTAAAAGAGAAGGCTTTTCTTTCTCTCTCTTGGGTGATAGAAAGAGAAGAAGGAAAATAAGGAGAAGTTCAAGAAAAGCTTGGAGAGTGAGATTTCTCTCCTTTTGATCACCTTCTTCATCAAGTGGAGAATCTCTTTGAGGTAAGCTTTGGATTTTCTAAAGCTTCGTGTTCTAGGGTTTTGGGGTTTGGCTCTAGAAAGGGTTTTGAATGAACTCTAAGGTACTAGCTAGTTGCTAGAGGCATGAATCTAGAGTTCGTTGCGGCTGTTTTTGCCGTAGTTGCGAGCTAGGGCTTCGAGTGGATTTTTACGAAAAGTTGGGGTTTGATCTCGATTAACCCTATCTTTGTGATGGATTTAGGCTCACGAGTGCGCCGGTGAAGTCAGTTAGATGATCCGACGAGCGAGCGCGGAGAAATTGAGCCGAGAGCCTCTTTTGGCTCGGATTGCCGTAGAGCGCGGCGTGGTTTTCGGAAAGTTGGCGAAACGCGTCGGTAGAGTCGACACCACATTAGAGGTGGGTGGTGACCATCCCGAAGCAACCGGGCTGCTCCCTATGTCTGTATGTGTATATGTATATATATCATCGATCTATCGTATGTTGTTGAATGCATGATAGGGTAGAGAGATCCCTTTACTTGCATGTGATTCTAGCTAGTGTAGCAAGGTGAGCTTGACACTAGGGTAGAATACATGGATAAAGATGAATGATGACATAAAAACCCTAGAGCAAAGAATGACAAGAACAAATGACAATATAGATCGAGTGGCATCTAGATGAATGTAACTTAGATCGAGTGGCATCTAGTGAACAAAGGACATTGAACAAATGACATGTTAAACTAGAGTGTAGGTGAACTCTATGCATGATGAACTAGAGATGATAGTTCTTGAGAGTTTTAACCCTAGTTGGTAGGGTATCCTCGAGGTGAGAGGATTGGATCATACTCACGATCTGGCAGGCTTGTGGTGGTCGCTCCACACAAGCGGTGCACTCGGAGTTGTCACACGAGCGGGGTAGCTCACCGGGTGGGATACGAGCGGGGTAGCTCCTCACCCATTGGACGGGGAAGTGAGTCGGGCGAAGGGCGGGGTAGCTCTTCACCTGTGAGATTTGAGCGGGGTAGCTCTTTACCTGTGAGATTGGAGCGGGGTAGCTCTTCCCCTATGAGATTTGAGATCTTAGGCGGGGTAGCCTAGTGGATTGGGTAATGACATGAATTACATAAGTGGATTTGCATTCATACCATGAGTAGACATAGTATATGTTAGAGAATTGCATAGCTATGTTATGTTTGTATTCATTACATCGTTGAAGCATACTAGCATGATGGTAGGCTTGTTGCTAGATGATACTCCATGCATACTTATATTGTTGGGCATAGTAGAAATATTGAACAGCATGATTTACTGCTTTCCATATCTATCTATATGTATATCTACTTATGCCGTATGGACCTAGTGGGGAGATCGGTGGAGTCGGTGGTCGAACCCACTGGGAACTATTCATAGTTCTCACCCCACCACTATTACACGGCCTAGCGCGAGCGCCCCAGGCGAGGATCGTTGCAAGGGCATAACACCCTAGACCTACTATCCAGAATCCGCTACAATCAACCATAGTGCCTCCAACGAACTCTTCGGCTTCTGTTCCACCGCTACAGCAAACTATTAGTACGGGAATGCCTTCGATGACCGCCCCTACTACATTTTCGTTTCCGCCGTCGACTGCACCTTCTGGTTTTGTTCCACCGCCGCCACAAACTACTATTCCCACCAACTCCGCCACCTTACCGAAGAGCACCACGATGGATCCCCTAGTCGCCACCCTGATACAAGCTGTTGTCGGACTAGTGCAGACTCAGCAACAAAATTTACAACAAAATCCAGCTCCTAGTGTTGCGGAGTTAAGTTCCAGAGTTCGAGAGAGGAGCGTCAATGTCACGCCCCGAGCCCGCCAATTCGGTCGGATTCGGGCGCGCCGACAGACCGCCGAACGGACAGAGTTTCCCCTGTACGTTCAAGGCGTCGCAATCATTATAATTACAAGAAGGTTCCAAACAAGAACAGATATCACAAACAGATTGCATAAGGAAGTATCGAAAACACAAAAGCAGCTACTTGCTATTACAACCATTCGTCTCAAATTTAACTCTTACATTAACTTTAAGCTTTAAACTTCCTAATACAATCTAGTTATTACAAATTTGATTACAATTTATTACAGCGGGGTAGCTCCTTGCTATACCCCAAGCTCTGTCAGCGGGGGTACTTCTATCTCTGGTGTCTGGTAGGGCGCTATCTGCGAGCTACGCCCTTGCCTGCGCGCCGGCAGCTCTTCACCCGTGAGATTTGAGCGGGGGTAGCTCTTTACCCGTGAGATTGAGCGGTAGCCCCATGAGACACAACACGGGGGTGAGAACTATTGTCCATAGTTCTCGTGGGTACGGTCACCCAAGAGAAACATCGACCAATAGGTCCAAGGAGGCAACTATGAGATATGTTAGTCCAAAAACATATATAGATATATAATTTGCAACCAACATAAAAACCTGCCTCGCGATATGCAATATGCAAATCATTACTTAGCTCTTAGCTTTTCTTTACTTTATTGCTATTCTTTACTTTAGCTTTTCCATTCTTACTTAGCTATTTATATTCTTACTCTTTACTCTTGGCACATATGCTATTTAGCAAATACTTCTAAGGTCCACTCTACCTTAGCTCACTATGCCACCCGACTCGGTCTTGAGTCAATCAAATGCGGATAATCCGCCCGCTGTCTAGCCCGAGGCGTTGGACGTCTCACAACTACCCCAGCTGTCAACAGCCTGCCGCCCTCTGTGACTCAGCCTCTAAGCGGCGAAATCGTCGCACACGCTGAACCCGGCTCGAGTCACCTGACATAACCATTCTGGTGGCGAACACGGCGTACTTATCCAGCGAGGACTAAAGTCATGACCTAACCATCTGGCGGCGAACTAATCGCACCTCACCCAACAATGGTTCGAGTCACTCCTCGGCCTTCTGGCGGCGCACGTATCGTACTTACCCAACAACGGTATTAGTCACACTTACGGCGGTCTGATCCTCAACCGGTTCAACCGGATGAACTCAACAACTCACTCCTCACCCGTGGCGAAATCGTCGCACAAACGCCATATCGGTGGTATAGCCCTGGACGGCGAAATCGTCGCACGCGCCCGGCACCCTCAGTGGTGCAGAAATCTTGGGATTCCATGAATCCGTTTCTCTTAGCTTGAGGGTTAGCTAGACCCTCAAGAAACGACCCTCTAGGTCCATTGTCTTTACCTCCTAGGTCTACAGGGCTTTATTCTTTGTCACATAACCTAGGTTATCTAACTCTAGGTTCAATGTCATTTTAACTCGACCTATGTTTACTAACACTAGGTCCGTTACCATCCTTGTTTAACCTATGTCCTTTACATTAGGTTATATGCCACACTCCTAGGTCCATTGACTCTAGGTTTACTATAACCTATGTTCACTAACAACACTAGGTTAGATGTCATTCTCCTAGGTCCACTTGACTCTAGGTTTGCTACAACTTATGTTCTTTACACTAGAGTAGTGCCACTCGATCTATATGTGTGTTTTGTCCATGACTCACATACTTTACTTAGCATTCTTTACTTAGCATTCTTATACTTGGCATTCATATACATGACATTCTTATACTTAGCATTCTTATGCATGGCATTCATATACTTAGCATTCTTACACTTAGCATTCTTTACTTGGCATTCATATACATGACATTCTTATACTTAGCCTTCTTATGCATTGCATTCATATACTTAGCATTCTTACACTTAGCATTCTTATGAATGGCATTCATATACTTAGCTAATCATTAGGTTAGCTACTCTCTACCCTTATTAGCTACTTATTAAAGTTAGCTATTCACTTAACATCACTAACATGCATTTTCTACTTATGCATTATTGAACATGCATCAACAAAAAATTTATGTCTCTTAGACATACAGGCGACCTAGTCGCTTCGGTAAACACAACCTACCTCGATTCGCTCAGGTGCTCGTCGACACTTGCAATCGGCCGCGCGGCCTCTTACCCCGGTTTGGCTCGAACTCTTGCACGACCAACCAAACGATCTCCGAATTCCGATTTGAGACCTTGTGCCGTTGCCCCACGCCTTCAAGTTGCCCCAGTTCCGTTTTCATGAATTTTGGGCTCCTATCTTGCGTGTTGCGGACATCTGGTATGAATATATTAAATAATTAATATCTTTGTACTCGCTCGTCGGATCTCCGAACCGAGCGCGCCAACGCGTTCGTTAGGCCCCCAATTAGGTTTCTATGGGGTCAAATGAGATCAAACTCATCTATTTACAAAAACCCCATTTTGGAGCCCTAGGTTTGCATCTATGCAATCCCACCGTTTTTGATCTCTAGAGCAAGCAAAGGAAAGCTTGTCCAACCTCTAGGAACTCATCTAAGAGTGCTAGAGCCATCCATAGGGTGCTTAGAGCAAACCCTAGAAATCCACCATTAAAGCACCTTGAAGAACACATGATTTTCATGAGTTTCCAAGTCTCTACAAGGTTCTAAGGCTTGCAAGAAGATCAAAACTCTAGATCTAGGGTTTAGAAACCCTCTACTAGAAGATCTACCATGAGAGGGGCAAAGGCTTACCTCTACAAGAAGCCCTCTTGCACAAAGGGGAGGAAGAAGATGGCCATTGGAGTCTCCACCATCATCTTCTTCATCCTCTCCATCTTCTTCTTCTTCTTCTTCTTCTCTCTTTTCCTTCTCTTTCTTTCCTTCTCTTTCTTTCTTTTTTTCTTGCTGTCGACAAAGAGAGGGAGAGAGAGAGATCAGAGGGAGTGAGAGAGAGAAAGAGAGTGTATTTTACCTCTCTAATCACTTAACCCCATGCACAAGATGCTATAAGGCCCCTCAACTTCTTTTATTTCGAAGCAGTCCAAAACTGCTGCCAGACCCCATCTGTACCGGTACAAGGGCACCTTTGTACCGGTATACTTTGCTCCAGAGGCCAACCCGAGAGCAGCCTCTCGGTTTTTCGCAGGACTTGTATCGGTATAAATCATATTTGTACCGGTACAGACGCTAAATTTCTCAAACCCGAGAGCTCTCCTCCTCTCGGTTAAAGTAGCTATACCGGTACAACCACCATGCTTGTACCGGTATAGATTGCCCAGACTTATGTTTGTCGGGTCGTTTCGACTCTACTTCGTGCCGAACAACGCCAAAACCTTTCTAACTCTTTTAGATCCTCTTTTAACCCTTCCAAGATGCTTGGAATGGTTATTGGAACTTGTCCGATTACTCGTTCGCGCACTTTAGCCAATTTGGTTAAAGTTCGAGTTGTTACAATCAATGAATTTAAGAAGTCTGCTCCTCCACCTTTTTCAGGCGCTACAAATTCGGACGAAGCGGAAAATTGGATTAAGGAGATGGAAAAAGCATTCTGACCATGCGATTGCAGATGAAGAGAAAGTCAGATTCAGGACATTCATGCTTCAGGGCGGAGCGAACAATTGGTGGGAAGGCGAATTGAGGATCCGCGGTAGCGAATTAGCAGCCATTTCGTGGAAGGATTTTCGATCGGCGTTTTATGCTAAGTACTTTCCAAGGAGTAAACTTCGCCAGCTCGAGAGGCAATTTCTAGATCTAAAGCAAGGGTCAATGTCTGTAGAGGAGTACGGGGCCGAGTTTGACCGACTCTCTCAGTTTGCCCCGAAATTGGTGGATGATAATGAATCGCGGGCCAAAAGGTTTAAAGAAGGATTGAATGGACATATACGTACTGGTCTCGCGCCTCTACACCTTGAGACATATGACGAGGTGATAGCTCAGTGTCCTCTACTTAGCATTGATGCTAGTACTGGATTGAAGCCTCAAGAGAAATCTATTGCTTCAACCGGTCGTGATCATGCCCCTTCAATCGATCAGTCCAGACGTGGAAGACCTCAGACGCAGGGTCATGTTCAGGCTCTCTCCCAGCAGGATGTCCAGGCATCTAATGCTTTAGTCCCTGGTATTCTTCCCTTAGCTCCTGTTTTTGCTCGTGATCTCTTTGATTCTAGAACTACCTATTTCTTTACCTCTTTTGCTTTTGATCGAAATCATTTGTTAACTTCCGAACCCTTTGTTTATACTTTATGTGTTGGGCACCTTTGGGGGAAGAGCTTTGTAATTGACCGTGTTTGTAGAAGTATTGTCTGAGTAGACAATATTTTGATTCATTCTAGTAGCCTAGTAGAGCAATCTTTCTGAACGGAAGGCTACTTAGGAGCTCGAAGAAGCGGACGAGAATGATGCATCCTTAGTCCTTCGAGAACTAAGATATGTTAAGTTTAGAGGACTAAACTTCTTTTTAGGAGGATGTAACACCCGTAGTTTTAATCTTTTGTTTTGACTTATATCTTAATTGGTTTGGACCATTTTGTAAATTCAAATTTTCGAGGGACTCGGCGGCATATTGTTATTAATTAGCCATCTAATTAATTAGTTGCTTCATACGATCCAAACCCTCACCGATTCTTTTCTTTTCCTCTTTTCTCCCACACGACTCATCTCTCTCTTTCGACTCCATCTCTCTCTCTCACTCAATCCCTCTCATCTCCACATCCGTACGATCTTCACCGCTCCTCGTGCGCGCGCGGCCCGTCCGATCCCTTTTGTCGTCGCCGTCATCCGTAGTTGTCTCCGCCGCAATCTTCTTTGCTCGTTAAATTTTTGTTCGCTATCGACGTAATCTTGCCGTCGTCTTCACCGTTTTCGAGAAGGCTTTTTTCCCTTTATCTCATTTTACTTCTATGTCGAATCTTGTGATCATCCAAACTATTCGTTCATCGTTAGATTATTATTTTGAATACTCGTCTCTTAATGATTGAGATTGAAACCATTAAAATCTGATTTCGTTATATCTAATCTTCGTCGTTTGAATAGTCTGATCTCATATCATGTATCTTCTATATGATCTTGTTGCATAAAACTTCAAATATTATGCACACTTTTGGAATGCTCGTCATATGTTAGACAAAATGCCTAAGCGAAGGCATGTGTCGTTTTGTTTCTAATTTGATCCCATTCGATTGTAAATTATGAAATTAGTTTTATCCATGTGATAAATCTCCTGTTTGAGCATTGAAATCTTCGTTTATTATTTAAATTTCCGTTCATGTTATCTTCTTGGAATAAATTAATTCTCCAAAAACTCCTTCATATATTCCTTTGATCGCTAACTGAGTTTCATCGAATTTAATATTCTAATCCCCTTTGCACTCTTTTCCGACCTATTGGCATACCTCTGTAACCGAGATTGTCATCCATGTGAGATTATCCGAGTTTAAAGTTTGTATGCTTGTCTTCTAAATATATTTATATCCGTCTTATAAGTTCATCTTAGTTAGCTTATAGAGAATCGTCTGTCTCTATTTTAGGTTAGATGATCGAATTTTCGGTGCGATATTTTGGATATTTTTCTATTTTTGAAGTGCGTTAAGGTAAGCGACCGGACACCCGTTAATTTTTGCTAAATAATTAGGAAATTACTTTGATTGTATGAAAATCCTATTTTGTAGATTTTAAAATTAAGGATTAAGCGTATTATTAAATATTTCTGTAAATTGAGTTTCAACTGTATTTGACAAGTCCTTTTAGCAAAATAAATCTTTAAACTATGATAATCTGTTCTGTAAATTAGTGACTAGATAATTTTAAATTATGATGTCTCTTGGTATTCTGTTATGCTAAGGTTGGCCATGTCGACATGTACTTTGTTATAGAAGCAAGCTTCGTCTTTGTATTGCGCCTTCGGGTGCCTGCGCCTATCCGCGCCTCTGCTTTGTTTGCACCTTCGGGTGCCTCTATTTTGTACACGCACATCCAGTGCCTCGGTTTTGTTTGCACCTTCGGGTGCCTCAGCTTTGTTTACGCCTTCGGGTGTCTTTAGATCTCGACGGATCATATGACATAATTAGATGCCGGAGACCTATTATTTATTTCGTTATATGTTGAAAGAGAAAGGCTTTGTAAATTTATAGTTTCAATTCGATCTAAATTCTAAACCAGTCGCTTAAATTAATTTGTGTATTTAATTATTTGTATGCTTAATCCGACTAATGTGGTGTATAGTTGCTTACCCAGTCAAGGAGGCGATTCGCGAGGCGGGGCGAGCAAAGTGAACGTTAGACGTAGCTAGATTTGATTTTAGATTATTTCGTCTTATGTCTATTGCGTCTAGATGTGAACTTTTGACTTCGAAATTGATCGTCATTATTTATTTTTGTTAGTAATTCTTTGTACCCACTTTTGACTTATGGTATTTTGTGGACCGAATCTCTCTTGTGATTCGCAGTAAGCTTTAGTTTTATAGATGTTAGAATTCGATTTGATTTTAGTTGATATCCTTTTTGCTAGTTTCCGTCTGATTCTGTAGCATTGCGTATTTGCTAGTTTAGCAGGTATGCGGCGTCTATTACACCTCGGGTTCGGGGCGTTACAGATATGATATAAGAAACCCTCATTATTCTCTTTTATGGTGGAAGAAATTAATTTTTTATATAAAAATTAATAGAAAAAAAGAAAGCATGAATTTAAAAACTGAAATTTGTATATGCTAGGAAAAAAAAAAATCAATAGGAAAAGAAAAGTGAACCTAAAAAGTGCATATTAGAAAAATTTTAGAAATTTAAATATATTATAATCTCATTGAAGAGAACGAAAATTTGACACTATCTTTTGGAAATATTTTTAAGCTATTTCTAATTTAGCATGTTCTTACTGGCACGCTTTGACATTGACTTACTTTAATTTTTTTTATTCCAATAAATTTTTAAAATATTATTTTGAAAATTTTAAATAAATAATTATGAATATTTACTATCTATACCTTACTATACTTATCAATTAACATATATTAACTTTTTGTAAGTAAAGTACAACTATACCTGATATAGAATAGAAATTAAAATACAATAATAAAATTCACAAGTACAATAATTATTTAAATTTATATTTTTATATAGAGATGACTGCTTAATTTCATATAGATCGTCGCGCTTGATCATATGACATATTGTTATATGCAAATACAAGATTTATTTGATAATGTTGATATAAGTTGTAGCATATCGCTTTCCGTAGAACGTGCCGAGTTCCGTCGAAATGAGCGGAACCCGGAGTGGAGTGGGTAGCTACGGGTTCTAAGTGCTTTGGAACCCATGTGTAGTGAAAACGGGACCCGCGAGACCGAAAATGGCAGGTCTGGAGAAGTCCCAGACTTTGAGCCCTCGAGGACCGATCCCCACAAGTAGAGACCGGTCCCCACACCCGCAGCAGTTGAGTAGCCGAGAAATCGGTTAAGTCCTGGAGTTCCACTACGGAGCAGGTCTCGGAGTTGGAGGCAGAGTCTCCCGAGTCCGATCCTTGAGGAGAGACCGGTCCCCCACTTGCAATCGACCAAAATTGGCTAAGTCCACGATGGACCCTTACGGAAATCGGTTCACAGGCGAGGCAGGTCTCGAGCCCGTTGCGATCTGCAATTAAGCAATTTCGGAGGGCCTAGTTGCAATTGTAGCAACATGTTATATACCCAAAACACTCTCTCTTCCTCTCCTTCACAGCACACTCCACTTTTTCTCTCATTCCTCCCTTTCTCCCTCTAGAAACCTACTTCTAGGGTAAGGAGATAAGGGAAAAGAAGCTAGAGAAGGAGATTTTCGTGGGATTGGTGGACCTTGGAGCTCTCCAACAAGAGGATCTTGGTGGAGCTTGGCATTAGAGGTGAGGTGAGTTCTTACTAGTAGAGTTCTAGGGTTTGGTTTCTAACCCAAAGTTTTTAAGTTTTATGGTAACTAGAGGATCTAGAAGCCATCTATGGCCATGAACTCCATGAAACCCATGAGAGCTTCATGAGCTCTAATGGTGAACACCTAGGGTTTGTAGTAGATGCCCTAGGGATGGTTCTAAAGGCTTAAGGATGGTACTAGAGTGCTTCCGAGTTGATTCTAAGCTATCTTTTACTTATGGATGAGATCAATCTAGGAGCGATCCTCAAATGGCATTGTTAGGGTTTAAAATTTGGGGCTTTTGCCCTAGAGTGTTTTCAAGGCAAATTGACCTTGTGAAAATTTAATTTGGGGTATTCCCGACGCGTGGGATAACTCCGTTCGTCGAAACAAAAAACCTATATATGAGCTACTTCATAAATCAGCCTGATTTGGGCTCTATTTAACGCGCAGGTCGCAAGATAGGTGTCAGATAGTCACAAGACTCGAACCGCAACTCCACTATAATATTTAGAGGTGGGGGGTGCATTCCGGAATCGTTGGATTCCCTTCTATGTCTATCTTCACTTTTGTTGAGCATATTATATGTAAAGTATTCATGCATGATAGGGTAGTTAGTGATTGAAGTATGGTTGAACCTCATTACTGTGTTTCTAACGTTGTTGAACTTAGTATTTGAAATGGAACCATAGAGACATGTGAACTAATACCCTAAACATGTGTGAATGTAAGAATGGACTATAATCATAGTAAACAAATGTGACATTGAACATAGAGACAAGATTGGCATCGAGATGACAATAGTTAAACATAGTTTAACCTTAGTTACATTATGGCAATAGTGGCAACTAAATGATAAGGTAAAATTCTATCATTGACATAGTGACATTGTGACTAGCGGCTATGAATCCTAACCCTACAGGTCCTAGCGCAAACTGGGCGGCAGAGGATCGGGGCAAGGGTTTAGCGCCATAGCTAGTGGCCATCGGAGTTTCATTAGTCATTCCTTTTTTTAATATACATGTATCAACTTTATTTTGTTGATTTAGAATTATAAGTTGAAAACAATCATGTACTTTTGGTGGAATGGTTTAAATGTATAAAGATATGATGATTAAAGAACAGTGAATGTAATAGTTTTAGTTATGTGTATTTGGTTAAAATGTAATCAAATAGCATATATGGTGGTATGTGTAGTTGGAGCTTTCGCATTATTGCTTGCCCTCGTGCAAGCCTTGCATAATCGCAAATATCTTTGAATTGCCTTTTTATACTTGTTGCTATTGTCTTGGGCGGGCAGGGGAGGTCCTGTCCGTTCGGCGTCTGTTGACTGGCGGGTAGCGGGGCGTGACATAAGTATTGCTGGTATTGTAAGAAAGTCATATATTCCGATATTACGTCGATAGTTTTTGTTCTTTCATTCTTTTTAAAAGTATCGATTAAAATTTGTTTAGGAAATTGATTTTTGTTCTTGATTCAGAAAGCCGCGATGCGACAAATTTTGACAAAATTTTTGTAAAAAAAAATAAATATTTGTGGTAGAAGCGGAGGGATCGAATATGTCATTAAAAATTTGATTCTATATTAATAAATAAGAAGTAAAAAAAAAAAAAAAAAAAAAAAAAAAAAAAAAAAAAAAAAAAGTTGAAAAAAAGATAACGAAGTGAAAAAAAAAAAAAAAAAAGATAATATATGTGGCCCGGGGGGAGGGGGGGGTCGACGATACCCGGTCGATGCCCCAGGGAACAAACAAAAAAAGAAAAGCCAAAAAGAAAAAAAAAAAAAAGAAAAAGAAAAAAAAAGAGCAGCATGCACAGTACATGCTACTGGCATGGCACGCATGTGCGCGCCGCGAGACAGGGGGGGTCAGAGAGTCTACATTCCTTTGAAGTTATTTTACATTATTTGGAGATACATTGCACCAATTGGTGAAATTGTTGTGCGATAGCGCCAAATTTCACTTTTTCGAAAGTACCTAACTAGTAAAAAAAATGTCGACGATATCATTATGTTTACGCTCATTCCTCGAGATATGTTCTCCTATTACCCAACGGGTCTTCACATGCATTTTCCGTTGCATTATTGCACAAACAATTTGCACTGTTCAAAGTATATATTGTAGTATTTTCGTTTCTGCAGACAGAGTTTGCATTATTGTGGTTATTGTTATATGTTTAAGGCAATAAAGTAATCCTTTTTAAGTGATGTTGCACCATTTCTATCTAGTTAAAAGTAAATCTCCCATATAATTGTGAACTTCAATCGTTTGAGTCCTATGTTGCACTATTTGATACAGTATTTTCACTAGGGCTTTAGGATTTTCCTAACATAAAAGTAGGGAGGTGACGACGATGTAGGGCGTTCCCTATAAACGCAACCAGTGCAATGGCGGCGTCAGATGAGGGTCGCGACGTCGCGTCTTCCTCGTCTACGGTGGCTATAGTGGCGGCTGATGGGCAAAGCTCTTCATCGTCATGTCTGTTACGACAACGCAGGTGGAAGTTCCGACGGTGGAAATAAAAGCCGTCATGGCTACCGACGGGGTGGTGCCTGCGGCGCCAGCTGCCGAAGGGGCAAGAGGCGAATGAATAGTCGATGAGTAGGCGGCTGTTGTGAAGAGTACGATCTAATAAAATCGACGTTAAGATCGACTCCCACTATCTAGAGTGCTTCAATTGCTGCGAGCATATTGGCCCACTTCTCTTTCAAGTTCGAAAATTTTTGCAGGTCTTTATTATTCTTGCTGGATTCTTTTTTTTTTACTGATTGTGGAGTCTGTTTCCAAACATAGTAGAGCGGAGATCCGAAGGGCTCACAGCAACTGAAGTGCTTTAGGTAGTGTGAATCGATCTTAATGCCGATCTGTTTGGTCCTACCCTTCCTAAGAGCATCCTCTTCTTCGACCCCTCCTTCGCCTCACTCCCCTTCAGTGGCGGCCGCTGTCAGCACCACCACCGCCACCAACCATGACGACTTTATTTTCCGCCCCCATAACCATCGGTGCTGCCGTTGAAAGAAATACGACGAGGAAGACCTTCGCCCACCACCGCCACAGCGACTGTGGACGAGGAAGACGAGGACCCCGCGCAGACGAAGAAGACGACAATGACTAGGAGGTTGCATAACCCAACGCGGAGCTCATTTAATGCCCTAGCAGGTGCCGTACAGTAGACATATCTAAAAGATAGAGGGATACTGATAGGTCGTAGAGGGGTGAGGGGCATTTTTGTTAGACGGCGAAAAATCCGAGCCAAATTTGCAAAGGCGAAAAAGACAACCCAGTTTTGCAAAAGGTCAAAACTTACGAACTTTTTATACAAATTGGCCTTCTTATAGTCTTAATTTTTTTTTTGTACATGATGTAGAGTTGTTAATTTGTGGATTATAGGATAATTATAATTTAGATTCTTTTTTTAAAAAAAATTTTAGGTTCATCTCCCTTTTACAGTCCAAAGTGAAAATCCTCTTATTACTGTATCATTATTTATATTTTTTGGAACTTTAAAATTGATAAATAATTGATATTGCACCTATCATAGATAATTAAAAAGCAGCATTTTATGTATTAAGTAGCGTTTTGAATTTTCTTTTTTTTTCTTCTAACAATTAGATTTTTTATTCATACATAGAAAATATTTTACACCGAATCGTTTAATTTTACTTGTATTTCAAGCCTATTCTACAATAAATTTGGCTTTCAAGGAAAATTCTATAAGCATTTGATGATGTAGATTTTATTTGTAGAACATATTAATAGTTGACTATTTTTTAAAAAAAATTATATTAGAAAACATGTAAGTTTCTTCCATTACTAATTAAGATTATATAGAAGATTCATTTGTTACCTTATTTCAAAATATATAGTTTTATATCTTCACCTTTTCAAAATTATTAGCACTAATATATTTATAGGCAGCAAAGCGCAAACCCTACAATAGCTTATATAAAAAGCTAAATAAAGAACAATAATACAAAGCGAGGCCTGAGTTTTAGATTTTCCCATTGCCAAACAAACCTCGTTCGGCGTACTCAGCCATGCATCATCGAGCTCCACCGCTTAAAATCTGTGTTTAACAAAGCAAAATAATTACCGACCGTCCCTAGCGCAAGTAGTAAAAGACTTGATAGTTGGTACTTTCCAGCTAAGTTTATTTCTAAAAGAAGAAATAAACGAAGCAGTAGCATGCTACCTTTCTCTCTGTTATGCGGCAATGACAGGGGGATGACAGTCCAATGCTACAAAAGGCAACGACTCAAATATCAGGAGAAAGTTAATGGCCGAATATTAGTTAGCATCACAAAAAGATCCAGCCATGTGAAAATTCTATTATCCTTGAAAAGAAATTTTTTTTAAAAAAATCTGAATTTACTAGTACAGTGATAAGCACAGCAAAAGATGCTACTATATTCATACATAATTGATCTAAACAGACAGTGAAAAATTACAAAGTAGTTATCCAGATTTGCAAACCGCGAAGAGCAAAAAGTTTGCATACCTCTCTCCTCCAGAAACCAGGAGATTCCTGTCGTGTAGAAACAGGATCTGTGACTGAATATCCAAAAAAGAAGAAGAACATTTCTCGCTCATCCAGATCACAGCAAAACTTTAAGAATGATACCAATTTACACAAACAACAATATTCCAGTATAGCAGCAGAAGCTTTATAGTGCGCAAAGATACAAGGAGTTATCTGGCAGGATGGTACCATAATGAGCGTGTCACATATCAGAGACGGACCATAAATAAGCTTCTTGCTCGGTTGCCTGCTTCTCGTTCTGTCTCTTAAACAATTCTTTCTCAAATCCTGCAAGTAGCAAAAGCAAAAATATCACAACCATCATTCTTTGCAATACACAACGTGTGCTACCAAAATTATTCAAACTTCTCTACAAACCGAATGTACTTTATAGAAGTGCTACACTTTACGGTCGACGACAGTTTAATCACCAAAATGAAATATAACTACAAATACTAACCCCTTGACTGATGCTTTGACCATCTAATTCATCATAAACATGGGCAAACTATATAAAAGACAGGTGGAAAATACTATTATCTGTTACACATTTTCAGTCCTTACGTGTTGAGATCACTCAATAGAAAATCCACAAAACGTACAAAAGTTATCAATGCCTATTTCAGCTTTTTAAGGAACCTTAGGGTGGCATAGCAAGCCAGATTTCTTAATCAAAAGCTTGTGTTATATTATACATCATATATCTCACAAGATTTCAAGTCTCTACTGCTAAAATTTACCCGTATTATTATAGCAGACATTACTAAAAAGAATATGGTGGAAACAAACATATATCTCACAAGATATATTAAAGCTTGTAATATATTATACGTCATATATCTGACAATGCTTCCAAGTCTCTATTGATAGTTCTCCATATTATTAAAGCAGATTTTACTCCAAAGATAGTAAAAACAAAATAGATCATCAAACAAGTCAAGAACTGGGTAAATATAGAAGGCAGAGCAGTTGAAACGAACTAACTTGGGGCATCCTATTTACTACTTAAAGCAATATAAGATCTTACAAACTGCATGTCAAGACAACCAGGACTGAGAAGAACACGTGGAGTTATTGATATAACATAATGACATTTAGACCTAACAGTATAAAAGCTAATCCTCTGATATATTGATAGATCCAACAATGTGATAAGATGTTTGTGTTAATCCTTAGATATGTCGACAGATCCAACATGTGATAAGATGTTTGTGCTAATCCTCAGATATGTCGATAGATCCAACATGTGATAAGATGTTATGACAAACCGATTGTCTAAATTTTCACCAAGATGATACAATCTGTTGGATGACCGGTAGAAATATGTCAAAATTAAAAATCAACTAAAAGCATTACCAGCAATATATAGGATCAGAATTACAGTAATAGGCATAATCAAATAGATGGTGAACGACTAGCTTGAGACAATGTCCATTGACTTGGAAGTCCAGAAGGAAGCAACAACTAATCATCAAAACGAAAATGGCTTTCTGTTCTAAATGTAAGAAAAATTGTTTCCTTGTAGCTATAGAAAGTAAATAGAAAGTAACAACTACGATCTATGAAAACAAGCAAAAGCAGAAGAAATAAAGAAAAATGCCAAAATTGTGGTGGGAGAAGGGCAAACCATTGCTACGATCTACTCCATCCCAATGCCGGCCTGGCCTTATACCATAGCGATTCGGAGGGAAATCTATTCCACGTTTCAGCCAACTGTGACTCGGAATTGTCTGAGGAATTATAAAGCCAGACTCTTTCATCTTCACATCAGCACCTAAATCTTCCAAAATAGGCTCCGGGTTCTTCCGCTGCAATAGATAGATAAACGAGTCAATCACAGTGCTAACAGTAATGATATTTCCCCATAGCCAAATGATGTACCTTAACTAGATGTGCCATTGGATCACCCCATCGGATCCTCTCCTTCAACATTTTATCGAGATCTGGATCATCTCTGCAGGTAGAAAATAAATGAATCATTACATGAATTAGACGATGATACCTGATTAATGACAGCTATATTTATTTATTGCAAAGGAGCCTAATCAAAGTTTGACTAGGGTTTTAATTCATCCACAAAATTTTCATTATAACAATTTAGTCCAGTACGTTTGACCTCGATTTCAGTTTCATTTGCAAGAGTTATAATTTTATTCCTGAACTTTGTTCTTGGTTTAAATTTCCTCCCTAACAACATTCGACCTCTGTTTCAATTTTTTTCCTTCAGAGTTTCAATCTTACTAAAGGAAGTCTAATAATATGATGCTAACATGGTACTTTTGCAACTTGTAGATTAAATACAGTAATTAATTGTTAGACAGAACAAACTTCAGGTACTAAATTGTTACAATTGAAATTCAGAAAATGACAACGAAATCCAGGAAATCAACAGGAACCACATTTTAATTTACCCAAGAGCAATTGATTGCAAGGGAATACCTGCTAACAAGATCAGCCATCTAAAGTAACAACACCGCAAGTGTAATTTATTGCTGCAGCTTAAGCTAGAAAGACAATGAGACAAAACCCCTTTTTATGGTAACAGATTATCAATGTGCTTATCATTATGAACGGAGGACTAGGAAACCAATCCTTAGCTGAACAGAAGTAACATGACATAAGGTAGTGCGCCCCTCTGGCCTTATGCCACTCATCGAGAAGAGAATACATGTGCGAATTTCCATAAATTGGAAATTTTGGAATCAGCTTTTCACAATCTTTTATTCCACAATCAAGAAAGATTTTATGTTGCAACTACATACACTTGGTCATAGCAATCAGGGAGGTTTAGTAGATTTGAATTTACTATCCTTCATTAACAACGTGTTCCATATTTGAGATATGCAGAAAACATAGGTGAAGGAAACAGTTAATTCAGTAGGGGTTTGTTTGCACATCACACTAAACAAGATTTTTCTCATAGAATTGATTTCTATAAGCTGTCAAATTATTACGACTGATTAAACCATTATAAATTGCAAAAAACTGGAGATCAATTATTCTTCATGCTTACCTTGATCGTGCAAAAGGTTTATCCTTCTCAATCTCTAGCTCTAGTGCTCTAGCCTCAACTTCACGCTTCTGAGCTAAGCCCTTACCCCATTCTATTTTCACTTCCTGAAAGTAAAAAACAAAGTGTCAATAGGGCATGCAGCTGAGATAACATTACAATTATAAAAATCATATGACATTGATATCTTCATAAAGCAATTGATAATATCATACACATATCATAGGATAATGTACACGAGGAAAAAAATGGCAATTAATAAACAATGCGTGGTAAAACTTACTTTGTAAGGGTTTTTCTTTTCCTTTTTTTATTTTAAGTATCTTTCTTGTATAATCAGGACCCTTACTAAGATGCATGAAATATTATTAAAAAACATCAGCTCCATACTAATGATGAGTCAAAACCGCACTAGTAAAACATCAACTTCCTAGTTTAGGTAATCATTTTCCATAACAAAACCACCACAAGTTTTATAATTAACTACCAAACAAGTCAATTATTAGAATTCCACATTCATCGCATGTAGAAGCCCCCTTCACCACCGAGCGTAAAGGGTGAAATATTACTTAAAATATTACTATCTTCAAAAGCAACACAAACCAATTACCTAAATATGTTTGCATTCTATATTGCTCCGTGTTTTGCTAGCAAAGTAGAAACAAGTATCAGATCCAACATGAATCAACTTGACCAACACATACCTGTTTCTAACACTGATGCATTAACATTACAGTAACATATTAAAAAACCCATGGAAGAAACTCAAAAGGAATTATTTTAAATAAGAAAAGGGCAAGTAGTTTTCTGCTATTAATAAACAAGAATATTAACCAAAACATCTCGGCTAGCAATACAATAAAAAACCTAGTAATTGTCATCGTCTCCATAAAGATACCCTTCACTGGTAAACAAAATACCTGGTCCCTAATTAATAAAAGTCATATAAGCAGAATCTTTGTGCTAGAAATCAGTCTCCAATTAAAGCAAATTGGTGCAAAATTCGATCACTTTTATGTGCACAATGTTAACATATTAGGCACTTGTCAGCAGTATTCTTCATCACTTCAAAATGCGATATGCTATACACAATTGGAACCGAAAAAGATTTTTTGGTGACAAACTTTGGAACCTTCACATTCCAATCCTTAATTCCAAAAAGATTCCCTCCTCCCTACACATGCACTTCCATATTTCACCATCCACCTCTATATTACTTTTAGGGTGCGTTTGGTTCGCGCTATCTTTTTAAGATTCCTAGTAATCCAATAGGAATAAAAAAATATGACGGTGTTTGGCTAAACGCACTAGGTAATCTAGTTGGTAATATTAGATTTACTTGGGAATAATATGCATCCCAAAGTACTAATCTCATTCCTTTGAGAGAGGTGGGTATCCTTATATTAATGGATTGAAGTAATTATAATATGTCTAATCTATTTCTTTTTTCCTATCCTGCAGCTAGTTGGTATTATTTTTCTTTACACTCTAACCTCATATTTCTCTCTAAACTTATCTTTTTCTCTCTAAACTTCAACTCTTTTTCTCTCTCTAAACTAAGCTATTTCTCTCCCTCTTTTTCTAAAATCTCAACATTCATTTTCTCTAATCTCGACTCTATTTCTTCAATTATGCTCTCTTTTTCTAACCTATATTCTCTCTCTTTTTTAAAAAAAGATGTTGAAATTTTTTATAGTATTATTTAAAATTAATTAAAAAATAAATTAATTAATTGTATATTTTTCGTAATCTTAAATAACATGACTAAATAATATGATCATGCGAACCAAACACCGCAATACTATATTCTTAGTAATAGGATTAATAGGAATAAGATTCTCGAATATCTTTTTACTCCTAGTAATATTTCATAGTGCAAACCAAACGCGCCCTTACAGTAACCATCCATATATCTATATCCACCACGTGACACTAAAACAAAACAAACATCTTTATGGCATTATCCAATCTGCCGGCCATTTTCTCAAAGAAAGGTTATTTCATGATGGCTCTTCAAATGCCTATTAGCGGTTAAGTTAGCAAAAAAACATTCTTATCTCCCTTTTGACCTTAAGAGGTCTTTGTATGATTAGAAAAAATTAGAGAAAGAAAGACACTAGTCAACATAGGCATGTACCTTTAAAGTGCTTATTTATATATAGCCCCCAAAACAAAGATATAATTATACAGATACAGACCCATTTAAATTTGAAGTGTTCAATGACATGCCAATTCACACCGCTAGGCAATTACAAGGCACTTTGCTAGGACATTAAAAACTGCATACGCAACATTTAATAGATAACATATTTAACATGTAAAAACATATTTACACTGTCAACGGACAAAAGAAAATGGTTGTCTGCATATTTACATAAAATATCAATGTAATATACCGAATTTTTAATATAACAGTAAGGAAGATACTATTTTTATTGGACTTAGAGAAGTAAAATGTAAGTCTGGAATGACTTGTGCTGAAATCGAAACGAAAACAGAAGATTTAGAATTTTACGAAACGAAGCGAGATATTTTAGCAGAAAATGCATAGTGTCAGAAAATTATAAAAATCTGGAAATATGTCAGGATTATTTTTATGAGGCTAGATTTAAAGTTTCATTCCATTCTGACACCCGAAAAGTGAAAAATAAACTATCTGTTAAAATATTAGTCGGTAGAGCTTTCGGTGACCAAAATGATCGAAACTAAAAGATTAAAATTTCTTTATTCTTATTAAGTTAAACCAAGCCTGACTGTCAAATTTGAGCAAAAACGGACATTCGAAGGGTTCCAATTAAATGTATCGACTAGAATTGGACCGAAGTGATAATATTGATGACTTATAGACCTAAAGGCAATTGTTACATGCTTAGTGGATTTCCACTAACCTGCTAGGGCGGGGGAACCTTCTCCTTTCTTCCTCTTCATTCTATACATATGAGAGAGAGGGAAAGGAAGAGAAAAGGAAAAAAAAGAGAAGAAGAAGAAGAAAGTACTGAAATTGGTGCCGTTCGACAAGCCGATCGATCCCCCGCGCGCGTTGGATTTTTCCGGCGCTTCGACTGTGAAGTTAGTATTTCATTTTTATAGTTTCAAATCAGGTTTTTGGTATTGGATTTCATTAATATAAGGTTTTTGGTGAATTCTTGACAGTGGATGTTAAGAAAGGTGTTTTGGATGGATTTTCATTGAAGTTGAAGTTTGGAATTGGATTTCTATGTGATGTAGGATCCGAATTTTGTGGGATTTCACCAAGGAAATCAGCTGGTGGTAGCTGAAATCTGAGGTAAAGAGGATGATATCTCTTTGTTAAGGTTTGTTCTAACTACCCTAAAGAGAATTTAGTTTGGATGTTGTTGGGTTGCTAAAGCTTGTAGATGTTATGTGAACCTAGAAACAATACTATGGACAGCATATATGAGAATTGTTGGGTTGAGACGAAACCTGAGGAAAGCTTTGTCATGGTTCTTCACTAAGGTTATGGTATTTGTATAGAAAGGTTTGGCTTGAAGTTTCTTCATGCTAGTATTTATAATTGTCATGCCTAGAGAGAAACTGTGACATGTCGAATCTCCGACTGCTAGGCTAACTTTGATCAAAGTGATCGAAGTAATGCAAAATATAAATTAGTTAGTCCCCGAGTTAAATTGGTCGCATGGGGATAGCTAATTACAAGTTTTAGAACAGCTTAAAGGGGTTTGGAATGAAGTGGAAGTGCGAAATCACCTTGGAAACGAGTGCTACCAAGTGCAGATTTTGCACTAAAAAGCTGCAGGGACCTATGTGTAAAAGAAGAATTCTTGCTTCGTAGAGGGTTTAAGTGCAATTGCTGATTGCTACTGCTGCTGCTACTACTGAATGCTGCAGCTGCTGCTGCTACTGCTACTGCTACTGCTGCTGCTGTCTAGTGCAAAGAAAGGGGCTGCAGGGACTGTTTTGTAAGAAAACTGCAGGGACTGTTTTGTAAACCAGAATTTCAGCATTGTGTGTTGGGTGTTGGCCTTGGCAACTAAGAGTTAGAACCAACTCTTATGCAGGATTTTAATTAGGGATTGATGTAAATCTCTTCAATTCCCTAGTTGAAGGTTTTTGGGTATTGGAAACCTAGAGAAAAGCTAAGGTTTATATTGTAACAGGTTATTAGAACCCTAAACTCGATAATGCTAACTTGTAGGTTTGGAAGCCTAGCTTGGAAATGATCGCGTACAAACCTAATTGAGGGTGAAGTGAACACGTTGGCGAAGTCGGTTCGGCAATCCGTCGAGCCTACGCGAAGATATCGCCAAAAGGACGTTTTCGGCTTCAATTGTCGCGAGCGCAGATTTCGGTCGTTCGTTGAGTGCAGGAAGTGAATTTCTCGCATTCCGGTATCAACTAAAGGTGGGTTGTGCTTCACCGAAGCGATTAGGTCGCTTCCATGCCAAAGTAAAGTATAGTTCCTATTGACGCGTATATGTTTAGCGGTAGGTTATGTTTGATAAAATGAAAGCATGAATCATGTAAAGTTACCTACCATTGAAATATGCATATGAATACATTGTGGTTAATACTAGAGCATATATGATTGTTGACATATGAATATGATTGCTAGACGCATATGTCTAAACATATATGAAAGTGAATGCTAGATGCATATGAATATATTATGGTTAAGGCTAAAGCATATATGAACATTGACATATTGTGGACATGCTAAATTCATGAGAATTGGGTATAAGTCGATAACTCCAGTTGATCAAAAATCTCGACGGGGACAAAGTATGAATATGTAAACTATGAACCTAGGCAAGGATACCTAGGATGACATATAGATCGAGTGGCATGAACCTAGTGTTAATAAACATAGGTTGGACATAAACCTAGTGTCATTGAACATAGGTTGAATTAGTAAACCTAGAGTCGAGATCTAGGTGAAATGACATAGAACCTAGCGTGATTGAACCTAGGTTATGACATATAGTGATACTTAGTAAAATTGGACTAAGTTATGGATTATAGTAGTAGAAAGACCACTAGGAAATGATTGGTTTAGACCTAGGAAGGTCGTCAACATAGGGTAAATGATTAAACCCTTAAGTTGTGAAAGTGGGTTCCAGAATCCCTCGGAATGGTGTTGTTGGCAAAAATAGAATCAGAACTACGGGATCGACAGTTCTTCTCTCCCGGTAGTGATTCAACGGGATCGACAGTTCTCCTCTCCCGGTATGCCCTGAAACAAGTGAATCAGAACTACGAGATCGACGGTTCTCCTATCCCGGTAGTGATTCAACGGGATTGACGATTCTCTTCTCCCGATATGAGCTCAACGGGTTTGACGGTTCTCTTTGCCCGCTTGAGCGACTTAGGGTCACGGGGATCGACGGTTCTCCTCTCTCTGTGATTGTACCTATTGTCGCGTGGACTTAAGGCTGAGGTGCTTGTGAGACGTCCTTCACCTCGAGCCTGACTTGACGCAGTACTCCGCAGATAATTGACTCGAGGCTGAGTCGGGTGGATAGCTTGATTAAGGTAGATGACACCTTAGAAACTAGTGTGATATGAGCTTTGGATAGCGAGATAGAAAGTAGGATCAGTAGATCTACTTGTTACATAGTTGCATAATTTGTATATTGCATATCGTGAGGCATACATGTTTTAATATCTGCATAATTATCTGCGAATATTTGTTGGACTAACATGTTACAGTGCCTCCTATGGACCTGGTGGGTCGAGCTCTTCCCTTGGGTGGCCGTACCCACTGGGAACTATATTTATATAGTTCTCACCCTCGTGTTGTTTTTGGGGGTACAGGTTCACACACGAGCGCCGCGGCGGCGCGAGGACAAGGCGTAGCTCCGTAGATAGCGCCCTACCACCAAGACCAGAAATAGCAGTACCTTGAAATGGTCTAACTCAGAGTTCAGAATGAAAGAAACAAACTTGTAGTAATTTGTATAAGTTGTAATAACTTGAAGGCATTTGTAATATTGTAAAATGTAAACTCTGTGAGATGAATGCTTGTAATAGCATAGTAGCATTTATGTTTTTGATACTCTGCAGTCTATGTTTGAATACAGTTCATGGTTGGAACCTCTTGTATTGCATTGTATAGATTGTGACGCCTAGAACGTAAAGGGAAAGCTCTGTCCATTCGGCGGTCTGTCGGCGTGCCCGAATCCGACCAAATAGGCGAAGCACGGGGCGTGACAATCAAGTAGAAAATTTTGCATATTAACACGAAATATCAAGTAGAAAATGATAGTTCTTCCATTAATAAAATTGTGAAAAAGAAAAATATCTCAAAGGGCAAAGGCCAACACACGGAATCTCATGCTTGTCAAGAAATGGCTTTCTTAAATGCTACTATGATCCATAGTAGTGGGTAGATTTGTAACAACAAGCACTAGAACAGTGTGCATAAGCTTTAGGACCTGTTTGGATGTCAAAATGACTTAATCATCATTTCACCGATAACTTGTGGACAACGATGATTTACTTCTGTGATTGTAACATTGAAGTTTGATTTTAACTCCTTACAAGGTATCGAATGCGAAAAGCTAGTTGCTTCACATTTCTAGCTAATGGGTTAATATTATAAAGTCGAAGGCCGAAAGCTACAAATCTACCCCACTACTAAATGCCTATGTAATAGGTATTCCAAACTTATGATTTTCTTTTTACATAGACCTTTTAGATGCTATAGATCCCATCTATCGAGTTAAAATTTGATTTTAAGGTGTTAGTAATCAATTATTTGCTAAAGTTTATGATATGCAGGGACAATCAGAGTGTAGACTATAACTTTTCCCTCTTAAGAGTTCATTATAAGAACTCTCCTTTGGAGAGGGCTTGCGTGCACGATAACGCCAAAACTCTTTGCATCTATTTTTTTTCGACGTGCATCGGATGCTCATTGTTCACGCATCTACTGCACATCCCCTGTCCAAGGCGTGCCTGGAGCCAAGTCATTGTTTCTACCATTTAGTCACACTCGATATTGTCATGAAAACAGAGATAAATCTGATAGAAGGTCAAGATGGATCAAATTATGCATCGGATTGTGAAGCATTCGATTAACTCAATGTGTTAAAAGCAAAGAAAATATAAAAGATCAATATAAACAGTATTTCAAAATGAGATATGCCATCTATATTATACAAAATAAAAAAAATCCAAAATAAGCATAAATTCTTTGCTGATGTTCTGTTAGTTTGATGTAGTTCATATGCTGGTTGCTACTGCCCATGTTACTTGGTGCGATTTTCAATGTTGTCTAGCAACTCCAATTTACATTTTGTAACACCTGTACACAATATAAAATAAAAAAAGATAAAAAAAAAGAGAAAACATATTAACGGGTGTGACATGGGTGCGAAGGAGGGATAAGAGTTGTATAAATAGGAGATAGTAATACTCATCTTTTGGAGAACTCGCCTCTGGCAGTGCAAGTCCTAGCTGGGCGGCGCCGTTTGAGGATGTCGGGGGAGAAGAAAAAGACCTTGGAGGGCCTATTCGGGAAAGGGGAAAAGAATGGAGAAGGTTCGAGACGCTCAGAGGCCCAAGTACGAAGCGAATCGGGTTACGAGTGCGGGTATGCGGGTCGCCAAATGAACAGTGCTTACCATTACGCCTGAAAGGGAAGGCCTAGGCCCAAGCGGGAATTGGTCCATCTGGGTCCAATAGCACTTCGGAAATTTTACTTGAACCATTGGGTTCTCCATTTTTACAATTTTGCCCCTGAGGGAGGGTTATAAATAGCTACCGCAACTAACTAGTAACAACTTTTGAGATCAATTGCAACGAATCATCTTCTACCTCGAGCTCTTTCTCTCTCTTCCTTTCTCTCTCCTTTTTCCCTTGTCAAATTCCACTAAATCACCTTGAGCATCTCTACCGAGCCATTGGTGGAACTTGGAGCTTCAGCGATGGCGACTGGATCATCATTGTCGCCTTCACGCTCAGCTAATTCTCATCACGATGTTGCGACTCCGATCCGAGTTTATACGCGTGAGATCATCATCGACGCCATCCAAATCACTACGGCTAGTGTGGTTGCACCTCCGATCCGCGTATTACACATTTCAAGTGCAAGTGCTACAACCTCATATAGATGATGTTTATAGAGTTCATATTTTATAGGTGTCATTGTACTGAAGATCTTTGAACGTAGGATAGAAGTCATCGAATAGTGTCCATTGAAATTGATGCTCTATTTGGAAGGGAAAAATAAGAAAAATGAGGAATGGAACGAGAAAAAAGAACAAGGAGAAGATTAAGGTCTAAGACGAAAAGCTAATTTTTCCTTACTAATTCCATGACATACATTATATTGGGATATTCTCTTGTTTATGACATCAAGATGCCTTGGGACAGCATGCAAATTTACTATAACCTTATCTACAAAATAAGGTTCTTGCAAACCATACAATGTAGCATGACTTCTTTCCTCTATGAGTCTTATTTAAGTGATATTTGCAACTAACTAGGTTGCCTCCTTATCAATAAGGAATGGACAAAAATTTGTCCCAAGATGCCGAAAATCTAATAGCCACCTCCCTAAAAACTTAACTAATCGTAACTAAAAAAACCGAACTCAAGGATATTGGTAGCTAGTGTTGTTGTATTCATATATTGGACTCGACAATCTCATCATACAGTCTAGGGCGGCAATTCCTTGACCAACAATAGTCAGAAAATCTTCAATCACAAACTCGACCAGCTCTTCAGTCGAGTTTTTCTTATCTCTCATCTCCATCATCCTCTTTATCTTTAGCAAGAAGTCATGAGACTCCTAATACTGCTTACCTGTAACAAAAAGAGATTCAGTAGGGGTATCTTGAATTCCTCCTATCTGTTCTTCCATCGAAGTAGTGTAAAATTCTTTGCTATGATGGGCAAGACCTTTGAATTTTGATAGTTGGCTTGAATATGTAACTATGAACAGATTTTTGAGCCAAATGACAAGATCTTTCGCTCTAATAGTAATTTGATGCAACCTTGGGAATGTAGAGAATAATCATAAATGATTGTTTGCCTTCATTGGTAAGAGAGAGGGAGGAAGAAGGTCATAGAATGTAAGGAAGTGAATTCTCGAAATCCGAGAGTTGTACTTCGTCCTGAATCGACTAATTGTCGAGTGGGTATGCTTTGAAAAAGCCGAAGACGTCAAAAACCCAAAAAGTGCATTGCAACGGGGTCCGCGAGAGCAAAAGTGCAAAAATCCGCACTTGGCAGATTCTGCTCTCGGGGACCGGTCCCTGGTATGAGGGACCGGTTCCCGTAAGCAGGGTGCGCAGGGAAAACCCTCTGCGCACCATTGTTGCTCTTGAGGACCGGTCCCTGACGGGAGGGACCGGTCCCCGTAAGCTTTGAGGAGGTCCCTGTCGGGACCGGTCTCCCAGTGAGAGACCGGTTCCCGTGAGTGTCCCACGAGAGCAAGCTCTCGGGGACCGTTCTCGGATGAAGGGACCGGTCTCCGGGGAACCGGTCCTCTGGGGAAAGACCAGTCCCTGTACGCGAAATGGGTTGGCAGAGAGTCTCTGTCAACATAGGGTGCTCTCGGGGACCAGTCTTCTCGTAGAGGGACCGGTCCCCAAGCACGAAAATGGCCCAATCTGGGCAGTGTGAGAGAATTAAAGTGGAGAGGCTTGGCTGCAAATGTGCCATTAGAAAGAGGTATAGAGAGCAAAGAGCTCTCTCCCTCTCTCATTTTTACCCTCACTCTCATTTTCTCTCTCATTTCTCTCCCTCTCTCTCTCTAGAAGGAAAAGAAGGAAACGAGAATGAGAAGAAAGGAAAGGGAAGAAGAAGAAGAAGAAGAAGAAGAAGAAGGAAAAGAAGCAGAAGAATACAAGGAAGGAGCTCACCATCACCTCCTTCATCTTCTCCTTGGCTTGAAGCAGCTCAAAAGGTAAGCTACTAAACCCTAATGGTAGAAACCTAGGGTTTTGAGTTAGATGCTTTAGAATGGGTCAAATGGACCCTTAGCAAGTTTAAGAGTAGATCAATCCTAGGATCTAGGGTTTTGAATGGGTAGTTTGCTATATGTGCAAACCTAGGGCTCCAAATTGGGATTTTTCCGAATCAAGGGGTTTGATCTCAATTGATGGCCTCTTAACCTAATTGTTAGGTGTCTAAACGCGTTGGCGAAGCCGGAATTTCGTTTCGTCGAACGGGTGGAAAGATATCGGCAAAACAAGATTGTCGGGACTTCGTTTCGACCTAGAAGGCCGAGACATTGAGGAAGCAAGTGCCGAGGATCATCTTTAGGGCTTCCACAACGCAAAACTCCTTCGAAAGGTAAGTGGTGACCATCCCGAAGTAGTTGAACTGCTCCCTATGTCTGAGTTGTTAATGTCGATCAATTGCATATTGAATATGTTGCATATAGGGTACTTGAATGATGAGACTTGCATGCTTGGTAGTGTAGTATGTAGATTCAACACTTGGACCTAGTATGCATGAGTTTAGAATGTTGTAGCTTAAACCCTATATGTCATAATGTATGTGAGTTAGAACCTAGGAAAATGACAACCTAGGGATTTAGTGACAAAAGTATAAAGAACACTTCGTTGACAAAGAGTGACATCTAGTTAACAGTAAGCAAAGAACGAGTGGCATCCAATGACTAGTAAAGCTATGATGACTGACATGTATAAACCTTAGTGTAAGTTGGAATACTAGGCTGATTAGTGAGAAACCTATGGTTTCATGATGTAAACCCTAGTTGGTAGGGTATCCTCGGTTGACGAGGATTGAATCGTGCCCGCGTAGTCTGTTCTATACCTGTGGTGGTCGCTCCACACAGGCCGTGTATTCCGGAGATTTTCACGATGGGGGCAGAAGTAGTTGCCCTGGGACAGAAGTACTTGTTCCGCAGACGGTCTCGGGTGAGTTGAGCAGGATAGACTCCTCGCCGACGAGATTGAGACGTGAGATTGAGGGCAAGCCCTTAAGCAAGCCAACTGATTGGGTAAACAAGTAAACCAATGAAAAGTTAATTTGTTGAGCATAGTAGTTGATAGTGACCTTTACTATGAGTACATGCATGCATTCATTTATATTGGATTGAGGCATAGTAAGATTCTATTTTCATATTCCTGCTTTTACTACTGCTCTCGTTTACTTATTTATCTGTCTAATTGTCTATCGTTCTACTTATGCCTGTTTAGATCTAGTGGGGAGATCGGCGGAGTCAGCGGCCGAACCCACTGGGAACTATTTATAGTTCTCACCCCACCTTGTTGCAGGTCCGAGTTCGAGTCACCCCAGTAAAGATCGAGGTAAGGGCTTAGCGCCTAGGCATTTGATAGCTTACTTTCCTATGCAGTGGTAGTACCCCTTTACATTTTGAGAGTAGATGATGTATAGGATGTGAGGTATTTTGGGATGATGTATAAACTTATGTTTATTATTTTGGAAGTTAAATGTAATCAAAGGCTTAATGTCGAATGAATGTAATAGATAAGTATACCTCTCTTTTATTCACTAGTTCGTTACACTTGTGATGCTTGCTCTCATTGTTTAGCACTGTTTGTGCTCTCGTTGTCGTTGGTTGTGTATGTTTATCAAGTTGTTTCTTGGGCACTTGTTGTACACAATCTTGATGCTTAGCCTTGGGCCGACAGGGGAGGGCCACCACATCACAAACAGATTCAAAGAGCTCAAAACTTACTCCACTATATCAACTATCATGGCAATATGGCATGCCTTTCAATGTATCGAAACTTAGTTTTCTCCTATTTGGACTATATTTGTAATTTTATTAGGAGTTTTTCCCGCTCCCCACCCCACCAACCCCCCCCACTATATCAACTATCATGGCAATATGGCATGCCTCTCAATGTATCTAAACTTAGTTTTCTCCTATTTGGACTATATTTGTAATTTTATTAGGAGTTTTCCCGCCCCCCCCCCCACAAACACTCTCTGGCACAAAAAAAAGTTGCACCAAAAAAAAGTCAAAAAATAAAACAAAAAAGCAGATGATTTTTGTAATTATTTGGTAACAAAGTAGCTATGAAATACAGAAGCAAATAGGAAACAATAGTGGGAAAATGATCAAATAAACAACGATATACCTTTGGCTTGTCATCTTCCTTTGATTTTAACAGCTCTTCCTTTGATATAATTTTTCCTACAAGAACAATAAACTCAGGTAACAATAAATTCTAAAAACCAACTACCAACTGAGGCACTAAAACCTAAAGCCAAGGCAAAAATGACTAGACATAGAAAAAGAAATAAGCAAACCTGATTTATCGCGAAATACTGGCTCTGCACCTTTTCCACTCTTCGAAGGATCAATGGAAGCAAACCTACACGTATCAGGTTCATTACATGCCAAAGCAACCATTTCACTAACAAGCCAACACGAAGCGAATGAACATAGATCAAACTTATTAGCTAGTTACTTGGATTTTTGTTCCTCCCGCTTCTTGTCGATCTCTTCTTTGAACTCCTGCATGGAAAATAACCCGGCTCTAGGTGCCTCCTTTCCCAAAGCCACCTCCTTCTGCCTTCTAGGAGGAGAAAGATCTGGTGAAGAATCCTTCCAGTTCCTTCGCAGAGCAAGAAGGTCTGCAGCAGGAGAACCACGAGCTTTACGGGATGGAGATTGGTTGACGGCCTGTCCCTTTTGGCTTCGTCTTGGAGGAGAAAGGTCCATAGGCTCCTCTGAGTCATGGGGGCCACGCCGCCGAGGAGGAGAAATGTCCTCTGGTGAGCCCTTCCCAGCTTTCCGTTCGGGGAACAATCAGCAGCTACTGTCCTCCGAGCTTTTCTCGGAGGAGATAGATCCTCAGATACCTTCCTCCTAGGGGGTGACATATCCTCCACTTTGCCATAGCCCTTGTGACTTCTCCTTGAAAGAGAACGGTCCGGAAGCTACTCAGAGTCATGGCGCACACGCCTACGGGGAGGAGAGAGTTCCTCACCATCAGCAACCTGCCTCCGACCCTTTATCGGAGGAGATAAATTCTCAGGTAACTTCCTCCTCGGCGGTGACATATCCTCCACCTTCGCATCACCCCTGCGACTTCTCCTCGGAGGAGATTTCTCCTCCGGAGGCTCCTTTGAGTCATGGCGCACATGCCGCCGGGGAGGAGAATCAATTCGGTCCCGACCCTTTCTCGGAGGTGCTGAATCCTCAGATAACTTCCTCGTCGGCGTCGGCGGTGGCGTATCCTCCACATTTTCATCACTCTTTTGCTGCCGCCGCAGGGGATAGGTCCGGCCTGTCCGGGCTCCGCTCTGGAGAGGGGGTGTCAAACCGCGCACGGCGCTGCCGCAGTGGGGAGAGATCACCAACGCCGCCGCCTTTGGCGACATCAGAGAGCTTCGAGGGATCCGACACCGACACCCAGCCGCTCCCGTCCTCAGCAATTGCGTGGTAGGGCTTCCGCGCGCGGATAGCCTCGAGCCGCTTCATGCGCTTCACCTCTATATCCTCGTCGATCTGAGGTTGCTCTTCTCCTTCACCCGAGCAACAACAATAACAACAAAAGGCAATCCAATAATAAATCAGGGAAAAGCAACAACAACCATTAGGGTCAGGGTGAGGGCTTGGGGAGTATACCGGGGAGTCGGCTTCGTCCTCTTCGATCCGAACGGGCTTTTGCCACACGGGGTCTTCGTCGACGACGAGGACGCCGCCCGTCGAGTCGGGCTTGGACTTCCTCCGCTTCTTCTTCTTCGCCTTCGCCTTCGCCTTGTCGGGGTCGTCGGCGTCGGATTGGTACCTCTTGAGGTACTCTTTTAGGGATAAGGGGGCGGTGGAGGTCGAGGCAGGTGCCATGGCGAACAGCGTTTTCTGCGTGTCTGAGCTCACGGAAGGAGAAGATTCGAGGGCGGCCTTACACCCCTGTCACTGGAATAAGCCGAGGGGGCGGGTGCGAGCGGGGAGCAGGCGGCAGCGAGGCGCGGGCGCGAACGGGCGCAGGCGCGGGGAGCGGGTAGGCGGGCGCGGACGGGGTGGGCTCGGTGCGGGTGGGGCCCAGCCAGAGGGGGAGTGACTTTTTTTTTATTCTTTTTCACCCTTTCTCTTCAATATATATATTTTTTTTTTTGAGGCGATTCTTTATCATACCTCCTGAAAGTTCCTATTTTTCGATTTACCTCTTGTAATATTGAAAATACCCTTCATAAGTAACTCTGTTATTTGTGTAAAATTACTATTTTGCCCTTTTCAAATATACCCTTCTATCATCACTGTCTTTCTTATTTGCCCTTATAGTCAAGGGCACAAAAGTATTTCGACTTTTGGTCTTTTCCAATATACCCCTCCCGTCACCAACCTTTTCTTATTTGCCCTTAAGTTAAGGGCAAAATTGGTATTTTAATTTTTTTAATTGGTAGATATTTAACTCGCGTTTAACCCGATTAACTTAACAGGAGATAACTGCGGGGGTATTTTGCAATAACGGTGGAACGTATGAGGGATATTTTAGAAAGAAAAAAAAAGTAGGGGTAGATTGAATATTTTCAGACGCATGAGGGGTGTATAGGCAATTATCCCCTCTTTTTTTTGGCCAATTTGCATTAAAAAAATTTGTAAATCGTCTTCGCCCTTGCCCTCGCCCGCGCGTCTCCCCCCTTACTCGCCTTCGACCCGCCAGGAGTCGCGCCGCGGCTATTTTTTTTTCCTCTCCGACTCTCCTCCACCGTCTCCGACAACGACGCCTCTCTCGTCCTCTCCTTCTCCCTCATCATTTGTCGCCTCTGACGACGACGCATCTTCACCGACGACGACACCGTGGAGGTTGCTGCGGCGCTGCAGCCTCGGAGCGGGGGTCCTTAGCAGCGTCGTCGTCGGCGCCGTGACCGTTGGTAGAGAAGGTGACCAAAAAAAATTATAGACGAAACAAGAAAAAAAATAAAGAAAAAAAATTATAGGAAAAAAAAAATAAAGATGAAATTGCATCGTTAAAATAAAATTGCATTATTTTAAAAGAACGTTGCACTATTATTGTCGCGCCCCCACCCTGAAAACCACTACCGATTTGGTTCGGTTCGGACGCGCCGAGCGGACGCCGGACGGACAGCACCTCCCCTGTCCGCCCAAGGCTCAACAACAGAATTATGTACCAGAATTTACCCAGGAAAAACTAAACTCTAACATTGACATCCAACGGGATACAAACAGTGCCAACAACTAAGAGCAAGTCACACAAGTATAATACTAGTGAAATAAAGAGAGAACTACTAGTTACATCTTTTGTAATCGTTTACATTTACATCTTTTTCTCAAAATGGATACATGATCATCCAAAATACATAGCTCTCCAAGTCCTCACCTACATGAATCTCTTTCAAATATATAGGTGTGCTAATGCAAAAGGAAAGCTACTACTCTACCAGATCCTCACTGGACGGGCGCGATGCCCTTGCCGTGGTCCTCACCCGGCAAACCTGTACCTAGCATTGGAAATAGAGTGGGGTGAGAACTATCTTCCATAGTTTCCAGTGGGCTTGGCCTCCCACTCCGCCGATCTCCCCACTAGGTCCAAGTGGGCACAAGCAACAACAACTAGACATATAGATAGATATCTCGCATGTGCATAATAGAAAAACTATGCTACTATTCCCATAATCATGTAAAATGAATACATGCATCATATAGTAAGGGTTTACTATCATGCTAACAAGTTCTCTCTATGTTCAATAACCAAGTGTTCAATGACATTATTATTTATCCATTTACCCAATCAGTGGCAAAACCCTTGGGTTTACCTACGCCTCACAAAGAATCTCTTTTTGGGTAGGAGGCTCCATGTGCACTCAAACCCGAGATCGTATGTGGACTTCCATGTGGTCCCGATTGTGCGACACTCTAGAGTACTCGACGACATGAATGGCTATACCCAAATATAGACCGTGAGCTTGATCTATCCTCTCCACATGAGGATACCCTACGAACTAGGGCCAACATTTCTCTCGGAACTCATCTATTCCGACCAACATATACAAGTGCTTAGCTTTACTAAGTTCAATATTCACGAGTCACTTTTTAGGGATTTCACCTATCCCTAAGTCCATAGACCTCTAGTGTCAAATACACTATATTAATGTCACTCGTCATATTCTTTAACATTATATGCCACTCGATCTATGTCACTAAATAACCATCGAGTTCATCTCTCTCTTTTAGCACTATAGGATCCGATGTCTTGATCCAATCCTCACCTATCCATTCACCTAGCATTCCATGTACACTAGGTTTACATTTAGAAGCATAAGGAAAGAGCTATACATGCAATCTTACAATACAACATGCAAGAGATGAAAATCATATATTTCTAAGACAGAGAAAGGGTTCAATGATTTCAGTATGACACCCCCCATCTTTTGAAGTTATTCTAGGTTGTGGAGGTCCTAAGAAGACTCATCAGCACTTGCTTCGATGCTTTCTCGGCCGCTTAGGTCGAAACGAAGCCCCGATGAACTTGTTTTGCCTCTAGCTTTTTATCCGATCGACGAAACGCAATTCCGTCTCTGCCAACATGTTTAGGCACCTAACAATTAGGTTTATACACCATCGATTGAGATCAAACCTCAACATTTGACAAAGCCCCAAATTGGAACCCTAGGTTTGTTCACTAGCAAAACTACTCAATCAAAACCCTAGAACTAGGGATTGATCTCCTTAAAAGCTTACTTAGGGTCTATTTGACCTATTACTAAAGCATAAAACCCAAATCCTAGAGTTCTATTAGCTAGGGTTGGTAGCTTACCTCCATGCAAGCTCCAATGGAATGAAGAAAGAGAGAGGAAGGTGGTGGAGATGACATTCTCCAAGCTCTCCCCCCTTCTTCTTCTTCTTCTTCTTCTATTCTTCTCCTTTCTTTTATTCTCCTTCTCCTTTCTTTCTTTTCCTTCTAGAGAGAGAGAGGGATAGTGAGAGATGAGTGAGGGTAGAAATGAGAGAGGGAGAGAGTGCTCTCCCAGCTATACCCCTCAACTAATGTAACAATTACATTAGAACCCCTCCACTTTACTCCTGTCAACAGCCCCAGCCTAGGCTATTTTCGCACAAAGGGACCGGTCCCTCCATGGGAGGACCGGTCCCTGAGAGCACCTCCCGCGGGTTTGAGTTCTCTGTCAACCCCCCTTTCGCGTACGGGAACCGGTCCCTCCACCGAGGACCGGTCCCTCGGAGACCGGTCCCTCTATCTGAACCAGTCCCCGAGAGCTTGCTCTTGTAGGACGCATACGAGAACCGGTCTCCCCTTTGGAGACCGGTCGCCACAGGGACCTCCGTATTACTTACGGGGACCGGTCTCCCCCACCGGGGACCGATCTCCGAGAGCAACATTGGTGCGCAGAGGGTTTTCCCTGCGCACCATGCTTACGAGAACCGGTCCCTCTTACCAGGGACCGATCCCCAAGAGCAGAATCTGCATAAGTGCAGATTTTCTCACTTTGCTCTCGTGGACTCCAATTCCAATGCACTTTTTGAGTTTTAGATGCCTTCGGCCTTTCCGAAATATACCCACTCGACAATTAGTCGATTCTGGATGAAGTACAACTCTCGAATTTCGAGAATTCACTTCCTTACACTGGGCTAGCTCAGTCTGAACCTCCGGGCCGTGCTGGGCCGCGATTCTGTGCCCCGACGGCCCGACACGGCACGACCCGAAATGGGCCTGGGCTGTGCTGGGCCGAGGGGAGGTGGGCGGCCCGACACGGCACGGCCGGTTTGGGCGATGTCAGCCGGGCTAACACGGTCTGGATCTACTCTCCACTGAAACCCGTTTCGCTTTAACCCCCGGCTCCCTCCATCTCTTCCTCGACGCGTCCTTCTCTGCCACAGCCACCGCCACTATCATCCTCTTGCACTCGAGCGCCATCAACCTCTTCTCTTTCCCCTCCGCCATGGGATTCAACCTCGGATCCTTCGCCACCTCCGCCTTCTCCGCCCCGATCTTCTCTTCGCCTTCCAAAATCCTTTCATCTTCCTGTAAGAAAATTGCATATGGTAAAAACGCAGCGGAAAGAAATCAAACAAATTTGATTTTGAAAACTTTTGAGATCTAATCTCAAAACCACGCAATTATGATCCCTCATGTTCTTTAAGATTAAAGGAGAAAAGTAAGATCGAATCTTTACCTTTTCGGATAGATCTTCACCTCAATTTGATGATCGTGGAATCCGGTTCTCTTGAAGCCGCACACGCGTCCGGCCTCTATAGGTATCCACACGAGGTTCTTGATTTGATCGATGTCCTCACCGGGGTGCTAGCTCCCTTGCAAAAGGATGTCTTTATTGCTAGAATATGGAAGAGGAGAAGAGAGATGACGGCTAGGGTTTTCTAAAAACCCCCGTATATTATATATAGGATTATAATCCTATTCATAATAATATAATGACAATTAAGGATAAGTATAAATCTAGATTTATCCTTTCCTTAGTTAGTTAGATCGATCAAATCCTAATTTGATTTGACTTGAACTTTATATTAATTTGATCTTATCAAATTAATAATACAACATTTGCATATAAGTCCTCTTATAATTTACTAACTATTAGTAAGTCCTCTCTTGTAACATTTACACTTTAATACCATTAATTTGTAACAATTACAAATTAGTCCAATTATCAACATATTGACAATTAGGTCCTCCGGCGATTCAATAATCGCGATCTAGCTATCTGATCAATCACAACCTCTTATGTGTGTGACCCCATAGGTTCTATTCTATCTGGTGGTGAGATATATTTTGATCACTATCAATAATATTACTGAAACCCCTTTCAGTGGATTGGAACAATTCCAACTTAGCCTAATAAGAATTATCGATCATCTAAATAATTCTCATGAGTCTCACAATCCACCAGTGACGCCTAGCAGCATGTAGTGGCATTCTAGTAGAATGGAATACTGAACCTCTTGGTGCAGTTACCGTGTGATACAATCCTTCTATCATGAGTCCCGACGAGACGGAGGTTATGGAATAACTCGTCAAACCCCATCGCCTGTCTTATGTTAAATTTATTCGACTCGAGTTTCTAATATCGGAAACCCTTTTCCGCTATTAACTCGCCTGCCAAGGTCTTCTAAACTCGGTCTCATAAATCACATAGGACTAACACCCCTATCTACCAAGGGAGATAGATTCCATCTAAGTGCGCACCCTATTCCTACAATGAACCTACTGCAGCCAACATGCACCGCATGGACCCAAACGGCTAGGGACCAAGTGTATGTACAGTCAAACTACAGTAACCTCATTGTGAATAGCCGAGGCACCGCAGGTCAAAGGACCAGTCACACTACTGCAACATTGAGTAAGTCACTGACGAGTGAGTAGACATCCAAGTGACTTCTCGCATTGATCACGCTCGGTACCCTTGTTCTCTAACAACCACCTGCATATTCGCTTCAGTGTCCCCACACTGTCGACCCGAGGCCCGTCTACCCAAAAGGAAAGCGACCTATGCACCAATCTCACCGGATCAATCACCGTCCCCGTGATGATCCATTGATCGAGAGCATTTAGGAATTAACCATCAATGACACATGTCTCTAATTCTCAACTCTTGAGAATATATGTCATCATCTTATTAATTCCTTGGACGATTCATGGACACATACACAACATGAATGAAAATAAGAACCCAAATATATTCATAATATTTTAAATTCAAATACAAATTTATGTCCTAGAAAGAATACATGTGTCGGCCTGGTTGGCTTCTAGGGCATACATCTAACACTTCCCTCCCCTCCTCTCCGCCTCCTTCGCCCCGATCTCCTCCTCCCACTAGAATTAGGTGGATCAGGATCAAACCCTCAATCCTGACCCCTAAACTCTCAGCG
This sequence comes from Aechmea fasciata, assembly GCA_025177825.1. NCBI lineage: Eukaryota > Viridiplantae > Streptophyta > Magnoliopsida > Poales > Bromeliaceae > Aechmea > Aechmea fasciata. The sequence goes on from CM045929.1 coordinate 14,517,104, forward strand.
GCAACCTTCAGGGCGACGTTGTGGGCGAACATCGCCTTAGCGCTGTCCCCGCTGAGGAAGATGTGTTCGCGGTGGCGCGCTCGGCCGAGCCACGGGTCGGCGAGCGCCGCTACGGGTGGCCCACGTGTCGTCGTAGGCTGCTGGGAGCGGGTGCTCAGGGGCGCGGCGGTACTCGATGGAGACGACGAGGATCCGTTCCCTAGAGGTGGCTCGAAGCACGGCCCGGCCCGGCCCGGCACGGGCCGTGCCTTCCGGGCCGAAGGGCTGTCAGGGCCAGAAGTTAGGCAGTTCGGGCCCGGCCCGGCACGACCCGAAATTGAAACCGGGCCGGGCCGGGCCGACAACTAGCCCGTTTCGGCCCGAGAAATATAGGCAGTGCCGGCCCGGCACGGCCCACATTACACCTCTACATACTCGCCCATCTATTGTGATGAGGAAGGTTCCCATCCTGGATTTTTCAATAAGCATACTTGGTCCCATTAAAAGAAGGTCTATTAATATTACCATCTTCACTCATTATGATAGAAAAATCTAGATCCTACTATGATATCCTACTATGATACCACTTATAAGTTATGGGACTTCCAAGAATCTACCTAGAAACTATCAGTTACTCAGAGGGGAGTAAATAGGTATGACGGCTAAAAATACACAATTCGATGCAATAAAATAAAATACGAAAAATAAAATAGCACATTGAGATTTACGTGAAAAAAAACTCCAACTAAGAGTAAAAAATTCACAAAACCAACACACAATAACAATTCACTAAGAAATAAAAGATTATAAGATGATTACCGACTCCACGAACTCAAACCTCTTTTTTATCTTCTTTGGATCTCGTGCACACCAACAAGTTGTCCATGCCCGAAATCCATGAATGCACTCGAATCCATAAACACCAATGATTCGAATTCATGAATCATCTTGATCACGTCGAATCCACAACGCCACTCCGTCCAGAGTAAAATGAACAAAGTTGGTGATTATTTATTACTTAGATGATCATGAAAGAACCATAGAAAGATACCTTTAAGCAAATCTCAAATTAATTCTAGAAAAATATTGAAAATCTAAGCACCAAGAATCAATTTGAGGGAAGCTTATTATAGAATATGAGAAAGACAGTTTTTTTACAAGTTTCTAGAGTTTTTAAAAGATAAAATATGCTTAACCACGTTTCAGAGACACCTCCCACATCTTATTTATAGATTTGAAAGTAATTAGAATCAGATTAGGATTGAAAAACTTATTTTTAAAAAAATCACGACGGATTTAGGGTCCAAACTCTACATTAGGGTCCAGATTTTGAAGTTTCGAAAACATCAAAGTCCGGATCTTACTGTCAAGGTTTAGATTCTCCCTGCATCCCAGCTAGGAAGGCTTACGGGGTGTGCGCCTTGTATCCAGTCCGAATTCTGAGACTCGAAAAACTCCAGTTTTGAATATTTATCAATTTATACCTATTCTAATATCTTTCAAACACATGTATATGATCATAAGTAACCATCAAGATTTTTTAAACTTACCAAGTATTGTGGATTTATGTTCTAAGTCTTCAAGTTTTCTAACTTCATCTTTTCTTTCTCGATCCTTTAAGACTCGACTCACTTCACAAACTATGCCAATATAAAATCCGTAACAAAATTGTCGACAACGCTTGTTCACATAGTTTACTGTCGAACTTGTGCTATCATCAGTTACTCACACGCGAAGCGAACATTCCCCCTGGCCGCTTGCAATGAGTCCGGGCCCAAGACGGATTTTCTTACCAATCTTGCCCCTATGCAATGGGCAATTAGCATTTCCTTCATACAAGGCTCGACAAACTGCCATTCCAATGCTATGCTAAATACTATTATTGTAGGCAAACTCTTCAAATACTAGCATTGGTGTCATGCACATCCATAGTCTAATTCTTCTCCGTGATAATGCTCGACTCTATGGTTAAATGACCCCGATTAGGTGGACGCTTAGACTAAGCCTCTACTCTTAAGGTCTATTCCTTACCATCCGCACACTGCTAATGCTCTTGCCACAAGAGCACATTGGCTAAACCACTTATTTTGGGTTATAGAGAAATGTTTTATGACCAACAATCTCATTCGGGCTTGTCACTCAATGCCCTAATCAACACTATGTGATGTTCCTATGTTCACATGTACAGGCTAGCTCATCACGTGGTAGAATCCTCATTTGGAACTTTCGCACACACACTCCGACAAAGAGTAACCAAACTCTAAGCCATCACAAATTATATGTGGTAGCCACGTCCCTGGGTTATAGCTCGGACTACTGTCCCAATTGTAATATCTCTGCCAAGCCTTACCCTCGGGTCTTGGGCTGTCGTCATGCAAAGTCGATTGTGCCCGTCCCTATATGCCCAAGGCTCTATAGTCATCATGTGATCCAAGCACGGGTAATCCCTACGCAAACTTTGCTAATCATCACCAGACACGACTAAGACGTTCCCAACATAACGTGTCTTGAGCTGTCCAAATCTTTAGGTACTCGCCAAATGGCTTACCTTAAATAGAACAATTGTTATTGTTCAAGTCATCAAACATCTAAGTCATACTAATCCAACTCGTGGTTTCACTTTGATGGGGCAACCAACACTGCACTCGGCCTCTAGAGACCCGAAAAAACTACTAGTCATTTCAAGCAGTCCTCGGCCTCCTTCACACCTAGCCGAAGCTCAAGTGTTACTGCCAACTAACCCTCTTTGGCTGAATATTCAATCAGCACCCCATGGATGCGTTCCACTATCAAGCACACTATGCCTCTATTTACTTCCCTCGCAGTCAAGATCATTGAGCATTATGCTCCAACGCACAATACCATTTAGGTGCTCTTCCTCATTTTCGGTTGTGGCACCTTAAGGTTAACGCATCCAAAGTGGTCGTCACACCAACTCTATGGCAGTGAAATCACTTCCACTACAAAGCTACCGAAGAGTTCCAAACTTAGGGAATGGCTTCATGCCACTTATCCCTTCGTACCCATTCACCACAATAACCATGAAGGCCTTATACCTTTCTTTTACTTGGCATTTAACATGTGGCTTTGAGATCGGCATCTCATTGAGAGGTCCTTACAACCATCCCAACATACTCTCACTATTATGGCTCATGGTAGGCTATGATGCTCCTTCTACCATAGATTGTCATTAGACTCTCTAGAAGTCGTCCCATATGTAGCGCTATGCCCAGCTTACCGTTGCCTGCTAACAACCAAGCTACGATGAATACTACGCTCCGATAGTGGACAATGTCCATAACTCTAATGGCATTTACCGAGATCTCAGCTCTATTACACAAGGTGTATATCATATGCTCAGAATCACTTTTGACTTGACTTTCACCTCGCCAGATTCCTTTTATTTTTGGACACTCTTCTATATAACCCAATTAGATGTTATTCGTACAACTTATTAGCATTATGATCGTGTTATTTACCCACTCAATCCACCAACTTACAGTCTTCTAGAAGATATCCACCAACACATTCAACACAGTGTGTACACACCCTATGTTGGGTTATTAACTCGAGTCGGCACATTTCTATAAGCCACATTAATGTTCCCCTACCTTTAAAGGATGAGACTATTATCTCTATGATATTATCCTCCATCATATCAGCTAGGCGAAAGAAACAACCATGAGGAAAAGCCTTTCTTAGTTCGACTTCACTTTCAATAGTTGTCACTCGGCTACTTCACCCAGTTGACTGACCATAGCTCTGTCCCACTCATACTATTACCTCAAGGGTCGCGCCTCTGCATCCCCCAAAATGGAAGTGACTAGAACTTCCACAACTACAGGTCCTGACAGAAAGTTAGTGCCCGTGTCTCTTACATGTTGTTAGGATTTGTCCACATTGGGACTTATCTAAAATATTTTTAATCCATATGGGATAAGAAATAAATATTTGTAATCATCTGAGATATTCCTAATCCACATGAGATAAGGAATAAATCTAACAGATAAATCCTAATCTGTTTAAATCTCTATCTATGTGAGATTTAGTTAGAATATGATTAGAATTAACATTTCCCTCATGGCCTATAAATACATGAGGTATTGACCATATACGATACACGGAAAAAATTAGAATCATCTCTCCATAAAATTCTCTCTCTTGGATTTGCTCTAGGGCACCACCAAAACCATAGGGATTTGGGCGGTGTGCGGCGATCGACTCTAGTAGCTGGATTGTAATGAGTAAGAACAACATGCAACAAATTGAAATAGATCGTTGGCGGATTAACGAGTTCGTAAAATAAGACGAGATTTGATTCTACTAATCGTAATACATTCCGCAACCAAAAAGATATGTAAAAATCTATGCGATTTTTGCGAATTATTTTTTTGGGTATTTAATTATTTTATTCGACAGTGGTATCAGAGACATATAGTGCTTGTTTTCGCTCGATGATTCCTTTTTTTTACATCGAATATATTTTTAATTTGTTAAAAATATAAAAATAATAAATAAAAATCGGCACTATATTGAGTATGAGCGAAAAGTCAGCTCTATTTTTTCTATATTTAACCTACATGTTTATGTAAAAATTCGTCCAAGTGTATCTATATAATGAACCTATGTGGTTGGGCTGCACATAGAAGCCCTCATGAGCAAAAGCCCAATATACGGTCACAAAGAAACGAAGAGAAGAAGCTAGAGAGAGAAAAAGGGAAGCCAACCTATTTTCTTCAACCTCAAGCACAAAGAGAGAAGGCTGGGGGCTCGGTTTGGATTTATTGTTAATAAAAATGACTAAAAGGCCCCTTACCAACTCAATTTGCCTTTTGGAGTACTGGTACTCAGCTTGGGTATCGGTACTCGGCCCTCTTTTCTCAATCTCGCCCTCGAGTGCGGTACTAGCCGTGCGATGCGGTACTCAAGCTCGATGCAGAAACTCAACAACGAGTACCGTACTTAGCATCAAAGCGTGCAAACTCGAGAACATCCAGTTCAAAAATTCCTCTGGGGTACCAGTACTCAACACTGAACTTCCGCACTTTGCAGATTTCAATGTCAAATCTCTACTCTCGCACTGCGTCGAGTCCGTTCTGCGTCCAATTCGGATCAAAACGACTCCGACTTGTATCGACATCCACCAGACATTGTCGACAAGCCACATATGCTGAAGTCTCTCATACCGCTAAACACCAGGGATACTACAAATAAATCATTTGTTTTTCTATTCTTATTATAGAACTGACAAAAGATTATCTTGCAGTGAATTCGATACCTCTAAAATCTATTTTAGATGGGGATTATTTCATTACTTGAATAGAAAAATAATTTCTTTGTCTTTTTGTTTTTATTACCTTATTTAGAGTACAATTAAAGCTGATGTGTTATGCAATATTTTTATTTTGTTTCAATAATTTGTTTATAGTTTATATGCCTTTTGAATCAAATATATAAGTTTTATACTATATGGTTTTATTTATAATTTTTTTATTTTTTATATTAATTAATTTTTTATATATTCAAAATTTGAAAGCAGTAATTGAAATAAAATTTATCAACAATATGATATCCGTCGTAAATCCATAATGATTAGTTTCAAAAATGTCTATCCGTTGTGTAACGGCGGTTCTTAAACTAGTAGAGAACTAGTTTTTCACCCGTGCGATGCACGGCTAGCTAATATAATAATATAAAATAACAAAAGTTATAATGTAATAAAAATAGAAAAATATTCTAATTAATATTTTTTTTTTACAAATAAAAAAATATACTATTAAATTTAAGTTTTTGTTCATCGAAGAGATGACATCAAGAAAAAAATTTAAAAAAACCCAAAACAAACCATCAAACAACAAATAAAAAAAAAATTCAAAAAACATAATACCCAAAAAAAAAAGAAAAGAAATATACAATCCTGATAACCTCTAAATTGAAATAAAATAAAATAAAATAAAATAAACAAAACAAAATCAGACCATAAAAAATACCCCACAAAATAATATTTTTTAATATAAGTGATCAATATATATAAAAAATAATAATAAGGTTATTGGTTAACTTACTTATTTTTGAACTCCAATATTTGATATATCGGTGTTGATCATCATTCGATTGCATAAATAGAGTTTGATATACTACGTGAACCTATATTGTCAGTATATATACAACAATTAGTATAATTAGTAATAATATAAATAATACCCTTTATTTGTAGAAAATAAAGCATCAACATATAAAAACTTTAAAAATTACAGGAGTAATAGTAGAAAAGTGCAATAGTATTTTCTACTAAATTGCCGATCTTTGATTCATGATCTCTACGTACCTCTGTTCTTAGTTTCTCTTCTTGTTTTAGCTTGTTAGCTCTGTTTGGTGGAAGAAAACAGAGAGGGAATAATGATATTTTATAGAAAATAACTCGTGTACGAAAAGTAAATAACATTTTATTTCCAAAAAATCTAATTTAACTTAATTTGAAGTAATTTCTATTAATTTTATTTAATTTGATTTGATTTTATTTAATTAATTTTAATTGATATAATAAGAGTTAATAATAATTTTATTATAATTATCTATACGCTTTAAATTTGAATTAATTTGCATTAAATTTAATAACTTTTGAATTTATTTTATTATATTTAATTAATATAATAAAATTTAATAATATTATATTAATTTTATCTCATAGTTAATTATAATATAGATTTTATTTCATAATTAATAATAATATAGAATAATTTATTTAACAATTTTAAGTTATTAAATTTTATGCAAATTAATTCAAATTAAGTAAAATTAATTCAAATGAAATCATGCAAAATATAAGCTTTAATAAAATTTAATAATAATTTGACTTAATTTACTATATATAATAATAATTTTGCAAATTTACTATATATAATATTCTTCAACTTTATTTCCTAATTATTTTTACTAAAAAAATCTAATTTGACTTGAGTATAATATATATTTTTTAAATTAATTAAAATCTAATTGGTGAACTTAGGCTTTCTATATGCTCCCCAGAAGTAGAAGTAATCTATATTATATTTAATTTTGCCAATCTAATTTACTTCTAATTTGACTTAATTTGAATTAATTTGATTTTATAGAAAGCATATTATAGAATTTTATAGAAAGCATATTTTATAGAAAGCATACTGAATTAAAATCATGCATCAAATTAATACATATTATCGAAAGCATATTATTTCCTAATTTTAATTAATTTGATTTGATTTTATTTAATTAATTTTAATTGATATAATAAAAGCTAATAATAATATTTTAATTTTATTTAACTTTTATTTATAATATATATTTTATTTACTAATTATTATTTTCTAATAAAATCTATTTACTATAGAAAGCATGAAATTTTTTTCCTAATTATTATTTTCTAAAAAAAAACTAATTTAAAAATCTAAATTTATTTCCCTAAAGTATATAAAATATATATTTAATTTGATTCATATTTAAATAAAATCTTATAGAATTGATATTAATTTCCTAATTATTTGATTTGATTTAATTTTAAATGACATAATAAAAGTTAATATACCCTAATTATTATTTCCTAAAAAACTCTATTTACTACATAAAGCATATAAATAGATATTATTTCCTAATTATTATTTCCTAAAAAAGTCTAATTTAAAAAATATAATTTTATTTCCCTAAAGTATATAAAATCTATATTTGAGCTTGACTTAATTTGAATTAATTTGCATTAATTTTACTTAATTTAATTTTATTTGAATTAAGTTGAATTAATTTGAATTAATTTTATAATTTAAATAATTAAATTGAATCTATTATATTTAATTTTATTTAATTTGATTCATATTTAAATAAAATCATATAGAATAGATATTATTTGCTAATTATTTGATTTGATTTAATTTATTTTAATTGACATAATAAAAGTTAATATACACTAATTATTATTCTTAAAAAAGTCTATTTACTACATAAAGCATATAAATAGATATTATTTCCTAATTATTATTTCCTAAAAAAGTCTAATTAAAAAATCTAATTTTATTTCCCTAAAGTATATTTACTACATAAAGCATATAGAATAGAATAGATTTCCTAATTATTATTTCCTAAAAAAGTCTAATTTAAAAAATCTAATTTTATTTTCCTAAAGTATATAATAAAATCTATATTTGAGCTTGACACGTGTAATGACATCTGAAACTTAGCGTGTGAGAAATTGTGCTTCAAGGTTGCTGAGTTATATTTAGTAATATATAATAGATTATTTTACGTATATGTTTCATCTCTAGTAGGACATTGTATCTCGATAATTTATTTTTCCTATTGATGTTTGGTTAGGTGTTAGATTATATGATAAAAAGTGAAAGGCTAAAAATTGAAAGAAAATTTTGGATTCATAATATATTTGCTAATTGACATTTGACTTTCGATTTAAATTTTAAATTTAATTCGAATAGACAAAATTTTGATCCTCAAAAAGTGAATGGTTAAACAATCGAATTTAAATTAAATTTTTAACTCATAATATGATATTTGAAACCAAAATTAAAATTAAAATTAAAATTAAAAATTAAAAATTTGAATAGACATCAATTTCAAGTTGGAATGTCAAATGTACTATTTTAACTTATATTCAAACTTGAGAGTAAGGAATCTCAAAATCTGTTTAGCTCAGTAGAATTTTGGTCCTTACGAGCAATGCTATCCCTTTTGGATGTAGGATGTACACGCCCGTCCATCTAAGAGCAATCAGGGCATAAAGAAAAAGAAAAAGGGAAAAGGAACAGAAAAGAAGTAATGAAAATGGAGAAGCAAAGAATAAAGGAAAAGGAGGTTTAAAATAAATAAACGTTCACACAAATAAAAATATAAAACGGAAAGCTCAAGGAGCTTCAAATGGGGACAAAAAGCAAACGGTAGCGCCATTTGTACAGGAAGCAGAAGAAGAGAAGCATAGGTAGGGTAGGGTTTTTTTTTTTTTTTTTTTTTTTTCAGCGGAGCTTCCCCGCCACTTCTCCCTCACTTTTCCCCCTTTATCACCTCTCCTTCTCTCTCTCTCTCTCGTTTAGCGGCGATGGAGACCAAACCTTCGCTAGTTGATAACATTAAAGGGATCATGAAATCGGGGGAGGAGTTCGTCAAGGGCGCCTTCCTCAGGATCTCTGACTCTCCCAATCACAACCCGGTAATTATCACCTCTTCAAATTCCTTTTTTGTTTGATGGTATTTGACGCTACTTTTGTGTTTATCGTGTTGGATTCTTGATGCTGGAGACTCTATTATATGCAATTGGGCGTGAATTCCAATGACGTTTGCTGTTTTCCGATTAGTTTTAAGGCTTTGCAGTTGCAGTCTCTGTTGTGCTGCTAAAAAACTGAAATGTGCTGCCAAGTTTTTATGGGGTGTTTTGAGTTGTGGTATTAGGACTTAGGAGAAGCAGCTATATTGGAAAATAAATATCCTCCGACAGCCTCCTTCTGCAGCATCGCAATCGCAATCGGAGACACTGAACTGGAGCTTCTGGTTCTGTGGCTAAGAATCTTACTTCTGCTTCTGTTGCAGAAAAAGCTCCAGAGCCTGCTGCTACTGAAAGTACAATCACAAGCAGGGCCAAATAGGCCCTTAGTGGATTGCGCTTCTAAGTTGCTTTTGTTTGAATCATGTCCGCTGTGTCCTTCTTGCTGTGTATCTCTTTCCTTTTCTTCTTAATATATATACTCCTTGCAACTGATTTAGAGGCAGAAGCAAAAGATTTCTTTTCCGATCTAGTCTATGGTAGATATCTCCTTTACGGCTACGGGTTTTCTTTAGACCAGTGGGAGGTTCGGACCAGTTGGGAAAAATCATGTGGAGATTCTTTTCACAGATAGGAGAACCTAGTTGTCAATTAAACACCCTTGTATAGTAGATTTTTAGCTTCATATGTATGTTAGATCTTGTTTGCTTAGAATGAACAATGCCACATAATCAATTTTACCGTGGATGAGAGGGCTTTGTTTGATAGGGCGTTGTGATTTTTGTTATCTAATAATCATGCCCTCACATATGCAAACGAGGCTGGCTGCCTACGGACGGGGCATAGACTATATTTGTACTTGTCATGTGTGCTCATCAACTATCATTGTTTGAAAGGGCGCGCGCCTTGGCGCCTAGGCGAGAGGCGCGGGCCTCGGTGCCTCAGCAATAGCGAGCGCAGCGCTATTGCTGAGGAAAAATACTGTTACAGTGATTATGGATCCATTGAATGATTAGAAAATTGAAATTAAGATGGATGAACATATGCGTGATTTTGCTATTAGCTAGTGATTGATATCACATTCTTTAAAAGTATTGGTGGTAGAAATAGAATACAAAGGTTAATCTGAAGGAATTAATGGGTATTGAAATTCAAGCTTGCTGTCTTGTTCAACATTATTACCTTAGAATTTTGCAAGGATGGTATCTTTTAGTATTGTTTTGCCACTTTTATTGTAAAGTGATAGTTCCCCCTTCTAAGAAATTTGCAAACCCCTAGTTGTTGAGGATTGCATAATGCAAATGAGGGTCTCCTTTCTCATTGCTCTCTGAAACTAAGACCTCCATCAATCATTTCAGAATAACTCACATGCGTAAGCAAGTCTTGTTTTCCCAGCTTGGTATCTTTGATGCCTTGTTTGACATTGTTCCCCTTTTTTTTTTGTTTTTTTTTTCAATAGAATTTTTGTATAAAGAGTATAGAAGTGGATTGTGGGCTGTTTCCAGTTCTTGCATCCTAGGTGTTTGTTTGAAAACAGAAAAAAAAAAAAAAAAAAAAGAAAACTTGGAAGTAACCATTTCTTACTTTGATTTTTATTTTTATTTTATTTTTTGGTAAGAAGTTGTCATCATTTACTTGCCTGTGGGGCATTGCAAGCTAATCATTCATGAAAAAAAGAAGGATGCCCATCTTCTAATATATCCAATTACATGGCATTTGTGTTTTAAAAGAAAAGGCAACGATGCCAAACAAGGCCTTAAACTCTTGAACCCATATCCTTTATGAAGAATTGTTTAGTTGCCCTCTTATCCATATAATAGCAATATAAGTGGTATTAAGGATTGCCCTTGCTACCCCATGCTGCTTGTGTCGCACTATGCCAAGGTCATGCCAACATGTTGCATATGGACGTGCTACCCTATATCGAAAAAAATGTTTTTTTTTTTTTTTTTTTTTTTTTTTTGCATTTTTTGAAATTTTTTGAGTTTTTTGAGGTAAAAGTTGTATAAAAGATTTTTCATACTTAAAATTTGTGGATCTTGTCAATCTACTTTCATTTGGAGCAATTAGTAAGTTTCATTGCACAGCAGGTTTACGTAACAAACTTCAAATAAGAATTCCTCTAATTTCTTTTATCATTTTAGAACTAAGGAATTCACCTATGATAGCGTTTCCTACAAAGTTTTATCCAATTATGATTTTGGTTTTATTTTCATGCATATAGTTTAATAATGCAAATAAAATAATTTTTATAGTTATTATGATGTTAATGACTCTATTTCTACTAGATACTATGAGATATAATATATAGGGTTAATTACATACAGGTCCCTGTAAACATAGCGAAAGCAAATATATCCCTACAAAGTTCAAGTTTTAACTCATATCCCTGCAAAATTCCAGTGATATTCATATTTGTCCCTCTGGTTGGTTACCGTCAGAGAACTGTTTATTTTTTAATAGCAGATAAGTGATATGTCAATTTTGCCATCATAAATATATCCCTCCAAATGTCCCAACTGCTATAATTGTGTAGAAATGTCCTCTCCTCCCACCCCCCCCAAAAAAGTTTCAATGATCATCTTCTTCCTTATCTTCTTCCTTTTTAAAATCCAACCCAATCCACCATAGTTGCAACCTTTTCTTTCACTCCTTTTCTCCTATATCTTTTATTTTGAGCAAAATAAGAAAAAATTATAGAGAAAATTGAATAGGGAAGCAACACCCGTTCGACATAGGTGAAGCAATACACGTCGTGGATGAATAGTGATGGAAAAATTCTAGTTATGAGTTCGATACTAGCATGAGGAAGAGACAGGAAGAGGAAGATGAAGAAGAGTTCCGATTGCTAGGGTTTTGATTGAGAGAATAAGGTATAATATAAGAGGGGTAAAAATGTTAATTTAACTCATTGACTAAACAGGGTTAAGGATTTTACTTATGGTTAACTAAATTTTTCTAACGGATCCTAATGACGGGGGCATATTTGAAAATATTAGGACTTTTGCATGGATAACATAAGAAAGTCGAATTCTGTAGGGATATATTTGCAATTCGCTATGCTTATAGAAAATTGTATGCAATTGACCCTAATATATAAGCTATTTTTACAATCATTAGAGATATTAAAATACTGTTAGAACTAAAATCGAAAAGATCTAGTTCGTTGGGTGTAAAAATACCAAAAGACATCCGAGAAACAGAGAAGAAAAATAAAGCACACAATATTTACGTGGTTCGGCCACCGACCTACGTCCACGAGCGAAAACGGAGCGGAGATCTTCATTATAATCAAAGTGGTGTACAAAATATGCCTTTCTCACAAAACCCTTATCTCAAAAAATACATCCATATTCCCTCTTTCATCAATGGAATAAAGGGTATATTTATAATAGTGACTAAATCCTAATACAACTAGGATACAAGCCCACTAAGATTAGGAATATCTTAATAAAATTTGGCATAATCTAAACTTAACTTAATGGGATAATTAAAACAGAATAGGGTTAGAAGACCTTGCGGTATTAGAATTCGAGACATATCTAACAACCTCCACCTTAGCTTGAATTCTCTGACTTCTCCACCAAAATCCCAAAAACTCTTGAAGTGCTACTGCACATGCGAACAGTTTACGGAATACTCGACCTTGATCACCGGAAAAACTTAATGAGAAAATCCGCGGGATTCTCTGAAGTGTCAATCTTCTCATTCTCCAACTATACCTTTTACAACCTCTGTTGCATCAGAACGATAACTTGTCGTAGAGCGAAACTATTGGAGCCATCAAACTTCTCGATCTTAAATTCGTCGACGTCTTAAACACCTAAACGAACATTTCGGTTCTAATACCAGTTTGTGAGAACTAAATCGAAAATATCTAGTTCGTCGGGTGTAAAAATACCAAAAGAGATTCAAGAAAGAGAGAAAAAAAATAAAGCACAATATTTACGTGGTTCGGCCACCGGCCTACGTCCATGGGCGAAGACGGAGCGGAGATCTTCATTGTAATCAAAGTGGTGTACAAAATATGCCTCTCTCACAAAATCCTAATCCCAAAAAATACACGCATATTCCCTCTCTCATCTGCTGCACTAAACCAATGGAATAAAGGGTTTATTTATAATAGTGGCTAAATCCTAATACAACTAGGATACAAACCCACTAAGATTAGGAATATCTCAATAAAATTAGGCATAATGTAAACTTAACTTAATGGGATAATCAAAACAGAATAGGGTTAGAAGACCTTGCGGTACTAGAATTCGAGACATATCTAACAAATACTCTAAAAAGCTATTTTTATTACAATTTAATAAAAAACTCTATGCAAATGCATGCCAAAGTATCAATGGCGTGCCACTGAAGTGGGACGGCGTGCCACTGAAGTGGGACGGCGTGCCAATGATGCATGCCAAAGTATCAATGATGTGCCACTGAAGTGGGATGGCATGCCATTGAAGTGGGAGGCGTGCCGACATTGGCACGCCCCATGCCAGTGGTACTGTGACACCCTAATAATTGCATACAGGATAATGTGGGATGTGGTCTCATATCGCTTGACGATCTTGGATAGTTTGTGTAATTGAGTCCGATGAGGATGTCAGGACTTAAAAAGAGGAGAGTCTGTGACATCTCTGGCTAGTCGAATAGTCAAGGACATGGTGTGGGGTATATAAGGCTCGGTAGCCTAGAAACAATAACTAGGCTTAAGCATTTTGGGTGTTGTTAAGGCTCCATGAGTTATTAGTGTTAGTAAACTGAGCTATTAAGCCTGTTATAGTTAGTGTCAGTGCTAGATCGCCAGCTGGAAGTGTGAGATGAATCTCACATCACCTAGTGAATCTTGGGCAATTTGTGTGATTGCGTCGGGCTGTTGAAGATGCTAGGGCCAAAAAACGGAAGAAGAATGTGACATCCCAATAGTTGCACATTGAATAATAAGGTGCAAGGGGCTTATATGTGACAGGTATACTAGAATTAATAATTAGGCCTAAGCACTTTGGGCAGGTGGTTTTGGCCCAACAATTTAATAGTGCAAGTGGGTTAGGTTGTTACAAGTAAGACAATCCTTGAGTGGTATATTCATTAATTGTTTGTTGTGGTATAAATTTTGTAGTCTAACAAATAGATTTATGTAAATAATAAAGATAATTTAAAACAAGTATGCAATTTAAATGAATTTTCCAGTAATTTACTTGCCATGAACTGCCTAACTGTACAGGCAATCGACCTAGGCCCTTAAGGAGCTATTAACTGAGGACCAGTAGTCAGTTTAAAATCACCATTTGATAGGCTGGTCTCACCTTGCATAAACTAATCAAATAGCTTAGCCTATGTCATTATTTATGGTTTCATGACTAGAGTTTTTCAACTGAATGGTCAATTATATGAGTTTGTGGAAGTACATGTGTTTCAAATAGTTGCATGTAGACATCTAAATTCTGCTTAAAATGAGCTTAAATCAAGGGCTTAACCATGTTGTGAATGTTTTTGCAACTCACAAGTGAATTTGAGTAATGTCTTGCAATTATAATCCTTTGGCGTATGTTTCTAGTGACAAAAATGTGAACACAGTATTACGAAATTACAACACAAAAGCCTCATAATACAGGTTCTCACATGCGTCTAAGTTGGATATAACATATGCAGTTTAGTTGAAAGGAAATTAGTACTGAAAAGGAGCCCCCCTGCGCAAGCTAGTGGAGCATTATTTCTTTCACGATCTAAAACTTTGCTTTAGGGAATGGGCCAGTAGATCATATAGATGAACTGACATAGGTAGCAACCTTATAGCCATTCATCTAGGGGCAATTGAAATTACTACCAATGGATGGATTTGCAACATATAAAAATGTTCAGTACATCTCGTGTAGATGCATTAGTATCTCGTTCAATACATCTCTTTTATATAGTAAAGAAGCTTGTATATTTTGTTGATGAGAAGTATGATCAAATGTCTCAAAAGACATCATATTTGGCTTTTGAACCGTTTTCTCAGAATGAGATTAATCACATGTAGAGGAAATATGCTATCCTACCAAACTATGGCTGCGAAGGCCTTTTACGGAGCTAAATCAAACTCCTAGCTTGTAATCATAAAAGAAAATCCTCATAGTGCATAACTTATCGCTAGATAATTCGTTTGACATCCAAACAAAGCAACAGTGAGAGGATATTCAGTCTGCCTTGATTATGAGCCTATGTATTATATTTTGTAACCTGATAGGACATTTCAGAAGAATGAGGATTATC
The DNA here is from genome assembly GCA_025177825.1 of Aechmea fasciata. Classification (NCBI taxonomy): domain Eukaryota; kingdom Viridiplantae; phylum Streptophyta; class Magnoliopsida; order Poales; family Bromeliaceae; genus Aechmea; species Aechmea fasciata. The sequence goes on from CM045929.1 coordinate 14,532,576, forward strand.
GACTTTTGCTCGTGTCCTATGCTTTTGACCTTTCACTTTGTTAATGTTGAAGACAAAATGATAGTTCTTTACTATTCAGATATTGTGACTTGCTCTTAAGCACTGTAGTCTCGCAATGGTCTCATATCTTGCAATCACTTCCCTAACAGTTAAAAAGTTGAAATGACCGTTTCTCAATTTGCTTACAGACCTTGTTGGAATTGTCGTATAAGGAAAAACTTTAAGAATTTTTTTGTATTATTAGTCTTGGATGGATTTGCAACATATAAAAATGTTCAAGGACAAAAGCATCTAAGTGAAAATCGGGGACTAAATCGCAATGTTGGGATAGTACAGGGGTTGTCTATTTTGCTATATTGTATTACCATAATTTTGGGACCAAGTCCGAAAAAAAATAAAATAAGGAAAGAAAAATTCTTGTTTAGGGCTTGGAAGTACAAAGGAAACAGTCTGCTTTTGTTTGTTCATAAATGCATAAGCATTTTGGTAGCACCCTCTTACAAATCAGTCTTGTGTACTACATACAACATAACACACATACATCAAGTACTAAGATTCCAACTGGTAGCTATTAATGAAGTAACTGGAAAATTAAAAGCATCGTGATTTATATTTAATTCAAGGAAGTCATAATGAGAGTAAATAATTAACTATTAAATGTTTTTGGTAATATGAGGTCACCATTGCTTTTGCCAAGGTTCCTAGATCGATTAACTGAAATATATGCTATTGCACACAAATGATTTAGACCATTGAATATTTTATAAATAATTAAGTAGTGTTATTTTAGAATAAGTTTACTTCTAGCGGGAGTTTATTGGGTCTTTGCTATTTTTTGAATGTGTTACATTGTAGTCTTCCTTTTTGTGTATACTGTATTGTTTCTTAAAAAGTAATGTCGAAAATGATTATGTTGAATGGATTTGGTCAGTATGTAGCTGGCTACGCTGCCTATGCATTTGTTGTTGTTCAAAAGATATCAGACAGCTATGACAAAACATTTTTTTAAAGGTAGGGTATGTAAGATGGGGATTTAATATCCATGACAAGTGCTACCAACAGCAAGAATTGTACGTTTCTCTAACATGCTGTTTTTTTCTCTCACCTAACTTTATCTTTCTTCAGAAAACATTGTCTGTGATTCCATAGAAAAAGGTCAATTTTATATCCAATGTATCTTTTAATTTATAAATAGCAGTTATAAGGCTTTAAATACATGTGCTACATCATGATCTTCTGCTCGCCTCTTAAAGAGGACTAGAACTTGTGCTTTATAGCTAATGTTATTTTACTCGGTGCACTGATTTTGCTGTTCTTCTTAAAACTCTAGATTGAGATATTAAAGCGCTTGCAACGAGAAGCATTCTCCGACCTAATGAAACTTAGGGATAGGCAGGACAAAGTAGAAAGTGTTCTTTCCTTCTATAAATTTGGCAAAGGATTTCCATTCCAGGAAGCTACTACACGAGTGAAAGCAGTCATCGATGTGGTCGCAGCATTGCCCTATGTTGAGGATGATTTTCTTCAGGCTATGGGTAGCCTTGATAGAACTGGAACTAGAACAGGCATCAATACCAGATTTACTTTCGAGACGGTGCTCAGACAGAAAGATGCCTTAGTAGCAGAGCTGACAACCACTCAACAAAGAACGGCTAATCAAAGCAGGATATTCGAGAGTCCTCTATCATTGACTACGCTAATGTATTCCGCAAATATCAACTATTGGCTCTCGTTAGTTTCAATTCCGTTGGGTGCTCGATGCACTAATTTTGCCCAGGTAATTTCTTGCCGCATTTGATTGTGATTTCAAATTGAAGCTATTTATGCCTATTAACACGCTGGATGTAGCTTTTGGCAGGGGCATAATATTGGGGGGTTTTCTTCAAGTGGACCACCTTCATTTAACCAGTATCATAATTGCGCTGCTGGTTTGACTGTTAAAGGGATTAATCTTTCGGCTTCTCTAGCTGAATTGGCTTCTGGGCCAGCAACCCAACAAGCTACTGCTGGCAGCAAGTGCTGCTTGGCGACATTCGGGCAAGTTTCTTATCACCCCATTGACGAGTTGAAAATAACTTTATCTGGTCTCTGGCAAATATATCGATCCTCCCCTCGGCTAGCCAAACTTGGATCACTTGCTATTCCGCTGGGTCCGTTGAGAGAGCCAAAAACATCCGAGGTAACGCAGACTACTCCTACCATCGATATTACGAGAGTGGCTGACAATAATTCAGCAGGAACTATCGCTGTGATGTTAGATTCAGAATTTGACGAGAGCACTAAAATTAAGGGTTGGTTCGAGGTGGAGAAGAATACCCCTAGATCTGTGCGATGGGGTATGTCTATTTTCGATACCCCAGAAAATGAGCTGGGATGGGGTTTGAGAATGGGGGGAATGGGGAAGGGGCAGTTGAATCACTTGCACTTGGGAGGATTTCTGAATTTTGACCTTGGTAGAGGGGCGAAGCTGCAGCCTGGTGTTGTTTATGTGATGAAGGGAAGAAGTAGTTTCCCGGCTTTAGTCTTTGAGTCTTCTTGGTCTATGTGACCCTGCCCAGGATACATAACACCTTATAGCCGTAAATCTGTCGTCATAAAACTCTTTAACTTTTCTCTATATTATGCGCGCACACATGATGGCAGAAGGGAGAAAAGGAAAGGTGGGGTTTCATTTTGAGATGTTTTTGGGCGTTAAGTGTTTGATTCATGCCGCAATGAGTATCTCACATGTCAGTGTTGTTCTATTACTTACTGTTTCACTTTTTGAATATTGTTTTTTTTTTTTCCTTTGAATTCTCTCTCGTATTGGTCTTGAATAAGCTGTGTGGTTACCCTGGAAGATAATTATTTGGAAGATGATATATTGACTCATTTAATGCATCTCCCGGATGATATAAGTGGGACTCTAAAAAGATGCTCAAAGAGCTACTTCCTGGTTTCAATATGTGCATAACTCAATTTGACAATATTCTTATATTTATTTTAGTTAATGGGTTCTCCTTAGTCTATTTGTACAAATTTTGATGATGAATCGGTGCGATTATTTTTTAGATCTTGATTAGATGTGCTCAATTTCACGGTATATTAATTTAGCTTTTGGTTGATGAAGGGTTCAAATGTTTATGACATTTTTGAATTTTATTGAATTGAATTTTGTTAACCTCTGTCTACAACCACGAATGACGTACGTCGCACGATGAATTTTATCTTGATTTCCCGTGGGGTAGTATTCATGATTCAGATTAATATTTAAATATGTATGGTTATCAGGTATTGTGGATTCATGACTTTCAATAAACGCAAGCATCTATTGTTAATTACTTCTATAAAATGTTAGGGTACCTTCGATTAAGAGACATTTGAAATGCTGAAGGACAAATAAACTGGAATTGAACAAATTTTTTTTTATAGTTTATCGTTCAATTACATGGCTTTAACCAAGGGCATACCCTCGGTGTACATAAATGGAGCATAAAAAGAAAAAAAAAAATTTAATTTTACAATATGATAAACTTAATTTTGATTGCACCTTAGTTATATATTCCAAGATACTCAAAGTATGTGATCAAATTAATTTTGTTGGGCCCTATATGTTTTGAAGCTCAACATTGTTCACCCTAAGATAAAAGATTGATTAAATTCCATGTATATGCATTGAGATTTAATCGAATTTGATTCAAATTAAACTCTAATTATATATATTAGAGTTTGATATGGCTAATTGAACTTTAAATGTATATGATAAAGTCCAATAGAAGTTGATTTGATATTCAATTTAAGCTTTCATCCTAAATGTATGTGTTAGGATTAGCCCAAATATTTTGAATTAGACTCTAATTTTATATCATAGAGTTTGGTGTAATTAGGCTCTAAGCTTATGTGTTAGAGCTTAATCACATTTGCTTTTGGTTCATCTTAAGGTGAAAGGTTAACTAAATCCTAATTATATATATATTAGGATTAGTCAAATTTGATTTAAATTAAACTCCAAGTATATGTATTGGAGTCTAACTTAACTTCATTTGTTTGAACTCCAAGTAGATATATTAGAGTCCAATAAATTTAATTTGATTAGGTGAAACATAATCTATTATTTTTATCTTAGTCATATGTACTAAGATAAATGGATAGTTTGATCAATTCTAAACAAATATTTTAGAATTAGATTTATTTTGGAGATCCATGAAGATTCAAATTGGCCTTAATTTAATTTGGGCACTCTTTATGGTCTACTTTGGGTTAGGTTTGTATTTAAATCTGAACCTGGGCTCAATGTGGGTTAAGGTTTACTTTTGATGTGGACTTAGGCAAATGGGCTCAATGTGGGTTGAGATATGGATGGGCTTAGGTAAATGGGTTTAATGTGGATGAGCTCAATATGGGTTAAGGTTTAATGGGTTTAGGCAAATGGGCTTAATGTGGATGGGCTAAAGTAAATGGCTTTAATGTGGATGAGCTCAATATGGGTTAAGGTTTAATGGGTTTAGGCAAATGGGCTTAATGTGGATGGGCTTAATTGGGCTTTGATTTGGTTATGGACTGGAATTGGGAATTGGGTTCAATTCAGGTCCATATTAACTAGGTTCATATTTTCTTTGGACTCATATTCATATGTGGGCTAGTACAAATGAGATTCCGTTTTATTTTGAAGTGGTTAATTCGGATCTATTTGGGACTTGATTGAAACATCAAATGCATGCATTCTTAAATAATGAAAAGGTTAAAACCAATTTCAATCTCATAACTTAAATTAAATTGGAGTATAAAGAGTCCAATATGATCAAATCTCAATTTGGTCCAATTTGATCAAATCGAGAGGTTCGATTTTGGATAAAATTAAGGGGTTCGATTATCTTTCGAACATCTCGTTGTTTTTCTAATAGAACAAACCTCCCTCTCTCTTTGATTAGAGGAGTAATCTCTCTCTTCTGGTGACATTCTTTACAAAGAAAAGAGCACCGCTCTCTCTTTTGATGATCTTTTTATAAAGAAAAGAGCACTGCTTTCTCCCTCTTTTGACAACGAATTCTTTCTTAAAGAGAAAAGCACCGCTCTCTCTTTACATGTAGATTAGATTCGCCGTCGAAAGCTGTCTTAGGCATTTTATCGAACAGTTGGTGGGCGTATTGTGTGGCGCAACACCGGCTTTCTTAAAGAGGAGAGCACCGCTCTCTCTATATTAGAATTAAGTTTGCCGTCGAAAATTGCGTCTTGGGCATTTCGTCGAACGGTTGGTGGGCGCGTTGCGTGGCGCAACACCGACCTTTTTAAAGAGGAGAGCACCGCTCTTTCTCTATCAGGTTCGCCGTCGAAAACTATGTCTTGGGCATTTCGTCGAACAGTTGGTATGCATGTTGCGTGGCGCAACATCAGCTTATTTAAAGAGGAGAGCACCGCTCTCTCTCTATATTACAATTGAGTTCGCCGTCAAAAACCGCGTTTTAGGCATTTCGTCGAACAGTTGGTGGGCGCGTTGTGTGGCGCAACACCGACTTTACAATTGCGTTGTTGGCGTCGAATTTTGACTCCTCTTACCGCTGTTGCTGCACGCTGTCGTTTTTGTCGTGGGAAATCCGCTAGCGGTGAGCGAGAGGAGGCTGCCGTCTGAGTAGATTTAGAAGCTTTATTTTTGTGTAGCTCATTGTTGACATAAATCGAACAATTGGTGAGCGGCGACGAAGTTGGCCGTGACGGAGGCGAGGCCGAGGCCGATGTCGCGGATCAGATCGGCATGCTGCGCGCTGCTGAAGGTGAAGAAGCGGAGCGGGGGGGACGGAGCTCTGCGATGGTAAAGGCCGCAACAAAGGAGCTCGCGACGGTGGAGGCCGCGCCGGAGGAGGTCTGCAACGACGGTGGTCGCGCCCGAGGAGGTCCGCGACGACGGGGGCTGTGCCCGAGGAGGTCCGCGACGACGGGGGCTGCGCCCGAGGAGGTCCGCTACGACATGGGCCGCTCCGGAGGAGGTTCGCGACGACGGGGGCCGCGCCGGAGGAGATCTGCGACGACGGGGGCCGCGCCCGAGGAAGTCCCCGACGACGGGGGCCGCGCCGGAGGGGGGCCGCGCCGGAGGAGGTCCGCGACAACGGGGGCCGCGCCGGAGGAGGTCCGCGACGACATGGGCCGCAGCGGAGGAGGTCCGCGACGACGGGGGCCGTGCCGGAGGAGATCTGCGACGACGGGGGCCCCGCCGGAGGAGGTCCGCGACGACGGGGCCGCGCCCGAGGAGGTCCGCGACGACGGTGGCTGTGCCGGAGGAGGTCCGCGAGGACGGGGGCCGCGCCGGTCGGGTTGGGCACTGCGGAGCTTTCGCGAAGCAGGGCCGCGACAGAGGAGTTAGGCGCTGCGGAGTTTCGCGAAGCGGGGCTACGACAGTGGAGTTGCGGGCGTCGGAGCTCCACGACACGAGGCTGCGACGCAGGAGGCGCGGACGTCGGAGCTCCGCGACTCAAGGCCGCGACAATGGAGGCGCGAGCGTCGGAGCTCCGCGACGGCGGGGCCGCGACAGAGGAGGCACGACCGTCGGGAAAGCTTCGTTATGGAGAAGCTCCGCGATGGTTCGACGGAGGAGGCGCGCGCGGCTCGTCGACGGTGAGGGAGGCGGCGCTCCCAGTAGCTCGGATTCACCAAAAGAGAGAGAGAGAGAGAGAGAGAGAGAGAGAGAGAGAGAGAGAGAAAGAGAAGGAACTTTGTTTTCCTCTCTCTTTTTTTTTTTTTTTACCAGAGAGAGAGGGCTTTAATGCTCCCTTAATAGAGAGGGGAAAGAAAGAAAGAAAAACAATATTATAGAGAAATACGTCAATACACCAGCTAAATCTTATATAAATAGTGGGCATTTATTTTTTTGCATGGATGGTTGAGATGTAATATGATTCTAGATGCTACTTACTATTTAGGCATAGGTACCATTCACTAGGTACCTATTTAAAGGGTATTTTGGTTATAGAAAAATATTTTGGCCTACAAAACCAATTTTATCCAACTAAAAAATACTATAACCTTCTCAAATACCTACAACAATAATTGGAATTCAAATTACAACTAAATTATAAATTTAAATGCAAAGCAACATAACAAACTTAATTATAAATCAAATTCAATTTTTAAATATAAGACACAAATTTAGAATAAAACTTTCAGTTCAAATTCAAAATTGTAATTTAAATCAAAAATTAAAATTTAGTTTTCAGATTAAAAGTACAATGTAGATTCAAAATTTAAAAGTTTAATATAAAATTTGAAATTAAAAATTTACATTACAATACCAACTTCAAAACTTTAAATTTAAATTCAATATTTTTTTGAGTTTGATACTTAACAAATTGGGTATTATCTAATTTGATAAGTAACAAAACTAAATAAAAGATGCTGACAAATTTAATATACACTACTAATTTTTTCCAATATTGTCATATTAACAAATTCAAATTGGTAACCTATTTAATAGGTTACTTTATTTAAAATCCAACTATACCCTTTACTAATTAAGACTTTAATTTTAATACTTATGGTGTATTGAAGCATTGCTCAATATTATATTACCTTGTTTTTTTTTTCTAAACAGGAAATGGGATTTTAATTTTGGTGGAAGGTTTTAGAGTTCAAAAAAAAAAAGGTGGTTCTTCCAAGTTAGTCCAAATTGATATATATATGGACTTGAGTTATAACTGCTTGTAATTTCCCTTCTTTTTTTTTTTTTTTTTAGGGATAGGTAGCTAAACCGTTTATTTATTTCGTTTAGAAATAAACTTGAAAATATCAATCAACTAGGATTCGAACTGGTCTTGATACCAACCACCAAGCCCTTTGCCACCAAGCCTTTTTTTTTTATCGTGCGAATGATGGGGGTAGTCGGATGTGAGTTTAGATCGTGTGAATCATGGGGTAATGGGATGATATTTGCAATTTAATCCCTCTAATTTTCTTGTATTATGTTTATATGTTTGAAGTGGGGCATTTTGCAAATATATGAAAGGGAAAGGATTGATTGCTAAATGGTACATATATAATAGCCATGCACCTAGTGCATGGATCGACTTGTGCACCATTTTTCAAAATTTGGATTCGATTTTGACCATGCACCTAGTGCATGGATCATCTCATACACCATATTCGAATTTTTTCTCTCTTTCTTTTTCTTTCTTTTTTTTTCTTTTTTTCTTTTTTTTTTTGCTTCAACAACCTCATTTATGAAATTTTTGTTCATAAGTCATTGGTGCTTGAAAACTTTAAAAATTCTTGACTTTTGGCTGATTGGCTGCGGGGACCGGTCCCTGCTTGGAAGGACCGATCTCCCCACCCGGAGTTACTTTTGGCTGAGAGGGTGTGGGGACCGGTCCCTGCCTGAAGGACCGGTCCCTCCGCGCGAACCGATATAAGCAGATCGGTTAGGGCTTTATGTTTAAACACTTCTTTTTCGTTGGCTCTTCACCCACTCTCTCTCTAAGACTACCAGGAGTTCCACCTTACATTTTTACCTCTCTTTCACGTGATTTTCGATAAGATCTTCGATTTCTTTCTCATTTTGCATGAATATTTCAAAAATTTGGGGATTTTGGTATAATGTGTTGTTTGCTACGTGAATCTTTGAGATTCTTTCATTTTCTTCGTTTATCTTCATGGATGCATGCTTAGAATGTCTCATTTCATGTTTTTACATGATCTTTTACGTGCATTTAGCTCATATTTGGTTCTTTGACATCAAAACCCTAGTTTTTGAGTTTCTCTGTACAAAACTGAGATTGCTGATTTTTGCTTGTGTTTGTTGCATATTTGGCGGTGCTTATTCATGATTTCTTTGGCCCTAGGATCGTTTAGTTTTATTTTTCAATTTTTTGACCAATTTTTCTTAAATTATGATATTTATATGTTCAATATGCAATTTTCACTATTTTTAACAGGAATTTCTTTTCAAAAATGTATTCATGGCTTCTGGTTCTTGTGTTTCTTATGGCCGGAGGTAATCAAGGAGGAAAAAGGCGTCACTCATCTTCTCAGCAACCGGTTGAGCAACCTCCCGAGAATGTAGGGAGTGAGTATGTACCAGGGGATGAATCGGACTCGGAGTCGGAGGATTGGGACGCACTTACTTCGGAAGTGCTTTCTGAGAAGAAAGGGAAAGAACCATCAACTCCTGCTACTGAAAAGGGAAAAGAAAAGGAAAAGGAGAAAGAAAAGGCAAAGGGAAAAGGAAAGGCGAAGGAGAAAGGGAAAGGAGAGGAAAGGAAATGGAGCAAGTGATTTACACTCGGAAGAAATCAGCTGCTATTGAGATTCGGGATCCTGCTTCTCCCGATGCTCCTGTTGATCCACGCCGTCGCTCAATGTATTCTTCGAAGCAATACATTGATGAAAGGGCGGTCGGCGTCTCGAACCTCTTCTCGTGTGTCTGTCTGCCGCGAACGAAACCGGCCCCGCCATAGGCGAGTTTTCCTAGGACGAGTGGTCATTCATGGTAGAATTTAAGTTTGTTTAAATTTTTATTTTGAAATCAGGATGTTAGGTTCATGGTTTCCAACAGACTCAAGAATCTGTTGTTAATTACCCCACACTTTCAATGTTAACGAACTCTCGATTAAGAGACCAAATATAAATGCTGATAATAAAATAGACAAGACGAGCAAGTAAAATTTTATTCATATGATTTGCCGTTTACATGGCTTAAGCAGGGGCATACCCCCACTGTACATGAATTTCAGAGGACTAGGATACCCAATTTAACGACTTGGTAGTCGATTGAAGTTTTGATGCCCAGTTTAATGACTTGGCGGTCGGGTTCACCTTGGTTATTTGTCCCAAGGAGGAGGTGTGACCAAATCCCAAGTATGTGTATTGAGGTGGTCTGATGCTCAGTTTAATGACTTCGCGGTCGGGTTCACCTTGGTTATTTGTCCCAAGGTGGAAAGGTGACCAAACCCCAAGTACATGTATTGAGGTAGGTCGAATTATCTGAGGGTGGCTAAATCCTGAGTATTTGTATCAGGATTAACCGAGTATCATTCTAGTTATTTGTGCTAGAATGAAGGTTTGACTAAGCCTTAAGTTAGGGGTAGTCAGATGAACTCTAAGTATTTGTATTAGAGCTCGATCGGGTATGAAGCACACTAGACCCTAAGTACATGTACTAGGGCTAGTCGAGCATGGTTTGACTTCTACTTTAGGTATTTGTGCTAGAGCAGAAGGTTGACTAGACCCTAAAAGTATTTGTATTAGGGTTAGTCGGATTTGATTTGACTTCCACTCTAGATATTTGTGCTAGAGTAAAAGGTTGACTTGACCCTAAGTATTTGTGTTAGGACTAGTCGAGTGAACTCTAAGTATTTGTGTTAGAGTTCGATTTGAATTTGAGTTTAGTTTAACGACGTTTCGGTCATTTGAGTTTGAGTTTAGTTTAACGATGTTTCGGTCATTTGGATTCAGGTTTAGTTTAACGACGTTTCGGCCGGAATTGGAAATGTTCATGAAGATTGGATTTGGGTTTAGTTTAACGACGTTTCGGTCGACTGAGTTTGGGTTTAGTTTAACGACATTTCAGTCGAAGGTTGAATTTGGGTTTAGTTTAACGACGTTTCGGTCGGAAGTGAATTTAGGTTTAGTTTAACGACGTTTCGGTCGGAGTTGGATTTGGGTTTGGGTTTGGGTTTAGTTTAACGACTTTTCGGTCAGAGGTTCTAGACTTGGGTTTAGTTTAACGACGTTTCGGTCGACTGAATTAGTTTAGCGACTTTGCGGTCATTTGATTTGATTGTTTAGTTTAACGACTTTACGATCGTTTGAATTTGGATTAGTTTAACGACTTTACGGTAGACTGAAAGTGAGATGTTCATGAAAGTTGGTTCATGAAATTAATTCATGCTAGGAGCCCATTTATAAAGTCCATTGAATTAATTCATGATAGGGTCATTTGGGGAGCCCATAAAATTCATTTATGATAATAAATCATTTGGAAGGCCCATTAGTTCAAGGGGAGCCCAAGAAATTGGTCCATAGAATTAATTCATGATTAATTCTTGATAATGGGGCTCATTTTGCAAACCCGTGAAATTAATTCGTAGAATTAATTGATGATGGGGACCATTTGAAAAATCCAAAAAATTAATTCATAGAATTAATTCATAATAAAGTGCCCATTTGGAGAGCCCATGAATTTGGTTTGGTTTGAAGGTGTTTGGATGACATAGGTTCATTGGGTTTTATTTGTGGACTTTGAATTTTGAAATTTTATTTGTGGGTTTTTTTTTGAGATTTTGGGTTTTGGATCTTTATTTGTGGACTTTGATAAGTCTTGGATTTTTATTTGTGGGCTTTGGAATTTTTTGGATTTTATTTGTGGACTATGAAATTTTTGGGTCTTGGATCTTTACACGTTTTGGGCCTTGGACTCAAATCTGCAGGTGGACTGAAATGAATCTTGGATTTTATATGTTCGGGGCCCAATTCTGCATGTGGGCTGAGACGGGTTTGGGCTCTAGTGTTCTGGACCCGAATTTAATTTTAAATTAATTCTGTACATGGGCTGAATTTCGGGTCCAATATATTTTGGGCCTTGGGCCCGAATCTGTATATGGGCTCTGCATGTGGGCTCCCCATCATTTTTTTGATTGCTTATGAAATTGGGCCCATGATGAATTAAACCACTTTCAAAATAAAACAAATCCCAATTCTTTTCTTTTCTCTTTTCTTCTTGTCTTTTTTTTTTCTTTTTTCTTTTTACTGCCAGAGAGAGAGACTCCTCTCTCTCTCTGTAGGGAAACCGAGAGAGAGAGAGAGAGTTGGACCCAACTCTCTTTTATATATATATATATATATATATATATATATATATTTCTTTTCTTTTTTTTTCTTTTTTTTTTGTTCACTGACAGAGAGGACTTGGGGCTCCTCTCTCTCTCTCTCTCTCTCTCTCTCTCTCTCTCGAGGATGCCCTCCCATTTTTTTCTTTTTTTTTGTTTCTTTCTTTTTTCTTTTTTTTTTCTTTTTTTTTCTACTCAGAGAGAGAGAGAGAGAGAGAGAGAGTTCTTTTTTTTTCTTTTCTTTTCTTTTTTTGCTGTTTCATTTATTTATTTATTTATTTTTGTCCAAGTGCACAAGATTAAATCACGTCGAAGACGACGAATCGGAACTCGTCCGTTTTTTTATTATCGATTTCGCGTTGTAAAATTTTAATCGTGTCGAGCCTATCACGAAGATGGCCGCACGATTTTATCCTTTCGATTATGTCGAGCCTATCGCGAAGATTGCTGCACGATTTTTTGTCTTCGGCCATGTCGAGCCTATCGCGAAGATGGCCGCACGGTTTCTTTTTCTTTTTTTTTTTATCCATGTCGAGCCTATCACGAAGATGGCCGCACGGTTTTGTTAACAATGTATCCGATGCTTGTTCGAATGTCGGCTATCACGAAGATGGCGCACGGTTTAGAGATTGATCATGCATACGTGCGAAAGTAACGATTTGATGTTAGATTTGATCGGTTGAAACCTATCACAAAGATGGTCGGGTTGATCAAACCAACAAACGAATCGTACTTACGACGTTCGTATGCATGTGTAGAGGTTGTCGTTGTCGCGTCGTCGTCGAAGCCGTCGAAGTCGTCATCGTTGCGTCGTCTTTAGAGTCAAAGCCCCTATTCTTTTTTTCCTTTTTTTTTTTTTTTGGTCTTTGCTGTTTCGGATTGGAGGGGGGTGCCATGTGCACCCCCCTTGGCAGCAAGCCCCCAAAGGGCCTTTTTTGTTGTACCTGAGAGAGAGAAAAAGAGAGAGAGAGGGAGAGAGTAAAAAAAACAAACTTTTTTTTTTTTACCTTTTTTTTTTTTCTCTTCTTTTCTTTCTTCTTCTTCTTCTTCTTCTTCTTCTTTTTTTTTTTCATTTTCCTTTCTCCTTTTTTTTTTTTTTTTTTTTGAATCCTTTTCTCTCGATCTCTTCTTTTAAATAGAAGAGTAAAAAAAACTATTCCCATTTGGGAATAATTTGAAAACAAGTTAATTGAGGAAATGATCCTCAATCAACTAATTATACCACATTTGCTTTATTTTTAAAAAAATTTTCTTTTTTTTTTTTTTTTGGAAAGAGGAGGTAGGATATTTTCCTTCCTCTTTTTTTTTATTTCTTTATTTATTTTTTCGAATCTAAGTAGAGTTCTACTTAGTCTAAGTATATAGACTAAGTAGAGTTCTACTCTACTTAGTCTATATACTTTTTTATATATACATCCTTCAAAGATTTTTTAACCCGAACAAAGTGCCCCCACTTTTTTTTTGCGAGTATTTAGAGGAGCAAGAAAAAAGGTACAATATATATATATATATATATATATATATATATATATATATATATATATATATATATATATATATATATATATATATATATATATATATTATTAGGTAGCGTTTGGTTCGGGGATAAGTAAAAATTTGGGGATAGGTTACAAGTATGGGGATAAGATTAATTTTGTGTTTGGATGAAAATAGATATAAGAATAGGGATAAAGGGATATAATGAAAAAAAATGTTTGGTTGGTATTTGGGGATAAGAGGATAGTGAGGTGGTGAAATAGTATAATTACTAAAATACCCCTATATATATATATATGTGAAAAAGTAATGGGTAAGTTGTATGATTGGTTTTGAATTTGATTTTGATTTTGAGTTTGAAATTCATTTTGATTTTTGATTTTGATTTTGATTTCAATTTACAATTTGCATTTCATATTTAAGTTTGTTTTTTTTTCTTTTATTTAGATTTTGATTTTGACTATGATTTTTAATTTACATTTGGATTTTGAAATTGAATAATTTATTGATTGATATTTTGTATTTTGATTTTGATATTGATTTTGAATTTGAATTTGCTATAATTTTTATTATAACATATGATACTGGATTTGATGGCGACAAGATTTTATAATTATGATATTGATTTATAATTATAATATGCTATTGATTTTGATATTTGATATTGCTTTAGATTATGATTTTGTTTATGATTTTGATTTTAATTTTGACTCTTATTTTTTACTTTGATTTTGATTTTGATTTTGGCTATGTTTTGTTGAAACTAAAACAATGTTGCAAAATAGCCATTACAATGTCGCAAAACATAAATGTCGCAAAATATAAATTACAAATATTTCGACCATGTCGCAAAATATAAATTACAATGTCGCAAAATAAAAATATCGCAAAATACAAATTACAGATACTTCGACAATGTCGCAAAATAAAAATTACAATTTCGCAAAATATAAATGTCGCCAATTATAAATTACAGATACTTCCACAATATAGCAAAATATAAATTACAAGAGAGAGAAAGAGAGATTTTGGTTGCTGCGCAAGTGAGTTGAGGTGGAGAGAGAGGAAAGGGGTCGATCCACCTCGAGTGGGTGCAGGACTGCACGCAAGAAGCCGCCGGAAACCCACCGGATCTCGGAGCAAGCTTGTCGCGTACCCGCAAGCTTATCGAAGCAACACTTTGGCAAACCCACAGGCTTCGGCCGGAGCTAAAGGGAGGGCGACCTTTCACGGGAGGGAGCGAAGGAGTAGGAGATGGGAGAGGAGTGGTGGTCGGTGAGGTGGAGGGAGACGAGATGGCCGGAGGAGCTCAGTGATCAAGAGAGAGAAAGAGGGGTTTTGGTTGCTGCGCAAATGGGGAGAAGGAAGGAAGGAGAGGAGGGTAAAATGGTAATTGAGAAAAAAGCAGAAAAAGGGGATGGGAACAGCTGTCCCCCAGCCCTTGATATTATCCCAATGGTGGTGGGAACTGTTGTTCCCACCACCTAAAAAGATGTTTGGGGATTAGCTGGGGGGATAAGAGCTTATCCCCCAGCTAATCCCATTGCCAAACACTGCCTAGTGTATTAATAGAATTTTTAAGGCGCGTTTGGTTCGCGTTATGATAGATTATTTGGAATAAAAGAATGCCCAAGAATTTAAGTCATGCTCATCCTATTACTTAGGATATGGCATTTTAGTGTTTTGTTACGTAGAAATATCATTGAGATTACTAGTAAGATAGATTGATGTGTGTGCTCTAAGTCGAGAGAAGATTGATGTGTGCACCCTAGATTGAGAGAAGAGATTGGGATAGGGTCTCGTATGGTGTAGAGAAGAGATCGGGAGATGGTCTCAAATGGAGCAGGGAGAAAAACAGTAGGTTGGGTTAGAAAGTTTAAGATTGCCCCAAATAATAATATGAGATACTTACACTATTCCAAGAAAATAAAATTAATATTTTAGGATGAATCTCATTTCTAAGTGAATTTAAGATTACCGAATAGATTATTTAGTGTATTTAGCCAAATATCGTGATAATTTTTTAATCCAATTGGATTACTGTATATCTTAAAATGATAATGCAAACAAAACGCGTCCTTAGTACTATCATGACTGATAAACTATATGATTTTATATTTTCATATTACGTACCTCTGCTAAAGAATTATGGACCATATTGGAATTAAAGTAAATAGGAGGTTTCATCTTTCCGGTTTTTTTTTTATTCCCGTTTTGTTCTAATTTCTATTCCGATTTCAATTATAATTTTGAAACAAACATGCCTTGCAACTATAGTATATTTATATTTATTTGCAATCAAACAATCTGTTAGAGGAATCGATAGAACCATAAAAAGTTGAATATATAGAAAAATATGTAATTCTCAAGTTTATAGGAATATTTTTGCAAATGACACAAAACATAAAAAAAAAAAAAAGAAAAAAAGAAAAAAAAAAAGCATGGTACCTTTATATATCCAAAAAGGGTGTAAACTTACACCTTCTTAACAAAGAAGGAAAACTACTATATTACACTTAAATCACATTATCACTAATCAGTCAAATATATATCTCTTTTTGTAAAATAAAATACAATAAAATAGTTTTTTAATAATTATGATGGAATGAGTGAATTCAAAAAAAATAATTTGATTGGTTAGAAATACCAAGCTAGTAATATAACTTGTGCATTTTAAACTTTTTCTACTAAATTAATGGCCCGTAATGATCCTTGCCATGTTAAATGTTTTTTTTAATTATACTTCTTTTTTTTTCTTTTTTTCTTTTTTAATCCTCCGAAACCAAAAACCAAAAAAAAAAAAAAAAAAAAAAATCCCGCCAGCGCGCGGGATACGGGTGCAAACGAAGAGAGAGCGCGAACGGGACTGAGCGCCAAGAACTAGAAGCTTCTCGATATTTCCAGGAGCGTCTTGGTTGTTTCCTCTCTCGGATCGCGCGTCCTCGATGGTTCCGTCTTCCGCATCGGAACCGAGGGCGATGGAGATCGAAGGAGGAGGAGTAGGCGGGGACGACGACCACTGCGCGGCGGCTGCCATGGAGATCTACGGAGGAGGAGGCAGCGATGACAGCGGCAAGGAGGAGGCGCCGCCGCCGCCGCGGATGTTCCAGCTGAAGGCGTCGGACGGGGCGGAGGCGGAGGTGGACGAGGCGACGCTGAGCCAGTCGCGGATGCTGAAGTTTCGCGCCGACTTCGACGACGGCGAGGTCGTCGTCCCCGTACGCGAGGTCACGGGGCGGGTGCTCAGGCAGGTTCTAGAATACTGCGCGATGCACGCACGCCACGACGCCGCGGCTTCGGCGTGCCGCGACCAGGCTGCGCGGGAGCGCCTGCGGAAGGAGATGGAGGAGTGGGACGCGCGGTTCATCGACGTCGTTGACCTCTCCGCGTTCTACGACCTCCTCATGGTGAGTTCGGAATATCGTGAGTTTCTTTCGCAATTGCTTCAACTTAGCTTCTTCTGTTGCTCTTATACATCCTGTGTCTTTGCTTTTCTACAACCTAGACAAGTACGTACGGTTTTTCTTGCATTTGGTTAGGGTTCGATCGACGAATCGTAGGATCAAGTAACAAACGCCATTTTGAATAATCATAGGGTTTTGTAAGAAATTCTTCATGTATTTAATTCGTCATCATTCTTTCTCTCCTCTCCTCTCCTCATTGCAGTTAGTTAGTTTAGATATTGTTCGGTATCCTACTTCTTAATTTGACAACTAATTAATTTGGTTCAAAACATTGCACACCCAAGAAATTGCGTTAGTTATTATTAATTGTATTATAAAGTGTTTCGATTCTCGTCTTTCTTTCGCATATATACGGAGGCTGCTGAGGATCTCGAAGTGGGGGGGCTTCAGGACCTGTGCTCGAATAAGTTCGCTAGTATTGTAAAGGGGAAGAGTCTGAAGCAGATCCGCACGCTTTTTAGCGTCGAGGAAGATGAGTTCACGCCCGAGCAACGGGTGGGCATCCTGAACGAGCATCCGTGGGCCTTTGATCCGGAGGACGAGAAAGAATTGCTAAAGAAGGAAGATATATGATTCCGGACTAGTATTTTCTTGCTTTACTTCTTCCGGCCCCTTCTTTTTCACCTTTTTCAAGTAGAATGTTAAGAACAATTAATACAAGAACTAGAAAATCGGCCCCCTAACTCATTCATCCATTCTTTCACCTCATTCATCAAGGAGTCAACATATTGAGCTCAATTCTTACCTGTTCAATACATTTTTTGGAGTAATCACTTTGAAATAGTTATGATGAATTTTGTAACGCATAAATTGGGAGTATTCAACAACATTTTCATTTCATATTTGCGGGGGAGTCTTAACTTTTTATCTTTACCATATACGGCCTCTAAACATTTTCATTTCATATATTTGCATCAGAGATGGATTAAGGAACATGGCCCTACAGTGCAGTTGTTCTCCGCTGCCAACCTTAGACCTAATTTGGGAATCCATTTTTCAAACAGCGGGTATGATAGGTTGGTCGTGTTAGGGTGTTTAACTGGTGGCTTAGATTGTCCTCCTGTCTTTAAGTAAGTAGAGAATGATGCTCTAACATTCCTGTACGAGTGTAAATAAATCTGCAGTCTTAACTTTTTGTTCCTGTGCATGTTTGCGCTTGGAGAAACGAAATTTTGAGCAAGGAGAGCAACTTTTTCTTCAAAATAGGAGAGCCATTCAGGCTCTCAAAAAATGTTATGATATGATGAATTGATTTGTGGGAAAATTAGATCCAACTCTTGAACTTTGGTCCAATTACACTTACTAGCAAACTTTAAAATCTCTTATCCGAATAAATAATAAAATAAAATCGTATATGAACTTTCTTTCAATATATGTCAATCGATCAGCTACTTGACTATCAATTTAATTAATTCCGAATGGCTATCTTCAGATTTTCCGAAAGTTAGAACTGGATGAGAGATATTTATAGGTATTTAAAATAAGAAAAAAAATTAAATAATACCAAAATTTAGGATCAAAATAAAATAAAATAATTCACAGAGCGCCATAGAGAAAAAATTTTTGATCAATCTGCGGAAGGAGAAGTTCGGCTATGATTTAGAAGGAGAAGTTCGGCTATGATTTAGAAGTCATGAATCGAACTTGGGTAATTTAGTTTCTCCTTCTATCTCAGGTATTCTACCGTATGGTGTGGAACAAAATATAATAATTTTTCACCAGAATGCGTATGAGGATGTGGTAGGATCAATACCCCTTTATATAGAGTTAAAATCGAATTCCAATTAAAGTCTAGGATTCTATTTAATTTAAATAGATAGGATAGGGATAAAATATATCATATCAAGTAATTCTATATCTATTAAGATTAACCTTTATCTATAGTAAATCCATATTTGACTATGATTAATTGGGCCATATTTATGGAAATTCTAATAATCTCTCACTTGGCTCATATTAATCGTACTCGATGAATGAATTTTCTTTACTCTAAACTTTATTGCACATTATTGAAAACTTTATTGTCAAATACCTTAGAACTCGCTTGATTTTTAGCTCAAACTAAATGACTACAATGATAAGAGCTATAGTGGTTCACCTCTTCATATTAAAATTTTTCTTCCATAATTACCATTTAATCTTTATCTCTTAACTGAGTACTTTATATGGTACAATTTTATGAATAAACTTAAAACTCTATGTCCATTCGTTAATAGACAAAATTTTATGTCTATTAAATGATCCAACACGGCTGCATTAAACTTTAACTTTATTGAAAAAGATAAATGTTACTACTTTATACATAAAAAAAAACTAATCAAACCCATACCGCTAACATGATTTTTATATAACCCAGGTGTTAGCCCTTTGGTCATTGGGTTTGCAATCATACATTTGATACCGATGTATTCAATCGTAACATAACCTTCCTCTATCTTCTCTCTCACAACAAGATATTTAGTGTCCAAGTGTTTACACTCTACTGTAATCTTGTTGTTATTGGCAAAGAAAACTGCAGCTGAACTATTACAAAAAAATTTTTATCGTACGAGCACTGGAGTCTACAATCTTTAAGTCTGTGATAAAATTCCTAAGTCGAATAACCTATGATGTGGTCTCGTAACATGTAATGTACTCTACATATGATCCAAAGTTTTCTTCAAATGCCTCATAACCTTCTTAGCAGCCTTCTAATACCCCATCCCTAGATTACTTTGATACCTACCAAGTAATCCAACAGCAAAAATAATATCCGAACATGTGCACGTCTGTGCATACATAATGCTACCAACTATAGAGGCATGGTATATTTTTTATTTGTTCAATTTCTAATTGGTTCTTGGGACATTGAAAGGTATTAAGCTTATCCCTTTTCTGGACAGGAGCAATATGGGACTTACAATTATACATTTCGAAATTTTTCAAAACTTTCTTAATATAGCCCTTTTGAGATAGACCAGTAAATCTTTATGTCTATCCCTTTTGATTTCAATAGCAAGAACATATGAGGCCTTACTATCATGCCCCGGGTTACTCGTTTCTCTGGGCATGCTAACAAATCCGTCGTATATATAAAAATTTTTCATGTATACGAAGCGATAGCTGTACCTGCAATCATACAACACTACAACCAATAGTATAAAACTGCTAAAAAGAAAAACACATATAATAACAGAGATTCACTATACATACATAGAGAAAAAAAAAATTTAAAGTTTAGAGAGAAAAAGATTAGTTTAGAAAAAGATATGGGTTTAGAGTGTAAAGAAAAATAATACCAACTAACTGGCAGGTAGGGAGAAAAAAAAAATTAGACATATTATAATTACCCTAATTTATTAATATGAGAATACTCACCGTCCCTCAAAAGAATAAGATTAATACTTTGGAATAAATCACATTCCCAAATAATTCAATATTACCAACTAGATTACTTAGTGTGTTTAGCCAAACACCGTTATTTTTTTTTATTCCTATTATATTATTAAAAATCTAAAAAAAATAGTGCGAACCAAAAGCCCCCTACAAGTAAGGCAAAACAGTAGTATGACACCTTCAGCATAGACCACTTCCAACCATGCAGACCTCAATTTAGGAAAAAAACCCCACTTATGCTGTTTGCACCGAATTTTTTGTACTTAAAAAAAAGAGAATTGGTAAGACAAGAATATTAGTCTTGGATGGATAGGAACTTTTTGGATGTACGGAAAGCCTTCTGCTCTGAATCTCTCTCTCTTTTTTCTTTTTCTTTTTTTTGTTGTGGACAATGTCCATGGAATTGTTGCAGCACAGCCATAGTGCTGAGAGAGAGCCAGAGTTGAAAGAAGACCAACGTCCCGAGAGAGAGAGAGAGAGAGAAAGAGAGAGAGGGACATTTTTTGAAAATAACTCTATGAAATATAGTATTTGCCGAAATAACCCTCTAACAATTTTATTTGTGAAACTAACCCTACTCGCGCCAGCTCGGCGGCCACGTCAGATTTTTCTATGAAGACGGTGAACGATTCACCGTCTTGGGCACTATGAAGACGGTGAATGATTCACCGTCTTCTCTAGGCACCCCCTCCGCCTTCTCGCCCAAAAAACCCGCGCGGACTCTCGGGCCCCTAGAGAAGGCGGTAAACAAATTACCGCCTTCTCAATGTACTGAGAGAAGGCGGTAAACGAATTACCGCCTTCTCAATGTATTGAGAGAAGGCGGTAAACGAATCACCGCCTTCTCTAGGCGCAGTCGGGACACAGAGAAGGCGGTGAACCATTCACCGCCTTCTCGTAATCACTAAAGACGGTGAATCGTTCACCGTCTTTAGTGATTACTGAGAGAAGGCGGTGAACCATTCACCGCCTTCTCTGCGCTACCCAGGGCCTTAGCGGTTGTCTCTCTCTCCCACTCTCTCACCCTTCGCTCTGTCTCTCTCTCACTCTCTCACTCTCACTCTCACTCTCACTCTGTCGCTCTCTCTCACTCTCACTCTGTCGCTCTCTCTCACTCTCACTCTCACTCTCACTCTCACTCTCTGACTCTCACTCTCTCTGACTCTCACGCTCTCTCGACTCTCACCCGAGCCCCACGAGCCCCGAGGTCGCCGCCTCCCTGCCGCCGCCGCCGAGGTCGCCGCCTCGTGCCGCCGAGGTCGCCGCCTCCCGCGTCGCCGCCGCCAGTCGCCATTGTCGAGCTTGCCCGCCCCCCGCCAGCCGTGTCAGATTCCCGACGCCCCTAAACCCATTGTAAGTCCTTCTCACTAAAAATAAACCAAAACCTAAACCTAAAACTAAACCCTAAACCTAACCTAAACCTAAACCTAAACCCTAAACCCTAAACCTAATCCTAAACCCTAAACCTAACCCTAAACCCTAAACCTAAACCTAAAACTAAACCTAAACCCTAAACCCTAAACCCTAAACTACAATCGCGATTGTCGATGGTTGCGGTAAACTTGATTGCGATTGTCGACTGTTGCGTTAAACTTGATCGTCGACGATTCCGTTAAACGTGATTGTCGACACTTCCGTTAAACATGATTGTCGACACTTCCGTCAATCTTGATCGTCGACTCGTTAAACTTGTTTTTCGACGGTTCTGTTAAACTTGATGGTCGACGGTTTCGTTTAATTTGCGTGTTGATGGTTCCGTTAAACTTGATCATCGACGGTTCCGTTAAACATGATCGTAGACGGTTCAAATCAATCTTGATCGTCCCCCGCTCCGTTTAACTTGATATTCGACGATCCCGTTAAACTTGATCGTCGGCTGTTCCGTTAAACTTGATCGTCGACGGCTCCAATTCTTTATAATTCATAGTTCATAACCCCTTTACTGCTTGGTGATTTTTTTTATGTGTAGTTAAAATGGCTAGTCGTCGGGATGCCTCTTAGTGTTCATTGGGATGGAGAGTTAGTTGTGGATGAAAATGGTCCTCGATATTTGGGTGGTCGAAAGAAATTGATCGCGATTCATTCAAATACGACCTATACGAATTTTGATACGCGAATGTATCGTTTAGTAAATTGTAATAGAGAAGAATGTTGTCTTAAATACAAAATTCGATGCCCTATGGGACCAAATGAATATATTGGTCATGATATAGTAGATGATGAATCATTTGAGGGTTTAATTGGATTGTTTGAACATTATGGATGTGTGTCGTTATATATCGAGAAAGAGTTATATCCGTCCGAGACCCAATATCAGTCGCACGGTTATTACACAAGCCTGCTACATAATGCTATCGATGTGGGTGTTCCGGATGCTCCAATTGGTGACCCTGAAGTTGGTTGTGACCGAAGCGTACGAATCACAAGGTCAGTAATAGCTGAACATTGCGTGAATATTTACTTTAAATAAGTAGATTTCGGAAAATGCCAATCATTATTACTACAGACAAGGTTATTCTCCAAATGCGCTACGAAGTCGACGTCACGCGCGCAACCTCGACGTCACACGCAACCTCCTCGTCCGTGCGCAACCCTCGACGTCACACGCGCAACCCTCGACGTCCCGTGCGCAACCCGAGACTTCACGTGACGAAATCGCGATATTTCATACACCAAATGACAAGTATGATTGGGGGTAAAGCAAATTTCGCTTTACTTTTTTTCATTGAGAGTAAGTGAAATGTCTCTGTCTTGTAGTAATCATTCGTGAGCTATTGCAGGCTATCTACTTCCTATGCTAATTGGAATGAAGTTCTTGATAATATAGTCGAGGAAAGAGATGATAACGCCAATGAGGATTGGAATGATGTCCCTATTCATAATGATTTTGGTGGTAATGAGGATGATGGTAATGACGATGATGGTAATGACGATGATGAATCCATTAATGAGGACGAGGATTGGAATGATCTAGCTGACGACATTCAGGATGATCACGATGGTGGATTAAATTGCCTGGCGAATGCGATATACAGTTTGAATGATGACCCGCAAGTAAGCAACGAGTATGTAGACAATCCAGACGAAGAACTTGATTTCATTGACCACCCGGAGCTATATCGAACAGATAACAATTGGATACAAGAGTATGTTGTCAATTCGTCTGAGTTTGATAGTAGACGTACCAATAATGATCTACCAAGCATTGACGGGACTTGGCTTCGTCAAACGTTTTATGAAAAGGCATCTTTAGTGGACGCTCTCGATCGATGGCATATTACTCACAATGTTCAAATGAAGGTTGTAAAATCCACTAAAACAACTTATCTTTGTAAAATGCAGTTGAGGATGTCCTTGGAGATTGCACGCTTGTCCCTAAAGATGCAACATATTTCGTGGTTAAGACATATCTTTGGGCCACACACTTGTGTTATTCCTATTCTAAATGCGGTGCACCGTAACTGTACTTCAAATTTAATATGCCAATTGATTCTCCCTCAAATGAAGGCAAGACTAAATATGACGCCAAAAGAAGTGCAGGAAACAGTGCGAGCCACTTTGCATGTTGAAATTAATTATTGGAAAGCTTGGCTAGCAAGGAGCAAAGCACTGCAGATCATCTATGGTAGTTGGGAGCAGTCATACACAGACGTGCCCCGGTATCTTACAATGTTGAAGAGTAGTAATCGTGGAACTTATTGGCGGCTTGATCATAGGTGGCCAGAGTCGGGAATAATGCAGTTTGGTCGATTATTTTGGTCATTTGGTCCTTCTATTCGTGGATTCGCACATTGTCGGCGGTCGTGAGTATTTATGTCACTCACTTATATGGCAAATACGAAGGCCTCGCATTGATAGCCACTGTAGTCGATGCAAATGATAGCATTTTTCCTTTAGCGTTTGCAATATGCGAAGGAGAAAATGGTGCAAGTTGGCGGTGGTTTTTACAAAACTTGCAGCATTATGTTACACGCAATCGAGCGGTTTGTTTTATATCTGACCGATTTAGTGGGTTAAAGGAAATAGTGGCTGAGATATATTCTCCGAGACAGGGCCATGTACAGGTGGTGTCTTCGACACATGAAAGCAAATATTAATAAACGTTTTAAAAATGATTAAATATTAGACAAATTTTAGAGCATTGGATATGCTCCAACACCTGTAGAGTATTATAAGCTGAAAGAAGAGTTAAAAGCGCTAGATGAGGATGCGTGGAAGTGGGTCGACGAACTCGAAGTTTACAAAGAGTATTGGGCTTGTGCATTTGATGGTGGCCGCCGCTTCGGGTTGATGACTACGAATATGTCGGAGAGTTTAAATGGGGTACTTAAGGGCCTACGTGCTCTGCCTATAACGGCATTTGTCGCGGGGACTTTTTACAAGCTGAATAGCTATTTTGTAAAGCGTCGTGAAAACGGTGAAAGTATGACGGCCACAATCACACCTAAAATACAAACTAGGATTACATTGAATATGATGATGGCGCGGGGACACATGGTTTACCGATTCGGGCCATTAAGGTTCGAAGTACAAACAGGACACTCCCATTACAGTGTAGACATGAATGGATCAGAGACGGTCTGTAATTGCGGCGAATTCAAGCTAACGGGCATACCGTGCTCGCATATTTTAGCAGTTTGCAGTAATGCGCAAATTAGTTTAGATTATCACATTCTTTGTTCCCATTGGTATCCTGTAGAGTGTTATCGCCAGTCATACGCACCGTTATTCAATCCGATTCCGACGGACGCTACGGCCACGACCCCGGGGCCCACCCATTGTACCGCCTCCCGTGCGAAGGAAGAAAGGTCGACCACGATCAACACGTATTCGTAATATAATGGACGAAACGAGTGGCGACGAACCACATGTGGTATGCAGTAGCGAGAGAGGCCATTATAGAAATACGTGTCCTCGAACAGAGAGCTTCGACATCGAGCCGTCGACGTAGGATTGATACCTATCTTATGTATTTATTAATCTTGCAATAATTCAATATTCATTGTGGTTTTTACTATGTTACTAATTAAAATCTTTTGTAAAGTGCGGATGGCGAGCTAGAGGACTGGACCGATTGATGTGACGGTCTGACCAGAAGATATCCTTAGGTCGTCATTTATCACTACTCAGGTGAGCACCAATATAAATTTTTTACATGGATATTCTTATCTTATATCAGCACTGTTCTAACTAACTTTGTTGTCACTGTAGGGATATCGCGCCGTGCAGTTCACAGAGCATGGGCGCAAACTAAACGATTGGGAGCTATCGCATGACGCTGTGCTTGATCTGCTCCGCCAGGCTGGTTTTTATTATATATCTCGAGTCAGACGTCTACAGCTCGACCAGGCCTTGTTAGGAGCATTGGCCGAGAGATGGAGACGGGAGACCCAGACATTCCACTTCCGCCACGGGAGATGACGATTACACTTCGGGACGTGGCGGTTATTCGGTCTTCGGGTCGATGGAGAGCGGTGACGGGACGACGGTGTATCCGTGGGAGGAGATCTCGAGGGCATTGTTAGGGCCATGCCGGATGATATCGGGGTGACGGTCGCCTTGATTGGATATACCGACATTTTCATCATATTCCGAGATGCTCCGTGGGATTACTTGCCTGAGATGCACGCGCATACATATTGTATCGTATTGGTTGTAGTCTTTTTCAAACCCCACCTGTAGCAGAGTTCATTTGAAGTGGCTTCCCCTTTTGGCCGATTTTGACGTATGCGGCGGTTTAGCATGGGGAGCAGCATGCCTGGCGTATCTATATCGGGCTCTCGGCTCAGCTGCAATGAATGGAAAAGTGGAATGCTGTTGCTTCGCGACCTTAGTCCAGGTATAATTAGTAATATATATTAACTGGTATGACATTGCATCTCCTATTATCATTAGTATCTAACAATTGTCATTTATTTATTTATAGATGCGGGCACAGGACCATGCACGTCGGCCGACTCCTGCGGCGTTCGATTTGATGCGACATGGTGATCGCCTATCGGGTGCGGTATGACATTTAAATTTTCAACGAATTTACACGCTCTATGTATACATTTTTTTACTATCACGCATACTTTTAAAATATTAGGTGGGCGAACGCCGGCGGGTTACGCTTTCGAGCAAACGTGAGGACGGCGGATATTGATTTTTATCGAGATGAGTTGGATCAGCAGAGAGAGACTCAGGTACGATATTGTCAAACATTTTAAAATATAATACCGTATTAATTCCATCATCTGAGTTATTT
Organism: Aechmea fasciata; assembly: GCA_025177825.1. Taxonomy (NCBI): domain Eukaryota; kingdom Viridiplantae; phylum Streptophyta; class Magnoliopsida; order Poales; family Bromeliaceae; genus Aechmea; species Aechmea fasciata. Next base: position 14,558,951 of record CM045929.1, read on the forward strand.
TATCTTATTCACAGATGACGTGGCGGCCGTACACAGATGAGATTATAGTCGCCGCCATTCTGCGATGAGGTTTGGCGAGCTAGGACGACACTGATATCATTTCATATCGTCGAGCTTCACGTGCCGGATCGAGTCTTGCGGCAGTTTGGCCTCCTACAGCATATACCGATTCATGTGGAGGCCATCCGGCGTGTGACTTCTCAGGGGCGGAATGATGAGGACTGGGCACAGTTTCATGCTGCACACATCGAGAGATGGGGGCATCGACTAGAGGACATTATAGAGCAGCATCCGATTGTGGGTGATGACCCGGTGCAGGCGGCATCGATTTATATGGATCGGCATGCGCGGATCACTAGACGATGGATTTCTCGTCTGTTCAGCGTCCACCGTTGACTTACCAGCCTCGTGGCCAGACCGAGAGAGCTTTGGTACGATCAATCGGGCAATTCAATATTTTATTAACTCTTATGTATAATATAGATTGCCTAAGTGTAATATATTGTGTCAAATGCAGGTGGACGCTATACGCCTGACACAGGCCAGGATGAGACGATTGGTAGATGATCCACCTTCCGTAGAAGGTTGGGTGCAGGCAACGATAGATATGGATATGGATCTTGAGAGTGTACTGGAGTACATTCCTACCATACCAGTACCAGTCCCTGCTGATGTCAGAGGTCGAGATGGTGGAGGAGCATCGACATCGGGTCATCACGCACGATCCCCATCTCCTCCTGATGATGCTGATATGCCTGGACCATCGCGCCTGCGAGTATCACGATCCCCATCTCCTGCTGATGATGCTGATATGCCCGCCTCCCCTGATATGCCACCCGCCCCTGAGAGATTACCGCTACGGCCGTTGGACTTGTCCTTGTTGCCGCCGCCAGCCTCTAGAGATAACCTGAGATTCGTCTTTTCTCGACGTCCCCGCGCATCATCATCACACCGGCGTACATCTACACCGCCACTACCGACGACCACGAGCATCGTGCCGACCATCCGTAGGGCATTATTATTGCAACGATGAGATGGCCGGTATCGAGGCGCTTGATGAGGTACCTGTTGCTGAGGGTGGGCGTGGACGTGGCCGAGGACGTCGAGGGCGTGGCCGAGGACGTCGAGGGCGAGAGCGAGGCAGATCGAGAGAGAGAGTGATATTTTTTGTTTAGTTCGGTTATATTTTGTATTGTTTTATATAATAGTTAATTTACATCATATTTGTATATTTCTGGGGTTTTTTGACGAAATTATTTTTCTTGTTGAGTTTATCTTGTTAATCCACTCGTGATGGTATGTTTCTTGTTGGATTCTATGTCTTATTGGAAAATATTGCGTCAAAGTCGAACTTTCTAGATGATATTGTGACTCGTTGGATTTTTTGTATGAACATCTTGTATTTTGTTTGATTTTGATTTGATTTTTGACGAAAATTTCTTCCTGTCGAGTTTCTCTTGTTAATCCACTCGGGATGGTATGTTTCTTGTTGGATTATATGTCTTATTAGAAAATATTGCGTCAAAGTTGAACTTTTTCGATGATATTATGACTCGTTGGATTTTTTGTGCAAAAACCTTGTATTTTGATCGATTTTGATTCGATTTTTGACGAAATTTTCTTCCTGTTGAGTTTCTCTTGTTAATCCACTCGGGATGGTATGTTTCTTGTTGGATTCTATATCTTATTGGAAAATATTGCGTCAAAGTTGAGCTAGTTGATATCGATGAAATTATATTGGTTTCTTGTTGGATTCTATTGCCTGCTGCTGGTGGTGGTTTGGAATTGCTTTTTTTACAGAAATTTGGCTAAGTCCCCGGGTAGCGTAGAGAAGGCGGTGAATGGTTCACCGCCTTCTCTGAAAGCACTAAAGACAGTGACTCGTTCACCGTCTTTATTGATTACATAGAAGGCGGTGAATGGTTCACCGCCTTCTCTGTGTCCCGACTGCGCCTAGAGAAGGCGGTAATACATTGAGAAGGCGGTAATTCGTTTACCGCCTTCTCTAGGGCCCGAAGCGGGGTGTCCGCGCGAGTTTTTTGGGCAGAAGGCGGAGGGGGGTGCCTAGAGAAGACTTCATAAGGTGCCCAGAAGACGGTGAATCGTTCACCGTCTTCATAGAAAAATCTGACGTGGCCGCCGAGCTGGCGCGAGTAGGGTTAGTTTCACAAATAAAATTGTTAGAGGGTTATTTCGGCAAATACTATATTTCATAGGGTCATTTTCAAAAAAAGTCCGAGAGAGAGAGAGAGAGAGAGAGAGAGAGAGAGAGAGAGAGAGTGGTACCAGCCACCTGCGCTGGGGCAGTGGTGGTGAAGTTCAGAAAGCAATGTCCATCTTTCCATTTTTCTTTTTACATCATTGCGCCTAAATATCAGTTCATGAATCAGATCATCCCAACTTCCCACGAGCTCCTCTTCTTAAGCCATTCACAACTGCGAAGCAGTTTTTTAGAAACCAGCTTCTCCTCCCGAATCTCCAGCAGGCTGCTACTTACTATTCAGGCTGCTTTTCAGTAAACACAAGTAACAACCACAAGGAACAGACACCCATAATTAAGGCACAAATAACACAAATTAGTTGGTGCCCGAGACCCGAGTTCGAATCCTAGTTGATTCACATTTCTAGCTAAGTTTATTTCTTAACGAAATAAACGAAGCGAGTAGCGTGCGACCAATCTCGATCTCTCACTCTCTCTCAAAAAAAAAAAAAAAAACACAAATTACGTTCGCTGCAGACAACTGGATTATAGTTACTGTGTGAGAGCAAAAGAGCACCACACATGGCAAGAGGTGAATCTACATCATAAATCAAAGAAGGATTGCGAACGCAGCTGAATGCAGCACATGAATCGAGATGGCTTGGTCCGAATTTTCAACACTAATAGTCAACTTGCGGGGAACAAGAGAACATCCAGACAGAGGCACAATTCTCATCACCTAACAAGAGCAGGAAACATCGAAGGTTATCAAAAACATCATGGAAATGCATCTCATGTCTTCAAGTATCAAAAGTATCCAGATCTGTACGACTATAAACAAGTCGCAGTTACAAACCTGTGAGCTACGAGACAATTCGCCTGGTACGTAAACAAGGCTATATACCATGATAGCCAAAAAAATGAGCACAAGAGTAACAAGTAAACATATCAAACGTTCCAATGAAGTGTTTTCGCAAGTAGCCAATCTCCCATTAATTTTAATAAGGACCACTATAGCCTGAGTCAAAGTTGAGAAGACTAAAAGAGAATATTTCAATAGGTTATCAACCTGCATAAACATTATTAAAAATGCTAGCAAAATCTTGATCGAGCGCCAAGAGATTTATTGTAAACTTGGTAGTTTTGGCTTATGTCATTAAAGCAACACTCCTGAAGTCCCACCGAGACATGGAAAGGATCTAAACAATGGAGAGAGACCATAAACATGGTAGTAAGTTTCTTTTTATTTATTTTGGAGGACAGTAAGCCAAATAACTTAGCTCAAGTATGAGTAGAAATTTCCAACTTGATCTGATTGAGGTTTCTAAGTAGTGTCAAATGATTAGCAGCAGTTATTCACGGATCTCTCGCAAAAAGAAATGGCTCGTCAAGTTATAAATGATGTCTAAGCTGCAAGCAGCATCTCTAATCTTTAACTGAACAATACAGGATTGAATTTTCTGTAGTATGGCAGAAAAGGAACAGGTGCCTTTTCCATTATGAACTATTTATTCTGTACAACCTTGCATAAATGACAACCTGCTGACATAATGGTCAAATATGCCTCAAGTCTACAAATCAAGAACAGTGAATGGGGTTCTGCAATAGGTTTCAACTAAGCCATAAAGACGACGAAGCTCACAACTTGCGTGAAGTTTCTGTTCTGACATAAGTCAATGTTAACTATTGACATGGTATACATTGCCAACTTAGAAAAAGCAATAAAGCAAAAAATCACAAACAAATGATGATTGATGGTTTAAGAGATAGAGATATGACAAACTTGCCATTGTAATAATATGTGCAAAGATGCAACAAGACTGATGATGCAACATGTAGAATGAACTGCTTAGAAAAAGATAATGTGTTTTTACCAGCCAAACTTGTGTTCTCCTCAAAATTTTCTAGCATGTCAAATCTTCGGTTTCCAGATGATGATGCGGCCAACGGTAAATATGGATGAAAAGTAAACCCATTGACGGTATCTAAAAAGAGGGGACAAAAATTAGCAAAGAAGTTAAATAGGAATTCTGTATCACCAAAGATACCGAATCTGCGCCTTCCATAATATAGAGCTAACAAAGTGTACCTGATGCAGCTTGGAAGCCTATTTTCCATTGACCACTTTGAAGGTCATATATGTGAACTAGACCATCCTGCTATCATATTCATTAAAAGCTGAAGTGATTTGATTGCTTAAACAAGAATCAAAAGGGAATATAGAATAGTAGGACCATCACCTGTCCACCAGTGCCAAGGTGTCGACCACCAGGCTCAATATCAAATGATATTCTTTGGTTTGTATTATCAGATGATCGGTACAACCTAATCATGAGATCCACAAGAAGTACAAAGTTACAACTGGTCCCAGAAAGGTAACATACATTTAATGCTAAATAAGAATTTTGTACAAGAAAAAATAATTTCAGACAAAATGAAAGAAAGAAAGAACAATGACGTTGATTTGTATATCAAGTGCATTAGCTGCGGCCCTAGGCCTACAGAGACCAATACAAAGTTTGATTGTACATCAGGTGCACTAGCAGTCCCCTGTGGCTAAGCATTTGCATCCAACGTAAAGTTGACAAACAAAGACGACTATGACAATTAAAAATAAAAACACTAAATGACAATATAATATTTGCTTGGGCCAAGATGAAGAAAATTTCAACTAATCCATACAAATCCATTAATTGACAGTTCCTCCTGTATACGTGTCCGCTCCTCCTTTCTTCTTTTCTTCTTTCATCTCTTCTCTCTCCTCCCTCTCATACCAAATCTTTACGCCTCGGAAAGGTAAGCCTCGGGAAGGTACACATCTAACAAATCTTCCCAAATCAATCTTGGGAAGGTAATAAATCTTTCCAAATCAATCTCAATCTAATAATTACATCTCGGATAATTACATCTCGGGAAGGTACCAAATCTTCCCAAATCCACCTCGGAAAAGTACCAAATCTATCCAAATATTTCCTTCCGCATCTTTTTCCCAGCACACCACCTTCCCCGTAAAAGAGAAAACCCAACCCCAGCGCCCCCCCAAAAAAAAGAAAAAGAAGATGGCGGCATCTGCAGTAGTCCCAAAGACGCTCCTCTCCGGCATCATGACCTCATCGGCGTCCTCCCTCACCTACCGCCGCCTTCTCGCCTGCCCGGCGTCGCGGCTCGTGTCGTGCCCGCTCGACCTCGCGCGGTGGATCCGGACGAAGGGCGGGTTCGTCCACCCCAAGCTCTGGATCGCTGACTCCTCCTATGGCCTCGGCGTCGTCTCCGCCGACGACATCCCCCCGGGCTCCGAGCTTATCGTCCTCCCCACCCACCTCCCCCTCCAGTTCCACCGCCCCCCCGATCCCCGCCGCTACGGAGCCCATTCCCTTCTAGCTCACTTGGCTTCCAAAGGCCCCGGGAATGAGTTCCCCTTCTTTGATTAAAATTTAATAGGCATTGAACCCCCCCAAACTCATCATACTACTGTTTAGTTCATAGAAATCATTCTCCTTTTTCTCCTGCATGATTCAAATTCAAATTTAAGTTGGGGGGCTTGCTTCCGAATGGCTAATAAGTCAAACATTTTTACTTAAAATGATCCATCTTTAATGTTGCTTAATTCCAAGAATAGTGTATCCCTGCTCTTTTGTTGCATGCTGGACTCTCACCTTGATTCTGGTGTGTACATAGGAGAACGTGTACTCATCAAGTTCGAGCCTTGAAAAATTTTCCTAATTGTTTCTTCTTCCTCTCTCTCATGCACTGAACTTTACCAGTCTTTACACTGAGTTTTATATTTCTTTTGTATCTTTTGCTGGATCTTTGAGAGCTATTTGGATTTGTGTTGCATCACCCTGAAACGTGCCTTGACGGGGTGGAAAGTGTCACAGCCTTATCTAAACTTTTTTCTCTATAATACTTTCTACTTAATCCGTTCTTATAATTTTTCAAAAACAAAAGTTAAAATTATTTTATTTTAGAATTGTTTAAAAAATAAATTGTTCAAACTAAATATATATTTGCATATTACATAATTACATAGTTTGTTATCAATCCAAATTACTTATATATGTATTAAAATAATTAGTAATCATTCAAGCTAAATATATATTTTGCATAGTTCATAATTACATATTTTGTTATTATTCTATCTTATTTTTGCCTATCAATTCATGCTTAGCTACCATTTTTTTGCTTTCTCTTACATATATATGTATTGATATTTAATTTTATTCTTTTCCACATTTTTCGTAATTATTATATATTAAAATTCACATCAAAATATTGATGTTAAAATTGTCCACAGCGAAGCACGGGTTCAACACTAGTCTATACAATACGCTATTTGACACTCCTACGTGCCACGTGGCATCCTCTCATTGTTTGACTCTTCGCCTTCCGAAACATCACTTTCTCTCCCACTATTCAACGCTTCCCCTCCTGAAGGGCCTCTCTCCCTAAGCATCTCTCTCCTCTCTCTAACCTCCTCGAATCTCTCTCTCTCTTCCCTATGCCTCTCCCAAAGTCTCTCTCTCTCTACTCTTTCTTCCTATGCCCTCTCTCCTTCCTTTCATTTGGTGGCTTGCATGGCGACAGCGACGGTCACAACGGGCGGCGACGTCATGGCAAGAATGGCCATGACGATACAGCGATCATTACGGCGACGACAACGAAAACTTGGACAAATAAGCGGCGGCACGACAGATCGAACAAAAAAAAATCACAGCTACTAATCTCCTTTTCTTTTTTTTCTTTTTTTTCCTCCTTATTCTTCTTCTCTGTACCTTCCTCTTCTTTTTCTTTCTCTTCTTTCTTCTTCTTTCTTCTTTGTTTTATCACTTCTTGTCTGACAACGGCGACGGCAGCTTGGGCAGGGGCGATGGGCACAACAGCGACTTGGGCGGTAAATCACGGTGACGACGGCGGCGCGTCACAGCCGACAAGCGATCAAGAACGGTCACGACGGCAACAGCGACTTTTCTCCTTTTCTTTTTTTTTCTTTTTCTTTCCTCCTCCTTATTCTCTTTTTCTTCTTCTTTGTACCTTGATTTTTTTTTTCCTCTTCTTTTTTCTTTCTTTTTTTTTACTTCTTGCCTGACAATGGCGGTGGCAGCTTGGGCGGTGCTGGCGGCGGTCGTGGTAGTGGCGGCGGCTTGGGCAGTGTAACGCCCCGAAACCGCAACCCATTTGGTTCGGTTCGGGCGCGTGGAACAGTCGCCAGACGGACGGCACCTCCCCTGCCCGCCTGAAGCTAACCAACCAGAATGTGTACAACAAGTTCCCAGGAAACACTTGAATACATACACAATCCGAAGACGACGAGAGCACAAACAGTGCTAACAACCAAGAGCAAGCATCACGAGTAAAGTACAAGTGAATAAAAGAGAGAAACTAACTATTACATTCATTCAATCCTTTCAAATACAACAAAAGTTATCTTGTTTTACTTCTTCCAAAATATAACATAAACTATACAATCCTCCAAAACCTCACCACCTATACATCTACTCTCAAAGATAAGTACAGGGTAACTCTAATGCAAGTAGGAGAGTAATCTACCGCTACCGCCAGGGCACCAAGCCCTTGCCGCGATCCTCAACTGGCGCACTCGTGCTCGAACTTGTAATAAAGTGAGGTGAGAACTATCTTCTATAGTTCCCAGTGGGTTCGGCCGCCGACTCCGCCGATCTCCCCACTAGGTCCAAGGAGGCATAGAAAGACAAATAGATAGATAGATATATATTGAAATTGACAGCTGTACTGTAATAAAAATGCAAGCATCCTACTATGCCTCGAATCAATGTAATGAATGCATGAACTCATAGTAAAGGCTGACTACTATACCATCATGTTCAACAATAAGATTCGTTCTCAAATTACCCAATCTTTCTGTGAGCCCAAGGGCTCGCCTTTCCGTCTCACGTTCTATGCTCTCATAGGGGCGGAGTCCCACTGCTCCACTATCCCCCATGACCGCCTGCGGACAGATGCTTTAGTCCAAGGGCAGATACTTTAGCCCTCCTCTAGTGACAACTCCGGAGTGCACAGCCTGTGTGGAGCGACCACCCCAGGCGCAGACAGGCAATGTGAGCACAATCTAAATCCTGTGAACTGGGAATACCCTACCAACTAGGGTTATCATCATCATAAAATCCACATATTCCTTTACTCGACCCTCTAGTGTTCTGCTACACTAAGGTTTTCATATGCCACTCGTCATAGTTTACTGTTTAACTAGATGCCACTCGTTCTTTGGGTTAGATGTTTCCACTGTATCACATATCACAAGCTCTAAGTTATCACTCGCCTAGATTTTCCAATCATGTACATCATCATCACATATAGGGTTTAAGCCATGTCAAACTATCCTCATGCATACTAGGTTCACATGGTATAACAGTAAGCTACACTATCACAAGAATGCAAGTTTAACCATTAACATTTAATACCCTATACGTATTATGCTCAATATGCAAGTTGATCGACACTGTTACTCTTGGACATAGGGAGCAGTTCAACTGCTTCGGGATGGTCACCACCCACCTTTTAGTGACGCAATATGGTAGAAAACCTATTTTCACGATCACTTGTCGCCGCTTAACCTCTCGAGCGGAAACGAAGCCGAGACGCCCTTCGTTTAGCGATATCTCCGCGCCGACTCGACGAATCGCCGAACCGTCGCCGCCAACGCACTTAAATACCTAACAATTAGGTTCACAACCAACCAAATGAGATCAGAACTCATTATCTATCAAAAGCCCATTTCGATGCCCTAGGGTTTCAACATATGGAAATTACCACATTGGGAACCCTAGATACATGTATTTAGTATCTACTAGCTTCACTAGGTCCCAATAAAACCCTCTCTAGAGCATAAAAACCCAAACCCTAGAAAACACCATTAAAGGGTTTGGAGCTTACCTCCAATCTAGAGGAAGAAGATGTTCTTCTCCTTGTTCTTCTTCTCCTTCAACTCCTCCTATCCACCTTCAAGGGAGAGAGAGAGATCCTAGAGAAAGAGAGAGGAAATATTTGAGGCTTACAAACAAAAGAGATAGGAGCAAATGAGCTCCCAGGTGTCCATATAACCTAATTCATGCCACAATTGCCTAATAGTCCCTCAACTCTCAACACTTTGAAACAGCCCATTCTAGACATTTTCGGGCACGGGGACCGGTCCCTCTATAGGGAGACCGGTCCCCGAGGGTACCTCCCCCGGGTTTACGCACACGAGGACCGGTCCCAATCCCAAAAGATCGGTCCCCGAGAGAGACTGGCGCAAACCAACGTACGGGAACCGGTCCCTCTTGCCAGGGACCGATCCCCGAGAGCACCATTGCACCAATAGGCTTACGAGAACCGGTCCCTCTTGCCAGGGGCCGGTCCCCGAGAGCACAATTTGTGCAAAAGGCCTCCAGGCCATTTACCACACGTACGGGAACCGGTCCCTCTTACCAGGGACCGATCCCCAAGAGCAGAAATTTGCAATTTTATGTAGATTGCACAGCTTGCTCTCGGGACCAACTCCGATGCACTTTTTACCTTCGGATCAACTTCGAACTTCCCGAAGTTCACCCACTCGACAACCAGTCGATTCCAGATGAAGTCTAACTCCCGTATTTCGAGAATTCACATCTTTACAGGCGGCATCAGTGGTGGGCACAGCAGCGGCTTGGGCGGCCGCGTCGATGGTCACGATGACACCGATGGGTTAGGCGGCGTCAACGACGGTTACAGCAGCAGCATCAGCAGTGGTCACGACGACAACGGTGACTTGGGCAGCGTTAGGTTGTTGCGTTGTTTTGGGAAGCAACAGGGAAAGGGAAAGGAGGAGTTTCACGAAGAGTAATTGATCATCAAGTGTAATGATATAGATTAATTTTATTAATAAGTGGGTATGCATTATATATATATAAAGGAAAAGAGAATGATCACAATTTTATCTCCCTTTTTTTTCCACTTCTCCTTCTTTTTCTAATTCTCTGTACCTTTCAATTTTTTTTTAAATTTCTTTCTCTTGCCTGGGTGTGTGGGTGCATGTGTGAACTGGGGGGAACTGGGGGAGGAAATAACAAGAGAGGGGGTCACAATCGTAGTGGCTTCAGTGGTGGAGGTCGTGATGAAGCAGCACGGGGGACGGCTTAGCAATGTCGATTTGGCCTCAAGAAAGGCCGCCGAAGCGGGTGTGTCGGAGTATCTGATTTTTTTCTGCGATTCCCAAGCTTTTGGCTCCGAATCAGCTTTTTTTCGTTGTTTTTTGTAATTTGCATGCTTTTTAAAATTTTTGATTTTAGGTGAAAAATTAGCAATAATGTGTTTGATTTAAATACCTATCAGAATTTAACGAATTTTTTATATACATATTTTCACCTTCTAAATTTTTCAGTACAAAATATTTGAGAGCTATGCCGCACTTCGAAAAATGTATTTAAGAAATTCTAAACAAAATAAAAATCAGTACAAGAATTTCATGGTTTGATGATTTTTCTATTTGAGAGCTATTTTTAATGGTTTGGTGATTTTTCTATTTGAGAGATAAATGGCACTTCAAAATTTTGATTTCAACATAATTATTTTTCCCTAAAGAAAACTATTCTGTATGGTTTTTACATCGAAACCAAAACCTCTTTAGGTGTTATTTCTTTAAAAATTGGTTATTCTTTTTCGCATATTTAGTTTTATTTTTACTTAATTATTTCTCTGAAAACATTATATTTATATTATAATAAATATATTTGAATGTAAAATTTTGTATATTCTTTTTTAATGCCTACCCGCTACAAATCGGGGCTCCTTCATTAGTTCATTAACATTAGAAATAAATTGATCCAGATAGTCGAGAAAGCACGGATAGAAAACTTGCTGACAAATAAAGCCAGCCTAGCCGCTCAAATTATCTCAATGGCCTGAATTTATAAATGGATGATAATAATGAAAAAAATATTCCTCTTCATATATCCATGCACGTGAAAATATGTGATTAATGGAAAGAAAGAGACAGATGATGCAATTACAAAGGAAAAAATGCATATGAAATGTAATTGAGAGGAAGTAAGGAACTATAATGAAGAACCATATTGTATTTACTTGTAAACAATCAGAACTTTTATGGTTTATTGGCCATCCTAAATAAATCACAACAGTTCAGTTATCAATAGACTTACTTGTAAACAATGCCCACAGTGTTGCGGATGTCCCAACATAATATATAAGGATCCTACAAAATAGTACAGATGAAGATTACTCTTGAGATTACACATCCTATATCTGGCAAAGAAATCGTCCCAAAATTTACTGCTAAGTTTTTTCTTGCCAACAAACAACTTCATGTTTTCCATATACAGTCATCATGTCACGTAAACTTATAATTTCTAAGAATGCAATGTTACAAGTAATTAGAAAGGAGAAATGAAAACAAGGAAAACACACACGCACGCATGCTCGCACACACACACATATATATATATAGGGATGAACTAGAATATTTTTAGAAGTATAAGCCACTTTTTACTTCTAAGTTTTTTTATCTTTAGATCAATCCCATTGACCACTACTAGCCTTTTGATCAATACTATTCCACCAATCACCACTAAACCCAAGGGGGACCACTATTAACCCAACCGACAATTCTTCATCTAAGGGCTACAAACCTAGAAGTAAAAAGGCCCAAATGCTTTCAAAACCACGAAGGCCTCCATACTGTCAAGTTGTTTGCGATGAATGGGACATCCGATGCGACGATTGGCTCTGTTAGAAATGATCTATTATATTGGAACTATCTAGAAACCAAATTTCCTTGTTTTTTTGCTTCATTTGCCTAATAAGCGAATAGTCTAAAAATGAAAGACTGAAAATAAAAATCTCATAAAAAACAGTGATAAAAGACTTAAATTTAATATGGGAAGAAATGATCTTGCTCTCGATGGTAATTAGAATTTTTTATTAAAATTTCACCTGATTTGAAAGTATAGTAGTCGTATATATATATTTTCTCCAACGACTATTCTCTTGAGAGGACTAAGGTTTTCATCCTATCAAGTGGTTTTCGATTATCGGAATTCCGAATCAACGATCAGCACCATTAAAGTTGTGAAAATGAATAGTTGAAAAATCAATAGTTGAAATGAATAAACTTGTGAAAATAAATGTTAGACCTTCTCAATTGCTGATCGGAGTTATCAAACCTTATCTACACAATTAAGAAAGATCTAACAAAAATTCAAGTGGTTTGAATTTCTCCACAACGTTAAATGAGAAAATGGCTCATACAGTCTCCTTTAATCACTAACTAAATAACTTTTAAACATTTTAAAATTTGGTTCCTAAACACTTCGAATTCACTAGATCAACTTAAATAATGCCGATCGTCGATTTGAAATCCCAATCATCGAAATCCACTTGATAAGATGAAGGGCCCGGTCCTCTTAAGAGGAGAGTAGCTCAATTCTCTCTCTCTCTCTCTCTCTCTCTCTCTCTCTCTCTATATATATATATATATATATATATATGGATTTGAGCTGGAATGTGATTAGTGGCAAATGGGCTCCGTTGCCACCCATTTGTTTTCGATGGAGCCTCCAAATCGATGATCGGCACCGTTGAACATGATCTATACCATTTGAAGCATCTAGAAATCAAATTTCGTATTTTTTCGATATTGTTCTCTTCTCCATCAAGTGGACACAAAAATAAACGGCTGAAAATGAATATCCTTTAAAAAGTGATGATAGAAATCTTGTAATCAAGATCAAGAGTATAGATCTTGTTTTAAATAGTTTAAAAAAATTTCTAACCAAAATTTAATTGGTTTAGATATCTTTACGCTATTAAACTAGGAACCACCTCATATTGACCAATAAAATTACAAATGTTGAAATCCTTTGATCATTAGGTCAATGATGTCGAAAAGATTTGAAATTTAGTTTCAAGATACTTCAAGTGGTATAGATCATGTTCAATGATGCCGATCGTTGATTTGGAGGCTCCATCATCAAAAACAAATGGGTGGCAATAGAGCATGTTTGCTACTGATAACATTCCAACTCAACTCTATATAACATATATATGGAAAACATCCTTTGATGGTTAAAAACCTTGATTTTCTAAAAATTTGATAGAAAAATATAAATGATCAACAATAAATGAACACAGCCTAAATTTATTTTTCCACCAAATTTCAAAGCTTACATCCAATCACTTATTATTCTTAGAGTTTCAATAAGCAAATATTAGGTATTAGCTAAAAACCATGCCATAATATGGGAAACATTAGTGGAATAATAGGAAGCTGAATTGTAATAGCACATAGCAGCGAAAAAATCTTACAAAACAATTCAATACATGTGGATTTTTCCTACAAATTCACCCAAAGTAATCATAAGTACTGAGATATCATGTAAATAAAAACGGCTTGCTTGCATCAACTAATAGCTAAGTGGTAGTGCAGCTTTTCCTTTTATCAAACAACAATGTAAGATGCAGTGCCTTCATTTTTTTTTTTTTTTTTGACACCAGAATGAAGCCATTGCTTTCCAGTTCCTTTACTAATGGATTTCTTGACAAAATGGCAGCTGTTAATAGTAAATTGCCTAGGAGGGTAGGAAGACCTAGGAGAAAGAGAGAGTGCCAGCAGAGCTGAGAAGTAAGGAGAACATGATACCATGCAAAATAGAAATTAAATGATGTCAATATTCCTTTTCTCTTTGCACACACCTTCCAATGAAGATTGGAGCAAGAGCTCAACAATAATTACCAAATCACTGATAGTCTCATAATATACTTTAGATCTCTAAGATCACATGAGCAGGACCATCAAATTAGATACTTTAATCGTCAGATTTGATCAACTATATCTTGGCTATATACGGTTCATTGTTGTATGATTTTATGTCCGAGAGTTCGATGGATTCTTGGTAATGTTACAATATTTCAAAGAATTATATTCTAGGGAAAAGGAGTGAAACTTATTTAAGCACGAAAGAGAAGCAAACAATGAGTTAGAAGCACCACATCGATTCATAGACTAATTTAGTGTCATAGCAAATGTTTATACTGAAGGAAGTGGCAAAAGTGAAAGAATTCTCATACTGCAAAATTTGTAAGAGAAAGGTCAAAAAGAACAAATCCTAAGAAGGACCCCAATATTTGAATAATTCTGAACATAATAATTAAAAAGTAGGTTATCGAAACCTTTATTAAGTTTGAAGTGCAAGAACAAATCTCAATGGGTATGTAAGACAAATTAAGGAGAAAGAGGACCAAGAATCTCAAATACACAGATTACCTTCCGACCTCCAGTATATAAATAGTTCCCATCTTTTGAAAAAAGGACCTGAGAATGCGGAAACACTTTTTAGCCATTTTACCCTCAAATCATGCATGATAATAAAACTAACACTAAACAGATGACATCAACAACCTGTGTAACACCCCCTAGTTGGCCATGTAAAACATATAAAGGCTCCATATTACTTTCTGCGTATATTGCTGTGGTTTGGCTGTATGAACCAACAGCAAGCACTCCACTGTGCGTCGGAGAAAAGGAGATTGAAGATACAATACCTGCGACAAAAAGATTTTAAACAAATATTTCTTCTCCACGGATTTCTAGACAGCTTAAGAGAATTGCTACTCCAGGGACCAAAACCATGGATACAGCTAGATGATGGACTATAAGATTATCCAGCTATAAAACAATAGAGAATAAACGAAAATGCATATAAAATAAAAAGAGGAAGAATTAAGGTCCAACAATATGGATTTAATTCAATTATCGTATATAAAAATATAGCTTCTCAATATATTGAAGTTTCCAAATTTATGTATACATGAATACACCGCACTTGAAACTCGAGCATCCACACACACAGAGGCACGCACACACGCACGCACGCGCGCAAACACACGGAGAGAACACATTCCTAACCATAGAAATCCAAAATGGAATATCAATGGCAAACATGCGCTCACAGACAGAAGCAAAAACAAAAGAAGAAAACACAATCCAAAATAAACAATCTGTAATGGAATATCAATGACTCAAACAGTATCACTAAAACATTCTCAAATTTGACCATATCCACCAGTCTACTTGTAAAGAACAAACAAGAATTTCAATGCATTCCTCTTACAACGATCTATAAGGCTATTAATCTTTTTATCTTTATCTCTCCCTTTTTCTGAAGAGGAGGGAGATGTTAATGACTTATGAGAGAAAGGCAAAGCTCTGAGTGGACTTGTGGATGCACGATTGAACAAGGAACAACACCGGACGACCCAAAGGATTAACTTCATTCTGGGGCAAGAAGCCCTATAAAGATGCCATCTTGACGCCTCCAACTGCACAGGAGATTTTAAATATAAAACACTCTAAGGGCGACGGTGAAGCGTTCTATTGCCGAGAGGTGCTCAAGGTGTTTGGGACATGATCACAAAGCTGCTGTGTGTCGCGATCGTATCGACCTATCAGGTGCTTGAGGTGCCTCAAAACCAAACATAGAGCGCGACAATGCGAAGAGGGTGTCTACAGGAGTAACTGCAACAATGTTCAGAGGCCAACGTGCACTCAACGTGCGCAGATTGAGTGGCAGCTACAAGGACGTTCATCACCTACACTGAAGAATACTTCACTTGAAGGAACTCCGCCAGAATGCTTTACTGCTGATATTGTGGACAAAATGAACATTGGACACTCAACTCAACTTTAAATAGCTAATGCCTTAGCGGAAGAGTTCGATGGGGTATTCGATAGACTTTATGGTGACGAGATACAGGAATCATTCTTTCGCTATCTTTCTCCTTCAATGGGTCCCGGCTGAGATGCACATGAGGCAACATCAAGGATTAAAGTGCCTATCGGCACAACCCGTATATACCGTGCCATATCATGCCAACAAAATATCGACACGATACAGCCTCCATGCCGATGCCACAACTCAAAACCCTCTATTCTTGAAATTAGTAAGAATTTTCTCAATAAAGTTCAAAAGATTTGATAAAAATATATAATAAATAATTGGCATATTTTGTTACTAAAGAAAATAAATATTTCATGTCGTTACGTGTTGACACACGTTTTTGTTTGACTGACACGCATCGGCACGGTCCGGCACGTGCCGTGTCGTACCATGCTAGCAAGTTTCCAATACGACCCATGCCACAGCACTTAAATCCTTGGGCGACATCTTATCACTTTGGAGGGCTTCGGGTTAAGATGCTGCCCGTGGAAACTATACTGAAGGGCTTTTTTTGCAAATAGCCCCCTGACTAAATTTTATTTTAAAATTGGCCCTGTGTAAAATTTATTTGCAAAAATGGCCCTACCCCAACCACGTAAGCGTCACGTCAGCGCCACGCGAGCCGAGCAGGGCCAGGTTGAACACGGTGAACCATTCACCGTGTTTACACGGTGAATGGTTCACCGTGTCCAATACACATACAAACCACAGCCAACTTTGTCCGAGTTTGGTAGTTGTATTGGACACAGTGAATATTCACCGTGTCTAAACACGGTTCACCGTGTCCAATACAAATCCTCCCTAATTCACCGTGTCCAAAAAATGGCTAAGTCCCTGGTGAATGGACACGGTGAATGGCCTGTGACGCGGGTATAGGTTGTATTGAACACGGTGAATGGTTCACCGTGTCTAGACACGGTGAATAGTTCATCACCGTGTCTAGACACGTGAACCATTCACAGTGTTCAATACACCCTATACCCGCGCTACCTTCTCCCTCTTCCCCCACACTCTCTCTCTCTCTCTCTCTCTCTCTCTCTCTCTTCCTCTCGCTGGTCGACGCCGACGCCGCCCTCTCTCGCCCAAGGTTTTTCCCCACCCTCTCTCTCGCTCTCTCTCTCTCTCTCTCTCTCTCTCTCTCTCTCGCTCTCTCTCTCTGTGACACCCCGCCGCCACCGCAATGCCGCACCTCTCCCCTCCCCTCACCGTCAACGCCCGCCGCCGCAATGCCGCCGCCCCCTCCCCTCTCACCGTCAACACCCTCCCCGCCCGCCATCGCCGCAATGCGCCGCCCTCCCCTCCCCTCCTCCCCTCCCTCCTCCTCACCGTCAACCCCCCCTCCCCTTTCTTGGTATGCTGTGTGTCATAGTTGTTTTATTTCTTTTCTGGAATGTTGTCTTGTTTCAAGTTGTAGCAGGAGCTACTGCCCCTTAGTGTTGTATGCCAATGCGTTAATAATTCACTAGACAAAGTAGGCCCAACAGATATAGTCCATAGGTCTAGTATATGCCATGTCTATGTGTATTTTTTGGCATCATTCTATGATGTCAGGCAGCAGTGTTCTCATTTCTAGGAAGACCTATATCTTCCCGGAAGGCCGCACACGTGTAGGCAGCGCTGTCTGTCTACCGTTGACTGGTGTCACTTCCTCGTCAATTGACAAGGCAAGAGCAAGACAGCCTTCTTTTCTAAAAAAAAATAAATGTGATCCACTATCTGAGGTGTCATCTTGACCGCCCCTCACTGTGGCATCTAAACCCTTATCTCTCGACTAAGTTCTCTCGTGTTTCTCACGTGCACGCTTGGTGAATGCTTTGGCATAGTAGTCGCACCGACCGTGTTCGCAAAATGGTAATTTCATCGTCTACCATCTCCGTTGTTGTATGTTATAAATATTTTTGTCATGAGTTTAATATTTTTGTACACTTTAATATATTACTTTAGAACTCTATATCTGGCGACGTTATTCCTTTCTATATCCATTAGGACGAAAATTTTGTCAAGAACAATAATGTACCACGATATATTGTGTGGCCGTAAAAAATTGGTTGCGGTCCAACGCGATATCACATTTCGGGAATTAGAGATGGAAATATACAATGTTACTAATTATGATCGAGTGGAAGACCGTCTACGCATCACGGTGAAATGTCCAATGGCCGGCGAATGGGAATTAATTAACGTATCAAATGACAATACACTATCTGGCGTGATCAGTATTTTTCTATTCGATAGATGTATAAAATTATTCGTGGAGAAATATGTGCCGACGACACACGACCGTCCAAATACAACTAGTCATACGGAAATGCGTCGTAGTAGCAATTATCAAAGGAATTACATCAATCGCGAACGAGTTCGTACATCAAGGTATAAAGCCTTACATCTTTATAAATGTTTTTCGTGATTTCTCAATTAGTTTAGGTGCACCAAATTAATAACTTTGTCTTGTAAGTGTTACAGAGAGTTTGGAGTCCCATCTTTGCCAGTTAGTGCATCATTGCCATCTGCTATGATGGATCCGTCTCCGTGGGTTGTTCAAAATGAGTGGTAGGTGATTGTATAATTTAGTTACATGAAAAACCAATGTGAATAGTTAATCTTTTATATTTAAATTACAGGTCTACTATCCCTTCTTATCAAAGTCAAGGTCCATCATCTTATGTTCATGAATGGACGGATTGGGAAGTCAGAACTACTAACCCTCCTTATCAAAATGAAGGTCCATCATCATCTAGTATTCATGAATGGCCGGCTTGGGAAGTAACAAATACTATCCCACCTGCTCAAAATGAAGGTCCATCATCTAGTGTTCATGAATGGCCGGCTTGGGAAGTAAGAAAACCTATCCCTCCTTATCAAAATGAAGGTCCATCATCTAGTGTTAATGAATAGCCGGCTTGGGAAGTAACAAATACTATCCCTCCTTATCAAAATAAAGGTCCATCATCTAGTGTTCGTGAATGGACCAATCGGGATGTGACTACAACTGCTAATGAGGACGTAATTCGAAGTGATGAGGAGTATGTTATTGAAACCGATGAAGAGGATCAAGGGCGAATTGATGCTGATTCTACTGATGACGATCAATCTTTTGTTCCGTGTTCTTTGAATCCTAATCATGACGGTGGCTTAAATGCACTCGCATGCGCCATTCGAGATGAAGGTGTTGAATGGATTGAGAACTCAAATGTCAACAACGAAGATGTACCGGACCTAGCGGAATTCGAGGAATGTGAAGATAAACGACAACGGTTTCATCGGGGTAATGAAGTAATTAATCAAAGCGTTGTTGATGCATATAATGAACAAAATATTGATCAGGGTTCTCCAAGTGATGAAGCATGGGCTAATCGGACTTTTTCTGATAAATCATCGCTAGTGAACGCTTTGGATACTCGGCACATTACACATAATGTGCAGCTTAAAGTTGTTAAATCAAATACAACTAGATATACTGTGAGATGCGTGGTCGATTCTTGCCCATGGAGATTACATGCCTCTCAACCGAAAGGTAGTTCATTTTTTAAAGTAAAGACTTATAAAGGTCCGCACACATGTTTGGTTCCAATTCTAAATACAAGACATCGAAACTGTACATCATCTTTCATATGTCAATTTATACTACCTACACTGAAGGCAAGGCTTACTATGAGTCCTATGGAAATTCAAGCCCGAGTTCAGAGTGAGTTACACGTTAGCATATCATATAGCAAGGCTTGGCAGGCTCAGAATAAAGCACTACAAATTATATACGGTAGTTGGGAGCAATCATACTGCGACCTTCCTCGATACTTCTCAATAGTGGAATCAACAAATCCTGGCACTATTACGAAGATTGATACCATTAGTGTGACCTGTGACGAGCAATACTATAATGTTTTCACGAGCCTTTTGGGCTTTTGGACCGTCGATTCATGGTTGGGAGTATTGCCGGCCATTACTTAGTATCAATGCTACCCATTTATATGGAAAATATGGAGGCCACGCATTAATTGTCACAGGTGTCGATGCCAATGGTGGTTTATTTCCGCTAGCTTTCGCAATTTGTGAGGGGGAGAATGGCTCGAGTTGGGAGTGGTTTTTAAGTTGCCTAAGTAGGTATATAACAAGATCTCGAGTTATTACACTAATATCATATCGTTTTAAAGGGCTAGCGAACCTCGTTGCACTTGTATTCCCACCATCTGAAGGTCACGCTCATCGATGGTGTTTGCGACATATAAAGGCCAATATGAATATTCATTTCAAAGCAAAACACTTACTAAAAATGTTTTATCGAATTGGGAATGCTTTAGAAGAATGACAATATAACGCATTAAAGGAAGAATTGAAGGCTATGGATGAAGAAGCTTGGTTTTGGGTTGACAATCTTCATAACGATAGAACTTACTGGGCTAAAGCTTTTGATGGTGGTCGACGATTCGGTATTATGACAACTAACCGATCGGAAAGTTTAAATGGGGTGTTGAGAGGAGTTCGCGCCTTACCAATTACAGCTTTTGTGATGGCAACGTTTAATTGAGTGGTAGAATTTTTTCTAAAACATTGGGCGGAGGGCGCTGCAATGTCTACGCAATTTGACTCGACTGTTGAAAAGACCATCAATAGCCGGATGAGAAGTGCTAGCGCATATACAGTTCGACGATATAGATTTCACGAGTTCAACATACTTACTGGCCGTGATGATCAATACCAAGTGATTATCGATGGAAACAATTTTACATGTTCATGTTTGTGTTTGCAACTCACAGAAATCCCTTGTTCATACATTTTGTCATGTTGTAGTTCTTCACACATGAACATAGATTATTATAGCTTATATTCTTTTTGGTATACTGTCGCATCCTATTGTAAGGCTTATGAACCGCAGTTCCACCCCGTTCCCAATCGTCGTTATTGGATCGCATCATATGATTCCCCTATACTGACACCACACGGGAGAAGGAAAAAGGGACGACCAAGATCTACGTGTATCCGTAATGTTATGGACGAAGCCGCTGGGAATAGGAGGGGCAAGTGTCGTATGTGTAAACAGCCCGGACATTATAAAAACACTTGTCCTGAAAATCACCAACGAAGGACGGAGATACGTCGTCGCTAGGTTTTGACTTGCTGAAAATGACACTGAACTTCTTTAATATTTTATGCTTACGCACTAATGTTACATCATTTTGTTTTTAACTTAGATTTATTTGACTATTTCAGATGGACAATCATGAGGAGCCAAGACCTATTGATACACCCGTGCTGACTGAGCAGCCACGGCATAAATCTACTTTGATCAGAGATGTGATTTTTAATAAACTTTTAAAATTTGCATGTATCTTCTTCAACTTATGTACTAATTTTGAAATGACACTCACAATCATGCAAGGTTATTCTCCTGTTCAATTTACGGAGCATGGCCGTAAAAAGAAAAGATGGCAGATGGAGCATCCTGCGGTGCTGGACTTATTGCGACGAGCAGGATTTTATTACGTTTCACGTTTGCGGTGCCTTCAACTCGATCAGTCGTTATTCGAAGCATTAGTCGAGAGGTGGCGGCGGGAGACGCAAAGTTTTCATTTGCGACACGGAGAGATGAGTATTACGTTGATGGATGTCGTAGTTATTACTGGACTCTGCGTCGATGGTGGCGCTGTGACTGGAGGGGGATCATATCAGTGGGCAGAGCTCTGCGGGCTACTTCTCGGGGTGGTTCCTCACGATATTAGGGGCGGTGAGATCAAACTAGACTGGTTATATCAGCATTTCCATGATATCGCTTTAGATGCACCTCCCGCTATTGTTCGAGCTACAGCGAGAGCATATATACTATTTGAAATAGGATGTAGTCTGTTTCCAAATCCAAGTGGGAATAGGGTGCATTTGAAATGGTTGCCACATCTAGAGGATTTTGATATTTGCGGTGAGTTGGCATGGGGTGCAGCCACGCTAGCTCATCTCTATCGGCCCTAGGAAATGCTAGCATGAGGGGAAGGTCGAGTGTTGTTGTTTCAGGACATTACTTCAGGTACAATTCCTTACTAGCACCCTTACAATACTTATACTTAAGTCATGGTTATTGTTTCCATTTCTAACTATAAGACACGTAACACTTTAGTCCTCGAACTTTAATGCGTTATAATTCCTAGGTCAAAACTGCGTCAAACTATGAGACACGTTACACTTTAATCCTTAAACTTTAATAAGTTGCAATTTCTAACTTGCACAATAAGACACATGACATGTTTTTGCGAAATTTCTAGCTTGCACATCACATGTTAGTTCTCAATTTTTACTACTGCTATAAATATAATTTATTATTTTTACTTTTATGCTTTATTGCTTTCTTTTTTATTTTTAATATTTTTTTGACTCTTCTTTTTATGAATCCCCAGTTCAACATGCAACGTGGCATTAAAGCAGAGAAGTTGCAGGTGGGACTTCATGGGAGGGATAGGGTAGGGTGGGGCCGGGCCTTTTTTTATTTTTTTAATTTTATTTTTTCTCTTTCTCCCCACTGATTTAGCACGTGTGAGATTAGCAATTTTTTTAATCGAATCTAATTCTGCTTTCCCTCATTATAAAAAATTAAAATATATAATTTTTTTTACATAAAGTGTTTGAAACAGTTTAGATTGCATATATTAAATATAAATTTTGATTTTATAATATTGACCATTTAGATATAAATTATAAAATAAAAATGAGAGAGATTGATAAAATTTAAGTTAATTACTTATTTTAATAAATTTAGTTGCGAGAATTACATGAATTATATTAACTAAATCTATAAAGATAAATGATGCATTCAAATTTTGAAGTTAAAGTACAATTGACCAACTCAAATCTAATATATTGAAAGATTGGATAGTAAAAATAAATTTTTGAAAAATTGGATAGCTGATTCAAAATAGTCTATAGGTCAGGAGAGTTTTATATAATTGTTTTGATTTTAATATCAAATTTCAATATCATATTTGTAGTCTGATGAGTGATCAATTTCACATTCAAAATCTTCTAAGATACCCAAAATATGATTGGTTGACTTTAAATTTGGCATTCTAAATTTTATTAGATAGTTTAATAAATTCTTTCCTCAAATGAAATTACTAATTGAACAAAATCAATCGATGCCCGACTGTCTTCATCCTGAATAAAAATAAAACATAAAAAAAAAGTAAATTATGCTTTTGGTCCTCAACTATAAGACATGTGACACTTTAGTCTTCGAACTTTAATACGTTACAATTTCTGATTCAAACTATGAGACACATAACACTTTAGTCCTCAAATTTTAATTAGTTACAATTTTTGGCTCGAACTATGAAACATGACATTTTAGTACATAACTTTTACTGCTGCTATAAATATAATTTTTTATTATTATTATGGCTTTGTTTTTTATTCTTTTTTATCTTCCTTATATTTGTATTCTTATGCTTTTACTGCAACATTAGCTGCTTCTTCAGTTTCTTCTATTTTTATTCTTTTTAATTCTTTAACTTTTCTTTTATTTTTGTTGTGCTACTTTTTTCAGCTTTATATATTTATTTATTTTTGCAGAGTCGACCCGCTGCACCGTGCGGGTGCCTTCACTAGTGTTCATAGAAAAGCGAAGAAGAACACATTTCAAGCACGCCATCACCCTAACCTCCCTGGCGTCGGTAGGCCATAATACACGAGTCTCTAGCTCAAGGACAGGCGTTTTGAGGATGCTTACATGAAAATGATAGTTTTTTGAATTGGGGTAGAGCTTAGAGAGGTCAGGTGCTACCTTTTCCATGCTGCATTTGGTCGTCCAACCGAAGAATTGTGGGTGGAGTATAGCATAGTGAATGAGAAGATTTTAATTGATAGGCGTGTTGATGGCATTTTTTACTTTAGTATTAAAGGTGTTGTTGGCATTTATGTATTGAGTAACGTGTGGTGCAAGCTTGCACTGATGATGGCTGTGGGAGTAGCATGGGTAGGAGAATAAGTGTGACAACTGGACCAAGCCCGCATTAATTCTTGTTTGTTGTCCCAAGTGTGAAAGACACAACTTTGACCCTGAGAACATTTTGGTCGTAGTTGGTGGTATTACTTAGAGAATAGGCAGGAACACCGAGTTCAGCTTGGAGACGCCTGCTAAGGAGAGTGTAATTAACAAGCATTTGCCAAAATGTCAATTACCTCGTTGGAAGGGAACGACAAAGGTAAAGGACAAGATGGCCAACGTGAGTCTGATTTTGAGCTGACTTCTGAAATGGACTTGGGATTGCAGACGGAACGGCGGACTAGCATCTCCAAGACGTCACAATGCTCATTTAGCTAATGGCACCTGTGTGTCAATGACCTGTAAGGCCATGGCAAGGAAAGTTCAGCTGAGAGAGAGAGGTAAGATAGATGCTACGGAATTTTTTCATAAGTACGGGAGAAAGAAAATTAAGAAGATATGAAGGGTTCGTTTGCGGGACGCGGAGGCGAAGTCCTTTAGAGAGTTCTTGTGTGGCAGTGCATAAGTGTAAGGCCCCTGCTCTGTCATCGTGTCCTTGTCTAGGGTGTTTTTTCTTTCTTTATGTTTCGTGTCGACGGTTGGAATGTAAGAGGATTGAAAGATCCCTCTAAGAAAAGAGTTGTTAGGTGTGTGGTGTCTTGGCTTAGGAATGCGGTTTTACATTTACAAGAGACTAAAGTGGTGTCTCTCTCCTTCTTCCATAGTGTCTGTGGGTCTTTCTTAGATATATATGTTTTTTACATTGGTGCAAGTGGTGCTTTAGGCAGGCTACTTGTTCGAGTTCACAACTTTTCTCTTGTAGTGAGGTGATTATGTAGCACACTAAACTTTAACAAATTGTAAGATTCCAGTGTAAGAATAGCATTTTGAGCTATTCTAGAAGTTTTGATGATTGTCTAGAGTGTGTTGGCTTGTTTTCGAAGCTTATTGAGCGCAAGAACAGACTTCGACATCAAAATATGTGAAATTTCAATTTTTGGTGTTGAGTACCGGTACTGGATTTGAAGTACCAGAACTCAATAGAGAGCAAATTTGGGCAGCTCTCGGGTTTTGCGGAACCAAGTTGTATGTACCTGTACTGAGCCGAGTACCGGTACTACATCGGGCGAGTACCGAAACGCAGTAGAAATCAGAATTTCCAACGTTCAGATTTTGCAGAACTTGACCCCTGGTACCAGAACTGCCGAGAACCGGTACTCCAATTCGTGTACCGGTACTCAATGCTGCATAGGCTATTTCGTGCAGCTTGTAACTTCTAAGTTTTGAAGGGCCTTAGGATATATTGTTACATCATGTAATATACCCCTTTCACCCCCTCTCACTTGTTCTCTTGCGCTGAGCTTAGAGAGAGTAGGTGAGTTCTTACACTCTCTCTCTCTTGGATTTCTCCTCCCCAACCCTCAATTCTTGCGTTTGAACTCTTTTTTTTCAACTTCTTCATAGAAGCTTGCCACTAGGCCTTGGAGGCGGAGCTCGGATTGAAATAAGGAGCTTGATTCAGGATTAAACTTCAACCCTAGCTTCTTAGAGCTTGGTTTGGAGCTCAAATTAAGGTTAGTAGCCCTCTTGCATGCTCCATTTGTGAATTTTGCAAGAATCTTAGAAAACCTAGTTTGGAAAAAAACTAGGATTTATTTTGGAGATTCTTTACTTTGAGCTTTTGGAGTTAAATTGATGAGTGTAGAACACTCTTCTATGTTGGATTTGAAGCCTCATTGCTTTGGTTTGAAACTTGGGCAAGTTTTGCTTGATCAAAGGTAATTGTCACCTATTTTCTATTTGAATTTTTGGTGAATTTCGTGGTAACCTTTTCAGAAGCTTGTAACCCCTTAAAAAAAAGATTTAGGGTGCTAGAAGTCAAGAGGACAATTTCATTTAGGAATCGATCAAGTTTTGGAAGAGTATTCAGTGGGTTTGACCTCACCGAAATGGGTGAACTCCCCATATATCTCCTATCTTGTTATACGATTTAATAAATGCATTTTTATGCTATTCATGACATCATAGAAATTTTGGACACTTTCATATTATATATGAAACCTTGCATTCTCTATGTAGTAGAGGATCATAAAGATAACATGCATATTATGATACATGTAATTGTATTGAGATATCAAGCTTCTCTTATGCCAAAATAGGCATGCATGTTAAAGATTAGTAGTACCATGTGAGACACTATATGACTAGTGGAACTATTGGCCTTGAACTTGAATGGCAATAATTTATACTTGCTGTAGTTAAAGGAAATTATGACACCTTGCATGCTAATGACATGTTGTAGAGCTAAGTACCTTGTACATAACTTAGATGAACAATTAAAGTTGACATCATGACATTGTACTCAACCTCTAGGTCGTTTGTTGATGTTCCATGTTTTAGACATGACGAATGAGGTTCCTATGCATTTGATCACGCTTGTTTGCCTTTGTACTCATTCGCACAAGCTTGTGAGAGTCGCTCCCTAGTCCCTACAACCCGACACTCCAAAGTTTAGCCTTTGTGACATCATGCTCACTCATGTGGGATTGGGCGCCAAAGTGGATTACCGTGGGAGAGGCTCATTCCTAAAGAAAAAATGTTAATTACCATGAGCCATTAGGCACAACACAAGCCGGGACAATACCTTGTGTTCTCGATGATTGAGTAAACGTAATTAAACTTAACATTGTACATCACTTCTAATTGATGCATTCATAGTGCTTGGACATACTTGTTAGACATTACACACTCATCTATACACTGATAGTGGTAGAACCTTATACATGTTGTTGGGCATAGTAGAGGGCTAGAGGCATAGTAGTACTAGAATCTTTAATTCTTTACTCTATACATGCTTGGCCTTTAGCTATTTCTACTTTTGCCAAAGTTAGCCTAACGGTGTAATTCGCTTTTCTTGGCGGCTTACCTACTGGGACTATTATTTAATAGTCCTGACCCCCATTTGTTTGGTTGTTTTGTCTCAGAGCCTTCCACCACAAAGGGGGCTAGGAAGGTTAGCGACTAGCTAGAACCTCTTTGGAGTCGCCTAGGTGGACCGGAGACGCCTTTCTTTTGTTTTTGGTTATGAAAAGTGTATTAGATCATTTTGTATATAGACCACCTTATATTCATGAGATGTACTTTTGTTGGTAACCTATTGTATATCTTGTAATAGATTTATCTTTATTGTAGTAAATTGTTGACTTATGGTATAAATTGTTACACATGCTCTGATTATCTTGTTACGATTGTTTTATCTACTCTCTTTATTGCTTGTTTTTTTTCTGGTAGACGCTTTGTGTGCACCGGCGGTGCCTTGTGCACACGGCAAGTCTGTGCACGTGCCGGATAGGCTTTCGCTAGGACCCGGGCGTGCCAGATTATGAAAAATTGCTTACACTCCGACTTACACACATTCGAAGCAAAGAGATTTTCTATGTCAATAATTGTGTACGGCCCGCCAACTTAGGAAGGTAAGGATGAGTTCTGCACGAAACTTATGCTTCTTGGGAATATTTGTAAGGGTTGCTGGATTGTCTGTGGAGATTAACTTTACCAAAAGTCAAGACGAATGCAGAGGCAGATTGTGGAGCAATAGGGCAACACGTATGTTCAATGATCTTATTCAAGAACTTGTGCTCTTGGACTTACCTATGACAAATCAATCATTCACTTGGTCAAGTATGCAGCATAACCCAACTCTTGCAAAATTAGACAGATTTTTAATCTCGACTAAGTAGGATTCGAAATCCCCAGTTTCAGAAGTAGAGGCTATTCCCAAAATTACGCCAAACCACTATTCGATTCTACTCCATATTGGAGGTAAGTTGGGGTACACTAAATTTAGACGAGAAGGTATTTGGCTAAAAAATGAGGCTTTTCCCGGCTTGGGGGAGAGAAATAAAGTCTCGCGGGAATGCAATGATATCTTTCACGATTAAGCTGCGCGCACTATATAGTAAACGGATACATGAATGGTTCACACATAGTTTTTACAATATTTTGAAAACAAAGTTAGAATTAATGCAAAAGATTCAATATATTGATAGAATGGTGGAACATTAAGTCTTGACAAACAAGTTACTTGATAGAAGGGAGAACCTCAAAGGTAGGCTTTCAAGTGTACTTAAGGACGAAGAGACATTGTAGAAAACTCAAGCCAAACATCGATGGCTCTGGGAAGGAGATGATAACACAAAGTTCTTCCACACATGGCCAATAATAGAAGGCACGAGATTGGGGTGGTAGAGGACAACGAGAGAAAAGTGTGTGATGAAGAGGAGAAGAAGCAGTATTTCTAGAGGTTCTTCAATGAGCTGTTTGCACCTGAGAACTACAAAGTGGCTGTCAATGGAGGTTGAACTGAACTTTTCTGAACCAGACGAGTTAACAACCTTGAACAACTAACTTCCCCTTTTAACATGAAAGAGATTAAAAATCCCATATTTCCGTTAGGAGGTGGCAAAGTGCCTGGGCTAGATGGTTTCCCAATAAGTTTTTATCACACCTTTCAAAACATCATCAAGGAGAACATGTTTAATGTTTTCCTTGAGCTATACGAAGGACAAATCTCTACATGTCCCATTGATTTTTTCTATATGTGTCTGATCCACAAAAAGGAAGGTGCGGTGCGAGCTGATGACTTCCGACCCATTAGTCTTTTGAATGGAATATAAAAAATTTCCAAAGTACTAGCTAATAGACAGGAAGGGGTCATACAACAACTTATTTTCACTTCTCTATTTGCTTTCCTTAAATGGGGATTGCAGCCCGACACCTTTGCCACGGCGAGTGAATTAGTTGTGAGCGATTGTAAAGAAAAGGTCGAAGGTGTTGAGGTTAACGTTGATTTCGAAAAGGCCTATGATACGGTCAATTGGGCATTCCTTTTAAGATTATAAAATTGTGGGGTTTCTAGATGCCAAATAGTGTCGCTAGGTGGAATGTATTTACAACGCCAAGGTAGATGTGATGGTTAATGGGGCAGCCACTAGCTAGACTAAGACGAGAAAGCGAGTGAGGCAAGGTGATCCCCTTTCGCCTTATCTTTTCCTAATGGTTGCGTCTAGCGAGGATATGGAAGCGACAAATATACATGATATCTAGTCAGAGGTATTGGACCCTCTTGAGATATTCGACTGATACTCATCCAATATGCAGATGACACTCTTCTTTTGTGAGGTAAAGAAGAAATTTTTGAAGAATATTCGATTCATCTGGGGTCTCTTTGAGTAAGCTTCAAATGTGAAGATGAATAAAGAGAACAAAATTATTTTATATAGGAGGTAGGCTTCGAAAAGATACTAGTCTTACCTAATATTTGAAATGCAAGGTGAAAAATTTTCCAACCAAATATTTTGGGTTACTGCTATATTCCAAAACTCAACACAAAGAGGATTGTATAGAGATCATTGATAATATTCAAAGAAAGATTAATGGCTGGCAAGCTAAATTACTATCAAAAGGAGGTAGGCCAACTTTGGTGAATTTGGTACTTACTAATATGCCTTCGTAATTATAAGGCTCTGAAATGGGTTATTAAGGCTGCGTTTGATTTGGGTATAAGAACTACTTATTCTAGGGGTAGGTACAAGTTCAGGTATAAGCAGGAACTAGACCAATTTTGCGTTTGAATGAAAATTGGATTGTTCCTAGGAATAAGATAAATAGTGTTTGGATGGTTAGATTGGAACAAGGAAAATAAGAGTTATAAATTTAAATTAAAAATATTTTATTTAATTAATTAACATCAAAATATTACTTAAAAATAATTTAATAAATTAATAAATTTATTAGCTATGAATATTGTATAAGATGATAAAAATATATTAATTAATTAATTAATTATAAAAAAAATTTAACTTTTTACTTAGTAAATTATTTTAGCTAGAAAACTAGTAAAAAAATTAATTATATTAATAGAAATATTAATAGTTGATCAATAAATAAATATTAGTTTATGAACAAATACGTTAAATTATTAATTATTAATTATAAATAATAAATTAATTAATTATTTTATTATTTAAGTAATAAGTAATGATTTAAATACATTAATTAGATTAATTAATAATTTACTACCACAATTAAAATTAAATTTAGACTTTAATTAATCTTGGTCCTACCTGGGAAAAAGCTTGTTCCAGAAAAAATGGTGGAACAGCAATTCCAACCCTATACCAGCTTATTCCAAGAACCCGAGAGCTACTATTCTCGAGTACCAAACACGGCATTTGGGAACAAAGGGGGGAACAAAGGCTTATTACCCCTCTTGTTCCCGAACCAAACACTACCTAAAAGGATTAAGGCAGTAATGCGAGATTTCTTTTAGAAAAAGAGAGTGGATGTTATAGGTGGTGCACATATGGTAGCTAGAAATTGTGTATGTAGGGATAAAAAGGAAGGAGAACTCAGGGTGAAGGATTTCGCCTTGATGAATAATGCACTACTTTCGAAACGGTGGTGGCATCTATGCACAGAACTGGATTTACAATGGAACATTCTTATAAAAACTTTATGTCATAAGAGAAGAAAACCTTTGGGCGAAGGAAGGATGTTCAAACCCGCTTCACAATGGTGGAAGAGTGTGCTTTCTACCAAGAAAATTTTTGAAAGTGGCACGTGCTTTGATCTCGGTGATGGGCGATCTACTGACTTATGTTCTGATGGGTGGTGTGGAGCCACTTCTTTGAAGACGCTCTTCCCTGACATCTACGAAAGAGTAGTAATGAAGGGAGCTTTAGTCAAGGTGTCTCTCCCTACAAGGTTGGAGATGAAAAAAGATCCTAAGAGAGGTTAAGGTCGGGATGTCGGGGGTGATTGCAGAATTAGAGAATTCAAGGAGTTCCTTTCAACTTTCATGTCTTAGACAGGCCTGATGACATCCGATGGAGATGGAATGCAAGGTGTTTCACTGTTTAGTCAGTGATCCGAGATGGTGATGTTTAGGTTTTTCTTTTGCTGAAAGTTTGGGACTTGAAAATACCGTCTAAAGTTAGAATTTTTATTTGGTTAGCCCTTAAGAAACGCCTATCCACGGTTGATAACCAACACAAAAGAGGATGGTCCAGGAACCGACAGTGCGTTATGTACGGCGGCGAAGTCCAGGCTGTTGATCATCTGCTTGTAGGACGCGTAATCAGCAGATTTTTTATATTCAACATCTTAGAATATAGGCACATCCCGAGGTCTGTGATGAAGGTCAGGGGTGTCTGGGAGCTTTTGTTAGGGAACCATCTCGAAGGGGCAACAATAAAGGATCTAACTAGGGTCGCAACCAGTGTTTGAAAAGGCGCGCCTGAGGCGCGCGCCTCAGCGCCTAGGCGCGAGGCGCGGGCCTCAGCGCCTCAGCGATAGCGAGGCGAGGCGCTATCGCCGAGGCGCGCGCCTAGGCCCCGAGGCGCGCGCCTGTGCGAGGCGCGAGGCTCAAATGCGCGCGCCTCAACATATTTAATATTACTTGGAGTTTGGATTAAGGTTTTCGGGTTGTTGGGTTTCGGGTATAATATTTATGTTTTAACCCGATAAGCTTAGTAAAATATTCTAAAATAAACATAAAAAAAACCCTAGAAATCAACTACCCATCTATTTTTCTACCGCCCTCTTCTCCTTCTACCGCCCTCCCCTCCCTCCGCTCCCTCCCCTTTCTCTGTTCGTGGGCAACTTGCCCTCCTCTCCTCAAGAAGCAAAGAGGAAGAAGCAAAGAGGAGCAAGCATCAGTTTTTTTATTTGCGTAACACCGCAATGAAAACAGAGTGCGGCGTAAAAAGCAAGAACAAGTAGCAATCAAGTAAGTATTGCCTCTATAGTCTAATATTTTTCCTTCGAACTGCTTTTTTAGTTATTTTTTTCAGGATTTGATGTATTTTTGAGATTTTTCTTTTTTTTCCCATATGTTTTTACTTTTTTTTGTTTCGATTGCATATTTCTTTATCCAGTTTTTTGTTTTGAACTTGTTTTTAGTTATTATTTATAGGATTTGATTCCTTGTTTTTTTTATCCAGTTTTTTGTTTTGAACTTGTTTTTAACATGCTGATGGTATTTTTCTCGCTTAGAGCATATATTTGCAAGTGGTCATGTTGTAAATTTTTTGTTTCGATTGCATATTTGTTGATTTATTGTTAATTTGTTATGTATTTTGTTTTTGATTTATTGTAGATTGATTGAATGGATAATGAAGGATACAAAAAGGATCCTGCATGGAAATATGCACGTTTAAAAGATCCCGGCAATAGAAATGATTTAATATGTAATTTTTGTGAAAAAATAACAAGAGGAGGCATTTATAGAGCCAAACAACATATTATTGGTGGCTTTCGAAATGCAAAAGGATGCCCAAAATGTCCGCCTCATGTCCGCGAGGAAATTAAGGAGTTTATGGTTAAGAAAGAAGCGGCAAAGGAGAGAAATCCTTTGATGCGATTTTGATGAAGTAGAGGGCTTAGGTGATGAGGAGGATGAAGATGATATTGATGAATTTAAAAATCTTGGAAAAAGAGGTCGAAGTAGTGGGAGTGTTGGAAGTAGTAAGTCGGTAACTAAAACGTAGTCAAAAGGGTCCTATAGATGTATATTTCGCTCGTGACGCGGAGAAGGTGGTTCAAGAAAGAAAGGAAGGAAAGCTAAAGCAAAGCACAATAAATAATGCATGTAAAAAGGAATTGAGAGAGAAAGCTTGTAGAGACTTTGCCCGATGGATGTATGATGCTGGGATACCTTTTAACGCCGTTAATTATGATAGTTTTCAAGTAGCAATCGAGTCCATTGGGCAATATGGTTGTGGAATGAAACCACCGTCTGCTTATGAGTTACGAGTTCCTTTTTTGAAGAAGGAGGTTGACAGGACAAGGAATGCTTTGAAGTCTCATGAAGAGGAATGGGCAAGGACTGGTTGCTCTTTAATGTCAGATGCATGGAAGGATAGGAGAAAGACCCTTAATAAATTTTCTTGTGAACTCTCCAATGGGTACGGTGTTTCTTGGAACTTTTGATGCTTCTAATTATGTTAAAAATGGAGAAAAAATGTTCGAATTATTGGACAATATGATAGAGGGTATTGGGGAAGTAAATATTGTTCAAGTTGTTACTGATAATGAATCGGCTAACGTAGTAGCCGGTAAGATTTCTATCTTTTAGTTTATAACTTCTTTTTTTTTAATACTTTGTGAGTAATATTTACATAACTAATAGACATATTCTTTCTTTCATTCAATTTTTTTCAGGGAGGTTGTTAGAAGCCATGAGACCAAATTTGTTTTGGACTCCTTGTGCCCATTGTGTTGATTTGATGCTCGAGGATATTGGAAAGACGCGTAGTACAAAGAACCATAAAAAGAGCCGTGACTTTGAATAGCTATATTTATAGTAGCACGGTGTGGTGAATATGATGAGACGTTTCACGGGCCAAAGGGAGTTGCTTAGGCACGGCATAACAAGATTTGCCAGCTTTTCTCCCTTCAACGCCTACACCGTCGTGAAACATAACTTGAGGAAGATGTTTACATCTGAAGATTGGACCAAAAGCAAGTGGGCAAAACAACAATCGGGCAAAAGAATTACTACCATAGTAATGATGCCCACGTTTTGGACCAACATAATATATATCCTTAAAGTTTTTGGTCCACTTGTTCGTGTTCTAAGATTAGTTGATGGTGAGAAGCGACCTTCAATGGGATACATCTATGAGGCCATGGATAGAGCAAAGGAAGCCATTGCAAAATCATTCAATGAGAAGGAGGATAAATATAATGAAGTTTTCAAAATAATTGATAAGAGGTGGGAATGTCAACTCCATCGCCCATTACATGCCGCTGGTTTTTATTTGAATCCCGCGTTTTTTTACTCAAATCCAAATATTGAGCAAGATGAAGAGGTTATGTCGGGGCTATACAAGACACTACAACGATTGGTTCCAAGTATTGAGGAACAAGATAAAATAAGTGACCAATTAAGCGTATATCGTAGAGCATCCGGCCTCTTTGGACATGACTTAGCAATCCGGCATAGAAATTCAAAGTCACCAGGTATACCGTATACTATTACTTGCATATTATTAGTTTTCTTAATTCTTAATTTCTAAATTCTAATAGAATTACATAATGCATAATTTAATAATTAATTTATTGTTTTATTTTATGAATCTCTGTCAAAAGCTGAGTGGTGGAGATCATACGGATCTTCTACACCGAACTTACAAAAATTTGCCGTTCGAATTCTTAGTCTCACTTGTAGTGCATCTGGGTGTGAACGGAATTGGAGTGTGTTTGAACACGTAAGTTGTAAAATGAATGCATAGGATGCTAAGTTCATATGATTTATTTTCTTAAACTACAAATAATATGCTTATTCATTGTCATATTTTTTTTGCGACTTCATAGCAAAAAAAGAAATAGGCTTGCGCAACAACGCTTGAATGATTTGGTATATGTTAAATATAATAGAGCACTCATGCGTCGATACAATTTGCGTGATACCATTGATCCCATTGTACTAAATGATGTCGATGATAGCAATGGATGGTTGGAGTGATGGATAGTGATGGAGAGGACGATAATGAGAAAGGACTTGTTTGGGAAGATGATTCTTTGACATGGGGTGATGTCGCTAAAGCTGCCGGGGTTAATGAGCCAAGCCATCATACGCGGTTTACATTGTCAAGGAAAGGCCTTGAAAAAGGAAAAAGAATTGAAAAGGGAAAGGAAATAGAAAAAGGAAAGGGAATTAAAAAAGGAAAGGATAAGTTGTCGTCATCTCGACTGTCTTTATCCATCGATGAAGAGCCAGATTGGGTTGAGTTTGAAGATACAGAAGAAGAAGAAGAAGAAGAAGAGGATATTGGAAATGAACAATCAAGAAGAAGAAGATTTTAGTGATGCAAACGAAGAGGATGAGGATGGGGACGAGGATGATACTTAAAGAATGACCAAATGAAAACATTGGCACCACAATCACTTTTAAGTTCTAACTTAAAAGTTGAAATATGTTTTTTTTAACTTGAGAACCTATATGCATGTGTTTTCTTTACTTTTTTATAGTTATTTTATTTTATATGGTTATTTTGGAGTTTTTTTAATGTGGAATATAAAATTAAATTATATTTAGTAAATGTGGTGCGCCTCACCTTCTTGAGGCGCGCGCCTCGGCGTGCGCCTCGCGCCTAGGCTCCAGAAAGGTCTTGCGCCTTTTTGCGCCTCGCGCCTTTTCAAACACTGGTCGCAACCTATTGGTGGATGATCTGGAGGGAAAGAAATAACATAATTTTTAGGAACCAATCTTATGACCCCTAATGTCTTAGACAAATTCGGGATGTGGATAGGGAATAGGTTGTTTTGCAGCTCTTTAGTGACTTGGTTTGAGGGATATAATTTATCTTTTTTTGGTTTTTTGGTTTTGTTTTTGCCTTTTTGTCTTCTTTTGTTCTGGTTCCTTATACATTTTCCAAGGCCGCGCTGCCTCAACTCCTGTAACTAAATTCATATGCTAAAGGAAATGAAGCAGGTAGCATGCAACCTCTCTCCAAAAAGAAAATAAAAATAGAAATAAATAAAAAATTGGACCCATACCTGATGGCCCTTCCTTGCCTTTGAGCAAAGAATATTGTTCAAAATCTCGGCCAGGACGATGTACATCAAATACTCTTATTGCTTTATTGTATCCGGCAAAAAGCCTACGAAAAGATATAAGGCATTAGCCAATGACTAGCGAAAACATACTATCATAGCTAAACACGAGACACCAGCAACAATCAAAAAGCTCGGTTGCTTGAAAGCAATAATCAATGGAATGGTTGCTTTATGTCCAGTTGTCCACTCGTCACATAGCCACTCATCAATAAATATGGGGGACAGTTACGCAAGCAACGGCTACATAATAAATACAACACTCTAAATGTTATATCAGCGAAGACTAACTGTTAGTATGTTAAGGTTCAACATATATTAGATAGTTAACTCTATAATTTGTACACCACAATGCAAAAACACGTATAATCTATCTAAAGATGACTCCCTTTGTTCTTTCTAGCGAGATCATGGTAGGGTATATTTCAGGTTTTCCACAAGCACAGAGGAACTATTCTGATGCGATATGACAGTTTATATCACCCGATAGCTTTGATTCTCTTTCTCTACGACTAATTTGAAGCTTCTAAATGCATATGCAATAAACTGAATTCTCTCTCTGTGTGCGTACGATTGTTGTAAAGCTTCTCAACGCATATGCAAAAAATTAGAATCTCTCTCTCTGACTTTGAAGCTTAACATATATGCAAAAAATTGGAACAGATGAAACATTAGCAAAAAAAATCTTTGATATCTCTTCAGAATAGTAGGTTTACAGGGAGAGATAAAGAAAAGAAAAAAAAAAGAGGAGGAAACTAGATAAACAAGGGAATTATATATACTTTGTTCCGGAGGGGTTGAAAGATAGTGAGAGTGCTGCTGTTATCTCATCCATAGCATCATACGCCCTATATGTGCAACGAAGCTGCAATTATTATCACAAATAGCAACAGCAGAGAGAAAACAAAGATCATTATTCTGCCAAAAGCATGTATAGAATATATTGTAAAGGAAAATGTCCTGAAGAAATATTTGTAAATATACCTCACCAGTAATAGCATCCCAAAGATGAATAGGATGGTCACGCGTAGTGCTTGCAAACACGCAAGTGGCTGGATCTGTCAGAATAGTTCTTGCATCATCATTTGCTATTAGAAAATTGCGGCTGCGTTAAATATATAAATACAGCGGATTAAGCACCTGATACAGACATGTACGGATACCAACAATAATCGTACATGGACTCAGCCTCTTTCACGATAAGACTGGCAACATAAGAATCTGCAAGAGTTATATCCATCACATTATCAGTACATATATTTTACTTCTGACCTCACCTGTTATAGAAAAGGAAAAGGCATGTGAGAGTGACACACACCTTCCTCGTCTACAGCCGCATTGTGCTCTGCACTACCAGCATCTTCCGGACTGCATTTTGTAGAGCAAAAGAGAGTTATGAGTACAAAAAACCGGATAGAAACAAAGGAACAAAGAAACCTGGTGGGAGAAAGAAAAAGGATATTGGTAAAGTAATGTACCCTAGAAAGTAAAGTATATTGGTAAAGTAAAGAAAAAGTATATTGGTAAAGCATGCAGTGATATTGCAGATTTATCCATCTCCCTCTGAATTGTCAAATTCTCAAAATTTCTCTCTCTCCGTTCGTTCTAACTTTTGAGAAAAGATAAATATTGGGAAGAAGCTTTCGAATATTTTTTTTCCAGCATCTTACCTTATATCTCTATTATTCCTATGCCATCTAATGTCTTTGATGCCTATTATAAGAAGAAAAAAAATCCTAAAAAATATACATTTCTCAAGAACGTTACGGTCCAAACAGTGAAGATCAACATTCAGTCGACTGAACGAAAGAAAAAGATAAAGAGGGGATAGAGATATACAGGTAGAACAAACGAAGCGTGTTGTCGTCGGAACTGGTGAGGAAGGAGGAGCCGTCGGGAGACCACTTTACCCCTTTGAGGAAGTTGTTGTTGCTGCTGCTGCTGTTGGGGTTGGGGTTGGGGGGGGGTTGGGGGTTGGGGTTGGGGACGTCCGACATGAACTGCCGGCAGAAACGGTAGACCCTGGAAGGTGGGACGTCGAATCCGAGCGCCGGCCACGTGGCCGCCGAGCCGGCAGCGACTTCCTCCTTCGCGCCCCGACCGTCTGATGATTCGAATGCCTCATCTTCTACTACTTCTCCTCCTACCGGCTCCGTTTGCGGCTCTTCTGCTGCTCCCATCACAACACTTCTTCGCTCTGCGATACAAGAAAAAGAAGGAGAAGAAGAAGAAGAGCTCTGCAGACTGTAGGCACAAAATCTACAAATCACTTCCAGGGAGAAAAAGAGAGAGAGAGGTCCGTTCAACAACCAGAGGCCATTTTGAAATTAAAATAGGTCTAGCCGGGTTAAACGGACGCCGCAAGCCCCATGGGCCGACACGGCTCGATAGGGTCGAGGTTCCAGACGGTCTGCTACTTTTTTTTTTCATATACTTAAAAATATTTTTTTCTATAAATAATAATATATATAATATAATATAATGGCTACTATCTTATTATGAGTATTGGATCTACTATTTATAAATTGTTTCGATGATGAAGCTTAGATAAACGATCCACTCCATTTAATATAATCTAGAGTATTTGAAACTTGTAGAAAATAAATTTCGTAAATTTTGAAATCATAATAAAGTCAATCAATGCGGCGTAAATTGAGCGGTCAAAACCGAAGGAAATCCTAAAAAAGGATGTTCGGATCTTTTATTAAAAAATTCGGAGTTATTAACCTTATCTATGTAGTGAATAGAATTTTATATCAAAAATTCAACAAATTCTGATTCTTTTACACCGTTAAACTAGCAAGTATCTCATACCTAGTTAAATATTGTCAAAATTGTGACCTCTTAATCGTAAGATAAATGATGTCGAAAAATTATAATATTTGATTTCTATAAGTTTTAAATATTGTAAATAACGTTCTGCGGTGTGTATCGTCGATTCGGAAGTTCTATTATCGAAATCAACTTATGAGTACGAAGGCGATCGTACTCATAATAGTATAATAGGATATATATATATATATATATATATATATATATATATATATATATATATATATATATATATATATATATATATATATATATATATATATATATATAGTATATATAGTTGGGCTGGGATGCTATTGATAGCACCCAGCCAACTTTGCCACCCACTTTATAGCCATTGGATCGCATCGAGATCCGTGCAACTTGTTAGTCAAAAATTTTAAAAGTAGCCCCGTTTGTTGCTCCGTTATGTTTTCTCTGTCACACACTCTCTCTCTCTCTCTCTCTCTTGTCTCTGTCACTCTCTCTCTCTCTCTCTCTCTCTCTCTCTCTCTCTCTCTTATTTTCTTTTTCTTTTCCATTTTCTTTCTTCTCCACAGAGCACCTCCTTCCCACCTACCACCAGAGCTTCCATCCTCCACCGCGCCCACCTCGCCCACTAGCTCGCCGCGCCTCGCTTGCCTCGCTTGCTCTCTCTCTTTCTTCCTTTTTATTTTTTTATTTTTTTGCCCTTTTCCTTTCTTCTCCACCTCACACCGCGCCCACCTCCTACCGCGCATACCTCGCCTACTCGCCCCCTCGCCCCCGCGCTCGCCTGCTAGGTCACTCGCCCGATCTCGTGGAACTTGAGTTTGTAAGATTTTTTTTTTTTTTTTTTTTTTTTTTTTGGAGTGCACTGCTTGATCCCGAGTAAATAAAATAATGCTTTTTTTTTGCATTGGTTTGATTTTTACAATTTTCAAAGATCTGAACCAAATCCTATTAGATACATGAATCAATTTTATTTAGATGGAAACAGGATAATTATATTTTGTTTAATGAAGTAGAACCCTCAGAGCTCCCTCCATCTGCTTGCTTCGTTTGTTCTTAGATCAGATTAAACCTTCCAATATCTTTTAGTTGCTGCGCAATCTTATCTATAATAATAATAATAATAATAATAATAATAATAATAATAATAATAATAATAATAATAATAATTTCCTTCTCAAGCCTGATTGGCAAAAAAAAAGAGAAAGCCTACTCGAATGTGTGAATTGCATGGTTAATAGCACTAGTAAGTTTGATATGTTAATTAGCACTAGTATTTAATGTTGCTTTTTTTTTTAACTCGAATGTGTGAATTGCATGGTTAATAGCTTTTTTATTAATTTAAAATTTGTTAAATTATATAGATGGATAGTGGGGATTATCATGATTCACCAACTTTTGAAAGATCGGACAATGAAAGTATTGATGAAGAACCAATATCTCCATTGGTTGATACAATGTTTGTTGAAAGTAGAGAGTTGGATTCTTTAACGAGTAAACAGAGCCAGTGTGAACAATATACTTCAAGTTTAAATGCAGATGGAACTGATTCGTCAATTGATGAGCCGTTCATAGGGAGAGAATTTAAGAATGAAGATGAAGTTTTGAAGTTTTATAATATATATGCATATAAAGCTGGTTTTAGTATAAGAAAAAAAAACACACTATAAAGCTAGGAAGAAAGATAATATGATTACGTCATTGCACTATGTTTGTTCAAAAGAAGGTCATTCCAAACCTCGAGGTCAAGGACAAGACAATAAAGGCACACCTAAAAAACAGATGCAGTATAGTCGAACTGGTTGTAAGGCACACTTAAGAGTGAAATTGATAGAAGATGGAAAATGGATCGTGACTGCATTTGTGAGAGAGCACAATCATGATTTAGTTGTAAGTCCATCAAAAGCTCGTTTCCTTCGATCTCACCGTTCAATCACAAAGGACCAAAAGGATATAATTCATATGTTAAGTGAACAGAATATTTCGACTGCTCAAATTATGTCTTTTATGGCAACAAAAGAAGGAGGATCACATAATATTCACTTCACAAGAAAAGATCTAAATAATGAGGTTTCTAAGAGGAATAGACGGCTCAAAGGAGTGGACATATCAACTACTATTAATTACTTTCGTGAGCGTCAAGTCAAAGATCCATCTTTTTTTTATGCAATAGAGGTTGACGAGGAAAATTTGCCACGAAACTTATTTTGGATTGACGGACGCTCAAGAATGGCATACCAAAATTTTGGCGATGTTATTACCTTTGATACGACTTACATGACAAATAAGTATTGTATGCCATTTGCTCCTTTTATCGGTGTTAATCATCATCGACAATCAATATTTTTCGGTTGTGCTCTTATTAGAGATGAAACTGCCAACACATTTTGTTGGCTATTTAACACTTGGCTTCAAGCAGTTTTTGGCCAATATCCTAAATCTATTATTACAGATCAAGATCCAGCAATGAAGAAAGCAATCGAGCAAGTACTACCAAACACTACGCATAGATGTTGTCAATGGCATATTATGAGGAAAGCAAGAGAACATTTGAGTATACTTTACAGTACCAAGGAAAGGTTTAAGACGGATCTAGAGTTATGCATAAACAACAGTTTGACTATAGAGGAGTTTGAGAGTAGTTGGAATTTGATGCTTGAAAAGTACGAATTATATGACAACAATCATCTCCAAGTAATGTGGAATAGTAGACGTCAATGGGTTCCGGCATATTTTAGAGATTCATTTTTTGCGCAAATGTCTACATCACAAAGAAGTGAGAGTATGAATGCCTTTATAAAGATGTTTATGGATTGTCATACATCAATTTACAAGTTTGTAATACAATTTGAAAATGTTGTTTCAAGTCGCTATGATAAGGAGGATGAAGAGGACTTTAGGTCAAAAGATAGTGAGCCAAGTTTGTGGTCATTTAGTCCAATTGAGAAACAAGCTCGCGATATTTACACAAGAAAAGTATTCACTGAATTTAAGAACCAGTTGAGAGCTAGTACAAGATATGAAATAAATGAATTAGAGGCAAATTCATTATACAATATTAGTTCAATAGAATCCTCTACATCATCTAGTAGAGTTAACTCCTACACAGTTCGCGTGGATAGACTTAAAGAGAATGTGAGTTGTGGTTGCAAGTTCTTTGAATTCAGTGGCTTGTTATGTTCTCATGTATTAAAAGTCATGCTTCACATTCAAATGCATCATATTCCAGACCAATATATTCTGAAAAGGTGGACTAAAAATGCGAAAAGAGAATTCTCAAGCACAAATTTAGGATGTATGGTAGTTGGTGAACTTTCACATTCGAAAGATGCAAGATTTAATGCACTACTTTTGAAAATGCAAAAAATTCCATATATAGGCTCGCAAAATTTTGAGACATTTGAAATGGCTTGTGAAGACATAGATAAGCTTGTTGACAAGATTATTGCACACAATGAAACTTTAAAAGAGAAAGAAGGAGATAATATTGGGTATCGGCATGCAACTATTTTTACACAATCTAGTGAAGTTGAACCTATCATGAAGGACCCTCCACAATCACAATGCAAAGAAAAAAGAAAACCACAAAGATTCAAGCCATCTATTGAAAAGGGTGTTAGAAAAGCTAGAAAATGTGCCTATTGTGGAAAGAAAGGGCATAATGTCCGTACTTGTAAAGAGGTAACTAATTTTGTTCTAACTTATCATACCAAATACTTTAATTATAGTCAATTTTCTCATATTAGTTTTAATCTTTTTTTTTTTTTTTTTTTTTTTTTTTTGTAGCTTGCGTTGAAAGAAAAGGATGGTGCTACATATACTACAAAAGGCCAAGGAGAGACAGATAGCTCAAGTGACTCTGTATGAAGATAAACTTGTAACATGCATAAAGAATGGCTCAACTAGATTTCTTGTTTGTAGTATGTATTTTGTTATCAACAACTCTGAAATGATGTATAACTCGTTATTTTGAAATGAAACTCGTTATCTGGATGGTTTAATTTGTTGTAGAATGTTCAAGTGATGTGGATGATTTAACTTATTGTAAAATGTTTAAGTGAGTTGGATAGTTTTAACTTGTGTTGGAATGATATTTGGAATGATACTTGTGTTGGAATGATACTTGGAATGAGAAACACAGTTCAAGTGATCTGGATGATTTAACTTATTGTAGAATGTTCAAGTGATCTAAATGATTTAACTTGTGTTGGAATGATGCTTGGAATAATACTTGGGTTGGAATGATGCTTGGAATAATACTTGTGTTGGAATGATACTTGGAATGAGAAATATAGATTACCTCTGGATTGTGTGTTCTTCACCGGCTGCTCGATCTTATAAGAAAAATATACACAATTTTTTTTTTTTTTGAGGAAACAAGATATACCTTATTTGTATAAGCAATACATATACCACAACAATGCAGTAGAAAACAAGATATACCTCTAGCTGCTATTTTGAAATCCAAAAAAATTATGGCAACAATGCAGTAGAAAATAAAATTAAAAAGAAAGAAAGCATTAAAAGGGCTACAGAAGTAAGCTCAAAATAGTCTTCAATCATTTTTGAGCAACAGAAGTAAGCTAAAAAATACACAGAGTTAAAAAAAAAAAATATCGTACAACACAATCAA
Organism: Aechmea fasciata; assembly: GCA_025177825.1. NCBI lineage: Eukaryota > Viridiplantae > Streptophyta > Magnoliopsida > Poales > Bromeliaceae > Aechmea > Aechmea fasciata. The sequence goes on from CM045929.1 coordinate 14,601,892, forward strand.
ATTAAAGATATAAATTCATTAATTAAAACAGTGGTTACAAACATAGGTCAAATAGTCTTTAATTACATTAAAATCTTCACATACATCACTGCGACAAAAACAAACAGTAGAACCAAATGCAACTTTATCTTAAAAAATCTTCTATCTGTCTTGATTTTTAACTCCCTTAACTCATCTCGTATTGCAAGAAAACTTATATTGTTTAAGGAATCATCTGTTTGTGTTCCTGTAGATGTGCTTCCTTCTGATGTTACCTCAGAATAACCCTTTTCGAAATATTCAGATCCGAATCACACCATCTCGAAGAATTGACAATAATTTCCACTTGATTTCTTATTATACTTAGAACACTATAGAAAGGCCTTCCCGAGATTAGCGAGGTACGAGAAATTTTAACAAGCTGCTTCATTGCACGGTAGCATAATATAACATGTGATTGTATATAACCCATACTCTTCCTTCTATTCATTTATCAAATTATCTGCAAAAAAGTAGCAAAATATAAAATAAGATTTACAATTCGGAAATAAATATAAGCAACATACGTAAACTAAGAAGAAGTAATTTAATTACAAATTTATACGACACCATATTTTCATGGACAGCGCCGATACGAACAACAGCTAGACGTCAAAGACCAAAAGGGGTTGTGTAATATGTCAGATTTTAAAAATAAAAAATAAATAAAAATAGTGTGTGATACTATTTTTATTTGACTTAAGGGTGTAAGGATAGGTTAGGAATGACCTGTGCTAAAATCGGAGCGAAAACAGAAGATTGAGAATTTTCTGTGAGAAACGGGACAGATAAATTAGCAGAAAATGCACAGTGTCAGAAAATTATGAAAATTGGAGGGTACGTCAGGAATATTTTTACGAGGCTAAGTTTAAAGTTTCGTGCCATTCTGACACCCGGAAGATGGGAAATAAATATCCGAATGTTATCTGATAGCGATTACAGTTCGGTAAAGCTTTCAGTGACCAAACGGGGTCGAAACTGAAAGATGTAAATTTCTTCTGTTAAGTTATGTGAAAACGAACATAACTGTCAAGTTTCAGCTCAATCGGACATTCCGAAGGACAGATAGAAATATCAAAGCTTCAGTTGAAGATTTGAGGTGAATAGTGTAAAGTGAGGGGTAAATTGGTAAAATGGGATTAATCCCTCATCATCTCCTTCGTGGGCTGCCTCCCCAAACCGCACACACACACACACATACACCTCACACACGCACACATGGGGGGAGAGGGAAATCTCCCTTTCTCTCTCTAGATCCTTCCCAAAATGGATGGATTTGATGGAGATCGAAGCTTCGAGGTGAATCGTCGTCGTCTTCTTCATCTTTTCCTTGGATTTGGAGCAACCTTGAGGTGAGGTTCTTGAACCCTTTAATGGCAAGTTACTAGGGTTTGATTTATATCCTCTAATAATGGTTTAGATGGAACCCCAGCATGCTAAATACATGATTAGAACTTAAAACTAAGGCTCTAATGGTGGATTTTGCGATATAGCAAACCTAGGGTCAAAAATGGGGTTTTGCTATATACTTGAGTTTGATCTCATTTGAGGGTAGGTAAACCTAATTGAGGGTATAACGAACGCGTTGGCGCGCTCGGTTCGATGATCCGACGAGCGTGTGCAAAGTTATTAATTAAATAGTGTATTTTAACAGATGGCCACAGCACGCAAGATGTAAGCTCTAAATTTATGAAAATGGAACTGGGGCATCGTGGAGTAATGTGTTAACGCCACAAAGTCTCAGATCGAGGATCAGAGGTCGTTCGGGTGGCCGCGCAAGAGTCCGAGCCAAACCCGATACCGAGTGCCGTGGAGGCCGATTGCAAGTGTCGACGAGCAATCGGAACGCGATAACAGGTGGGTTGTGTTTACCGAAGCGACTAGGTCGCATATATGTCTAAGGCTAGTGTTTGTTGTTGATGCATGTTGTCACGCCCCAAGCCCGATCCTTTTGGCCGGTTCGAGAGCGTCAAACAGACGCCGAACGGACAGAGTCTCCCCTATCCGCCTAAGGCTCAACATGTACAGATAGAGTATAAAATTTTGCACTTGCGGAAGCATACACAAAGGCTTGCACGAAGACAAGCAACAGCCAATAGTGAAAGTACTATTAATACATACAAGTAACATGATTAATTGCAATCACATACATGCATAATTCTTACAACTTTGCATTCTTTAAAAGACTACCATTCTTTACATTCTTTGCATCATTTCTTTTTACATCTCATAGTCTTCAAAGATAAAGCTTAAATACATTTGATATTAGCATCTACCATCATCAAATACAAAAGATGATACAAAAGGGTAATGCAACTATAACAAAAGTAAAGTACTCGGGCGGTCTCTACCTAGGGCGCGATGCCCTTCCCGCGATCGGCAACCAAGTTCCCAGTGGGTTCGGCAACCAACCACGCCGACTTTCCCACTAGGTCTAATTCAAGCGTAATAGAAAGAAAGGTAAGATAATAACCAACTAACAAATGCAACTAATACGCTTGAAAGTAACGATAAAATGCTCAAACTGTAAAGCATGCAAGATCATAAGTTCAATACCCAATCTCTTGGCTAACCCGTGGGTTTCGCCCTCAACAAGACTCAACCAAACTCAAAATCCCATAGTATACCGGGGAGGCTCAATATCGACCCGTTGGGACCGTCCTTAGGAAAACTCATTCCCTGGAAAACTCATTCCAGTGGTGACCAACTCCGGAGCGCACCGCTCGAGGGGGAGCTACCGCCCCCGAGCAAGGACTATATGGTGAGTACGATCAATCCTTAACTTTAAGGATTCCAAATCTCAATCTATTCCTTGCCTTCAAGGAGAACTTATGTTCATATGACCCTTAACTCTAAGGTTGTTGTCATAATGTCAATCTCATGACTATACTAGTGTTATATACACTACTTGTTCTTGTCCTTGTTCTTTAATGCCACACATGTTGTCTAAGTATTCTAGACTCATCTTTGTCACATTCTCTAAGTACATGTCTAATGTCGCATTCACTTGTCAATTACACCAAGTTCTAGTTCTTGTTCTTTAGCACGCATACATAGGGTTCTTATTCTTTAGCATATGTTCTCATACAATTATATCTCATGCATTTGAACTCACAAATTGCAATATAACTCATAAATTACCCTACTATGCATTATGCTCAACATATATAGAATGCTCAAAAATGACACTTAGACATAGAAAGAATTCCGGTGTCCTTGGAATGCACCACCCACCATCTAAAATTATGGATGGGTTGCCCGTCGAGTTTCGTAGCTAACCGAGGCCTATTTTGCAATCTGCGCAGTTATCAGATTTTACATCAGGCTAACTTATATAGCAACTCATAGATAGGCTTTTCGTTTAATTAAACGGAGTTGTCCCACGCGTCGGGGATACCCCCAATTAGGTTTCTACAAGGTCAATTTGACCCTAGAACCTCTATGGCAAAAAGCCCCAAATTTGGTGCTCTATCCAAGCCCTATGCAAAACCCTAGGTTTTGATCTCTTAAACAAGCAAAAGAGAGCTTGTTGTTACTCTTAGAGTTCATCTAGAACAATTTAAACCATCATTAGGGCCTCTACTTGAAACCCTAAGAATCCACCATGAGAGGACCTTGAGCTTTCATGGGTTTTCATGGAGCTCAAGCCTCTACTAGGCTCCTACACCAAAGAGAAGACTCAAAACTCTAAGTTCCTTGCTTAAAACCCAAACCCTAGTCTAGGTTTACCATGAAACCTCACCTTGACCCAAGCTCCACCTTGTAGGAGAGCTTCTAGGTCTTCCCCAAGCTCCAAATCCTCCAAGATCACCTCCTCCAAGCTCCTTCTCCAACTTCTCCAAGCTCTAGGAGAGGTTTTCTAGAGAGAGAAAGAGAGGAAATGAAAGAGAGTGGTGAGGGAGTGAATGGCTGTGAAGAGGTAAGCCATTGGGTACATATTGTGTTGTGACAATTGCCAAAAAGCCCCTCCATTCACGAAAATTACAAACTGCTCGAACTGGGCAGTTTTCGTGTTCAGGGTCCGGACCTGGCCATGAGATTCGGATCCCGAATGCTGGGGTTCTGGGACTTAGCCATTTTTTTCTGCTGATTTCGCAGGGGTGGACCGGTCCTGGCCTCCTGATCCGGATCCCGAGAGCAGGATTTTCAGGACTTAGCCAATTTTTTGGCTGATTTCGCATGGGTGGACCGGTCCTGGCCTCCTGATCCGGATCCCGAGAGCAGGATTTTCAGGCCTTAGCCAATTTTTTTTTGGGCGATGCGGCCTAGGCTTGTGGCATCCGGACTGTGGGGTCCGGACCACAAGCTCCAAATCTGAAATTTTTCCAGATTTGCAGTTTCTTGCTCCTCGGGTCCCGTTTTCACTTCACACAAGTTCTAAAACTCTTAGAACCTTGTGGCACTTGTCTCATTCCGCGTTCCGCTCATTTTGACAGAACTCGGCACGTTTTACGAGGAAGTGGGTTGTTACACATGTAATGGTAACTAGTGGTAGGGCATATGAATGACATAATGTAAGCATACTAAATGAATGTATGAATGACATGGTATAGCAATGCTAGATAAATGCATTGATTAATGCTAGTTGAATGCATAAGATAAAAGGCATATGAATGACATGATATAGAAGTGCTAAATGTTTGCATGTGGGCATGATATAGAATCTGCTAGAGCATATGTATGAATATTAGCTTTATAAGAATTATGCTAGTTGATAGATGCATATTGACATATGGAAATTGTATGCTAGAAAGTATATATATGATAGCATTATGAGAACATGCTAGAGGAAATGTGCTTGTGAATTAACACAGTGTGGATTATTTTAAATAGAAACATATATAGGATGACATATCGCATAGGATAGATGAATTATTAACATTGCCATATTATGGAACATAATAGAGAAACTATGCATGTTGAACTTGGGTCGATAACTCTAGGTTAATTAGTGAACTCGACATTGGAAAACTAGTATAATACTCGAGGTGGACAATCTATATATATTAGATCGAGTGGCATTGAACCTAGTGTCTTGAACATAGGTTGAACAAGTGTGGGTGACATTGAGTCATGAACCTAGCAACAAAGGTGACATTGTCAATAGAGACATTGATTGGTATAGAGGACATTGTTGTTAAACATAGTTTAACCAAGAGAGACATTGAAAGCAGTATGTATTGGAAAGTGGCAAGATTAAATAGGTAGAAACCTATTATGACAATGGCATTATGGCAAGGATGATATGGATGATATGGTAGTAACCTATCTATGGTAAAAGCACAATGGCAAGTGGCTATGAATCCTCAAGTTGAGGATTGGATCTACACTCTTGACAAGTCTTGGCTTGAGGGAGGTCGCTCCCCCTCGAGCGGTGAGTTCCGGAACAGTCACCTAGGGGATCGTGGCCCCGACGGACGGTCCCTCGGGTCTTGCAGGCTTAAAGCCTCCCCGTTCAGAGAGGAATTTTGGGTCTTGAGTTTGTTGGGGTTAACTATGTTAACCGGTAAGATTGGGTCAAAGCCAAGTAGAAGTTACTTTTCAAAGAATAAATGCACAACAATATGATTGACTCGAGACCGAGTCGGGTGGTTAGCTTGGCTAGGGTAGAGGAAAACCTTAGGAGCAAATAACCAATGGTGTAAAGTGACGATATGTATAATTTATGGAAAAACTAAGGATAGCATGATAGAGAATAAAATCATTATTCTACTTGTATAATTGTAGGGTTTCATATTGCATATCGCGAGGCCTGATATGTAGTTCAATATCGGGTAAAATATAAATATCTGTATTATGTTATTGGACTAACTTGTTGCAGGGCCTCCTTAGACCTATTGGTCGAAATTTGTTCTCTTGGGTGACCGTACCCACGAGAACTATGGACAATAGTTCTCACCCCGTGTTGTGGTGGTTTTGGGGGTACAGGTATGATCGTGAGCGGCGCTGCAGCAGCAGCGTGAGGCAAGGGCGTAGCTCAGTAGATAGCGCCCTACCAGGAGACTGAGATAGAAGTACCCCAGTTGACAAAGCCTAGGGGTATAGCGGAGAAAAAGAAAACAAGTTGTAATAATAATGTATAATTTACTAGATTGTATTTGGAAGTTTAAAGTTTGTAATATAAATGTAAAAGTTAAATTTGAGACGAATGGTTGTAATAGTAAGTAGCTGCATTTATGTTTTCGATACTTCCTTATGCAATCTTGATTGTGAAATCTGTTCCTGGTTGGAACCTTCTTGTAATTGTATGGATTGCGATGCCTTGAACGTACAGGGGAAACTCTGTCCGTTTGGCGGTCTGTTGGCGCGCCCGAAATCGACCAAACTGGCGGGCTCGGGGCGTGACAGATAAGATGGTATCAGAGCATAAAGTAGTGAATGGGACAATGGCTTAGTTGAACCTAGGAGACCCTAGGATAGCAAAACCTTAGAGGTTAAGGCTCGTGAGAGACGAGGACTGGTGTTCTGTGGCGAAAGCGATAATGGATTGGGTTGTGTTGTAAACTTCTAAAACGGACGTTAGAGGTAGATTCAAGGTGTGGTTTATTCTCAACCGAGGGTCCTCGTGTTGGGCGCGCACAACACGAAACCGAGTGATGAGAATAGACGCCCTTGCGTGACTTTCGCCCGATTTGAGTCGGTATTAAGTGTCTTGTGTTCGACCTAGAACGTCGAGGATTAATAGAATTGTCATGTTTCAGGAAACGATGGTACCGCGTAGGCGATCTTCATTAGATCGACGCGGGATGGGCCAAGTAGTGTCCCTGTGCAATTAGAGGCGAGCGGAGACGTGGATCTTCGTGAGCTTTGGCGACCCTTATGACTTTTGAGGGATTAACGGGATTCTTGTCGTGTTAGATCACTTTTGGTCAAATTGACCAAAGTGCGTCAAGAGAAATAGTTGGACAAAGACCAATTGACATTCCAACAATATTGGAAGGGTCAAAGATGAGTTCTAAATGGATTAGAATGATTTTAGCGTTGCTCGGCATGAAGGAGAGTTAACAGGGGTGCGAAATAAGCACTGTGGTGTAAAGTGTCTGGGTACAACGGTGGTGGTTGTACCGTACGAAGCGAGGCCGAGGGCCGGTGAGAGGTCGAAGTGTACCGGTACAAATTGAAAGGTGTCAGGTACAAATGCTACTGGCAAGAGAAATGCTCTCGGGTTTGCCTCTCAATTGTGTAGCCTGTGAGACTATTACGTGCCGGTACACTTTGGACCAAACAGCAAAATAGCAACTGTGCAAATACAAGTGTTTGGGGGGCTTTTTGGCTATTGTTACAACATGTAATAGAGCCCACCAACTCCCCTATCATCTCTCTTTTTTGGAGCCCTTCCCGAGTGTGGATTGGTGGAGATTATAGGAGATTTGATGATTGGACCTTCTGGATAGAACAAGGCGGTGCAACTGTGCATCGGGGTGCATGAGTCTAATTGTAAGGAAAAGGGGATAGGACGGCTAACGAGTGGGTTCGGTGGTCCGTCAAGTTCTTGACTTAGTGCAATCGTGCGCTTCTGCATGACATGAAGTTCATGCATTGCTTGCAATGGTTATGTGACTAATTACCATTGTTGTGCATGAGCATAGTAGAGGCCGAGTGAACGGGTAAGTATAGATATCCGGGCATGCTCGTGTTGTGGGGGCATAATACCTGCCAGTACAGGTATAGAGCTAGATGGCACTAGCGAAGTGCTAGTAGTGATCTATGGCGAGAAGTGAAACTCGCGGTAGAGATAGAAGTGGCGAATCGACTCTCAGAGCAATATGAGTAGTAAATTGCGAGAGTTGAGTCTTGACACTCGTGGACACTCGAGTAGTCCGAGTGTTCCCGATGTTGCTCCAGTAGATCAAACAGTGAAACTGAATCACTGTTGAGGGAATAGTTGGTTAGTAGCCAAATGCAAGCACGTGGGGCTAGCAGTACCTCAATGTGAGGTAAGAAGGTCGTGCTTGGGTAGTCGGTGTGCATAGGCAAGAATTGCCTAATGCAAGACTTAGTGTGGAACGCTATAGAGGCGTGTGATGTTCGAGTATAGTTACTCGCGGAATGCGGCGGGTTCAACCGAGTGAGTGTGTTGGCAGTAGCACTTGAGCATTGCTAGGTGTAAAGCGTGCCATGGATCACTCGTAGAGCTGGTGGCTCGCACTAGGTGCTTAGGGGCCGGTAGTGATACGTGTGCTCGGTAGAGCGTGCCGTGCGATTGATAGTGTACAGGAAGTACGATTGTGACCCAACCCAAGGATTTGTAATGGTTTGGGATTTTAGTTGCTCCTGGTTGGAGTTTGTGCGAATTCCCAAGTGAGAATTTCGCCCAGTACAGATTGAGTCTGCATTTGCGAGCGAGAGACGCTATGTATTGAGATAGGTTAGGCGGTAGACCTACGTAGGATTGGTGGCCTTTGGTCCACCTGTGGAGACCGAAGAGAGCGATTTGGTAGATAACTCTATTAAGGAGTTTGGCCTAAGTTCACGAACGGGGTATTCGTGTGAGTGGACTGCGGTAAAGGAGCCGAATTAGCCTCGGCAATTGGAATTTGAAGCAAGTGGTCTCTAGGAGACACTTGGATGGGAAAGCCACGTGAGAATTAGAGGCGGAGCTCTACTTTGGATTAAGAATTGAAGATGTGCCAAAGTGCGCCATCTCGTCAAGAGCTAGATTCGATTGAGGTCGGAACACTCGCGAGTCGTGATGCACCTCCTATGTTGCTTTGGGCAATGTAGGTGATCGGATCAGAGTGCGTCTACAGGTGAGACGAGTACTTGCAAGGCGAAATCCTTTGCAAGTCGGTTGCGAGGAGTATTGGAGCGCATAAAGTCGTGAAATGTGACTTGCGGCGATATTTACGAGAGTTGTAAGGCACTTTCGATGATGTACTTGGCGAATGTGAGTGGAACTAGTCTCACATTCTTCATGATGGGCCTTTAGGTAATTCTACTTAGTGAAAGGCCACTCCAAAGATAAAGGTCAGTGCGTAATCGGAGCACTCATGATAGAGCGATGCACCGGTGATATTGCTCCTAACCAATGTCGGTGATCTAGTTGGAATATATTCCTTGAAGAAAAGGTAAACACAAGGAAGAGTGCCTTGTGTGCCGAGTGGCATGTGGTGTCGGAGCGCGTGGTGTCGTCCAGTTTCGACTCACGCGACCATCGAGTGTTATAGAGACCGTAATGCACTTTATGTGCTGCGTCTTGCAAACGTGTATGCGTTTGATTTTGTATTCTCTGTAGTGGGCCATTGAATCGTTCTTATGAACGTGAGGCTATCCCGAAGTGAGAAAGCACGTTGGTGCCCTCAATTGCTCGCGGAGCTGAATTGAGGCATGATTTGAATTTCGCGGACGAAATTCTTTTTAAGGGGTGGAGAATGTAATATGTCAGATTTTAAAAATAAAAAATAAATAAAAATAGTGTGTGATACTATTTATTTGACTTAAGGGTGTAAGGATAGGTTAGGAATGACCTGTGCTAAAATCGGAGCGAAAACAGAAGATTGAGAATTTTCTGTGAGAAACGGGACAGATAAATTAGCAGAAAATGCACAGTGTCAGAAAATTATGAAAATTGGAGGGTATGTCAGGAATATTTTTACGAGGCTAAGTTTAAAGTTTCGTGCCATTCTGACACCCGAAAGATGGAAAATAAATATCCGAATGTTATCTGATAGCGATTATAGTTCGGTAAAGCTTTCAGTGACCAAACAGGGTCGAAACTGAAAGATGTAAATTTCTTCTGTTAAGTTATGTGAAAACGAACATAACTGTCAAGTTTGAGCTCAATCGGACATTCCGAAGGACAGATAGAAATATCAAAGCTTCAGTTGAAGATTTGAGGTGAATAGTATAAAGTGAGGGGTAAATTGGTAAAATGGGATTAATCCCGCATCATCTCCTTCGTGGGCTGCCTCCCCAAACCGCACACACACACACACATACACCTCACACACGCACACATGGGGGGAGAGGGAAATCTCCCTTTCTCTCTCTAGATCCTTCCCAAAATGGATGGATTTGATGGAGATCGAAGCTTCGAGGTGAATCGTCGTCGTCTTCTTCATCTTTTCCTTGGATTTGGAGCAACCTTGAGGTGAGGTTCTTGAACCCTTTAATGGCAAGTTACTAGGGTTTGATTTATATCCTCTAATAATGGTTTAGATGGAACCCTAGCATGCTAAATACATGATTAGAACTTAAAACTAAGGCTCTAATGGTGGATTTTGCGACATAGCAAACCTAGGGTCAAAAATGGGGTTTTGCTATATACTTGAGTTTGATCTCATTTGAGGGTAGGTAAACCTAATTGAGGGTATAACGAACGCGTTGGCGCGCTCGGTTCGATGATCCGACGAGCGTGTGCAAAGTTATTAATTAAATAGTGTATTTTAACAGATGGCCGCAGCACGCAAGATGTAAGCTCTAAATTCATGAAAATGGAACTGGGGCATCGTGGAGTAATGTGTTAACGCCACAAAGTCTCAGATCGAGGATCAGAGGTCGTTCGGGTGGCCGCGCAAGAGTCCGAGCCAAACCCGATACCGAGTGCCGTGGAGGCCGATTGCAAGTGTCGACGAGCAATCGGAACGCGATAACAGGTGGGTTGTGTTTACCGAAGCGACTAGGTCGCCTATATGTCTAAGGCTAGTGTTTGTTGTTGATGCATGTAATGGTAACTAGTGGTAGAACATATGAATGACATAATGTAAGAATACTAAATGAATGTATGAATGACATGGTATAGCAATGCTAGATAAATGCATTGATTAATGCTAGTTGAATGCATAAGATAAAGGGCATATGAATGACATGATATAGAAGTGCTAAATGTTTGCATGTGGGCATGATATAGAATCTGCTAGAGCATATGTATGAATATTAGCTTTATAAGAATTATGCTAGTTGATAGATGCATATTGACATATGGAAATTGTATGCTAGAAAGTATATAAATGATAGCATTATGAGAACATGCTAGAGGAAATGTGCTTGTGAATTAACATAGTGTGGATTATGTTAAATAGAAACATATATAGGATGACATATCGCATAGGATAAATGAATTATTAACGTTGCCATATTATGGAACATAGTAGAGAAACTATGCATGTTGAACTTGGGTCGATAACTCTAGGTTAATTAGTGAACTCGACATTGGAAAACTAGTATAATACTCGAGGTGGACAATCTATATATATTAGATCGAGTGGCATTGAACCTAGTGTCTTGAACATAGGTTGAACAAGTGTGGGTGACATTGAGTCATGAACCTAGCAACAAAGGTGACATTGTCAATAGAGACATTGATTGGTATAGAGGACATTGTTGTTAAACATAGTTTAACCAAGAGAGACATTGAAACAGGTATGAATTGGAAAGTGGCAAGATTAAATAGGTAGAAACCTATTATGACAATGGCATTATGGCAAGGATGATATGGATGATATGGTAGTAACCTATCTATGGTAAAAGCACCATGGCAAGTGGCTATGAATCCTCAAGTTGAGGATTGGATCTACACTCTTGACAAGTCTTGGCTTGAGGGAGGTCGCTCCCCCTCGAGCGGTGAGTTCCGGAACAGTCACCTAGGGGATCGTGGCCCCGACGGACGGTCCCTCGGGTCTTGCAGGCTTAGAGCCTCCCCGTTCAGAGAGGAATTTTGGGTCTTGAGTTTGTTGGGGTGAACTATGTTAACCGGTAAGATTGGGTCAAAGCCAAGTAGAAGTTACTTTTCAAAGAATAAATGCACAACAATATGATTGACTCGAGACCGAGTCGGGGGGTTAGCTTGGCTAGGGTAGAGGAAAACCTTAGGAGCAAATAACCAATGGTGTAAAGTGACGATATGTATAATTTATGGAAAAACTAAGGATAGCATGATAGAGAATAAAATCATTATTCTACTTGTATAATTGTAGGGTTTCATATTTAATATCGCGAGGCCTGACATGTAGTTCAATATCGGGTAAAATATAAATATCTGTATTATGTTATTGGACTAACTTGTTGCAGGGCCTCCTTAGACCTATTGGTCGAGCTGTTCTCTTGGGTGACCTACCCACGAGAACTTTGGGCAATAGTTCTCACCCCGTGTTGTGGTTTTGGGGGGTACGGGTATGATCGTGAGCGGCGGCGCGGCGTGAGGCAAGGGCGTAGCTCAGTAGATAGCGCCCTACCAGGAGACTGAGATAGAAGTACCCCAGTTGACAAAGCCTAGGGGTATAGCGGGGAAAAAGAAAACAAGTTGTAATAATAATGTATAATTTACTAGATTGTATTTGGAAGTTTAAAGTTTGTAATATAAATGTAAAAGTTAAATTTGAGACGAATGTTTGTAATAGTAAGTAGCTGCATTTATGTTTTCGATACTTCCTTATGCAATCTTGATTGTGAAATCTGTTCCTGGTTGGAACCTTCTTGTAATTGTATGGATTGCGACGCCTTGAACGTACAGGGGAAACTCTGTCCGTTTGGCGGTCTGTTGGCGCGCCCGAAATCGACCAAACTGGCGGGCTCGGGGCGCTAGGATTTTTGGCGACAGACATCGTGGTGGTGGCGGGCAAGGGATCGATTTGCCGGAGTGGCCGAGGGAGTGAATAAGAAGTAGAACCGCAACCGCAAATTAAGTCCCTTAGAATTAATTGGAACTGTAAGTCCCTTAGAATTAAGTCGAACTGGAAAAGGAAACATTTATTACTCACACCAAGTGTAGTTGAATGCTTAGGCCCTTTGTCCAGAGCAAGGATAGGACTTCCTTCCCAGAAGAAGCCATTCACCACCTGTTAATGGAAAAGATGTTTCGAAAAAGTGAGTAACATCTCGAAAAAGCGAGCAACATCTATGTTTTTCTTGACTATTTTTCTCAGAATATATGTAAAGAGTAAGACAACGGAGAATTCCAATGCAAGATGTATATAAATTTACATTAGATTGGAATTTTTACATTAAATAAAAGCAATGTAGCAAGTGGTGTAGCACAAATCATAAAGCAGCATTGAACCAAGGGAGTGAAAAAAAAGAGGGGGCGAAAAACACGACATTTTGACAGCATGAAAATGAACAGTCTGCCGAGTCCATGTGCTACTTCGACAAATTGTCTAACTTTCAAATGTTTCAATAACTTGGATACGCCATTGCTTTGATTTCCCAATTCACAGCCTTAGTCCGTAGAGATTATAAGGTTAGGTAAGCCTTCTTCCAAAATGTCAATTGAAGACTTCCTCTCGATGACTTGTTGATAGATTTTATACTGTAAAGCCTTCCCACAAGAATAACTGTTTACGATTAAACTCAATTAACGCAAACATCTGTTGTAGCTTTATGATTACTCAGCTCATGAGGAAAAGTAGCATCTGATAAAATCTAATAAATAATAATGAATTTATTATATATCTACATAGATATATAATAAATACATTAGTAAATAAAGAATAACTAAAGATTATCATGACTTATTACTCTACATTTTGAAGGCTTAAAAGTACTTTCAAGATTTTATCATTATCTATCTAATCTCTTTAGAAATTATTTAACAAAGAATCATTTATATAGGCATAGGCATTACAGCCTACAACTTTCAAAGAAAAGAACCTCATCTCCCTACTCCTCTACTTGGCCATTCCATTTTATTTCTCTAGGTTCCTATACACGCTAGGTTATTCTAAGTTAAAATTAGTATCTAGAAAACTAAGATGATAAAGAAATGGGTAAGAGAGAGAAGTGAATTAAGCAAAATATAATCAAGGGACTATTAAAGCAACACCCATACCATAAAATAGTAACAAAAAAGTCCCATTTGATATATCATAGCATATATCACACATTGAAACTCCGAAGTATTATTTACGGAGATATAAGAGCCAAATCAAAGCGACATGGGGTGCCTATATGGTCTATTTGAACCTCATGAAGAGTTCCATCACCTCCAACAACTATCACAGCATCAGCCCCTTCCCTTATTGCCTACAGCACCAACAATGGGAATTAATGTTAAGTGTCAACCTATGTGGAAAACTGTAAAAAAATTTTGCTTTATATTATATATAATTTTTTTTTTTATGAAGATGGATCTTCGAGTAGGCGAGGGATCGAAGCGGCAGGGGCGAAGGAACATATGAGATCTGAGTTGGCGTGGGATGGGATTAAATTAGTATGGATTAAGATAAACAGGACATATGGCAAAAAAAAAAAAAAAAAACGAAGATTAAAAGGGTTTATATACAACAAATAATGTAACATGGATAGAAAAGTTCAAATTGAAATGTTTACTTTATATTTCGGCTACAATGCATATTTTTAGTTTAATAAAATTGTAATGGGTTTAGAACCTGCGCCTTACTGTATGCTTAATTTGAGTACTCTCTTGCAACTTAACAGATATTCTAAAACTTTGTCCCATAACTTATGAAAGCGAATTCTCTGAAATCAAAAGGAATGTATTTGTACTTCTCTACTTCAAGAAGCAGTAGTCAAGCGGCTTCTGCTTCAGCTACATAGCACAACTAACAAAGAGTTCCTTTTCTAATTAAAAAAGGTATTTGTACTTCTCCGAACAGCTCTACCACGCAAAGAGCATTAACTACAAACAGTGAATAAACAAATAGCATAAATTAGGAAAGAAGATAAGTGTACAGACCGCTTCTCTACTACGTAGCTTCTTCTAATAGCTATTTAAAAATTAATAATTAATAATAATAACAACAACAACAACAACAACAACAACATAGAAAAGACAAAAGGCTTAATTCTCCTCCATAATTTCACCCCCAAAACCAAAAAACTGTTCCCAAAATCGAATCTTTACTTAGGATTTCATCTCCAAACAGCAAATTAAACCAAGGTTTCATCAAATTTTTTACCTCACAGCCCTCTTCTCGATCTCCTCCTCTATCGCGACCTTGGACCGAACCATTTCCCCAACACCCTTCGATCAAACCCCAGAAAAGCCCGCACAAACCAGAACCACCTCGGACTCGGGCCCATTTCTCAATCCGGGAATCAATCGAAAGAGGAAGACGACGCCATTGTTGCTACCACCCCTGCTTCTCCAACGGAGGGAGAGGAGGAAGAGGAAGAGGAAGGAGAAAAGTGTGGAGGAACCGCGAATTTAAAGAGGTTTCGATTGTCGGGACCGCCACCGATAGTTCCGGCGAAGTTCTCCAGTGAAACGCAGAGGTAGGTGAAAGAGAAGACGTCTCCACACATGCTCTCTTTGGTTATTAGGGTTTTGAGGAGGGAGAAGAAGAAGAGAAATCGAAGAGACGGGAGGATCGAAGTGGTGGTGCAGGGATCGAAGCGGCAGGAGTGGGTGAGGGATCGAAGCGGCAGGGGGTGAAGGAACGTATGAGATCTGAAGTGGCGTGGCATGGGATTAAATTAGTATGGATTAAGGTAAACAGGACACGTGGCTAAAAAAATACGGAGATTAATAGTGTTTATAGATTCCCCAACACCCTTCGATCAAACCCCAGAAAAGCCCGCACAAACCAAAACCACCTCGGACTCGGGCCCATTTCTCAATCCGGGAATCAATCGAAAGAGGAAGACGACGCCATTGTTGCTACCACCCCTGCTTCTCCAACGGATGGAGAGGAGGAAGAGGAAGAGCAAGGAGAAAAGTGTGAAGGAACCGCGAATTTAAAGAGGTTTTGATTGTCGGGACCGCCACCGATAGTTCCGTCGAAGTTCTCCAGTGAAACGCAGAGGTAGGTGAAAGAGAAGACGTCTTCACACGTGCTCTCTTTGGTTATTAGGGTTTTGAGGAGGGAGAAGAAGAAGAGAAATCGAAGAGATAGGGGAGGATCGAAGTGGTGGTGTAGGGATCGAAGCGGCGGGAGTGGGCGAGGAATCGAAGCGGCAGGGGGTGAAGGAACGTATGAGATCTGAAGTGGCGTGGCATGGGATTAAATTAGTATGGATTAAGGTAAACAGGACACGTGGCTAAAAAAATACGGAGATTAATAGTGTTTATAGATAAAATAACAAAAGTTATTATATGATGATAAAAAAATATTTTAATTAATATTATGTTTTTTTAACAAATAAAAAAAATATAATATCAATCTTAATTATAATACATATTAAAGTACAAAAGCTAGAGAAAAAAAATTATGAACCAAAGTAAATACTCAAGTAAAAAACAAAATTCAACCCTACTCTACTATATATGAATTGGTGTGCAAAATAATTTACATTTACATATTATATTTATATTAGCAAGAAAACTCAAATAACGTAAAGTACCGTTATTTAAGACGTAGACATGAGTGTCGTATTATAAAGTTATCAGTTTGATAAATACAATATAATTTGTTTTGGATATAACTGTCAATCTAGTATAGTCATCTACTTATAATAATAAGCAACTAACTGAAAAAATAATATATAAATATTCAAAATATATATTTATAATTATGAGCACCTACTTGTCATCCTCAAGTAGTATCGTAATCTTTTTTGTTTCTTTACCGTCCTTGCAGCTTTCTTCTATTATAGTATTTCCAAAAAGCTCTTCCTAATGACATCTGATATATATATATATATATATATATATATATATATATATATATATATATATATATATATATATATATATATATATATATATATATATATATATATATATATATATATATATTGAGAGATAGGTAGCACACTACCCGCTTTGTTTATTTCGTTAAGAAATAAACTTAGCTAGAAATGTGAATCAACTAGGATTCGAACTCGGGTCTCGAGTACCAACCACCAAGCCCTTTGCCACTTGCTCTAGGACGGTCGGTATGACATCTGATAAATTAGAAAAATAAAATGTAAGAATCAATATAGTAGGCACACATATTAAAAATTGAATTTTAAAAATCAAATATTTGATGCATGTAACAACTCTTACCTACTAAATATTTATCATCAGCAACATTAGCAAGTATTTCATCAAAAGGGGTGAATATAAATTCATACTTTGATATTGTCAAAACATCTTCCATCTCACGTACAACCGTAGAATATTAAAAATTGATTTTGTAAGGATGTATAGTGGTCCTATAGAGCCACTGCTCTGCACCACTCCAAACTGGTTGATCACATAAACTTTTTCTTCCTTAAAAAGACCATTAAATTTTTTCGGGAAAGCTTTTCTTACTGTTGCATGTATCCTATCTCCCTAAAATAGAAAATAAACATATTATGTAGTATCTTTTAGTAAAAATAAAGCAAACGTATGTTCAATTTGAAAATAAAAAGTTGTATCTTACATTTTGATCGAAAGAACTAACTCTAGGCTATTCACCACCTCTAGATGATGAAATTCAGACATAGTATACAGACAAATCACTCTAACTTTGATCTTTCATTTGTCTCCAAGAGGAGTGATGTCACGTATAGAATCAGACCCAAGTGCCATATCCTGAGAACAATAAGACATCCAAGAAAAAAATTAATACTTGCTTCGTATTTAAATAATAAAATGAAAATAATATGTTCTATTTTAAAATATCGACATCTAAGAACTAAGAAAATTACAGAATGAGTGATAGTAGGGAAAAAAAAATTACGAAGTGAAAATTACAGAAAGAGTGATAGTAGGGAAGTGACATGTAATATCTATACTAATAAAAACGTGAGTTTTGAATTTTTTTTCACTTTCCAAAAATACTTCTATCATTTTTTACTAATATTTTTATATCCAGTAATTTTCAACTAATCATTTTAAATAATTAACTGAGTAATAATTTATTCTCAAATAAAGATATTAATTTTTTGCCATTAGATCTTATCTAATGATTGATGATTGAAAATAAACGTATCTGTCACTTTTTGTGACAATAATACTCTCGCATTTATAACATATTTTCTATCTACGAGTTTGTAATAACCGACATTTTTATCATAATAAATAAACCCTTTTGTTGACGATGTTATTGTGTGTAATTTAATTACAAAAGCACTCGTCAAATTTCAGGTGAAAATGAGCTAAAACGGAAAAGTTACGCGATCTAGAATCCTGACTTAAGTGAATAGTAACTCCGGCTTTTCGGCAAGCCAAGGAGTAGAGAAGGGTCCAGATGTGTACAGAACTCCGATAATAGGACTTCAGTAGCTCGTTTCGAACGGCTCGACTATTGGAACCAATGGCAGCGGAATTGGATTAGATGCACGGTTAATCGAGAAAAAGGGTTTTGAATGGTTATACATATATGTTTATATAATTGGAATTATGGAGGAATAAAGAGAGGAATTTGTTGTGTCACGAGATCGGAGACCAAATCGAATGAAATAAAATGCTAGATTCGATGTCTCCGTCGTCTTTGAATCTTGTTGGCGCAATCCGTCAATCAAACGGACGAATCTTCGGGAATTGCAAGAAGTACGCAAAGGGGTCAAAATGGCAAAACGGCGAATCGTGAAAAGTTCTAATATTTTATGCGCCGAAATGCGCGATTTCGAATATAGAGGGACTTACGCGCATGATTCATCCATTGGTAGGGACTATGGATTAAATAATGGCAAATTGTGGGCTAAAGTGCAATTGTGCATTTGTGTATAAATGGAAGTGTTAGGGTTTCATGAGGGAAACCCTAACCCTAGCCCACCTCTTCACCTCCCAGCCACCCTAACCGCCTCTGCTCATCTCGCTGCCTACCTCCTCGCGCGCCCCCGGCCTCCGGCGAGCTCCTCCGGCCGCCGGAGAACCATCCAAGCTATTTTCTTCCCTCCCTCGGCCATCGTCTCCTCCACCTTGACAGAGAGAGCTTGGGGGAAGGCTTCCAGCACCCTTGGAAGGTTTCCTTGGCCGAGGGCCATCGCCGGCGCACCTCCCCGGCCGGCCGTCGCCGAGCGCCGCCGAGCCGCCTCTGCTCCCTGCGGCCGCCCGGCCCGCGCAGACCCGAGGTCGGGTCTAGCGCGCGACCACCTCCCTCGGCCGCGCCACCCTCCGATCGGCCCCGGTAACCTCCAGGGAGCCGGCTCGCCGTCCCGGTCGCTTCGAAGCCGCCGGCGCCGCTGCCGCACTGCGGCCGCCCGTACTAGGTGCGGGCCGAGCTTGGGCCAACTCCTCCACCGCGCGTTGCCGCCGCCTTGTGACGTGAGCACCACTTCCCCGGCGATCTCCTCCGCCGGATCGGCCCACCGGCCGGGCCTCCCCGGCCGCATTGCCGTCTTCTTGGGAAGCCCTAACCCGAGGGCTAGTTGGCGGCTTGGATCGCCGCCGCGCCACCGCCGCCGCCGCCGCCGGCCAAAGACCTCCCCGGGCATCCCCGACCGGAAGCTTCCACCTCCGGCCGGACCACGCGCCTCCCCGTCGCCGGCGGCCAACCCTAGCTCCACCCGGCCAAGGTGAGCTATTTTATTTACAGCATGGCAATTCTTAGGTTCCGATTAATTTTCCGGCGATCCGTGGGGTCTATTCGACCTCGAGAGGTGAGCACGGTCAACGGTTTTCCGTGCTGAACACGATGCTCACCTCCGTTAGAGTTTTCGATGTTTCGTTTAGCGGGATAACTATAGTTTGTGCGCTGTGCGCGCTGATTCGCAAAGTTCATGTTGCTCGTACGCGCGCCGTGGGGGCCGACAGTGCTCCGAAAGGTGAGCACGGCCTCCGGCACGTCGAAACCTTCCAGAGAGCATGATGGTTTGATTTATGGAACTTTGGTTTGCGTGCACGGCCCATAAAAGCCTCGAAATCGCATGAAATAATGTGATTTCATTTCTCTTGAGGTGATTTTATGCAATTGTAGCTTCCCGGGCTGTTTTGGGCAGCGTGTACATGCTGCGGGTAACCTCTGGACTGATCGTCCAAAGCCCCGAGCTTTACGGAAATCAAAAAGAGTAATTCCGAAGCGTTCGTCAGCATCGGTAGCACTGTCGCGCGTCCACGGCCACCTGGCACACGCCGCGAACCCTCTGGTTGGATCATCCTCAACGGCCGCTCTCCTGACCATGCCGCAGGTGGCACACCTGCAGGCTGTCCCTGGGAGGAATGGGTCGTTGCCAGTATCGAGGCCCGACCGCCACTATGCGGACACTCATCCCGCACATGGCCCGGCAGCCCACACCTGAAGCACTTGCCCTCACGGTGCTCACACTGCTGTGGGAAATGAGGGCCCCCACATATAACACACTCCGCCGAGGACCGAATGCGATATGTCCCCGGAGCTCGAGATCGCGAGTGCCAACTTGTCGAAGTCCTTCGGGAACTTGACTGACCAGCGGATCCACCCGTCGATCATCCTTTTCCTTTTTCTCGATAACACGACTCGCGCTCCTCCTAGAGAAATGCGCTGCCTTGCTCTATCCACAAGGCCCGATCTAGGACTTCCGCAAAGGTCTGTAGCTTAAATGCAAGCACCTCCCTATAGAGATTCGGCCGTAACCCTCGCACAAAGCAGTCGGCCTTATCCTTGTCATCCTGCACCACATCCGGGACACCATGCACGAGACGAGAAAATTCTCGCTCGTATTGCCTCACTGAGTGGTCTCCTTGCCGCAGCTTCCAAAACCTTTCCCGGAGCTTCTTTTTCTCACTATCGAGAAAGTAAGCCGAGAACAGCATTCCCCGAAACTCTTCCCAAGCCATAGGAGGGAGATTAGGCGATCGGTCCCGCCTAATGCCTTTCCACCACACCTTCGTTGACTGCTTCAAGCAATGCACAGCTAGCGGCACCGTGTCCCGCTCTAAGGTGTACATCTCCTCGAAGAGGGTTTCCATGGAGTCAATCCACATCTCCACGATCCATGGATCAACGTCCTCTCCATCAAAGGTAGGCGGATCGAACTCCTTAAAAGCCACCAAGGCCGCCAAAGCTCGCTCCTGCTCCGCCGTCACCTCTGAACCAACAACGGTTGGATCGCCCGACCCCGGCGGAAACGTCTCCGCCGCAACTCCCGGCCGTCCCTGACGAGCCGCAGCCGGTGCAGCCACCAGCTGATCTAGCGTTTCTTGAAGTCGCTTCATTTGCTCCTCCTGGCGCATGGCAGCCTCCTGCTGCCGCTACACCACATCAGCTTGTTGCCTCACCACTCCCACGAGTGAGGCCAACTAATCACGAAGCTCAGAGTCTCCGCTCGCGTCGGTTCGCTCAGGGACACCACTTGTCCCCTCCCGCGCCGATCTGGACGAAGATCGCCTACGCGGTGCCATCGTTTCCTGAAACACGACAACTCGATTAGTCCTCGACCAACTTGGGTCGAACACGAGACTACCAATACCGGCTCAAAAGCCGATTAGGCGAAAGTCACGCGAGGGCGTCCATTCTCATCACCCGGTTTCATATTGTGTCGACCCAACATGAACGCCTTCGGTTGAGAATAACCACACCTCAAATCTACCTCTAATTTCCGTCTTAGAGGTTACACAACACGACCAAATCCATAATCGCTTTCGCCACGAACCACAAGTCCTCGTCTCTCACGAGCCTTAACCTCTAAGGTTTCACTATCCTAGGGCCTCCTAGGTTCACCTAGCCATTGTCCCATTCACAACTTTATGCTCTGATACCACCTTATCTGTCACGCCCCGTGCCCGCAAATTTGGTCGGATTCGGGCGCGCCGACAGACCGCCGAACGGACAGAGTTTTTCCTGTACGTTCAAGCGTCGCAATCAATTACAATTTACAAGAAGGTTCCAAACAGGAACAGATATCACAATCAGATTGCATAAGGAAGTATCATAAACATAAAACAGCTACTAGCTATTACAACCATTCGTCTCAAATTTAACTTTTACATTCATATTACAACTTCCTAATACAATCTAGTTATTACAATTTAATTACATTTTTGTTACAACTTGTCGTCTTTCTTTCCTTGCTACACCCCTAAGCTCTGTCAACCGGGGTAGTTCTATCTCTGGTCTCCTGGTAGAGCGCTATTTATGGAGCTACGCCCTTGCCTCGCGCTGCTACTGCGCCACTCTCGTATGCACCTAGAAAATACCCCGAACCACGTGGGGTGAGAACTATATAAATACAGTTCCCAGTGGGTACAGCCACCCAAGGGAAAAGCTCGACCAATAGGTCCAAGGAGACACTGCAGATATGTTAGTCCAAAGACATATACAAATATATAATTTGCAACTAACATAAAAACCTGCCTCACAATATGCAATATACAAATTACCCTTTTTGCTCTTAGCTTTTCTTGACTTTATTGCTATTCTTTACTTTAGCCATTTCATTCTTAAACTTAGCTATTTACCAGATTTAGCTATTCCCATTCTTTACTCTATACTCTAGGCACTAATGCTATTTAGCAATCATCTCTAAGGTCCACTCTACCTTAGCACACTATGCCACCCGACTCGGTCTTGAGTCAATCAATGCGGATAATCCGCCCGCTGTCTAGTCCGGGGTGTTGGACGTCTCACAACCACCCCAGCTGTCAACAGCCTACCGCCCTCTGTGACTCAGCCTCACAGCGGCGAAATCGTCGCACACGCTGAACACGGCTCGAGTCACCTGACATAGCCATTCTGGCGGCGACTACGGCGTACTTACCCAGCGTGGACTAAAGTCGTGACCTAACCATTGGGCGGCGATCTGTTCGCACTCACCCAACAATGGTTCTAACCATCTGGCGGCGATCTAGTCGCTCCTCACCCAGCAATGGTTCTAACCATCTGGCGGCGATCTGTTCGCACTCACCCAACAACGGTTCGAGTCACTTCCCGGCCACCTGGCGGCGCTCGTATCGTACTTACCCAGCAATGGTATTAGTCACACTCACGGCGGTCTGATCCTCAACCCGGCTCAACCGGTATAGAACTCAACTTGGCTCACCCACCCGGCGGCGAAATCGTCGCACACACGCCACGACGGTGGTATAGCCCTGGACGGCGAAATCGTCGCACACGCCCGACACCCTCTTGGTGTCCAAATCTCAGGATTCCGGAATGCATTCCACCTAGCTTGAGGGCTATCTTTGACCCTCAAGTGACGACCCTCTAGGTCCATTGTTCTTCACCCCCTAGGTCTACCTGACCCTAGGGCTCACTCCTTGTCATATAACCTAGGTTGACTTAACTCTAGGTTCCACGTCATTCTAATTCGACCTATGTTTACCAGCACTAGGTCCATTATCATTGTCGCTCAACCTATGTCCTTGACACTAGGTTCAATGTCATTCACCTAGATCCATATGACTCTAGGTTTACTATAACCTATGTTCATTAATAACCCTAGGTTAGATGCCACACTCCTAGGTCCATTGACTCTAGGTTTACTATAACCTATGTTCTTTACACTAGGTTAGATGCCACTCGATCTATGCGTTTGTTTATGTCCATGACTCACATTCTTTACTTGGCTCTCTTATGTCTACCAATCCATTTATATGCATGTTTCTATTTTGCTAAGCTTATGTTCTTGCAACATTCTTTACTTAACATTCTTTGCTTTACTATTTACCTCATGCTTACTTATTCCCTAGCATTTCTATATATTTTACACTAGGTTCTTTAACATGCATTTTCTATACATGGTTCACATGCATCAACATGAATTTATGTCACTCTTAGACATACAGGCGACCTAGTCGCTTCGGTAAACACAACCCACCTTGGTTTGCTCTCCGATTGCTCGTCGACACTCGCAATCGGCCGCCCGCAGCACCTGTGACCCGGTTCGGCTCGGACTCTTGTGCGACCAACCGAACGATCTCCGAATCTCGATCTGAGACTTTGTGCCGTTACTCCACGCCTTCAAATTGCCCCAGTTCTGCTTTCATAAATTTTGGGCTCCTATCTTGCGTGCTGCGGACATCTGGTATGAATATATTAAAAAATTAATATCTTTGTACTCGCTCGTCGGATCACCGAACCGAGCGCGCCAACGCGTTCGTTAGGCCCTCAATTAGATTTACATAGGGTCAAATGAGATCAATCTCATCTATTTCTAAAAACCCCTTTTTTAACCCTAGGTTTTGCATTTTTGCAAAACCCACCGTTTTGATCTCTAGGACAAGCAAAAGAAAGCTTGTTCCACCTCTAGGAACTCATCTAAGAGCATTAGAGCCATTCATAGGGTGCTTAGAGCAAACCCTAGAAATCCACCATTAGAGCTCTATGAAGAAAACATGATTTTCATGTGTTCTTTGGTTGTTACTAGGCTCCTACACTTGTAAGGAGATCAAAATACTAGATCTAGGGTTTAGAAACCCATTCCTTAAAAATCTACCATGAGAGGAGAGAGAGAGAGAGCTTACCTCTTAAGCTACTCTCCAAGCTCTAGGAAGAGGAAGAAGAAGATGATGGTGATCTCCATCTTGATCTCCTTCATTTCTTTCTCTTCTTTCTCTCTTTTCTTTCTTTCTTTCTTTCTTCTCTTCTCCTTCTTCTTCTTGTTGTCGAACAGAGAGGGAGAGAGAGAGAGCGATCTGAGGGGGTGAGAGGGAGAGAAGAGGGTTTTAACCCTTTCTATTCACTTAACCCCCTGCATAATTGCTATAAAGCCCCTCAACTTTTCATCTATTGCAACAGCCCAAACTAGGCATTTTCGGGTGCAGGTCCAGGATCTCAACCTCAAGTCCGGATCCGTGGCGAGTGTTGGACTTAGCCATTTTACGAAGATTTCGCAGACCGGTCAGGACTTAGGCTTCAAGTCCGGACTTAGGGTGCAAGTCGACTTAGGCTAAGTCGGATCCGAGACGAGATTTTCAGGACTTAGCTAAATTTTCAGCTTTTTTCGTTTCTTCTCCGTTTCAACTCACTTTTGGCCCGTTTGACCTCCGATTCGTTTCAAATCGAACTGAGACTCTCCAAACATGATTTCAAACATGTTTTCATCATCACTTCATCCGCGCAAGCGTAGGATTTAGCTCGCGGTCTAAAATAGCCTTTCGGCTCCATTCTCGCACCTAGTGTACCGAAACCACCCGAAAGCTCCCGGACTTTACCGGAACCGTTCTTATGGCCTTCTAAGCCAATATATATCGTAACTTCAAGACTTTAGAAGTTCGATATGTTACAGAGAGAGAGTCCGGCTACTATCCTATTAATAGGATTGGAGCCATTGTCCTATCAAGTCATTTTGATTGATCGGAACTTTAAATTCATAATCGGCACCGTTGAAATTGATCTACACAATTAGAAATGTTTAGAAACCAAATTTTGTAATATTTAAAAATCATTATCAAGTTCATCTTAAGAGTTAAAAAATGAACGATCATAAATGAATAACCTTCTTAAAATAAATGTTAGACTTTTTCAATTCATAATAAGAGTTATCAAACATTATCTAAATAGTATAAAGAATTTTCTATCAAAAATTCAAGCAATTTGGATTGCTCTACACCGTTAAACAAGCAAACGGCTCATATAGGCCATCAAAAATTGGCGATTTTACGACACTTTGATCATCATGTAAATAATTTTTAAAATTTATGAAATTTAGTTTCTAGATATTTCAAATACTCTAGATCAACTTCAACGGCTCCGATCATCGATTCGGAATCTCGATCATCAAGAACAATTTGTTAGGACAAGTGCTCATATCCTATTAATAGGATAGTAGCTCTAGCCATATAGAATTGAGCTCTTATACTTTTAAAAGTACTAAGTCATTGGTGCTTGTAAGTTTTTAGCCCTTAGATTAATAGATGTGCGGTTAGGATGATGTGGGCCCCCTTAGGTTGAGTGGGTGGTTGGTTGAATAGTATAATCTAATGGGTGAAAATAATTAAATGTGTAGATCTAATGGTAAAAAAATCACAAGCACAAAGGGCTTGGTGCTTTTACAAGCACCATAGCCGGACTCTATATATATATATATATATATATATATATATATATATAGTTGAGGTAGAATACTTCTAAAAGCACTGAGTAGATGGTGTGTGTGAGTTTTTAACCATTGGATGGAGAGATGTAGGGTTGAGATGATGGTGGTAGGTGGAATAGTATTTGATCCAAAAGGTATTAGTAATTAAGGAGTGGATCCAAGGATTAGAAACTTGGAAGCACCTCTAAAAGTATTCTAGCTCCACTAGAGTACTTCTAAAAGCACCAAGTATTATGTTTTCGATAATAGAGATTCTAAATTGATGATCAGTTAAACATTATCTAAACTATTTAAACTATCTGGAAATCAAATTTCACACATTTTCGATATTGTTCTCTTGTCTATCAAGTGAACAGAAAAATGAATGGCTGTAAATGAAGATATTTAAAAAAGTGATGATACAATTAGCATATTTGAGATCTAGAGTATAGATCTTATTTTAAATAGTTTAAAAAATTTTCTAACAAAAATTTAGTTGATTTGAACTCTTCTATACCGTTAAACGAGCAAACGCACCATATCGACCATTAAAATTATAAATTTTGTGACCCTTTAATCGTTTAGTTAGTGATGCCAAAAAATCATAAAATTTGATTTCTAGATAATTTAAATGGTCTAGATCATGTTCAATGGTGCCGATCATCGATTTGGAAGCTCTATCATCGAAAACAAATCGGTAGTAAACCGCTCGGTTTACTGCCGATAGTATTCTAGCAAAACTCTCTCTCTCTCTATATATATAATTTTATTTATAAATATATTTATTTATTTATTATATATAGTATTTTATTTTTATATAGATATATTATTATATAATAATTTATTATATAATTTACTATTTATTTTTATAAAATGTAAAATATATAAATAAATATTAAATAAATTAGACTATTGGTATTAGATATTGAGCATTCACATATAAATTGTACATTTAAAATTAAAAAAAATAATACAGCATAAGTTAATTTTATATTTGACGAAAATTAATTATGAGAATCACAAATAATAATTTCTCTTCTCATTCACTAATTACTGGGGGAAAATTATTTTACTAACTAACGGGGACTACTATACATACTAAAATTTTTTGATATACTTATTGCACTATTTAAATTCTAAAATTAATTTTTATAACTAATTTTTAAATTAATTATCCGCAGCATCGCAGGTTCCCTTAACTACTACAGTAATATAGGATATAGTATAGTATAAAGTAATAGATAATAGATATATATGTGTATATATATATAAGGCGAGAGCTTTCCCGCCTATCACATAGCCACTTTGCATCGTCGTTCCCATTTCCACACTGAGCGCGCGAGAGGGAGATAATCTAGAGAGAGAGAGAGAGAGAGAGAGAGAGAGAGAGTCTAGATTTAGCTCGGCGGCGGTTCATGGCAAGAAACGGGGGAGATGAGAGGAGGCGAGAGGAGGCCTCGACGAGCGCGGGCACCGTCCTGCAGGAGCGGGTCCCGGCGCCGACATCGGTGGAGGGGTGGGGCCGACGGTGATGGACTTCATGAATAAGCGCAGCATGCTGGCCGAGGACGGCGACACGGAGGCTCTCGCCACCCTGGAGGGCAACTTCGTCACGGCCGCCGATCCTGACACCCTCCTCGCCCTCATCAGGGTAACTGACCATTCCATCAAACCCCTCCTCCTCTTTGCTTCATTAAAAGGGTTTCAATTCAATCTGTCGTTCCGAACCCGCTCCTCCTTCTTCTATATGCTTAAATCTTTGGAGGAAATGAATTGGTGAACCAAGATTTGTTTTAAGGTTTAAAATCTCCGGCGTTTTCTTTTTTCCTTTTTATCTTTCTCTTTCTTTTGATGGAAATTCATTATTTGTCAGTTTTAGTCATTCTCATTCCGGTGAATCAATCGAACACCATTTTGTTTTTCAGGGTTTCAACAGTCATCTTGCTTTGATCTGATCTTTTCTTTTTATCTATGGTTCTATAATGCTCGAATCTTTGGTATGATTTAGTAAACGATTTTTTGTATGATTTAGTAAAAGATTAGGGTTTAAGTTCAATTTGTTTTGATCTGCTTTTTTTCTTGTTCCAATCGGTTCTGATCTTTACTACGAAAGAATATTATCCTGTCCATTTGTTAGTCCCAATCTGTAAACCAGAGTAGGGAGATCTATAATCGAGCTCTGGTACCCTCAGCCACGAGAAGTAGAGAAGAGGGAGAAGGTGGAAGAAGAGTGTAGAGAGTTGTAAGGACTAAGGAGAAGAAGAAGTTCTATTAAATTTCCAATCTGATCTCGATGACAGCGTTGTCGCTATTTATAGCTAGGTTCAATGGCACAAGTGTAACCAGAATGAAAAAGCAAATAGTGCGGAGACATTAGTTAGGTAAGGCACTTGAAAAGAATGCAGGGCTGCAATCAAATGACTTAAGTACCATCAAGCTGGATCGGCGGCGGCTCTTATTTAAACCGTGCTTGGCTGTTGGGACATGCACAGCAAAATAGAGAGCGGAACAGAGTAGAGGCATAGAAAGAAGATCTTCAAACGAACCATGGAGTAATCAGCAATGGCGGCTTTGCTAATTGAAGCGTGTATCGCCATTTTTTTAAAAAAAACAGGATAAAAAAGAATATTAGCCCACTGTTCTTCAGCAAGTTCTCCTTCCTTTTTCTTTTGGTTTCTAATTGAGATAGCTATCTTTCTCGTTCTTTATGCACAAATTTTTGTAAGAGGTTTCGGGTTCAAGTCCTTTTATATGCTCAACTCTTTGGTATGAATCCCCCTCATTGTCCTAATCATGGTGAATTAATAAAAGATTTAGGGTTTAAATGACGAACTGCTGTTTTCTTGTTCCAATTGATTCTGCTTTCAGAGTAAAATAATATTAGCCTGCTGCTACTCTTCAACAATTTTTCTTTTACCTTTTTCTTCTTTTTTTCTCATGAAATTATTCTTACTTAGTTATCTTTCGGATTTAGGTGAATTGCACTGCATGTCTAGTCCCCAAACTTTCTGCCAAGTTTCATTTTGGTCCTTGAACTTTTAATTCAATTTTAATGATCCCTAAACTCTTAAAAGGTTTTCACTTCAGTGCCTATATATATTTACTATTAGAGGATAAACTATTGCTTATGCCTCATGCATCTAGACATCTAGGTATCGTGCATTTATCGATGATTTTTTTCATCACATATTTCAACTCTGCTACTCATTGAATTACAGATTATTCTAATATAAGATTTACAGTTCTGAATTGAATGTTTGAGATGGGTGAAGAAATGGTGAATTCATTGTCTATTGACAAGCAGATGAACTAGATACAAGCAATAATTTTTATTCTTAAAGAAGGACCATTGAAAGTTTTAGGGACTAAAGTGAAACCTTATTAAAAGTTCAAGATCTTGAACGTCGAAATCAAAAGTTTCAGGACCAAAATTAAACTTGACTCAAAATTTGGTGACTAGTAGTGCAATTTACCGTTTCACGTTCTTTATGTGCAAATGTTTAGTATAAATATATTGTCCTTAACATGGTAGAATAGTAAAAGGTTTAGGGTACTAAGTGAAATCCTTCTTTGATCTTCACTTTAACAGCCCTGTTTTTGCTGATTGAAGTTGTTGTTAGTTACTGAGATTTTTCTTTTTTCTCAGTGCAAATATTTTATATGAAAGCCCCACATCAGCCTAATCATGGTGAATTAATGAAAGACAACTTTTAATTAGGGTTTATGTCCTTCTTGTTTCTATCTGCTTTTTCTCGTCTTATGTAATTTTTGTTTTTCACTGCTACTAATTCCAATTGGTTCTAAT
This sequence comes from Aechmea fasciata, assembly GCA_025177825.1. Taxonomy (NCBI): domain Eukaryota; kingdom Viridiplantae; phylum Streptophyta; class Magnoliopsida; order Poales; family Bromeliaceae; genus Aechmea; species Aechmea fasciata. Next base: position 14,631,458 of record CM045929.1, read on the forward strand.
CTTTAGCACAAATGAATATTAGTGTGCTATTCTTTAGATACATTCTTTCTTTTTACCTTTTTCTGATGGAAGGTATTATTAGTTATTTATCTTTCCTGTTCTTTTTTGTGCGATATTTGGTTTGAATATCGTGGAATGTGAATCCATGGCAGTTGAATCTTTTCGGTTTATATGATCCTTCGATACAGAAAGCTTTCGAGTTAGAAATGTTGTGCTGAAAGCTACCTCCTGATGTATGAGATGATTGTCCTATAAATCCGTTTATTCGAGTTGGTGGTTCTTTGTTGTTTACTTAGCTTGTCAAACAGTTCTAGCAGTTAGAGGAACAACAATTAATCAACACGTACCACTAGTCTTGGCAAATTTTTTCCTGAATTCTAGGATCCGTATTTTCAGCTATTCTGTCTCACAAAGTCTATTGCTATAGACACGTTCTGTTTTTCAAGAATGGTCTAATCTTGAATCACAAAGGAGAAGTGTTCGTTGATGTTTTGACTTTTCTGGATTTTGCTTTTGCCTCGGTCTGTGTTTTGTTGCTGAATTTGTGTAGATCCTAATTTTACTAACAATTATGGAGGCTTTATAAACAAGATTAATCTGTACTAAAACTCATTTCCCAGTTTATCTACGTCTTTTATATCAATTCCCTTCTTCTACTAGTAAATTCGTTTTGCTGCATTCTTTACAAATAAGCTGTTCCTCTATTTTCTTTCTGTTCATTCTTCTGTTCTTAGAACAATTTATTTTGCTTGTTGAGTTAAAAGTAGTTCATACATAGAATTGCAATCCTAAAACATCATCAAAGTGGAATAATTTTCATAACCTTTCTTGCATCTGACTCAATAGGCTGCAAACTTATTTGGAACTGGGAACCTCATGGACGTCATTGCCCAGAGGTTGATCAATCTGATGAAGGAGAAGAAGGATGACGAGATCCGGCAGATGTTCCATATCGAGAATGACTTGACTCTCAGTGAGAACAGTCTGCTTCAGCTTGCTCACGTACCAGAGATGGAAACATACAGGGTGGACTTGCATGATCCATGATAGGCTTAGTGCACTGATGAGCTTCTTCAAGGGTTCCGATGTGAATTAGCTCCCCTGTTCTTTTTCATATGTAGCGAGAGCTAATGTGGTTGGCAAAAGATAGCTATAGCATAGTACACAGAGAACGATAGACATGGAAAACAATTTATTTTTCCACCCCTTCAGGCTTTCTTTTTCCTCTTTTTAGCTCTCTTGGTCTGTTCCCTGGACTTAATAACTGGACATCAGTTGACCACCTTGTACTTAGTACTGAAAACGAATTTCAGAGCGTTAGTGAGAATGCAGATGCTGTAAATCTTCGACATGATCTTCAATATTCATAGTTTTCTCAAGTAAAATAGATTTGGAGTTTGTTCTGCATCATGCATTTCTATCATTCAGTTTGTCACAAATCTTGTTTTTCATTAGAGAGGTCAAGCCATGTTTTTAGTCAATGAAAGGGCCAAACATACTAAGTGCAAACTGTAGATTCATCATGCAAAGTTAATGAGTATTGAAGGCAATTTGACCACACTTGGAACAAGCAAGGTGTGTCAATACAAGAGATTCACCAGTGAATAGCCGAGTCTTCACTGCCAAAAATGCAATTATTTTTCATGTGTGTGTGTGTGTGCGCGCACCTGCAAACTTGGAAATTATGGGGCATGTGGGCATCGGTATGGGCGTGCCTCATGTGCACGCATGTGCGGTGCGTTCAAATGTGAGCAAGGAGGGAGTGGGTGTGTACCAATGATGTGCTCTACCTCCTATTTACCTAGCCAGTGTCTCTCTTCTGGAATTTGGTTGTTTTTTTTTGTCCTGTACATTGTACTCAGTTTCCTAATTTTCTGATTCTTTTGCTATAGTCTATACGTTTTCACTAGGTTCTTGCATTCTTGGATTGCTTTTCGTTACTGTGTTTTCTTCATGTTACTTCTTAAGCAGTTGAAGTTTGATATTCCATTGCAGAGATAAATCACACCTCTCGTCGCCCATGTATTTTATTTTGTCCTTGGCAGTAATTCCGGGGTTCCTTATTTAGTCTCTCTCTCTCTCTCTCTCTCTCTCTCTCTCTCTAATTATTTTTATTTTTATTTTTATTTTGTTTAATGTGATTCATTGCCTTGTGTAGATCCTGTTATGTCATCAGTGATGCAGGGCATTTCATTAACTCGGTGCATTTCAGGAATACCTCTTATTCTACTTCTTCCTTTTGCTTCAGTTCCGACAATGACAAGAAGACAGCATAATCCACTTGTGCTGTGTGAGATAATACAAGGAAAAACCTTTCCTTAAACATTGTGCAGCAACCTTTATGAGTTATGCGTAATCTTATTACAGAGGTTACGTTTGGTATAGCCTTCTACCTCCTCTGAGTGGAATTGTTTGCAGCCTTATGAGGCGACTCACTACGAACGGGCTTCGAACTCTGTGAGTCCCATCCGACCAGATAATCGACCCAAAGAGATCGCCCTTTACCGAAGAGCTCTGAGCAGAGAAGGTCACTTGGAAACTCAGCATCTTGCTGCTCTTTCCGAACTGAAGCTTATCCGGTATCACCTTCACATCCAACCCTTGAGGAGTGTTAATGCTCACCGAGTAGGTAGATTCTTCTTCTGATCCAACATTTGTGGCCGATCGTTTCAGCGTCCTGCTCTCCTTGTAGCTGAGATTAGAGATGGCAATGGAGGGATAATTAAGGTCAGAGATCAAGTCTTGGCTCGCATTCTTTGGGCACTCGAATCCATCTGGAATGGCTGTTATGCGACGAATCGTGGATGGATCGTATCCATAGTTGCAGAGGAACTGTATGTAGTCGCTAGGCCCCAGTTCATACACTAGGCCCGGTTGAAGCGCGCTGTTCGGATTTACTTCTCCCGCACCCAAGTCATAAGGAGTTGCTTCTGATCCTGAATCAGTTTTTAATGGTTCCTTATCGTTGTTTACCTGCGTTGCTGCAGAGGAGGAAATTCAACAGCGAGATGATAGACTGGTCAGGTCAGTTTAATGAGTAAACCCTTTCTGGACATCTACAGTAGCCTACCTTACTTTTTCTATCATGGATCATTTGGGAAATCTATCCTTAGTTCTTCTATCCTCGATTGCTTGTGAATTTCTGTGTCGACAGCTTTTGACAATAAAGACAAAATTTTAAAGTTTCCTTAGATTATTACATTTTCTACACCTATTAAGTCTCGTTTGTCAGCAAAAACTACCAAACTTACTAGCAATTTAAGGCTTCGTTTGGCATCATAGCTTTTCCTTTTTTTTCTTTTTTCTTTTTTTTTAGCTATAATTCTTATCTTGGTATACTGGGGGAAGGTCAGTTTGCTTAGTTGGTCAGCCTGCAAGATACTACTCAGCTCACGAAGAATTTTTGGAAGTGACATAAGTTGCCAAACAAACATATTAGATATAAGGATGGGAAGCCATACATCTTCTTCTCTTCCTATGCTATTTCAGAAAGTGGCCCCACCCCCCCTCGCGTCAAACAATGAACATATTATTCTTGTCCTCATTCTTTCTTAAAGAAGACATTGTTCCACATCTGGCCGGAAAACAACCCAAAACCCATATGATACTAAAGTCAGTTACATAAGCGCATGCTCGCGCATTGATAGCACCTACTATTTTCATTTTTCCTCAAGTTTTATACGATTGAAGACACCTAGAATCACGTTGCTTAATTTTCTTATCATAGATCATCAGTTGTAAAATGTTCACAGTTTTTTACGATATAAGCAAAGGTCTAAGGAACTCATCTTGTAATACTTGTTGTCTTTCGCTTTCTCTCACTCATATTCTATGTGATTGAATAGGCTGTTGGATAGCAGATCGTTCACTACCTCATTTTTCTATTTCTCTGTGCTTTTTGTTCTGTTGTAAAGGCATTGTTCCACATATCATATGAGCTAATAGCGATAACTGGAAAAGACAAGTAGTCCATTGACTGGAACCAAGGATCACCCCTGCCACCCATCCTGCCCCTTCCGGCCTGTGCCAAGAGTGTGCCAGCACGTGCCGACAACCTATCGACAACATAATTTTTTTTTTGAGTTTTTAAAGGTCTTTTTTTTGAGTTTTCTTGAGATGAAAAGTTTGAATTTGCTTATGCTAGTGTTTTTCTATAAATTTTTATCCAAATATGACTCTGGTTTCTATAAAATAACTTTTTTTAGTTATTAAAATCTTTATGACTTTATTCTTACTAAATTGTGTGAATCTAATACTCGAACAACTTATATAGCTATTAGAGATATCAAAACCATCTAAAAATCTAATTTTTAATAAAAAAAATTGAGAAAATTTTGTGCCAGCAAGATGGGGCAATGTCAGTGGCACGACAATCCTTGACCGAAGCATTAAATCAACTAGAATTTGAATTCAAAACAAAGAAAAAGGAGCAGGAGGAGGACTACTCTTGCTTCTTATTTGAGGCGAAGGTATGTTTGCAAGCTAAGGAACAAGAGCAAATTGAAAAGTTGATCTATATATATGCACCTTCCATCTATAAAAACTCAAGGAAACAAAAGCAGAGAACATGCAAAGCACCAAGCGCCACCCGAAATTTCGATTTTGTCTACTTTAGAGAAGGGAAGGGAATTTTAAATGATCCTGACCTGATGTCATGATGGCCGACCGGATAGCAGCAGGAGTCCATGTAGGGTTCCAAGCTTTTATGGTTGCAGCGACTCCGGCAACATGAGGGCAGGCCATGGAAGTGCCAGAGACTAGATTAAACTGTGAAGGCTTCTGGCCTACTGGGACTTCAGATGTTGGGATCCATGATGCCAGAATGTTCACTCCAGGAGCAGCTATATCTGGCTGAAGTTACATTTTATACTTTATACTTTATACTACAATTAAGTACTCAAAAAGTCCAAAAAAGATAATGCATAAGGTAAATTATAAAGGGAGTCTGTAAACTGTGGACATCATCTTGCTTTGATCCCTAACCGTCAATTAGCCTAAAACAGTACTACTGGCTCTAAATTCACTATGTAATTCACTCAACTTCCACGATTCGGATTCTGTTTACAATAGCTGCTGAATGTTGTGCAATCACAATCACATGATACTGTGTTATTTTGCATCCTAATCACTATTAACTTTACCTGTTTAATCGAAAAGTAATCTAACCGATGTTTGTGCATGAAGTTTCCAGATCAATATAATCTCAAGTGTAAGAGTCATATGCAAAAACAGGTACATTTTCATTGTTTTAGCCAATTACGAGTCAACCAGAATGCCGCATAGGCTTTTTATTAGCTCTTATTGATGGAAAAACATGAGAAGAGTTAATCGAATCGCTTGGTCGAGTTTATATATGTCATCAATTTAAACAACAAAGGCAAACGGACCTAACTGATACTTGAACCACAAACAATTCAGGAATTTTCTATATAATTTATCCTGCAGAGTATATATAGAAATATACGACGAACTAGTACATGTAAACAGATTAAAGCTAAACTTACTTTAAGGATGTTGCTCGTCTGAGAGGAAGGACCCCTAGAAGAGAAATATGCCACGGCAGGTGCTGGCTTATACTTCGTCACAGTTATTGTCGGTAAGATCGTCGCTACCGGGTTCCTTAGAACAAAACCAACAAGCAAAGTTTTTGAGAAATTTTTGCAAGTAGATCAGATGATTTCTTATGCAAATTTTTGAGAAATTTTTGCGAGTACAGGTTGTTTTTGTGAGCAAAGTTATTGGACGATTGAATGAGTCGCAGTGCATGGACATGTAAGCAAGAATATTGTTACTGATAGTAGGTGGTGGAAAGGGCTCTAGATCGAGACGGACAAACATACAATAATTTGAGGTTTCGAACGTACGTACGTGTAACATAAAAGGCCGAGAACAAGAATGAAATAAGCTCAGGGAACAGGGTTTTTGTCTTACTTTGTTGAGTTTATGTAGGCAAGAACATCCTCAGCAGCCTGCGAGGAGATCTCTGTGGCAGGAAAGCTAAAGTAAGCAGTCGCGACATGTTGTTCTAAATCATTCACTAAGATTGCTCCAACTGCTCCTGTGCTATTTAACTCGTCTATCTTCGCCATCTTTTGTGTGTCACTTTGCGAGTGATTGCATAGTACTATCTTCCCTTTAATCTTGTTTCCATCTAATGTGCCCGGCTCGCAATGACTGAAGCAAGAAATAAAACAAAGGCAATTAGAAATAATAATAATATAAAAAAAAACTATATATATATAACAAAATGGATAAATTGAATATTAATTGTACGTGACTCGGTCCATGTTCATTTCACTTGGATACCGTGGTCCCTGACCTTTCACATATTGCATTTTGGTCTCTGATCATCAAAGAAAATCTGACCATTTTACACCTCCGACGGTAAAAGTCAGTTTTTTTTTTTCTTTTTTTTTTTACGCACAACATTTTGGGACCTATCAGAAACTAAAGTGTGTGAGTAAAATAAAATGCACAGGAATCAGTTAGACTATCAGGATAGTGCATGCAGAGACCGTAAATTAAGCATGGGTGTTACTGAACTCATGTTCAATACCTTGCGGACGACTCCTCCGAACTTGAATTAGACTTTGCCGATGCACCGTAGATTAGTGGATAAGTTGGGGACTTGTCCAAATTAGAGAAGTTTATAGCTTCACCCTAAAAATCCAAATAATGATAGTACAGATCAGAGAGAAGAGAAGAGGAGTGGAGCCGATCGATCCACATTTTTTGAAATTAAAAGTAAGAACAGAAAACTACATAACACACATCCCTACAAATTAATAAAGTTATGATGAAATTGTGTATCTATTCCATATAAAGCTTTTAACAATCAAAACACTTGCTTGTAAAATTTACGAGATTACAAATTTATCCCTCCCCTTCAGTTTGAGAATTCAAAACTAACTAATTCTCTTCTAAAAGGAAAACGATCGTTTCTAAGCCTGAAAAAGAAAAAAACGAAAAAACTTTGAAAATTTTGATCTTCAATTTCCATCCCTAACTTCTCCATCCTATATACCTCTCATGCCATTTTATTTGAACCCTATATAAATTCCATACTCTTTTAAAGAAAGGGAAAAGGCATTTTTCCAAAAGCATATATAATTAACGGTTCTAGAGGTAAAATTATTTCGGTCAAGTAGTGGGTTGCGAAGCTTATATATATATATATAATTGCGAAGCTTTGTATAGATAGGCAATTGCGCCTAATTATATATTAACAGTGACCGAAAAGGCCGGGGTTGGTTTAGGCAAAGCGCCGCCGATCACCTTGACCGCGCTCCGGTTCCCGCCCAGCACAATATCCGACTCGAAGTATCTGTCAATGGTGGTGGCTGCGACGGTGAGGATCCACGGTGCGGCGTTCACCACCGACTCGGCCTCGGGCCCGTCGTTCCCGGCGGAGCACGCGACGGTGATCCCTCTCGCCACAGCATGAAAAGCGCCGATGGCGATGGGGTCCTCAGAGAAATCGGGGCGGATGAACGCGGACGCGCCGAGGGAAATGGAGAGGAGGTCGACCCCGTCGGCTACTGCATCGTCGAAGCCGGCCAGGATGGCGGAGCCTGCGCACCCGTAAAACGAGCAGACGCGGTACATGGCGATGCGCGCGGAGGGAGCACCCCCCCGGGCGGAGCCCGGGGCGAGGCCGTAGTAGGAAGACGAGGGGATGAGGGCGCCCGCAGCCGTGGAGGAAGTGTGGGTGCCATGACCGAGTTCGTCGCGGGGGGACGTCGTCGGCTTCGTCGGCGCCGCCTCGTCGGTATCGTAGTATCTCGCGCCGATCAGCTTCCTGATGACAGCAGTAGAGAGAATTGGTCGGCTGCTAGCTAGCTAGCTTCAAGCGCTTAGTTTGAGCGGAAATTAAATAGTATGACAGCCAGCTATAAATGGGATATGCTTCGTGCGTTCATGTCAAAGGGGTTAGTTAGGCAGTTGGTTTCCGACCGTTGCCGCTTTTTTCACTTTCATCCTAAACTCTATTATATTTTTAACTTCTAAGCCCCTTATATTTAAGACCAACAATTAATGCTCCATGTACAAAAATTATATATAGACACCCTAAACTTTAGCTCTTTTTGCAAATTGGCCTTAAAACTTTCAATTTTCACAATTATATTCTCTAAACTTTACCAAAACGATTTTAGAGTACGAGGACGATCGTACTTAATAGTATAGTAGCCGGACCCATGGCTACTATACTATTATGAGTATTGGAGCCCTTGTACTCATAAGTTGTTTTCAATGATGGAGCTTCTGAATCGACGATCCACCCCGTTAAATATGATCTAGAGCATTTGAAACTTCAAAAAAATAAATTTCGTAAATTTTTGAAATCATAATAAAGTCCATCAAATGGGCATAAAATGAACGGCCGAAATCGAACGACGTCCTAAAAATAGATGATCGGATCCTTCAATTTAAGATCGGAGTTATTAATCTTTATCTAGGTAGTGAATAGAATTTTCTATCAAAAATTCAACCTATTTCAATTCTTTTACACCGTTAAACTAGCAAGTATCCCATACCGGTCGTTAAAAATTGTCAATTTTGTGAGCTTTTGATCGTAAGGTAAATGATTTCAAAAAATTATGAAATTTATTTTCTAGAAGTTTTAAATACTCTAGATCATATTTAACGGAGTGGATCGTCGATTCGGAAGCCCCATCATCAAAAACAACTTATGAGTAGTAAGGGTCTACTACTCATAAAAGTATAGTAGCTCTACTCTCTCTCTCTCTCTCTCTCTCTCTATATATATATATATATATATATATATATATAATTGAGCTAGAATACTTTTGCAAGCACCAACTTTTGGTGCTTCTAAGTTTCTAACCATTGGATCTACTTTTTTGACTACTAATAGCCTTTGGATCTAACACTATTCCACTTACCACCACCTATCCCATCAACCTCCACCTACCACCATCATCTCAACCTTACATCTTCCCATCCAATGGTTAAAAACTCAAAAGCACCACCTCAATGGTGCTTTTGAAAGTATTCTAGCTCAAAACTCTCTCTCTCTCTCTCTCTCTCTCTCCCTCTCTCTCTCTCTCTCTCTCTCTCTATATATATATATATATATATATATATATTCAATACACTCCTCTCCTCAAGCGTACTTATTAATTAAACAATCGTCTTATCTCTCTCTCTCTCAAAAAAAAAAAAAAAAAAAACAATATATCGTCTTGATCAGATATCATGAACAAATCCTATAAGACTTCATAATTTAAAAAAAATATATTCTTTTGACAGCTATGCATGTCGATCGTAGGTTACACCGAATTTTAATTTTTATGGTTTTTTTTGTACATGTTAGAATATAAAAAGATAACTTTTGTTGCATTTTGAAGCTTTATTAAACTATATGCAATACCTATGACTAAAACTATATATTTACATACACAGGCACAGTACACAGTACACAGACCTGTTGCAGTTGGACGCGTTGAAGTCACTGCCTTCCATGCAAACTCCCTTCCATCGACTAGGAATTGGTCCAAACCCTTCATCATTGAAGCTCTCCGATTCCGGCCATATGCCTGGTTAACCAAATTAACAACGCAAACAATATTAATATCCACTAGTGTTTTAGTTCAGTAGTATAGTTGAAGAACCTGCTAATTGAAGCAATGAGTACTTGTAAACTGAAAATATTTTCCTCGAGTTTTAACTGATTGCATGGTAATATGCATGCATACAGCTCATTAAGAGCAACGTACTAGTGCATTGTAAAGGGCATATATGCATGCGGAGCGATCTTAATTAGTGCAATATGACAATATCCACACACAAGATCGAATCTTTTGTCACACGTACGTACGTACGGTTGCATATATATTAGGACAAAATATATATATAAAGATAAACAAAACAACAAATTAAGCGCATGATTCAAAATAGTACATGCCGCTATATGTCAAATTTCTAGTAGTGACAAAACCTTATACCTGTGTCAAGAAGACCGATAATGGTGTCGTACACAGGAGGTGGTGGTGATGGGGTTGTGCCATCTGAATTTGGACTCGAGTCGACCAGCACTGCCGTCTGCTGCAAAAAATCCCACGAACGTGTAGTGTGAGGCTGGTAAATCGGGTCGGCGAACACCGACACGACGCCGGCCTTTCTCCTGAGGGCCTGGGCCTCGTCCTTGGTCAATCTCGCAGCAAACCCGGAGAATCCATTCTTGTAGCTTCGGATTATTGTCTTCTCAATATTCAGCCCCCTAACGCATACGTTGTGACAGTACAAGATCATATATATGTGCAAACTAAGATCTAGCTAGGTTACCTTTAATTAATTGGTACGTACTATATATCATCATTCTTATATATAATATTGACACTCTAAAATCTTAGAATTGACAAAAAGATTAAATAGATAATTCTAGTTACTGAGATCGACTTCGGTTGATTCGTAATAATTTCTGAAATTTCTAATAGCTGAGGTCGAATTTGTTAAAGCATTCGTTAATTTGTTAATTATCAGTGACGGTTTATAAAAAACTATCATATATATATATATATATATATATATATATATGAGTTGAACTAGAATACTATCGGTAGTAAACGAGCCGTTTTACTACGATTTGTTTTGATAATAGATCTTCCAAATTGACGATCTGCTCAATTAAATATGATCTAAACCATTTAAACTACCTAGAAATCAAATTTCACGCACTTTCGATATTGTTCTTTTATCCATCAAGTGAAGAAAAATGAATGAAAATGAATACACTTTAAAAAATGATGATAGGAGTCTTGTAATCAAGATCAAGAGTATAGATCTTATTTTAAATAGTTTAAAGAATTTTCTAACAAAAATTCAATTGATTTAGATATCTTTACGCCGTTAAACGAGAAAACGCCTCTTATCGACCATTAAAATTACAAATTTTGAAACCCTTTGATCATTAGGCAAATGGTGTCGAAAAGATTTGAAATTTGATTTCTAAACACTTCAAATGGTGTAGAACATGTTCAACAGGGCCGATCGTCAATTTGGAAGCTCTATCATCGAAAACAAATCGGTAGTAAAACGGCTTGTTTAGTACCGATAGTATTCTAGCAAAACTCATATATATATATATATATATATATATATATATATATATATATATATATATATATATATATATATATATATATATATATATAAATGCACGTATATTCAAATTTGGTCCGTCGACAGACCCATTTTTTTGGCGGAAAAATTAGCGCCTATTTTATTAGTACTTATTTTACTCTACGTAAAATTTTAAATATAAGAATAAGAATATAAATAGAAACCGTAATGAATACGTAATTACTCTATAACGATTATTGGTGTGAAAATCCTAAAAAATATATTTTATAGGGAAAATCCTAAAAATATATTTTATCCTATAAAAGATTCTTTTCTATATATATTTTCAAATTTTAAATTTTTTTTTTTAAGATAACATATTTTATTTTTCTATTTAAAATTTCAATAGTAATTTTTCTATAAGATTATGGGTGTGAAAATCCTATAAAAGATATTTTTCTATTTAGTTTTAAGATAACAGATTTTATTGTTTATTTATTTTCAAAATATTTTTTTCTAACCGATTTTATTTTTCTATAATTTCAAAATATTTTTTCTTTCCTATATATATTTTCAAATTTCAAAATATCTTTTCTTTTTAAGATAATGATTTTATTTTTCTATTTAATTTGAAATAATTATTATGTGCACTTGCACGTACACTCAACTAGTAAATATATATATATATATATATATATATATATATATATATATATATATATATATATATATATATATATATATAAGCTAAATCTTATGCTATTAATAGCACCAAGTCAGTGTTCACAGGGATTACTGACCGTTGGATTGAGAGATGTGCGGTTAGGATGATATGGACCCCCTAGGGTTAAGTGAGTGGTTGGTTGAATAGTATGATAAAATCATCAAAATGGTGGATCTAACGGTGAAAAACTTGGTAGCACCGAGTGTTTCGTGCTATTGATAAGCATAGCATAAACTATATATATATATATATATATATATATATATATATATATATATATATATATATATATATATATATATATATATATATATAGAGAGAGAGAGAGAGAGAGAGAGAGAGAGAGAGAGAGAGAGAGAGAGAGAGAGAGAGAACTAGGCTACTATGTTATTAATAGCATCATTGGTCTTCTGCTTAGTTGTTTTGAGAAATGTATGGTTAGGATGATGTGGGCCCCCTAGGATTAAGTGGGTTGTTGGTTGAATATATAGTATGATCTAACGGGTGAAAATTATCAAAATGGTGGATCTAACGGTGGAAAACTTGGTAGCAGAGTCTTCGTCTATATATTGATAAGCATGCTTGACTATATATATATATATATATATATATATATATATATATATATGTATATCTTCCTATATAATTAAGGACTTATTTGGAAAAATATAAAAATGAAATGAAAGTAGGAAAATGGAATTCAGCTGAACTCCAGCTCATTCCAAAATCCAAACTGAGATTTCCATCTCTATATAGAAATTGAATAGTAATTAAAATTGAACTGATGATCAATTAATTTGGTTGAACATCCTTTGTAAATTTGGTTCAAACTAAACGGCCGTTTTGTTTGATGCAGTTGTGGATGCATGATAGGTGGAGATGGCAAACAATATATAGCTGTAGATAAATTCATCTTGTCTGGTTCTTCTGCCTACAGCCGGAGATACAGCTGCAAGTGTTAACTACTCTGTTTTCATACATGTAGTTGAAAGATGCATCTTCAAATCATGTCATGTACGTCCGGTGAGACACCCATTAAACTATTATATATATTTCCACTACAAATTAAGATTTTTGCAATGAATCGTATTAATCATCTCGGGTTTTAAAAGTTTATTTAATTTAAACAAATACTTTATAATTATCTACAGTTGTAAAATAATTAATACAATACTAGATAATTAAACTTATGATATAATCTTTTCTCAATTGAACTTATAACATAATCTCACATAGTTAAATTTGATTATTCATAATTTGCATAAATTAATAATTTTAAATTACGAAATTTAAAGTATTTTGCGCATTCCGCCGTGGTCGGAGTGTAGCAGTGTGGCTATTTCTTGCAGGTAGAACTGCAACAATTAGATCGATGCAACTATAGCGAAACAAGTTAAAAGCAAAACTGGCCCAACTATATATAGCTGGACGTGTATTAATTGTAATTCGAGATGCATCCATATATGCTACCAACTATATATATAGTTGGACCTGCATTCTCTGAGATGCCGTGTATTCCGACATAACGTTTTGATATTTTCTTAAAAAAAAAGGAAAAAATATTAAGATGTATATATTCAACCTATTTGCTTGAGAAATGAAGATCAATAGTGACATACCTTATTTAAATACACTACAACAAAAACGGCCTATAGCGACACTTTTAAATATAGGTATATGTCAAAAAAGTGCTGCTAGCTAAAATTACCGACACTTTTAAAAAGTGTTGTTATATGTAGGGTCGCTAGGCATATAGAGACAGTTAAAGAGTGTCACTATAACCTAAAAGAGTACTGTTAATTTATCAACACTTATCTAAGCATTTAGCAACCGTCGAAACTTTATCAAGTTGGCTGCGGTGGCGGAGGAGGATGACAGGAAAGGCTCTTCGTCTAGAATTTCAGTGGATTGAGTGAAGAGAGAAGAGAAGATGATTATTGATTTTTCTTTCTTTCTTTTTCTTTTCTGTTTGTAATCGGGTCAAATGGGCTGGGTGTGGTGGGTTGAGTAGAGTAATCTTTTATTTTTGGTTAGATTGGGCTTTATATTTAGGCATTAGTAGATATTTTTTTTTAAGTTTTAGAATAAATGAGACATTTACTCAAAAGTGTTTCAAACATGTGTCCCTATAACCTAATTCTGTTATAGTGATATTATTTCTGGGAATTGGAATTTTGGCTCTTTATGAATATTCTATCCTAAATGATCCAACTTGATCGAGATTCGATGCTACTATTCTATCGATAGTATCAAGTGTTTGGTACTATTAAGTTTCGGCTCTTGGGTGAAAAGATGTACGGTTAGAATAATAGTGATTTTTAGTTAGGATGATAGTAGTTTCCTAGAATTGAGTGGATTGTTGGTTGAACAGTATATATAAGTTAACGGGTGAAAACAATTAAAAGGTAAATCTAACGGTAAAAAACTTGATATATAGTACCAAGAGTTTCGTACTATCGATAGTATAGTAGCCGAGCTCTCTCTCCCTCTCTCTCTCTCTCTCTCTCTCTCTCTATATATATATATATATATATTTGCAACAAGAGTAGACCATTATCAATTCAATAGTCCCCTTATATATTCACTACATTTTATTTTGTCTTCGAAAGATTTGAATGAGCAAAAGAATTAAGATTTTAATGGAGAAGCCAGCTGAGAGTGGATAATTTTTTAACCTTGTCAAAACTGAACGAAGAAGCCGAATGTGACTCTCCCTCAAGCTGTCCCCAGATGTATCATCTGGAACACCTCCCATGTACACTACATAAACTTCTCTCTCCTGATCATCTCCACTAATCTCTCGGCCGAGAAATAAGAGGAAGCAGAATAAAATGGACACCCTAAGAAAATCTGTATGAATATGAGAACCCCTCATTATTTGCTCTAATTATAACTCGTCTCTACAATGTATATATGTGTTCTCTATGATCTTATCATGTACTAGCATTTATATAGAGAGTGAGAAATCATAAGTGGGTGGGTGGCACAAGTGTGGCTTAGTGAGTGCGTTCTGATTGTTACGGCAAAGTGCTCTCTCAACTTCGAAGTGCGCCATGCACAAATTTCTTTTCATTATCCTGTCACTGTTGCTACAAAGAGATATCTTGCCTTCTTTCTTTCCTTTTGGCATCCAATACTATATATAGAGAGTATATTATTAATAGTTCAACTATAATTAATACTATATATATTAATAATATATGTGTTAGCATTCGGTTAAATAGAATCGGGTGCGCACATATATAATCGGGCGCCTCGATCCGACGGTTATTATATTGTCTAATTGGACTGAAATTAATATTGCTTTTAAATTAAAAAGCTAATTAGAGATATATTCTAATCATATTAGGATAACAATCAAAAATCGATTTGATCTAATCTTTTACTTTCCTATCAAGATTTCATGATTTCTTGTAAATATACGGGGTATATATCTCTCATAAGATGAGACAAAAAAATTAAATAGCAAGAAATAATACAATAATTTATGAGCCATCTTGTTAGAGAGAGAAACCACATCCTTCATTAACCTATTGTTTTTTAGCGGGTCTTGAACGGTGGATTCGAGATCGTCTTTGTTTGTAGTTTGATTTATCGTAGGAATGGAACATTAGAAGACTTTCGTGGACGATTCGAGAACACGTGAATCAACCTCTACGATCTGGCCTCATCGCGTTCTAGCGTGAGTCGCTTCTTTAAAAGATACGAACAAATACTTTCGCTATGTTCTACTTTGGTATATGAGTCTTATTAGGTTGATTTCGTGCCCTAAATTATTCTTTAATGAGATTACATGCGTAGAATTAAATCTATTATCGTTTAGATTTTTTCTTGCATGTTTGTGAACGTTAATAGCAGATTTTTTTTAGGGTGGATATATTTAATTTGCATAATTTTTATACATCTTGTAGCATCTTTGTTGTAAAATAAACATATAAAGTTTGATTTAATTTGATTTTGTATTTTATAAGAAAAACGAAATCCTATATCGAAATTTTACTTGCGGCTTGTTTAATGTGTAATGTATATTCCATGTAATGTATATTTCATTATGAAACTTGCATGACTTAGTAAAGCTCTTCGCAACTTTTTTATTGATATATTTCTTTTAAAATTTGAAGTTTTATTTTTAAAGGTATAATTTTTTCAAAATTTGTTCATCCATTAAAAAAAAGAAAAATCTGTTGGGAGGAACCCACGCAGCTTGGAGACGCGTGCATGGGTGCGCATGCCCACTTTGGGCCAACTCCACATGCTGGACCCGTGTATCACTATGCACCTGATGCTACAGGGATTTAAATAAATAAATAAATGAGAAAATCTTTGTAGCTTTGGAACCCCATCCATCCACGCGGCTTGGGGCGCACGGGAAGCGCGTCCGCCCCAGGCCGCGCGAGCCCACACAGGGCCGTTTTTCTTGCGCTTGGGCCGCACATATGTGGCCATGCACACGCGTATGCTGCGCGCCACGGGCAGCGAGCCGCGAATGAGCTCGGGCACATATTCTTTTTAAATTAATAAGGCTTTTTTTGCATAAAAAATCTACTTATTTTGGCCTTTTGTAAAATCGGATCACCTTTTTTGTTTTTATAGATTCGGTCCGATTTTTTAGTAAACTGACCAAAATATCCTTATACCTTTTTTTTTTTTTTTTTTTTTTCTCGTTCTTTTTCACGGAGGCCTCACCGGCACACCCCCCACCTTCCTGGACAGAAGCGGAGGCCTCGTCAACACACCCTCCACCTTCCTCGTCTTTGACACTGCCGAGGCCACGTTGCGACTTTTTTTTTTCTTTCTCTGATCCTCCTCCACCGCCTCCGACGACGACAACTATCTCACTCTGTCTCACCTTTATCATCCTTTCCATCTTCCTCATCCTTCACCTCTTCCGCCGCCTCCGACGACGACACTTCTCCGCCGACATCGGTGCCGCGGAGAAATTTTTTTTTTCCTCTCTGACTCTCCTCCACTGTCTCCGACGACGACGTCTCCTCGCCCAACCCCGCCTTTCTCGTCCTCCCCTCTCCCTCCTCCTATGTTGTCTCCGACGACGACGGATCTTCGTTGACGCCGATACCGACACCATGGAGGTCATTGTGGCACTGCAGCCTCGGAGCGGGAGGTCCTTAGCGGCGGCGTCGCCGGCGCCGTGGTTGTTGGCAGAGAGGGGTCACTACAACAAAATATATTTTAGACGACGTTTTTTAAACGACGCTTTCTTCTAGCGTCTTTAATATTTAACATTTGCCGACACTATGATTAAGCGTCGCTAATAAATATATTTTTATCAAATATTTATATAAATTTTACGCTATATTAAAGCGTCGATAGATTTATCCCGACATATTTATTTAACGATTTTTTACACGACGTTTTTACAAGCGTCGGAATTATTTTTGTCGACGCTTTAAAGCGTCGCTAAATATCATTTAAAGTGTCCTTAAATACAAGATTTTTTGTAGTGGGTGACAAAAAAAAACTACAGAAAGAAAAAGAAAAATAATATAAAGATAAAAAATTATAGAAAAAGAAGGATGAAGATGAAATTATATCGTTAACTGCAAAAAAAATTATAAGTTGCATTATTTAAGATGTAAACTGTAGTTTTAAGATGAAAATTACACTCCTTAAACAAAAATTACATTTTTTGAAAGTTATTTACATTATTTTTTCTCTTATTGCACTCTTTAAGATGTAAACTATATCCCTTTAAGAGTAATTTATATTGTTTATTCTCTTGTTGCACTGTTTCTTCTCTTATTGCACTATTCCTCCTCTTATTACACTGTTTCTTCTCTTAAAGGGTGCAATGGTTTGGGATAAAAAGAGTGTAACAAGAGGAAAAATAGCAACAAGAGAAAGAATGTGGGAGCAAATGCTATAAAGGTTAGCACTTTTTTTTTTTTTTTGCAGCTAACGATACAACTTCATCTTCATCATTCTTTTTCTATAATTTTTTATCTTTATTTTTTTTCTTCTTCTATAATTTATTTTTGTCATCCCTTTCTGCCAACGGCCACGGCGCCGGCAACGATGCCGTTAAGAACCCCCGGATCCGAGGCTGCAGCGCTGCAGTGACCTCCACGGTGTCGACGTCGGCGTCGGCGTTGGAGTCGACGCCGACGCGTTCTCTTCCGAGGCGACAAAGGAGGAGGGAGAGGGAGAGGACGAGAAGGACGGGAAAGGGCGAGAGAGGCATTATTGTCAGAGACGGTGGAGGAGAGTCGGAGAGGAACAAAAAAAAAAAAAAAGAGGCGTGGCCCCGCCGACGAGGCCTCCGCTTCTCGAGGAAGGTGGGGGGTGTGCGCGAGGCCTCCGCTTCTATCTTCGCCGCTCCTGGGAAGAGAAAGAAAAAAGAATGAGAAGAAAAAGAGGAAAGAGAAAAATGTATAAGGGTATTTTGGTCAGTTTGCTGAAAAAGCGGACCGAATCTGCAAAAACAAAAAAGGTGGCCCGATTTTGCAAAAGTCCAAAATAAGTAGATTTTTTATGCAAAAAAGGCAATTAATAAATATATATAAAATGAAATAATTTTTTTAGTATATCAAATATCAAATGATTTAATTTGTGCGTTTATTATGATAAATTTAATTATGCTTTTTATAATGTATAGATGTAATTGGCATAATAGAAATTTTTTTAATGAATTACAACAAAAACGGTTTATAGCGACACTTTTAAATATTGGTACATGTCAAAAAAAATATTGTTGTCTAAATTACCGACACTTGTAAAGACTATATGTGGGGGCGCTAGTTATATAGTGACAGTTAAAAAGTGCCGCTATAACATAAAAATAGTGTTGCTAATTTGCCAACACTTATTTAAATATTTAGTAACCGCCAAAACTTACTTCTTTGGTTGTGGTGGCAGAGGAGGATGAAAGCGAAGAGCTCTTCGCCGAGAATTTCAATGGATTGAATAAAGGGAGAAGAAGAGATGGTAATCGATTTTTTTTTTTTGTAATCGAGCCGAATAAATTTGAGTAAGATGGGTTGAGTAAAGTAACTTTTTATTTTTGGTTGGATTTGGCTTTAGATTTATGCATTAATAGATATTTTTGTAAATTTTGACATAAATGAGACAAACAAAAGTTTTCCAAACATGTGTCACTATAATCTAATTCTGTTGTAGTAATATGCATGCTAAGTCAAGTGGAAGTTTTTATTTTGGTAGAGTAAATTATATTTTTTACTTCTAAATATTTTATTCATCTTAATTAAATAATTAAAAATTTTGACATATGGTGTGTGATGTGATTATGAGTATAGCAAAATTTTTCTTTACGTATTTATAATATAATTTGTAATTTATTTAATTAGAAATACGACAAAATTGAATATATGTATTGTGTGCTAATTTTTAAATTATCTTTTTCTGCGCATTGTGTGAATTTACTGAGATTAAATGATCTCCAAACAAGAATGCTCAGGCTCGCCGAGATATGAAAGCCTATAATAATTGGCTTAAAAAAGCTTGCATTTTTCGCATCACGTTGCTGACTGGGATGTAGAATGATATCTTGTACGAATATGAGTAATACCCGACCACAAATGATATGTGGGAGGCTCTCATAGCTAAATTTGGTACGACTTCGACCATAAGATTGCGCAGCTTAACTATGCGGTTTGACAGTTATAAGAAACGTGTTGATTAGACCAGGAAACAACACGTGAGAATAATGTCAAATATGATTCGCGAATTAATTAAGGTCGACTAGCGGCACCTTGACTGATGAGCAGTAGATCCAAGGTATGATTTGTTCACTTTCCAAATTGTGGGAATACATGCGAGTAAATTTGACATATAATGAAAGTGTTAAAACTTTTGAGAATGTTGCGTGGCATCTGAAGTTGGAGGAGGAGCGCCTTAAGGCTGTTAAAACTCCAATTGTTAATGCTATTGAGTTAAACTTTTGCAGAACATTTGGGTTTAAGCAAAAGAGAACTAGTGGGCCTCAAAACATAGCAGATCTGCACCAAAGAATGCGAAGAATACCAAAAGAAAGAGAAGCAAACAAGGTGGCAAGAAAGACAAGTCGAAGATGACCTGTTTCAAATGTAACCAACTGGGACACCACTCGTGATTGCACTGAGCCGAAGAAGGTGCCCATTTATCTTGATTCTCACTCTTTTGCTTTTTCTAGCATGTTTGTTGCTGAATCTCTCTCTGTGTGGATTGTAGACTCAGGAGATACAGACCACGTAGCGAGGGATTGGATGGGATTTGTTGAGTACCGTCGTGTGCCTGCTGGGACCAGAAGAGTATACATAGGGAACGATTCAAGTGTCGATGTGTTAGGCGTTGGCACGTACAAGTTGACCATGTGAGGTGGTCGCACTTTGTACCTTTATGATGTATTTTATGCTACAGAAATTCAACGAAACTTGTTTTCTATTCTTGGTATACTCTAGTTAGGTTTTTCTTTTTCTTTTTGAGAATGATATAGTTGAGATTCATCCTGAAACTATCTATTATGGAAGAGGTTTTATTTCAGATGGTTTTATGATTTTAGATATTGATTATAATAATAATGATAGTAGTTTGTTTTCCTTGCTATCTTCTGTTGAGAATGATCATAATGCTTCTATTAAATGACATACTTGTCTTGGTCATATAGGGTAGTATATATCTCGTTGATTGCATTATAATAGTTGTGGATAGGCATGTAGAGCAAGATTGCATTACACTGTATATCTGTGGACCTTGGGTCCAGGCAACACATCGACTCCTTTGTCGTGTATTTCGATCTGGTTGATCGCGATTCGGCGTTGTACGCCCTTGCATCTGGCTCTGGCCAAGGCACCGATCTTTTTTTGCCGATTTTCATTTTGAACATATTAGTATGATTTAGTCAGAACACTGTGTATTCTAGACACCAAGTTGGTTTGGCCACCAACCTAAGGGTGTACGTATCCGGATAGGTCGTCAATGGACACATGAATCATTGGTAGTGTCTGCTCTGTGACAAGCAACGCCTGAGGTCTGCGGACCAATATAGCAGCATTATATTGGGTTTGATTTTGGACTATTTACCCTTGAGGCATCTCTTCAGTTGAGTTTTTGTTACAGTAGTAGTTTCGTTCTTACTCAGTTATTATCTTGTTTCTATTACTACTGTAGTTGCTCTTGTATCATACCATATACATATATGTTGTTCTATCTCCTTTGGTTTATGGTGATTACGACTTGCCTTCGTGGTTATGTCGTACCCACTGGAAAACCTTGATTGTGGTTTCTCACCCCCCCATTCCCCTAGATGACTCGGGAGAGGAGTTGGCATTTGGGCTCGATGGGAGGACGATCTAGCAAGTTGGCAGTAGCGACCGTCACCCGGGTTACTTTCATTTGCGCTTTTAGTAATTTATAATAAATGATTCAGTTAGATGATAATTACTAATGTTTGAATGTTTGTGAACTGGTTTTAGCTGATGATTTACTATGATGCATGAGATTGGAGTCTGTGGATTCTTGGTTTTGGTTTTATGGATATTCGGTTGCTGGTATTTACGTATTTACGCATTGTGGTTTTCTACCCCTCGAGGTAGTCGGTTTTCAAAATAGAGTTTCCGTGTGGGAAACAGATTTATAAAGATTTTCGAATGGTTTTGTAAATGATTGAATTAGAGTTTAAAAACAAAGCTTCTGGGTAGGGAGCACTTTTAAATACGATGATTGTTGTATTGTGCATTGTATCATCCAGTGCCTAAGGAGTGTTTTTGAAATGCATCATTTCTGAGGATTGCTAGCTGTATGAAAATGCATGGCATGATTTGGTTGTTGATTGGTGAATGTAGGTTGTGGTTGGGATCCCGTTGAATCGTTGGTACGCCGTGCAAATACAAAGAAGACTCTGTCTGAGTGGATAGAGGAACTTTGTATCTGTGGCGGGTCTGTACGTCACGGGAGCCAGGTTGAAAAAAAAATGACACGTTTTCCGCAAGCTCTAATTTCTAAAATGATAATCTTTATCAAAAGGCTTTTAAAATTGGCCCCGGGGCGTGACATATTAAGATGGTATCAGAGACAAGTACAACTACATTTGCAAGTTTTCTAACTGAACCACTGGTTAAGTTGACCCACAGGAAGACCTAAGGCTTGTAGGCACGCGAGTGCGAGGGTTTGGGCTTGAGTCCCGGTGCGTATGTATGTCGAGTCGATCGATTCACTTGACGGTGTTTTCTGTTGCAGATGGCTCGTGGTAGACCCTCTCGTTCGGTTCGTGGTGGTGGACGTGCTGGTGCGGAGGCATCCGGCAGTACCAGAGATCATGCTCCTACGAGTGGAGGTGGTGGGGAACAGGTGGGCACAGAGCCACTGGGCGATACTCGCACCGAGCAGCTCGAGGCCCAGGTAGCTGATTTGAGGGGTTAGCTGACGACCCTCTCTGGTTTGTTTCAGCAGTTCTTGTAGCAGCAGGTTGCAGCTACTGCTACCCCGGCTCCACCTCCGGCACAGGACACTCCGGTGACCGCGGATCCTCCCGCGACAGACGCGGCTGCCGTAGCCCCAGCCGTCACTACCACAACGACGACGGCCACCACGATAGTTATCGTTAGGGGTACTGATACCCTTGCAGTGGAGGGCGCCTGTATCAGGGTAAGGTTGGCAGAGTTTCAAAAGTTCAGTGATGATAGTTGGGCAGTCGAGAGCTGGGTTACACACATGTGGAAGCTCTTTCGGGATCTGCACATCAAGGAGCAGGATAAAGTTCCTCTGGCTACCTACTTCATGGAACAAGATGCATACCATTGGTGGCTGCGCTACTTCGGGAAGAAGCTTGTTTGGATTTACCCAACCTGGAAAGACTTTTTGGGAGCTCCTCTATAGCCAGTACTTCAAGGATAGCACTAAGTATAATCTGGAGCGCGAGCTAGAGCGTCTTAAGCAAGGTAACAGTACCGTGGCAGATTATGAGCGAGAGACTTTTCTCGCATTGTTGAGCTGATTCCGTTTATGGCCCGTGATGAGTATCACAAGGCAAGGCTGTCTACAAGAGGGCTAAGGCCCAATATTCGGCTTCTGATTGCATCCCATGGTGCGTTGACGTTCGACGAGAGCCTGGATCGAGCCCTAATGGTGCAAAGTGAGATGGACAAGGCTCGAATTGAACATGACGCATCCGAGAAGAATAAGGATAAGAAGTGGGCACATGAGAGTTTTTTTTGGAGGTCAATTGAGCAGTGGACGACCACCCAAGCATCGTAAGACACAGTCAGGATCAAGAAGTACCCCTGCTACATCTCAGCAGCAGAGCATTAGACCTTGTGTCATTTGCGGCAAGGCTCACAAGGTTATTGTCACGTCCCGAGACCGCCAATTTGGTCGGTTCGGGCCCGTACACAGACGCCGAACGAACAGAACCTCCTCTGTTAGCCCAAGGCTCAACAACAACAACAAACATGTATAAAGAAATGCCCAGAAAAAATTTCCAATATACTTGGCTTGTACGAGGGCAAACAACACAAGCAAGTGAAAGTAAACTAACTAAAGCATTCATACATTGTATCTTGATTACTTTAAATCAAATACAAAGCTATTATAACTATTACATTCATTTTTCCAATATATACATTCGTCATCTCTCAATTGAATAATTTATATTTGCTTTCATCAACAATAAACAGTTGAAATATACAAGGTACAACTATACTCAATAGATGTCCACTATCTATGAAATGCTGTCCATACCACGATCCTCGATCACCCTGCACGAGCTAGAACCTGTATGGTTAGTGGTGTGAGAACTACTAAAAGTTTTCAGTCGGTTCGGCTGTCGACCTTGTCGACTCACCCACTAGGTTTATTTAGGCATATGTAAGCAAGAAAAGAGAACAGATAGTAACCAACTATATCATGTAACTACTACAATGCTTGTACAAAGTCAGAATCAACAACAGATAACTTATGAAGTTTATGCATGCATGCTATCATATACCACTACCCAATCAATTTGGTTAACCATTTGGTTAACTAACTAATCAAATCCCTTCTTATCGGGGAGAATTCCGCTACAACTCGACGGGACCGTCTACTAGGGAGAATTCCACTCTAGTTGATGACAACTTTGGAGCTCATCGCCCAAGGAGGAGCGACCTTCCTCGAGCATTAGACTAATGTGAGTATGATCTAATCCTCACTTAGAGGATACACTAACAATGCCACACTTTAACTAGTTCTTTATGCTAGATTTACATGTCTAATTCCAGATGCTAATCAATTCATTTAGTTCTAATGCCACACGTTTTACAAGTTCATTGTTCTTGTTTAACAATCACAATACACGATGTCACTCATGCCGTCTATTTACAATATCATTTGTTAACTATTATCATAGTCAATCTTTGTTCATACTGTTGGGGCATGTTTGTTTCAACATAAGTAGACTTGGGGTGGAAGTGGACTTTGGGTGGAAGTGGACTTTGGGTTGAAGTGGAGTTGGGGTGAAAATTAGTTCACTTCTACTGTTTGTTTCTAACTGTGGAAGTGCAGTTCTGTGAGTTCTGTTGTTTGTTTGGTAGAAAGTAGATGACGTAAAAAGTGTAGCTCTTCACCCCGGTATACTTACCTCCAAAGTAATATCATTATCTATTTTGTAACTTATAGTGATTAATAAATTATAATAAATAAAAATTAATACAATTATATATGTATATAATTAAATATATATATAATTATAAAATAAAATTTTAAAAAATTATATTATTTGTTTGCATATAAATCATAATAATACAACAAATAAAATTCTAAAGTTAAAAAATTATTAAAATTTAACAAATTTATTTTTCATCATTTTCTAAATATACAAATTAAACAAAAAATATATTAAAACTTGCCTAATCAAATTTGATCATATTTTAGAAGAGGTAACCCTAACACATTAATCCATTCTTGCCTTTTTTGCGCTTCACCGTAATTGACTTCGCCCCATGGGAGGGCGAAGTCAAGTTCATTATTTTGGGTGAACAGAATTTTCGGGCGTAATAAAGTTACGGTGAACCAAACAGCGGAAGTGGTCAGTTTTCACTGAAAATCACTTCCCCCGTCCCACTTCCACCCCACTTCCGACGAAACAAACAAGCCCTTGGGGAAATATGAATGGAGATCAAATAAATTATGGTCTTGAGGCGTGTAAATTCACTTTCTTAAAGGTGTTATTTGCCCCCACTCAATGTATGCTCTCGGGTTACCAGCAAATCACCTCCAGGATACAACAAGACCGTTGAAAGATTGTAAACAACACTTTTGAAGACTTTCACTTAAGAACTTCTCTCTTAAGTATCAATATAAAATTAGGAAGGAGAAAGTATTGATTATGTTGCCCTTGAAGCCTTCAAATATTTTCTATTTATAGGAGGTGAATGGCTACGATGAAAGGACACAACTTTTAAAATTATATCCTTTCTTTCGCGAATAACGAAAAGGCATACCCTTTCGCGAAAGGTTCATATCTCTTCGTGAAGAAATGCGTCTCTTCGTAAAGAGATACATCTCTTTGCATCAAATGAAAAGACATATCTTTTCATAAGAATAGCTAATTTAAGAAAGAGACACAACCATTCATTTGATTTTAATTTTAATTCTTCAAGTTATTCTCTCACATCCATTATTACAATCTACACTAAAGACATGTGAGTATAGTCTAATCCTTGCCAACCAAGGATACCCTATCCACTAGGGTCAACAAAGCCTCAACTGCACTAATGCCACATGCACAATGTCCTCAACATGACAATCGGGAAATCTACTATCCCTAGGTTCAAATGCCATAAACCCTAAACCCTAAATCCTAAACCCAAATGCCATAGTGATCCACTACACTAGATTTGATGCCACTCATTTATGTCATGATATTATATGCATCTCAATACACTAAATCGACATGCCACTCGTCACATTATAGTGTTTCTATTACACTAATCCAAATGCCACTCTTCTATGCCATTTACATGTCCAAGTTCATCTTTATTCTTGTCACTATAGGATTCTTGTCACAAGACCCAATCCTCATGCAGTCTGAGATCAAGTGTTAAGCCCACAATGCTACACAATGCAAGGAATAGTAATGTAAACATCTACACATCCTATAATGCAATGTATCAACATATGATCAACAACATAACTCAGGCATAGGGGGAAGCCTAGTTGCTTCGGGATGGTCACCACCCACCTTTTACCACGTTTCGATTGCTTGTAGTCACTTGAAATCGGCCTCCTGCGGCACCGCTGTTCGGCTGGGCCCGATCTAGGAAATGGCCACCAACCGTGCGTCAATTCGCGACCCCAGATTTGATAGGTCTATAACTTGATGCCGCGATGCTCGGGATCCGATCTTGTAATTTTTGGACGTCGCCTCGGCCCTCCAGGTGGAAACAAAGCCAAAAACACCCTTCTCGCCAATATCTTCACGTAGGCTCGACAAATTGCTGAACCGACTTCGCCAGCGCGTCAAAATACCTAGCAATTAGGTTTGAGAGGGATCAATTTCACTCCAAACCCCTCACGAGCAAAAGCCTTCTTTTGGATGCCCTAGAATCTCATTATTAAAAAAATGTATCATATAAATATTTACTCATGCAATAAATAAGATCATCTACCCCTAAAGTATCAATAAATCCCATTTCTAGGGTATACAAACCCATCATTAGCATTCTACTGTGAGAGGGGTTCAAAACCTTACCTCTAGTAAGCTTTTCCCCAAGCAAAAGGAAGAAGAAGATGATGAAGCTCCTTCTTCTAGCTCCAAATCTCCACCAATCCTCCTTCTTGTCCTACTTATAGAGAGAGAGGAAGAGCTTCTAGAGAAAGAGGGTGTTTTGGGTGGTTGCAAATGAGAGAAATGAGAGGGAATGAGTTCTACATCACCCATATACCTCTACTAATGCCACAATTGCAAAACAACCCTTCAACTTTGCAAATAATGCACAGCCCGCGCAGGGCATTTTCGGGCTACGGGGATCGGTCCTTGCATTAGGGACCCGTCCCCGGAGGACCGGTCCTTGGTTGAGGGACCTGTCCCCGTAGGTCAAGAATTCTAGCATTTCCAGACTTAGCCTTCATAAATGGCGTCGTGGATTCGGTATGAGGCGTCGTGGATTCGGTATGAAGCGTCGTGGATTCGGCGTGATTAAAGGCAATTGGTGGATTCAGATCGTTGGCTCGTGGATTCGAGTGGCATCGTGGATTCGGCGTGATCGAGGCTTCGTGGATTCGAAGTGGTGACGTTCGTCGATTCGAACGTGAGGGCATGGACAACTTGGAGGATTGCACGGAGATTCATAGGAGGTGAAGAGAGGTTAAGTTCGTGGAGACGGTAATCACCTTGTAATTTTTTCTCTTAGTGAATTATTTTTTCGCGTGTTGGTCCCGTGGATTTTTTACTCCAAGTTAGAGTTTTCCCACGTAAATCTCAGTGTGCTTTTTATTTTCTGCATTTATTTTTATTGCATCGAGATTTATGGTTTTTGGTCGCTACACCTATTCAACCTCCCTCTAGGTGTTGGATACAATCTAGATAGATTCTTGGGCACCCCCAAACTTACAAGGGACTAGTCCCTGATCAGAGACCGGTCCCCGTAGGTTCTCTTTGCGTAACACTAAGGGAGACCGGTTTGTGGTAACAAGGGACCGGTCCCCGTAAGCAGCTTATCATGAATGAAGCTACACATGTATATGCATAAAAAATATGACCAACACAAGTTACTTAGACATAGGAGGCAGTTCGACTGTTTCGGGATGACACCCGCCACCTTTAAGTTATCTCACGAAGCTACGGCGTCGGTCTCGTAACTCTAGAACACCGCTTCTACTTCTCGGGTCTGCCCGAAGCTTCAGATTGTCGTTTAGACCGTAACTTTAAAACCGTTCGATGGATCGACGAACCGTCGCTTCCCACTTGTTTAGATACCTAAAAATTAGGTAGACATGCGGTCAAATAAGATCAAGACCCATTATTTTCAAAAACCATAATTTTGAGCCCTAGGTTTAACTCAATGTAAAATCCCCCATTAGAGCTCAAAACTCTTGTGTAAACCATCTCTCAGAGAAGCTAGGGTTCCAAAAAAAAAAAATTTCTAGAAGATACAAACCCCTCTAGAAGACTCTACCATGAAAGCTCTCATCAGCTTACCTCTATAGGAAGCTCCAATGGTGGAGAAGATGAAGAGGATGCCAAGGATTCTTCTTCTTCCTTGCTCCTCTACCAAGTCCTCTCCTCCTTCTTCTTTTTCTCCTTCTTCTTCTTCGTTCTAGAGATAGAGGGAGAGAAAGTGTATTAGGATTAGGGTGTTTGAGTGAGAAATGAAAAGAAGAGAGGGCTAATCCCCTCTATACCCCTTCACAAGTGTACATTTGCACAAAACACCCCTCACTTTACAAGTTATGCACTGCCCTAGTCTGGGCAGTTTCGGGCTATGGGGATCGGTCCCTCCTCGGGAGGACCAATCCCTGAGAGCACTTCTTGCAGGACAGCCCTTCAGCCTCGATGTTACGCGTACGGGAACCGATCCCCGCCTGAGGGACCGGACCTTCAGGGACCGATCCCCACGTGAGGGACTGGACCCCGAGAGCAATTCCTCACTCGCAGAATTTTTTGCTAGCTTCTATGCATACGGGAACCGGTCCCTTCCACCAGGGACCAATCCCCGAGAGCAAACTTTGTGCGCAGAGTTTTCTCTGCCGCACAGCTGCTTACGGGAACCGGTCCCTCCTACCAGGGACCGGTCCCCGAGAGCAAAATCTGCAACTTAGCAGATTTCTTCCATTTTGCTCTCTGAAGCCCTCGCCAATGCACTTTTTGGGTTTTCAACGCCTTCGGTCTTTTCGAAGCGTACCCAATCGACAATTAGTCGATTCTAAACGAAGTCTAATCCTCGAATTTTGAGAATTCACTTCTTTACATCCTCCCCGCCTTAAAAGAGTTTCGTCCTCGAAACGCACCTTTATACTCAACTTAAACTCAAACTCATACCTTATTCCTCAAATAGATGAGGATGATGCGTCTTCATCTCGCTCTCGAGTTCCCAAGTGGCTTCACGATCGTCGTGATTACTCCACCGGACTTTAACATAAGGAATCTCACGATTTCGCAACTTGCGCACTTCCCGAGTGATAATCGCCACCGGAAACTCTTCATAACTCAAATCCTCTCGAAGTTTCGGCGGTTCATACATCATTGCGTGATCGAGATTGTGAACATACCTACGAAGGTTGGAGACATGAAACACATTGTGAACGTCTGCTAGTTGCGGCGGCAGTGCAAGCCGATAAGCTACCGCTCCAATGCGTTCCGACACTTCATACGGTCCTATATACCGAGGACTTAATTTCCCTTGAACCCCAAACCGTCTCACGCCTCGCATAGGAGAAACTTTCACAAACACATGGTCTCCTACCGCGAACTCCAAATCCCTCCGGCGCTTATTCGCATAGTTTGGTTGTCTAGATTGCGCCGTAAGCAACCTTTGGCGAGCGAGGCGAATTGTTTCTTCCGCCTCTCGCAACACGTCGGGGCCTGGCACCGCACGTTCACCGACATCGCCCCAGTGCACAGGAGATCTGCACTTCCGCCCGTAGAGAGTTTCGAATGGTGCCATCTCCACACTAGCTTGGTAACTATTATTATAGGCGAACTCGGCCATCGACAAGTAACTTGCCCAACTCCCTTTGTAGTCAATGACACACACCTGCAGCATATCCTCCAGAATCTGGATAGTCCTCTTTGACTGCCCATCTGCCTGAGGGTGAAATGCGGTACTGAATTCGAGTCGTGTGCCAAGTGCCCTCCTGTAGGATCTTCCAAAAATGTGAGGTGAATCGGGGATCTCGATCTGAGACAATCGATCTCGGTATCCCATGCAATCTCACCACTTCATCCAAGTATATTTGCGCCAATTTTTCACCAGACCAGGTAGTGTGGATCGGTAAAAAGTGTGCTGACTTTGTCATACGGTCCACAATCACCCAGATCGCATCGTGGCCACCTGTCGAACGAGGTAATCCGACCACGAAATCCATCGCAATATCGTCCCACTTCCAAACTGGAATAGGTAGGCTCTGAAGCTTTCCTGCCGGGAATCGACGCTCTGCCTTTACCTACTGACATACGAGACATTGCGCCACATAGCGTCCAATGTTTGCCTTCATCCTCGGCCACCAGTACTGCATCTTCAAATCCTTGTACATTTTGGTGCCGCCCGGGTGAATATTATATGGAGTCCGATGCGCTTCTTGTAGAATTAGTTTTCGAACTTTCTCATTTTTCGGTACACACCACCGGTTTCGAAACCGGAGTGCACCTTCGGTGTCTATATTGAAGTTGTGACAACGTCCACTCTCAATATCGCGCCGCGCCTTTTGGAGATTAGGGTCCGCAGGTTGTAGACTTTTAATCTTCTCCAACAAGGTTGATCGAACAATAAGAGCCGACAATATAGCCGGAACCCCTGGAGCCACTATCTCAAGATCTAGCCGTTTCATCTCCAAGCACAGAGGATCTTGGGCCGTAACCTTCAACGCAAGGTTTTCCACCGACTTCCTGCTAAGAGCATCGGCGACTACATTCGCCTTTTCGGGGTGGTAAAGGATCTTGACGTCGTAATCCTTTAACAACTCCAACCACCACCGTTGGCGCATGTTCAGCTCCTTCTGCGTGAACAAATATTTCAGACTCTTGTTGTCCGTATATATCTCGCAACGCGCACCATACAAATAGTGCCTCCACAACTTAAGAGCAAACACCACCGCGGCTAGCTCTAAGTCATGGATACGGTAGTTCTTCTCGTAGCTTTTCAACTGACGGGACGCATGCGCGATCACCTTCCCGCCTTGCATTAGAACACACCCCAATCCTGAATAGGACGCGTCGCTATAAACCACGAAGTCTTTGCCTTGCACCGGTAATGTGAGTACCGGAGTCGAAGTCAACCTTTCTTTCAACTCTTGAAAACTCCGGTCGCATTCGTTGCT
The DNA here is from genome assembly GCA_025177825.1 of Aechmea fasciata. Classification (NCBI taxonomy): domain Eukaryota; kingdom Viridiplantae; phylum Streptophyta; class Magnoliopsida; order Poales; family Bromeliaceae; genus Aechmea; species Aechmea fasciata. The sequence goes on from CM045929.1 coordinate 14,662,230, forward strand.
CCAAACGAACTTGGTGTCTTTCTGAGTTAGACGGGTAAGTGGGATTACGATCTTCGAGAAACACTCCACGAACCGCCTATAGTAGCTCGCTAAGCCCACAAAGCTTTGGACTTCTATAACATTCGTTGGGCGCGGCCAATCCTTGATTGCCTCCACTTTCCTAGGGTCAACAGCAACTCCGCCCTCGGAAATGACATGCCCCAGAAATGCAACTTCCCTTAGCCAAAAGTCGCACTTCTTCAATTTAGCGTATAACTTCTCCTCCTGAAGGATTTGAAGTACTATCCACAAATACTCCGCATACTTCTCGTCACTGCGGGAATAGACCAGTATGTCGTCTATAAAAACCACCACGAACTGGTCTAGACACTTCCTGAAGATACGGTTCATTAAGTCCATGAACGTTGCCGGGGCATTTGTGAGTCCAAACGGCATCACCGTGAATTCATAGTGACCATACCGTGTGCGGAATGCGATTTTCTGAACGTCCTCCGACTTAATCCTTAACTGATGGTAGCCTGACTGGAGGTCTATCTTTGAGTATACACTCGATCCCTGCAACTGATCGAACAAGTCATCAATTCGGGGCAACAGATACTTGTTCTTGATCGTAATATTGTTCAACTCGCGGTAATATACGCAGAGTCGAAACGATCCGTCTTCCTTCCGCACGAACAATACTGTTGTAATACTATTAATAGTAAAATACTCTTTTTGCTACCAAGTTTTTAACCCTTGGATGAAAAATTGTAGGGTTAGGATGATATTAGTGAGTTAGAGTTGAGTGGTCCTCACTGGGTTATAGTATTTAATCCAATGATTAGAAATGATGAAAAGAGTGGATCCAAAGGCTAAAAAACTGGTAGCAACAATGAGATTTTGCTACTCTCTTTCTCTCTCTCTCTCTATCTCTCTTTATATATATATGCCGGGGCTACTATACTCTTATGAGTATAGACCCTCTTCAACTCATAACTTTTTAACCGTTGATTGATGGGATGTGTGGTCAGGATGATGGTGGTCTCCACTTAGAATGATAATGGTCCCATAGGGTTGAGTGGGTAGTTGGTTGAATAGTATGATCTAACGGGTGAAAATGATCAATGGCATAAATCTAAGGGGCGATAAGGGAGCCAATACTCATAAAATTATAATAGTTGGACTATATATATATATATATATATATATATATATATATATATATATATATATATATATATATATATATATATATATATATATATATATAGAGTGCGGGTAGGTGCTTACGGAAGACGGAGGCCTCCGTGCTTCCACTTTGTTTTCGATGTTTGGACTTTCGAATCGACAATCGGCTCCGCTAGACTTAATCTAGAGTATTTGAAGTATCTAGAAAATAAATTTCGCGATTTTTCGATATCATTTGCCTAGTGATCGAAGTGGCTCAAAATCAACGGCTGAAAATAAAAATCTTACAAAATATGATGATATGACATTAAAATTTTAGATCAAAGTTATTGATCTTGTTTTATATGGTATAAAGAATTTTCTATCAAAATTTCATGTAATTTGGATATTTCTACACCGTTAAACTTGCAACCGCTCACCACGGCCGTTAAAATTAGTGATTTTGAGCCTCTTCGATCATTAGGTAAATGATATCGAAAAATCGCAAAATTTATTTTCTAGGTACTTCAAATACTCTAGATCAACTCTAACGGAGCCGATCGTTGTTTCGAAAGTCCGAATATCGAAAACAAAGTGGAAGCACTAAGCCTCCGTGCTTATAAAGCATACCAAGACAACTCTATATATATATATATATATAGAGTTGAGCTAAAATACTATCGATAGCAAATGGGCTCCGTTGCCACCCATTTGTTTTCGATAATGGAGCCTCCAAATCGACGATCGGCACCGTTGAATATGATCTATACCACTTGAAGTATTTAGAAATCAAATTTCAAATCTTTTCGGCATCATTTGCCTAATGATCAAAGGGTTTCAAAATTTGTAATTTTAATGGTTGATATGAGGCGTTTTCTCGTTTAACGGCGTAAAGATATCCAAATCAATTGAATTTTTGTTAGAAAATTCTTTAAACTATTTAAAATATGATCTATATTCTTGATCTTGATTACAAGACTCCTATCATTATTTTTTAAAAAATATTTATTTTTAGCTGTTCATTTTTGTGTCCACTTGATGGATAAGAGAATAATATCGGAAATATATGAAATTTGATTTCTAAATACTTCAAGCGGTATAGATCATGTTCAACGGTGCCGATCATCAATTTGAAGGCTCCATCATCGAAATTAAATGGGTGGGCAAGATAGTATTTATAGATAGTATTTATATAGATATTCTACTAGTACCAACTACCAATCACTTGTTATTAAGTTTTCACTTGGATGAAGGGATGTGCGGTTAGGATGATAGTGATCCCTTAGGGTTGAGTTCTCTCTCTCTCTCTCTCTCTCTATATATATAGAGTTGAGCTAGAATACTCTTAAGAGTACCGAGCTAATTTTACTCTCGAGTTGTTTTCGATGATAGAGCTTTCAAATTGATGATCGGCTCCGTTGAATATGATCTATACCACTTAAAGTATTTAGAAATCAAATTTCAAATATTTTCGACATCATTTGCCTAATGATCAAAGGGTTTCAAAATTTGTAATTTTAATGGTGGATAAGAGACGTTTTCTCGTTTAACGGTGTAAAGATATCCAAATCAATTGAATTTTTGTTAGAAAATTCTTTAAACTATTTAAAACAAGATCTATACTCTTGATCTTGATTACAAGACTCCTATCATCATTTTTTAAAGAATATTCAATTTCAACCGTTCATTTTCTTCACTAGATGGATACAAGAGCAATATCGAAAGTGCGTGAAATTTGATTTCTAGGTAGTTTAAATGGTTTAGATCATATTTAACGGAGTCGATCGTCAATTTGAAAGCTCTATCATCGAAAACAACTCGAGAGTAAAATGGGCTCAGACTCTTAAGAGTATTCTAGCTCAACTCTCTCTCTCTCTCTCTCTCTCTCTCTCTCTCTCTCTCTCTCTCTCTATATATATATATATATATATATATATATATATATATATGTATATATATATATAGAGTCCGACTACTATCCTTTTAATAGGATATGAGCACTTGTCCTATCAGTTTTTTAGCCAACGGTGCAATTCTTATCATCATTACTAACCATTGGATTAAAGGCTATAACCCAGTGGGGACCACTCAACCTGTGACCATTCAACTCTAACCGAGTAATATCATCCTAACCCTACAATTTCTCATCCAAGGATTAAAAACTTGATAGGACAAGTGCTCCTATCCTATTAATAGGATAGTAGCCCTAGCCTATATATATATATATATATATATATATATATATATATATATATATATATATATATATATATATATATATATATATATATATATATATATATATATAATTAGTCTACTATACTATTAATAGTACTAACCACTTGCTATTAGATTTTCGGCTATTGAATGAAGGGATGTGTGGTTAGGATGATATTGAACCCCTAGGGTTGAGTGGGTGGTTAGTTGAATAGTATGATCTATCGGGTGGATATGGTCAAAGGTGTAGATCTAACGGCACAAAATTCGATAGCACTAACTATTTGATACTATCGATAATATAGTCGGACTCTATCTTTCTCTCTCTCTCTCTATATATAGTCCGGCTATTATACTATCTATCGTACCAATAGTTTTGTGCTATCGAGTTTTCTACCGTTAGATCTACCTATATATATAGAGTTCGGCAACTATACTATCGATAATACCAAGTGTTTGGTGCTATCGAGTTTTCTGCCGTTAGATCAACCCCTTTGGTCATTTTCATCCGTTAGATCATACTATTCAACTAGCCACCTCCTCAATCCTAGGGACGTACTCTCCTTTTGACCACACATTCCTTCATCCAAGGGCCGAAAGCCTAATAGCAAGCGGTTGATACTATTAATAGTACAATAGCCTAATTCTATATATATAGGCTAGGGTTACTATACTCTTATAAGTGTAGATCCCTTATACTCATAAATTTTCAGGTGGTGGATGTGCAATAGGAGATAGTGGTCCCCTAGAATTTTAATTATATGTATATAGAATTTAGATTATTAGGCGGATAAAACCAAATCAGCGAAAAATCCTACTCTAATTGCTCTTTCTCTCTCTCCCTCTCTCTCTCTCTCTCTCTTTTTCACTCGCATTTTCTAATATTTTTAATATTATAATATCGTATTTTATCCATTCATTTTATCTCTTGAACTATTAGATATTTTTTATATCGAATTTTAAATAATATTTTATAAAAATTAAAGTATAGTTTGTACGATGTTAAGAATTTTAAGAGGCTCACTTAGGGCTCGAGCTCGCTCTACTCAAAATTAGGCTCGCTCGAGTTCGGCTCGAATTAATTTTAAGCCAAATTTGGGCCTAACATTAGACTCGAAATTAATTTTTGAGCTGAGTAAGCTTGCTCGAGCTCGTCTGGTTTCCACCTCTACAGTGGACTACTTTTAAAAGTGAATCATCTTGATCCGACGGTCAGCAGCAGCACTCTATCTCATCACTTGGTGCACGTGGCGGTTTCTACTTCTCTCCCCTTCCCTCTTCTTTTTCCCCGCCATATCATTCCCTACGACTACGAATTGCCGTCTTTCAAAGTCCCTCTAAATTCTAATCCAACCGAGAGAGAGAGAGAGAGAGAGAGAGAGAGAGAGAGCTCCCTGGAGCACGACAATGGCGGGGTCGTCGAAGGAGATGAAAAAAGTGCTGCTGAGGACGGCGGACGGGGGCTCGTTCGTTGTGTCGAGGTGTGTGGCCGCGGCGATGGTGGTGATCAGCCGCGAGGTCGAGGCTGGGGAGGGGGAGAGGGCAGGGGGGATCCTCGTCCCGAACGTGACCCGCCCCGTCCTCGCCAAGATCCTCCGATTCCTCCAGATCCATGTCGAGACGGCGTCCAGCCTCTACCCCGTCGCCCTCGAGAGGTTCGACAAGGAGTTCCTCGAAGTTAGCGTGGACTTCCTCTACCACATCCTCCTGGTATCAGCCCCCATCCCCCCTCTCTCTCTCTCTCTCTCTCTCGCGTCCCATTTCTAGATCTAGCTCTCTTGATATGTTGCTTCCTGCTTGTTTTTTTTATCCGTATTAATTATTAATGTTCCCTGCTCGGTTCGTGGATATGTGGATTCTTGATCTGCAGATGATCTCGTTAGCAATTTAGCAGGGTGTTGTTGCTTATGAAAGATCTCTTATCTCTCGTTGTTCATCTAGGAAAAGGTTGTTGAGGATTGTTTCCTCATCTCCCATCTCAATTTCGTTCGATATGTGAAGAGCAACAGTTTTGGCCGCTCACCCGACAGATTTTTTCTTTTTTTCCTTCTGCCTGGAATCTGCGATAGGTTACCCTAAAATTTGAATTTGAGGAGAATTTTGTGGGATTGGTGGTTTTCATCGATCAGCTCTTTTCATTTGTTGTTTTTTTTTTTTTTTTTTTTTTCCCTGTTTGTTTTTATTGGTGATGAAATTGTCCTGTTAGCAATTTATATAGCGTAGGTTTTTGGCTCATGGATTCGTCGAGCTGTTATATTTGTGTTTGTTGAGCAAAAAGAACTGGTAAGACGATGTCGTGTAGGAATGATTCTTGATCTTGATCTCCACTTTCTTGGACATGTGCAGATCAAGAGTTTTCCTATTGTTCACCCTGAAAAATTTGCAACTGTAGGAGAGTGGCATAATAAGTTAGCACTAACAATGAGATGGGCACCTATTGTTGAAACAGTGCTTCAAATACCTTTGTCAGCACTTGTCGTTACCAATTGACATTATAAGCTCAGTCTAGGTTGGCTTTAGCATAGTTTACATTAAAGAAAACTTCGAGTGCCCTTTGCAATTTGGCACATTTGCTGCATTCAACAGCGCCATGGTGATTGTTTTGTTACACATCAAATTAAGACCTCGTGTAAGTTGTAGTAGCTTCAAAATGGCACGTGAGCCATGGCTCTGCTTTTTTCATATCACTCAACTTTGAGCTGGTCCATGTGCATTTCACTGCTAAAGCTCTCCCATGTCATACATAGGATAGCAAGTGCAACAAATGAGAAGATAGGCTAATCAACATACAAATGAGCTAAACCATGCGGGGCTGTTTGACGTTTTTCCATTGTTATGTGGTATAACTAGGTTATAACAAATAGTATAGCTAATATACATTTACCTTCGCTTTACCGGTGCTGTTTACAACAAATATTGATAGCTTGAGCTGGTTAGAAAATAGCAATGAAATATTACTTGATTCTGAAAGTAGAATTTCAAGTCGATTACAAACTTGAGGGAAATGCAGCAGATATCTTTCAGATTTGTCTATGTTCCCAAAGGTTCAAAATGTAATTTTGTGTGAACAAATCACCATTAAATTAAGCAGAAGCCTTAAAGTGTATCACCTCATGTCTTAAAAGATCTGACATATTGTTATCAGAAGATCATTATGAAGTTTTGCAGCTTGCTGCAACAGACAGAGAAAACTAGGTAGCTTGGAAAAGTGAAGCAATGTGTTGTTAGACCAAACCTTTCTTTAGAATAATTAACAACCTAGGATTTTTCTTTATAAAAAAAGCAGGTTAGCTTTAAGTTCATCACCGGTGAAGGACCGCACGATGTAGTGTTTTATGAAATTTTTATATATAGCAGTAAGATTTAGTTGGTTTTTCTATATTACTTTCACTATGTTTTCCTATTCTGTTATATTACGCACCCTGCTGCCATCCTAACCTTTTAATCCATCTTGCTTGCTTGTTCATCCCATCTTTATTTTGTAGAGTGGTAGGTTTGAATGGTTATAAGTGTCAAAATTAGATCACGATTATGTTTTATGATGTTACTTCATGCCTTTCCTGTATAGAACGGTTAATTGACATCAGGAACCCTGGCTTTTAGTAAAAGCGTTTGCTCTTCTAACTAGTTGATCCTGAAGAAATGGTTCTAGCGTCTACATAGGTGCGTGCAAGGTGTGAAAATTGTTTATTTCTACCATTTAGAGCTCCTGACGCAAAAAAAAAGAAACGAACCACCCTCTAAACTCGACTCTTCTATCTTATTTTGTCCTGTGACTTCAGGCTGCACACCATCTCAAGATTGTGAGCCTCCGGGACCTCGTCTGCCAAAAAGTGGCTGATATGATGAAGGGAAAGAGCATTGACGAAATCCGGGCCACCTTCAATATCCCGAACGAGTATACCGCTGAGGAGATGGCAAAACTCACGAAGAAGTACCCGTGGATTTTTGACCAACAGCTTGACGATGAGCAAGGGATGAGTGTGGAGAAGGACAATTACATTGAGAATGAGGGGATGAGTAAGGGGAAGCACAAACGCACCGCTGATGAGCTTGGGAGTATAGAGAAGGGCAACTGCATTGAGAATAAGAAGGGGACAAATAGGGAGGAGGAGATCCACGTCGAGAGTAAGGAGGGGGCGAGTACAGGGAAGGACAAACAGATCGAGGACAAGGAGGAGAGAGGGGGAGCACAGAGAAGGAGACATTCAGAATAAGGAGGGGGGCGAGTATGGAGAAAGACGAACCCATTGAGAACAAGGAGAATGGAGGAAGTTTGCAGGAGATAAAAGGAATGAACAAGGGAAGCAACGTAACATTTCAGAGTCGTTTTATTAGCCTTCATGTGCCTGTGAATAGTGTCAGTAGCTAACACCTAATAAGAGGATTATTACACAGCAAACTTACTCAAGATGCCGGGCTTGTAGAGATCGAACAACACATCATTCAATTTGGAGCACTGAAATGATTTCAAATCGATTGGTCTTTTTCCACAATTTTTATAAAAAAAGTTTGAAATTTAGCAAAATTTGTGTTCTCCTCGGTGTGTGATGCGCATCTGAAGCAAATGTTTGTGCTGTGCAGATTTAGGAATTGTTTGAATATTTGTAGTATTTTCTTTCTTTATGCTTTTTCTCTTTTTAGATCTGTCACACCTCGAGATTGCTAATTGTGTCCGTTTGGAAATGTCTAATAGAACGGCGGAAAGAGTAGAATTTTTTCTATCCGCACGAAGAGACATACTAATTTGTACAATGACATGCACGATATCTATACAATATAGAATCAGAATGAATACTAATAAACTAAAGAAAACGCATACAACTTTAAACTTAAAGTAATAATATATAATATCATCCCCAAAATATTTTTTTTTTATTTTTTTTTGTTTACAATAAGGGTAAAACTAGACATCTCTCTAAATCCACTGTTTCGCACCTCGCCGATGACCGTAGGCTTTGAAAAAGGGTAAGCAACAAAGAGGTAAGAATTTCAGTTAAGTTTTCGGTGGGTGTAACCGTCAAAAGTAATGCTCTACACCCACTCGGTCCAAAAGACGCATTAATAGATAATAATGATAAATCACGTATATTTCAACAATAAAAATGCAATAATTGAATTTATAACTATATTGTCTCAATTATACAAAAGATGCTACTATCATTGGTTACAAATTTATCCAGTTTACTTTATGAGTGTGTTTGGTTCAAAGTGGGCATTGGAATCGGAATCAAAATGGAAATAAGCTAGAATCGGAATCTGAATGATTTATTGTTCCATTATATTTGGTACGCCACCTGAATCGGAATCGAAATGAATCATTCCCATTTTCGGTATATGGTGTTGGCCCAGTGGCCCTAATCTTATATTAGATTTTGATGATAACAAATAATCACTTTTATTGGACTAATCTCTTATCTTGAGCTTTGTGTTTTACATCTTTCTATCTTCAAAAGAACTCAAGATGGGCAATCCTCTAAGTATCAAGCTTCAATTATTGAAGCTACATTTGCTTCTTTTGTCAAATTGACAAACTCACTCTCTCTACTTTTACATGAATTAAAATCTTAATTAGAGTGAGATATTTTGAGCTAAATTTAATCTTTTCAATTGTCACTTTATAAACTGCTCAAAAATCTAAGTTCTGTTCAGTTTTGGTTTCTGGACTCTGTTCTGGGCGACCTAAAGTGGATCCAAATGTTCTGTGTTTTTGGATCTGCCTCTTCGCTGTCGAAGCATCCAGAAATATTTTAACCTGTTCTGGGCACCCGGAAATATGTTCAGGTCGAGCGGAAAACTTGACTTGACAGTTGCGTGGGATCCGTACGACAAGACGGTCCGAAAGTTCGGTGCAAGTTCGGGCGCCCGCAAATGTCGTGAAGCCCTAATAATTTCTCGAGAGAAAGTGGCGGCGGCACGGCAGGGCGGCGCGCAAGTGTGGCGCCCGCAAATCCCGACAGGGCGCCCACAAATCCCGACGGACCGTTCTCGAAAGCGGCGCACGCGGCTTACAGTACTGGAAGCGACGGTCCGAAAGTTCGGGCGCAAGGACAGGCGCCCGCAAATCCCGACGGACGGTTCTCGAAAAGCGGCGACGCGCCGACAGGCACTGGAAGCGCAAGACGGTCCGAAAGTTACGGGCGCAAGGACAGTGGCGCCCGCAAATCCCGACGGACGGTTCTGCACGACGCGCCGACCGGCACTGGAGCGCAGGGTGCGCGTGCAAAAGTTTAGGGCGCCCGGAAATGACTTTAGGGCGCCCGAAAGTGCAACGTTCAGGAGCTGGCCGAGGCTATAAATAGATGACTCTTTGGTATCTCAAAGCATCTCCTTGCACTTCATTTTTAAGCTAAAAACTTCAGCATTTTAAAACACTTAGCTCTCAATTCTCTCTCTTAACTTGAGTGAAATTGTAGTGAGATTTATTCTTGTAAAAAGAGAGAGAGGCAAAGTCTTGAAGCTTGATAAGAAGAAGGTATTGGTGTGAAGGCTTGGTGCTTGCCCGCAAAAGCATCATCTAGTGGAGATCCAACATTCTCTTGCGTTGAGAACTTGGCCGGGACCTAGGCAAAGTGCCGCAACTCGAAACAAATCGCCCGAGTGCTTCTTTGTGTTTGCATTTCTCTATATCTCTATCTTTGTTGATTGCTTCGGGATTTTTTAATTAGCTTGATTTTTGGCTTTTTATTTTAGAAAACTAATTCATCCCCACTCTTAGATTGCCATTTTGATCCTCAATTGGTATCGAGAGAGGTCTCACATTATTTAGATTAACATCTAAGTGATTATGGTATCTATGGGAAACAATACCGAAGGACAATCTATTGTTTGGCCACCATTTTTTGATGGAACCGATTATCCTTTTTGGAAGATTAGAATGAAGATATTCTTTCAATCTCTAGATTTTGATGTTTGGGATATAGTCGAAAGTGGTTATATCACTCCATCAAAACCTAGAGCGGAATGGAATGAAGCGGAAAAATCTCGCTTTCAATTGAATGCTAAAGCTATCAATTCATTCTTTTGCGCTCTTAGTAGAGAAGAATTTCATCGAATCTCTATATGCACAACGGCTAAAGAGATTTGGGATAAATTAGAAGTTACTCATGAAGGTACTTCTAGGGTGAAGGAATCTAAAATAAGCATGCTCATGTCAAGTTATGAACTATTCAAAATGGAGAAAAGTGAATCCATTTCGAATATGTTCACAAGATTTACTAACATTGTGAATAGCTTAAAAGCCTTAGGCAAGGATTTTCCTCAATCGGACTTGGTGCGAAAACTTCTTCGAGTACTACCAGGAAGTTGGATACCTAAGGTTACGGCTATCCAAGAAGCTCATGACTTGGACAAAGTAAAGATTGATGAACTTGTCGGATCGCTCATGGCGCATGAACAACGCCTCAAGGAGTATGACAACGAAGTAGCTCGAGAAAAAGAAAAGCCTTGCACTTAAAGGAGTCGTTGCCGATAGTGAAGATGACGAAGAAGGTTCGAGCGAAGAAATCGCTATGATTTCAAAGAGGCTCGACCGACTAATCAAGAAGCGCAACTTGAGGAGACCTAAACGAGACGGATTTAGAGGTGAAGGATTCAAGAAAGGAATCATTTGCTACAATTGCAACAAACCGGGGCATTTGAAAAGTGAATGCACTCTTCCAAGCAAGCCATTTAAGAAAGACAAGAAAAAGAAGGCGTTCAATGCACTAAATTGGGACTCCCCCGACGAGTCTAGCGATGACGAGTCGGAAAAAGTTACCCAAATTTGTCTTATGACCTTTGGAGATGAGATGTATCCCCAATCAAAAGGTGCAAGCAACAAATGGTATTTAGATAGTGGATGCTCAAGACATATGACTTGGGATCAAGCCAAGTTTAAATCTATTGAAATGAAAGATGGAGGATTTGTCACCTTTGGAGACAACACAAAAGGAAAGATCATTGGAATCGGCACTATTGGTAATGACAAGGTTAATATTTCTAATGTTCTTTTAGTTGATGGCCTTAAACATAATTTACTAAGCATTAGTCAATTATGTGACAAAGGCTATTTTGTAAAGTTTGAAGCATCTCATTGTAGTATTCTTGATCCATCTACTAATGAGGTAGCTTTTATGGGTTTTCGATCTAAGAATGTTTATATCGTTGATTTAGGCAAACTTTCACTTGAAGGAGAAAAATATTTTTCGGTTCAAACTAATCACGAATCTTGGCTTTGGCATAAAAGGTTAGCACATGCTAGTATGGATTCTCTTTCAAAGCTTTCTAAAAGAAAACTAGTAAAAGGTTTACCTAAAATAGATTATGCCAAAAGTGAAGTTTGTGATGCTTGTGCTCAAGCTAAACAAGTGAAATCATCTTTTAAATCTAAAAATGTTGTCTCCACTATTAGGCCATTGGAATTGATTCACATGGATCTCTTTGGACCAATTGATGTCACTAGCCTTGGTGGAAGCAACTATATTTTTGTAATTGTTGATGATTACTCTATATTTACTTGGACTTTATTTTTAAGACACAAGTATGACACTTTTAAATCCTTCAAAGATTTTGTCTATCGTGTTCAAAATGAGAAGAGTTGTATGATCTCCAAAATTAGAAGTGATCATGGCGGTGAATTCGAAAATCGCAAATTTGAAGAGTTTTGCAATGAATTGGGAATAGAACATCAATTTGCTACCCCTCGAACACCTCAACAAAATGGGGTTGTTGAACGCAAAAATAGATCTCTCCAAGAAATGGCTAGATCTATGTTAATTGAGGGGGAGTTGCCTAAGTATTTTTGGGCCGAGGCCGTAAACACGGCTTGCTATATTATGAACCGTGTTCTAATTCGACCAATTCTTGAGAAAACTCCATTCGAATTATGGCATGATAGAACTCCTAATATTGGTTCAAAATCTTTGGGTGTAAATGTTTCATTTTGAACACAAAAAACAAGTTGAAAAAGTTTGATGCTAAATCCGATGAAGCAATATTCTTGGGCTATTCCTCTACTAGTAAAGCTTATCGAATATATAATCGACGAACTTTAGTAATGGAGGAAAGTATGCATATTCTCTTTGAAGAATACAAAGGCAAGGATATCTCTTTTGAAGATGATCTTCTTGACTTTGAGAAGCTAAACATAAACTCTACACCTCAAGATGTTGAACAATCTAAGGAGTTGAGAAGTTCATTTCCAAAGATAATGAACCTACTCCTCTACCTAAAGTGTGGAAATTTGCTACTTATCATCCCAAGGACTCCATTATTGGAGATCCAAGTCAAACGGTCAAGACAAGATCTTCTCTAAGATTACTTTGTGACCATTTGACTTTCATGTCTCAAATTGAACCTAAAAATTTTGTTGAAGCTAGCAATGATGAAAATTGGCTCATTGCGATGCAAGAAGAACTCAACCAATTTGGGAGGAACCAAGTTTGGACGCTTGTGGAAAGACCAAGTGATCATACCGTTATTGGCACTAAATGGGTCTTCCGAAACAAGCGAGATGAATCGGGTGTCGTGGTTCGAAACAAGGCTAGACTAGTGGCCCAATGTTTCAACCAAATTGAAGGAATTGATTTTGATGAAACTTTTGCACCGGTTGCTCGACTTGAAGCTATTCGAATTCTTTTGGCATTTGCCTCTTACATGAACTTCAAATTATTTCAAATGGATGTTAAAAGTGCTTTCTTAAATGGATCTATTTCCGAAGAAGTTTATGTTGAGCAACCACCCGATTTTGAAAAACATAACTTTCCGGATCATGTTTTTAAACTCTCAAAAGCACTTTATGGTTTAAAACAAGCTCCTAGAGCTTGGTATGAAAGACTTAGCACTTTTCTTATTTCAAATAATTTCACAAGAGGAAAAGTTGACACTACACTTTTCATTAAAATAAAGGACAATGATCTTCTCATTGTTCAAATTTATGTGGATGATATTATATTTGGTGCTACTAATGAATCTCTTTGTAAGGAATTCTCTAAGCTAATGCAAAATGAGTTTGAAATGAGCATGATGGGCGAGCTCTCATTCTTCCTTGGACTTCAAGTCAAACAAATGAAGGATGGAATCTTCATTAATCAAGCCAAGTATGCAAATGACCTAATCAAAAGATTTGGTTTGGAAAGCTCTAAAGAGACAAACACTCCAATGAGTGCCTCAACTAAACTTGACAAGGACGAAAAAGGCAAGGAAGTTGACATCAAGCTCTACCAAGATATGATTGGTAGTTTACTTTATCTTACCGCAAGTAGGCCGGACATTATGTTTAGTGTTTGCTTGTGTGCTCGGTTTCAAGCTCAACCTAAGGAGTCACACTTAGTGGCCGTAAAGAGAATTCCTAGATATGTTAAGGGGACTCTCAACTTAGGATTATGGTATCCCAAGGGTAATAGTTTTGATCTCATTGGCTTTTCGGATGCCGACTTTGCCGGGTGCAAAGTTGATCGGAAAAGTACTAGTGGGACTTGTCAATTTCTTGGTCACTCCTTAGTCTCATGGTCTTCGAAAATGCAAAATTCGGTTGCACTTTCAACCGCCGGAGCGGAGTACATTGCGGCGGGTTGTTGTTGTGCACAAATTTTATGGATGAAACAAACCCTTGAGGACTTTGGAGTGCATCTAAAACAAGTTCCAATCAAATGTGACAATACTAGTGCCATCAACCTTTCTAGAAATCCTATTCAACATTCTAGAACTAAGCATATTGAGATTAGACATCATTTTATTAGAGATCATATTCAAAAGGAGATGTCACTATAGATTTTGTGGACACCCATCATCAATTAGCGGATATTTTCACTAAACCCCTTAGTGAGGATAGATTCACTCATCTTAGAAGAGAATTAGGAATGATTGATTTGAATGCTTGATTCTTTTATGCTCTTATCCCTTTGTGCTACTTTTCTTTTATGCTTTTTTATGATGACAAAGGGGGAGAGAAACTTTATGTGATATATATGTTGGATTGGAAGCTTGATATGTTCTTATATTTTGGATGCTTGTTATGCTCTTATACTCCCAAATGTTTACTTTGTGTTGAATGCTTATACTTTGTACACACTTTGATTCATGATGATCCTATGCATTGTATACACTTTGATTTATGATATTTGTTGCTAAATCTATGCATATATTTAGGGGGAGCATTCTACTCATTTGAATATAATATATCACATAATTTGTCATCATAAAAAAGGGGGAGATTGTTGGCCCATTGGCCCTAATCTTATATTAGATTTTGATGATAACAAATAATCACTTTTATTGGACTAATCTCTTATCTTGAGCTTTGTGTTTTAGATCTTTCTATCTTCAAAAGGACTCAAGATGGGCAATCCTCTAAGTATCAAGCTTCAATTATTGAAGCTACATTTGCTTCTTTTGTCAAATTGACAAACTCACTCTCTCTACTTTTACATGAATTAAAATCTTAATTAGAGTGAGATATTTTGAGCTAAATTTAATCTTTTCAATTGTCACTTTATAAACTGCTCAAAATCTAAGTTCTGTTCAGTTTTGGTTTCTGGACTCTGTTCTAGGCGACCTAAAGTGGATCCAAATGTTCTGTGTTTTTGGATCTGCCTCTTCGCTGTCGAAGCATCCAGAAATATTTTAACATGTTCTGGGCACCCGGAAATATGTTCAGGTCGACCGAAAAACTTGACTTGACAAAGTTGCGTGTTCCGTCGTACGACAAGAGTCCGAAAGTTCCGGGTGCAAGTTCGGGCGCCCGCAAATGTCGAAGTCCTAATAATTTCGTTAGAGAAAGTGGCGGCGGCAGAGGCAAAGACAGTAACACGGCGCGCGCAGCGGTTCGCACTGTGGCGCCCGCAATCCCGACAGGCGCCCACAAATCCCGACGGACCGTTCGAAAAGCGACGCACGCGGCCGACAGCACTGGAAGCGCAAAGACGGTCCGAAAGTTCGGGTGCAAGGATGGCGCCCGCAAATCCCGACGGACGGTTCTCGAAAGCGCACGCGACAGTGCACTGGAAGCGCAAGACGGTCCGAAAGTTTTGGGCGCAAGGACGTGGCGCCCGCAAATCCCGACGGACGGTTCTGAAAGCGGCGCATGCACCGACCGAAGCGCGGAAATGCGCGTGCAAAGTTTAGGCGCCGAAATGACTTCGTGGCGCCCGAAAGGCAACGTTCGTGAGCCGAGGCTATAAATAGATGACTCTTTGGTATCTCAAAGCATCTCCTTGCACTTCATTTTTAAGCTAAAAACTTCAGCATTTTAAAACACTTAGCTCTCAATTCTCTCTCTTAACTTGAGTGAAATTGTAGTGAGATTTATTCTTGTAAAAAGAGAGAGGCAAAGTCTTGAAGCTTGATAAGAAGAAGGTATTGGTGTGAAGGCTTGGTGCTTGCCCGCAAAAGCATCATCTAGTGGAGATCCAACATTCTCTTGCGTTGAGAAGTTGGCGGGGACGTAGGCAAAGTGTCGAACCTCGAAACAAATCGACCGTGTGCTTCTTTGTGTTTGCATTTCTCTATATCTCTATCTTTGTTGATTGCTTCGGGTTTTTTAATTAGATTGATTTTTGGCTTTTTATTTTAGAAACCTAATTCACCCCCTCTTAGGTTGTCATTTTGATCCTCATATGGTTTGGGCAGATAGCATAAACAGAATCAAATTAATGTACCAAATTTATCCTTCTAATACATTTTAATTATTTTTAAGCCTTTTGAATACTCTATTTATAATATAAACGAACAACTTAAAAATAATTAATGAAAAGTCAGATAATTGTACATTTTATATTATTTAATATGAAAATAAACTATTTATTATTATTTTTTATTGTAATAATTAAATGGTAATATATATCAATCGCAAAATTTTAGATGATTCTAATAAATAGAATATTTAACAAAATATAATTATTTCCTAAAAAAAAAGTGAAAGAGAAGTCATATTTTCAAAACCAATATTATAGCAAACTAAAATTACTAGTAATAATACAAAATTATTCAAAATAATATATTATTATTCCAAACAGTCTAAAAAATAATTGTCATTTAAATTTTAAATAAAATTACTCATAATTATGATATTGTAAATAAAAATAAATTTCTAAACATTTTTGCTGGATTCATTAGAATTTGGATTGACAAGTTTAAGTAAAAATTCTCTTCTCAAGTCCTATGGAATGACAAAGAAGGCACAAATCTTGTTAGGGTCAGCTGAGAACATATTGATTGCCTTTATTTTTATGCTATTAGATAAATCTTGCATTCCAGCACTTCCTCTCCCAATTTTGATTTTTTTTTCCCACCGTTTCATGCTCATGCGATATTGTATTGGTCATAATAGAAAAATGTGAACTCACATATGGCATAACTTCTCTTACACTTTTACTAAAATCTGCAAAGTATTCTTTTATTTCATTCCCTTTCTTAACTTCAGTGTGTCGGGGATTCTTGGATTTTTTTTTTTTTTCATTTTTTAGTACTTTTTGGAGTTTATCTTTCTCTTATTTCATATTGTGTAAAGGATATATCAAATTCTTCTTCTTCGTCATTCCAGTTCACTGCTTGGTCATTTGGTGATTGAATTAATTCTTCTCGTTCCATATTTTACACAGCCTCTGTAAAGGCCTCGCCGCCTCGGACTCTTTCTCCAATTACCTTGTCTTTACCATAGATTTCAAAAAGTGCATCCAAGTGGTACAAAAGAACTCCCCACAATCCTTTTGCCGCAGTATGCAAATATCAAAGAATAATAAGGAAGTGAGAGTGTAAAGACTGAGATTTTTGACAGTGCAACTAAACTCTTTGTTGACGATGTTTATGTGTATAATTTAATTACATAAGCACTGGTCAAGTTTCAGGAGAAAATGAGCTAAAACGGAAAAGTTAAGCGATCTGGAATCCTGACTTAAAGTGAATAGTAACTCTGGCTTTTCGGCGAGCCAGGGAGTAGAGAAGGGTCCAGATGTGTACAGAACTCCGATAATAGAACTTCAATAGCTCGTTTCAAACGGCTCGACTATTCTGAATCCAATGGCACTGACGGAATTGGATTCTGATGCACGGTTGTCGAGAAAAAGGGTTTTGAACTGTTATACATATATGATTAAATAATTGGAATTATGGAGGAAATAAAGAGGGACTATTTCGTAGCAGATTGGAGACTAAATCGGACGAAACAATATGCTAGATTCGATACCCCAGTCGTGCTGAACGCGCTGGTGCGATCCGATCGGAAATCCGACGGACGGATCTTCGGGAATTGCAAGATGATCGCGGAGGGGTCAAAGTGGCAATTCGGAAAGAATGCGAAAGGGCTAATATTTTATGCGCCGAAACGCGTGATTTCGAACGTCGAGGGACGTATAAGCATAATGCATCTTCTGGCAGGGGCTTGGCTCAAAATAAAACACTTGGGAGGACCTATCTGCAATTATGCAATGTGTATAAGTGTGATGAAACCCTAACCCTAGTAAGGTCTCTTCACCTCCCAAGAAACCCCAGCCGCCTCAGATAGCCTCTGCCCATCCCGTGCGTGTGGCCCGGCCGCCGACGAGCAGCTCCGGCCGCCGGAGGAACCGCCGGAACCCCGCAGCACCTTCTTCTTCCTCCCCTCGGCCATTACCTCTACCAACTTGACCAGAAACCACACGGAAAGCCTCAAAACCCTCTAGAAGGCATTCCTCCGCCGGAACCATCTCCGGCGTGCTTCCCCGGCCGATCCCGTTGTCCCCGAGCGCCGCCGTCGCCGCCGTTGCTCCCTGCGGCCAACAGGAGTCACCCAGGCCGATCCTGGGTGATCTTGGTTTCTGCGCACCGCCGCCACCTTCCCGCGGTCGCGCCTTCCTCCGACGACGGGACATCCCCGGCGTCCCCACACGCCGCCGCCGCTCCTCTCCGATCGCGCCGCCTGCACCCGGTGCGGACCAAGGCGTCGAGCCTCCTCGGCTTCCGGCATCGCCGCCGCCTTCTCGAGGAGAGCATAGTCTTGCCCTCGGCCTCCGTGCCGGATCGTCGCCGCCCGACGTTTCCGGCCACCGCCGTGCCGCCGCGCCATCAAACCCGAGAGGAAGAGAGAGAGTGGATCTCCTCCGCCGCGCCACCGCCGCCGCCGCCGCCGGCCGTAGCATTCTCGACATCTCCGACCTGGTGCTCCCGTCCCCGGCCGGACCGCCCGCCGCCTGATCGCCGGCGGCCAAGCCCTAGCTCCCCTGGTCTGGTAAGCAATAATATTATTGCCAGCACACTATTCTAGGGTTTCGATCACTTATCCGGTGATCCGTTGGGTCTTTTGACCTCGTGAGGTGAGCCCTGGCCATCATCTTTTTGTCAACGCGATGCTCATCTCCGTTTGGGTTTTTGATGCCCTGATTAGCGGGATTGTCGTACCTTTCGCGCTGTGCGCGCTGTTTTCAGAAGTTCGTGTCGCTCGTGCGAGTGCTACAGTGACTGAAAGTGCTCCGAAAGGTGAGCACGGTCTCCGGCACGTCGAAACCTTCCAGCGACTGTGATGGCTCGATTTATTGAGCATCGGTTTGCGTGCACGGTCCATAATAACCCTAAAATTACATGAAATAATGTGATTTCATGATTGTATAGGGGTTTTTATGCAATTATAATTTATGGGGTTGCTGTTGGCTGAACGTGCTCGCTGTGGGTAACCTCTAGACTGGTTGTCCGAGGCCCCAAGCCTTTCCGGAAATCAATTGTTTATTTTCGGAGCGTTTCTCGGCGAAATCCGTCGACCAAACGCGGGTTCGGTTCGGAATTTGTCCGACGGTGCCTCGTGGTTGTTTGTTGTGTCGCCGAGCCTTGTTGGCTGGTCACTCGAGTCATTTCGAGGGTTTAGAAATGACGGGTGAGCAACGGTGGGTTCCGGTGTCGAAACGGACACTTCCGGGAACCCGTATTCGTACAATTATCCGACGATAATTATGTTGTAGGGCTATCTTGTGTTTGCTGCCAAAACATCCAAATTGGAGTGTTTTGTGGCAGCGGGTGACTCGTGACACGAGTCGGTGCATCTCGGGACGTCAGGGTCCCGCGAGTCCGGTGCGATTTTCGGGACTTCCGGCGAGTTACGGTAATTGGTTTCGAAAAACCGATCTCCGTGGGTTTGATTGTGGAGTTGTGCTCTTAGTATTTCTTAGTGGTGGGTTTAGTGTTTGTTATTTATGGTTTGGACACTAACCCGGTGGACCCTCCGTAGGTCCGGTTGATACTTCTTCCTCAGATGAAAGACAGACGCCGTATTTGTACAGGTGGGTACTTCGATCCGACGTCGGTACAGTGTGGTGCACGCTCGGTGATGGTTTCTTACCCTTGCTCACTCGTGCTTATTTTGCCTATATATATTGAGCCTTGCACTCATGTTATTTCCGTAGTTACTCTACTCGCTTCCATGTTTAGTATCATGTGTGAGTAGAGTAGACTTTATCGCCATATGATATCTGTGACTGGTTGGTTGATTCGTCTATGTTACATCTGTGATCTGATTGGTCGAGTTTCGTATCCTATACTTGTGACCTGGTTGGTCAGTTCTGGTATCGTGTATCTGTTATCTATTCGGTCGATTCCTTGACTTCTGTCGTTGATGACCGTTGAGGTCGGTGTACCCTGAGGAGTAAGATTGTCGGCTAGTGGCTGACGGTAGTTCTGGATTCTATCGATACACTCGAGTGACCTATTCGTTTGTTCGTTGTACCTATATCCTAGTTGACTTGAGTAGTCAGTACTTCTGTACCTTTGGTAGGATGTAGAGTTGTTCCATCCTAGCTAGTTGACCTGAGTAGTCAGTTCTTGTATTTCCTTGATCAGTACTTGCATACAGTTGAGAGGATGTTGAGTTGTCCATCCTAGTTGACCTGAGTTGTCAGTTCTTGTGCTTCCTTACAGTGTGATGACCTATTGGTCGGTTAGCCCTGAGGGGCAGTGATTGTCGGCTAGTTGCCGACGGTTAGCTATTGAGCATATCAGCATTGATCGCCACTATTCGTACGCATTTCACGAACACCAGCGGTTTGGCCACCGCAAGAGGGTATTCTTTTCCGGAAAAGTGGTTGGGAGTGCCAACCCGTGAGCCCAGGTGCTTTATGCGAGGGTTATATGCTTTTGAGACCCGGGTGCTTTATGCGAGGGTCATGTACGTCCAGACCTGCGTGCTTTATGCGAGGGTCATATACCTTTCGGACTCGGGTGCTTTATGCGAGAGTCACGTATAGGTTGAGCAGTTGGGGCACAGGCTTGAGGTCTGCGGACCAACAGAGCAGCAGATTCCAGATTGGGTATATTTGGTCTATACGTCCGGTTGACGCATATGTCTATAGTAGCATTGGTTGCATATATATATACTTACAGTTCTTTCCATTTACTTGTCTTGCTACTATAGTGTTGTTGCAGGTATGCATTCAGTTATTCTTTACAGTAGCAGTAGTTGTTCTTATACATCTTGTTCATGTATATTGTTGCTACTGTATCTAGTATTTCACTTACCCATATTATTGTTTATCTCTTCCTGATCCGGTGAGTACTCGCCTTCATCGACTTGCTGTACCCACTGGGAGGGGGAGACATGTTTACATGTTCCCCCCCCCCCCCCCCCCCCCCCCACCATTTTTCAGGTTGTGCGGGCGATGAGAGTTGAGACGAGACAGGTGATACGTTCGTAGCGGTCGATAGAGCTTCCGACCCAATGTATTTGGTTTAGTATCTACCCTTTACTTTTGTTATTATAGTTTTGTCACTCTATGGTTCAGTTGATTTACTTTATTCCAATTCATGTGGTTTTAAATGAACTATAGACTCGTGGATTTTATAAAAAGGAGAATAATTTTCTACCGCTCATGGTAGCGTATTATAAAAGATAAGAGTTTTATTATAGTAAATGCTTTTCAAAAGAATCTTCTCGTGGTTTATGAATATGAATCTGTGGTGAATGGTGTATGGATATTTGGATGTAAATGTTCGTATATTCAGTTGTGGTTGTTTCCTGGTTGTATTATTATACTCTGTACTTGTGCGACGCCGTGCAAATACAGGGGAGACTCTGTCCGTGTGAACAGTGGACTCACTATATTTGTGGCGGATCGCAGCCTTCCTGAGGGGTGGGTTTAAAAAAAAAAAAAAAAAAAAAAAAAATTTATTGTGTTTTCATCCTAAAAGAGACCTCGGGCGTGACAGAGAGAGCGAGCGAGAGCGGGTTCGGAGCTAGTTAATTGGTGCTCCTCCGCTCTCATTCTTTCACTTTTATATGATTCTAATGGATGTGAGAACGGGCGGAGCGGTCGGCGAGTCAAAGATCTACGCAGTAGCGCGACCCCGACGATCTCTGGACAGTGGAGTCCCTTCACAACTCCAACCCCCTTGCCATCAACTCCCGTGATCGCCACTCTCGTACCCCAGAGAAGGAAAAATCATTGAAAGTAGAGGAGGGTTGGCGGGGAGCGAGGAGCTAGAGAGGAAATCTTGCTGGAGAAGGATCCTCTTCCTTCGCAGAGAGAGCGCATTTTCCTTCTTCCAAAGGGAGGGCATCTCAGGGAAAAGGGGTAGCTCCACTGGGGTCTTGGATTGATGCAGCAACTTGGAGTCCAAAAAGTCCAAGTGTCACTTTGTTGTTGCTAGTACTAATGAGGTCAAATCCAACTATGGAGTAAAAGTGGACTTGACAGCTCAGAAGAATTCTTGGCTCGGGGAAAGGAGTTGGCTCCACCACCTAATTCATTCTTAGGCTTCTAAACCTAGGACTACCCGGCACCGAGGTGCTTGCTATATTTACTAGGCTACATGAGTTCGTGCTTTATAGGTGTCTAGATAGGGACCACAAAGCAAAGATTTTGTCAAGACCTATACAAGTGCATTCGGGTGTCTCAAGTTGGACGTACCTCGAAATTGTGGAAAAAAGGCTTATCTAGGTCTAACCACATATAATGAACAGAGGATGGGTGATCTGTGGCCGACGTCCGTCGTTGCCTTTTTTTCTTCCTTACTCGACTGAGTACTTCCAAAGGCAGGATCAAAAGTGCAATGCTGTCCTGGCTGACGTCTTGTGCCTGGCTAACTTGGGACACTTTCCTGCGGAGACGATCACAACTGGTCTGGCAAGGCAATTTGGCGTTTACCCATTTTACTTCCATGTCACCTTCTATCAAGAATAGGACTTTGTCATTTTTCTGCTAGAATAGGTGCAAGATGAGGGGCTCATTCACAGGGAAGACGTTCACATTAATCGCTATCGCTTATACGCTGTTATGAGTGGAACCCTGTTTGGGCGGCAGCTCGGCATGGCCTACGGTTCAAGGCTTGGATTAGGATCGTTGCTCTGCCCTACGATTGCTAGTTTCCTACATGGATGGCCTTGATAGTATGCAGGTTTGGGAAGTTCCTCAAAGCTAATGAAACTAGTAAAACGAATGAATTATCTTAATGGTTACAAATGCCTTGAGGCCATCGAGAATCTCAGGGATATTCTAGAGTCGGTGGAGCTGACTTTTGGGGGATATTCGCTGTTAGAAAATTGCGTACGGTAAAAACGTAGCGGAAAGAAATCAAACAAATTTGATTTTTAAAAACTCATGAGATCCAATCTCAAAAACCACGCAATTGGGATCCCTCATATTCTTTAAGATTAAGGAGAAAAGAAAGATCGAATCTTTACCTTTTTTGCGGATAGATCTTCACCTCAACATGATGATCGTGGAATCAGGTTCTCTTGAAGCACACGCGTCCGGCCTCTATAAGTATCCACATGAGGTTCTTGATTTGATCAATGTCCTTAGGGGTACTAGCTCCCTGCAAAGGCGTCGTTCTTGCTAGAATACGGAGAAGAGAGGAGAAGAGAGATGACGGCTAGGATTTTCTCAAAACTCCCGTATATTATATAGAGGAATATATATTCCTATTTCTAATAATATAAGGATAATTAAGGATAAGTTCAAATCTAGATTTAAATTTATCATTTCCTTAATTGATTAGATCGATCAAATCCTAATTTGATTCGACTTGAATTTTATATTAATTTGATCTTATCAAATTAATAATGCAACATTTGCACATAAATCCTCTTATAATTTACTAACTATTAGCAAGTCCTCTCTTGTAACATTTACACCTTAATACCACTAATTTGTAATAATTACAAATTAGTCCAATTATCAACATATTGACAATTAGGTCCTCCGGCGATTCAATAATCGCGATCTAGCTATCCGATAAATCACAATCTCTTATGTGTGTGACCCCATAGGTTCTATTCTATCTGGTAGTGAGATATATTTTGATCACTATCAACAATATCATTGAAACTCCTTTCATTAGATCTAACACCTAACTTCACCAATGTGAGAATTATCGATCATCTAGATAATTCTCATGAGTCTCACAATCCACCAGTGACGCCTAGCAGCATGTAGTGGCATTCCAGTAGAATGGAATACTGAACCTCTTGGTGCAGTTACCGTGTGATACAATCCTTCTATCATGAGCCCTGACAAGACGGAGGTTATGGAATAACTCGTCAAACCCCATTGCCTGTTATATGTTAAATTTATTCGACTCGAGTTTCTAATATCCGAAACCCTTTTCCGCTATTAACACTGCCCTGGCCAAGGTCTTCTAAACTCGGTCTCATAAATCGTATGAGACTAACACCCCTATCTACCAAGAGAGATAGATTCCATCTAAGTGCGCATCATATTCCTACAATAAACCTACTGCAGCCAACATGCACCGCAAGGACCCGAATGGCCAAGGACTAAGTGTATGTATAGTCAAACTACAGTAACCTTATTGTCAATAGCCGAGGCACCGCAGGTCAAAGGACCAGTCACACTACTGCAACAATGAGTAAGTCACTGACGAGTGAGTAGACATCCAAGTGACTTCTCGCGTTGGTCTCTAACAACCACCTGCATATTCACTTCAGTGTCCCCACACTGTCGACTCGAGACCCGTCTACCCAAAAAGGAAAGCGACCTATGCACCAATCTCACCGGATCAATCACCGTCCCCGTGATGATCTATTGATCGGGAGCATTTAGGAATTAACCACCAATGACACATGTCTCAAATTATCAACTCTTGAGAATATATGTCATCATCATATTAATTCCTTGGACGATTCATGGACACATACACAACATGAATGGAAATAAGAATCCAAAATTATTCATAATAATTTAAAGTCAAATACAAAATTATATCCTAGAAAGAATACATGTGTCGGCCTGGTTGGCTTCTAGGACATACATCTAACAATTCGCATCTCCATTTCAAGTTCTCGATTGTATTGATGTGGAGGGGCAGCAGCTTGCTCCTCCCACCAAACCCCCCTTCCTCTACGAGACCACTCGACGCGGGTCGGACTCGCACAATCCGTTTGGTTGTTGCAATAGCGGACAAACTCGCACGGGGGCATGGGCGATGAGGAGGAGTTGATTTTCGCTAGAGAAAGGACCCAGGCCTCATCGGAGATTCGTGACAAGAGAAGAAGATTGGTGCCGGATTTCGCTAGAGAGCGGCTTGGTCGCGCCAGGTCGCTGTAGAAAATTGTACAGTTGTTCACGATGGCTCCGCTGAACTTACCAATGGCTGACTCCTCTTCGATGTCGCAGTCCTCTAGCACCTCGATATCCCGCATTCCTTTCTCATTGGTGCTCCTCCTGTGGCGACGCAAGTTTCAAGATCTGATTGCTCTTTGTTTGCTAGGAATGGCAAGAGGGTAAGGTCACCAGAAAGTTTTGAGAAAACTGATACAGAAAAGAAATTGTCATTTTTCATCATTGGGATTTCGTCAAATCCTTAGTACTTAAAGAAGTTGAGCAAGATGTAGGTGCCAGGTCACTACAAGACAAGGGGGAGGATTCCCATGCAAAGGTTCGCTTGGTTGTGAAGACTGGGACAAATGGTAAAAAAGTTGGGCCACCCCTTCTCTTTTGGGACCACAGGCCTGGCCTTGTTTTCTTAACCTTGAGCTATTGGTTATTGGTTTTAGCCTTGAGTTGTCGGTGTACTCGTGATATTGAGATGCGATCTGAGTATTACCACTTTGTGTTGGAGTTTGAGGTTATACCTCAAACGGATGTTGATGCTAGGCTGGGACATCACGAGGATGATGTTGCCTCAGCCTGTAATACTCCACCAGTGTTAAGGATTTGCTGAATAATAATTCCAAGCCCTCTGGATGGATTTGCGGAATTGGTCGTTGATGGCCATGTGTACCCCGATGAAGATCTGCGAGGATCGACTGCGGAAGTAGATCGATGTGATCGAGGTGTGGAATTTTCACTGTTGGATCGAGTGGTTGGAAAACTCGAGAGGGCAAAACACCAAGTTACTATTTTCCCTTGCCCGGATCATACGCCTGGAATTAAGTTTCTTGTAATGGAGACTGCATGAAAGAGATCTTTGGATTGACGTTTTGATTGATAGTCACATTATGCATGGTGACGTTGATAGAGAGCTATTTTTGAATTGTGGATTAATCCCTCTCTATCACTTGAGTGGAACTCGGTGACTATGGACACCTGGAGCATCTGACGCTAAGGAAAGCGTAGAGGATGAGAATTTCGAATAGTTCTTCTTGAGCCCTTGAGTAGTTAGTGTTATGAGACTCTCTATCGAAGATAAGCCCTTGGCTTAGGCTTACGAAGAGTTTATTTGAGGCATCTAGTTGAGACTAAGGGGACAACCTTAGTGGATTGAGGAAGTTACTGAGCTTGGGTCCATGACTATGTTTATAGAAGAGGATTTGAGGGCACTACCCGAGTGGTGAAAGTGAGATTGTTGTGGTGGTATTGTGATGCAATGCCGATTGAGGAATCAAGTAACCACCTCTGGTGAGCATATTGGATGATTCGTTGGTTTCGTTGCTATCGGAAGGATTGTTGTCATGATCGTTGACCGTAGAGCTGTTCAGGCCGAGCAAGCTTGGAATGGTAGCCATTGGGAAATTACACCATGCCTAATTAGGAATTGGAGTTGCACACAGCTGTGCAACCTCGTGATGGGAGTTGACATCGAGTGGAGAGATCATCGTTGGGATCCTAAGTCAACGATTAGATGTTGCATCACCTCTCTTTGGTGAGTGATGAGCAGTTGAGCACTCCGGTGGAGTTTTGATGGTTTGAATAATGGGTGTAGACCCTAGATTCTTGCTATGGACAGCACTGTTGAACCCACATCAGAAGGATATACAATGGAAACTCCATTTATAAGAGTAATTAAAGCAGAGCTGGACCTTGCCCTCGAACTAGACGAGGAAGGAGAGAACTAGAATTCAGCTTGTGGGAGCACTTAGTTTCGGGAGGACCAACTGAAGGGCTTGTTGATCAAGCGCAGATTAGAGAAGAAGCTTCCCGGTGAAGACTTAAGTTTGAGAAGCTTTTGTGGGTTTGGGCTTGTGATATGCCCAATCCTTAGAGTCGCGGGATTTTGTTGTGTTGTGCCTTGGAGTGATCCGATATGCTTGAGACTTTCGTGGTCTGGTCGGTACGCCGTTGGAGCGTTCCTCCCATCCTCTTTAGATGGATTTGTAGTGTGGTTGACCCACAGTTTCGCGGACGAAACTCCTTTTTAGGAGGGGAGAATGTAACACACTGGACTTTTGCAAATTGCAAGGTTCGAGTGTTTGATGTGAGTTTCGAACTTTTCCACATTTTTTGGAGGGCCGTTGACAGCGTTCCGACCTATGGTTCGAACCTCGAGGAATGAGGTATTTAAAGTAGCGCTAAGGTCGCCAAACTTAGGCTGCTTTCATATTGGATTTTCGGGGCTGTGTACCGGTACACTTCTGATGGTTGTACCGGTACAGGCTTGATGGTTGTACCGGTACACTTTGAAATTTTTACCAGTACACTTGGCCGTTTTCTGAAAACCCAAGGCTCGGGTTTGGCTGTTTCGTAGGAATTGTACCTAAGACACTTTCCGTGTACCCCAGACGTGTAGTTTGGGTCAAGTTTCGTGGAGGGGTGTTTTTGCAATTGTTGCAACCTCTTTAAATATCACCCCAGCCCCCCTTAGGAGCTCTTTTGAGCCCTAAGCAGTGGAGAAACAAGGTGAGGCTTCCTCCACTTGTTTGATTTCCATTTTTTGATGGTTCTAGCTAGTTTTGATCTCCTTCTTTTGTATTTTCTTGCTTCTTGATGGCTTTCCGCCGTAGGAGAAGCCTTGAGCTCGTGATTGAAGCCTTGTGGAGGGAAGATCTTCGACTCTAGCAGAGTTCTTGGGTGATTTGAAGTTTCTAAGAGGTTAGTAAGCTTAATCTCCCCTTTAATCCTCGTTTTAGTAGATTCTACTAGATGAAACCCTAGATTTGGGATTTAGGATTTATTTTGGGGATTTTGGTTTTGTAGTTTCTAGAATCTAATTGATGGGTTTAGAACCTTTGTTTAGGTTGGATTTGAAGGACTCTAACTCCCATTTGGAGATCGAGAGAGTTTCCTTCGCGTTAGGTGAGTTTTTCACTCTTTCCTTGAGTTGCTTATTGTTTGAACACATGGTTCGTCGTTTCGACGTTTCAACTCCTCTAGCATACTTCTTAGGATGCTAGGAGTGTAAATCGAAGCTTCGTTAGAGTTTCCGATGTCCGAGCGGAGCTTTTGGTCGGTTTGGCTTCATGAGAATAGGAAGAAATTCCTCCTATGTGGTTAATATTTGTCGTATTATCATTTTTCATGTATTTCCATGCTAGATAGGATTTATGTGAATTTTGGAATACTTAAAATGCATATGTTATGTATCATAAAATTTTATCTCTATATAGTAGAGCAATTTGTGTATTATCCATGCATGTGTTGAGTATTCCTCTTGTGAGCTAGAAGCAAGTCTCTTATGGTGATAATGGTTAGAAGCATTCTTGAACCTTAAACTGATGCCTAAACATAGAGAACATAAGTATCATAAGAGGGGCACTTGACTTAGAAAACTGTGAAACTGCAACATAGAGACTTAATAGTAGGCCATTGACATATACTATATTCTATGTTTTAGACATGATGACATAGTGATAGGCCACTGACATAGTTGCTATATTATATGTCTTAGACATGATGACATAGTGATAGGCCATTGACATAGTTGCTATATATTCCATGTTTTGACATGACGACTTGAAACTTGAGACGGATTTGTACGATTACTTGCCATTGTGCTCATTCGCACATGCTTGTGAGGGTTGCTCCCTACAAGTTGGCACTCTGGAGATGGCCATCGCGATACATACTCGCCGTACAGGATTGGGCGTTGAAGTGGATTGCCGTGGGCAAGGCTCATTCCTAGAGCGGGACGCGACTACCACGGGGCCATTAGGCACTGCAGACGCGATAGCCTACGGGTGGTCTTCAGCCGACAGCCTTTCAAGGGTCTTTCAGGATTGGAACTTTAAGTAGTTAAAATGCCAAGTGGACTTTGACTAGAATAGTAAACAATGACATTTCACTATTACATTGTTGACATCAAGATGGTTGTTTATTCATGCTCATTTAGAGTAGAGTAGCATTTTCTTACTTATGCAAATCATGCTTAAGTAGAGACATTATGTTGGTTGTATACTCATGTCTATTCATGTATAGAATAGTTTCTTACTTATGCAATTTCATGCTAAGTAGAGATATCATGTTGTAGTAGCATACATGTTTATTTACATGTCGTTTATATTATTTTCAATTACCCACTTACCTGTTTAGTTTTTGGGGCCTAGTGGCGCACTTAACTGAAGTCAGTAATTGCCCACTGGGAACTATTATTTAATAGTTCTCACGCCCTCTATTTTATATATTTTTTTAGAGCCTTCTGCAGATCAAGTGAGGCACGGATCGCGGCAAGGGAGTCGCGCATAGCTAGATAGCTGCAGTTTACTTTTACTTAGGTGGTATTCTCTCTTTATTTGTTTTTGTGAGAGAGAGAAGTTTTGTATCAATGTATAGAGACCACCTATGTACTACCCATAGCATTTGTATTTGGTATTTCTGGTTGTATTCACTCTCTTGATTTTATAGTAGATGTTAGCTCTTTACTTTCCTTATCATAGAATATAGTTGTTATACTTGCTTTGATACTTCTAGATATTCTTTTATTGTCGCTTTATTTATCTTTTTATTGTAGACGCCTTGTATGTTTTAGACATATGGTGGGTCTGGGCATGCGCCGGGCGGGCTTCCGCTGGGTCCCGGGGCGTGACAGCATAGAATAGCTTTCTTACTTATGCACAATTAATAGCATAGTAGCCTAGTTATATATATATATATATATATATATATATATATATATATATATATATATATATTTATAGAGAGAGAGAGAGAGAGAGAGAGAGAGAGAGAGAGAGAGAGTTGAGCTAGAATGCTATCGACAAAGAACGGCTCCGTTGCCACCTATTTGTTTTCGATGATGGAGCCTCCAAATCGACGATCTAAGACCGTTGAACATTATCTATATCACTTAAAGTATCTAGAAATAAACCAAATTTTAAATCTTTTCGACATCATTAGCCTAATGATCAAAGGTTTTCAAAATTTATAATTTTAATAGTAGATACGAGGTGTTTTCTCGTTTAACGGTGTAAAACCATCCAAATCAATTGAATTTTCGTTAGAAATTTCTTTAAACTATTTAGAACAAGATCTATACTCTCGATCTTGATTATAAAATTTCTATCATCACTTTTTAAAGGATATTCGTTTTCAGCCATTCATTTTTACGCCCTTTTGACAATATCCAAAAGGCATGAAATTTGATTTCTAGATACTTCAAGTAGTGTAGATCATTTTCAACGATCGATCGTCGATTTGGAGGCTCCATCATCGAAAACAAATGGGTGGCAAAGGAGGGTTTTTACTATGGATAGCATTCTAGCTAAAATCTCCCCCCTATCTCTCTCTCTCTCTCTCTCTCTCTCTCTCTCTCTCTCTCTCTCTATATATATATATATATATATATATATATATATATATATATATATATAGGCCATGGCTACTATACTATTATGAGTATTGGAGCCATCGTACTCATAAGTTGTTTTCGATGATGAAGCTTCAGAATCGATGATCCACTCCATTAAATATGATCTAGAGTATTTGAAACTTTTAGAAAATAAATTTCGTAAATTTTCGAAATCATAATAAAGTCCATCAAGTGGGTATAAAATGAACGGTCAAAATCGAACGACGTTCTAAAAAAGGATGATCGGATCCTTCAATTCAAGATCGGAGTTATTGATTTTTATCTATGTAGTGAATATAATTTTCTATCAAAATTTCAACAAATTTTGATTCTTTTACATCGTTAAACTAGCAAGTATCACATACCGGCCGTTAAAAATTGTCAAATAAAAAAATAATAATAGGAATCTTGTAATCAAGATCAAGAGTATAGATCTTGTTTTAAATAGTTTAAAGAATTTTCTAACAAAAATTCAATTGATTTGAATATCTTTAGGCCGTTAAACGAGAAAACGCCTCATATCGACCATTAAAATTACAAATTTTGAAACCCTTTGATCATTAGGCAAATGATATTGAAAAGATTTGAAATTTAATTTCTAAATGCTTCAAGCGGTATATATCATATTCAACTGCCGATCGTCGATTTGGAGGTTCCATCATCGAAAACAAATGGGTGGCAAAAGTGCCGGTTTGCTATCGATAGCATTCTAGCTCAACTCTATACACATAATATATATAGAGTCCGGCTGCTATGCTATTAATAGCACGAAACATTCGGTGCTACGAAATTTTCCGCCATTAGATCCAACCCTTTGGTGATTTTCACCCGTTAGATCATACTATTCAACCAACCACCGACTTAACCCTAGGAGGCCCACATCATCCTAACCACACATCAATCAATCCAATGGCCAAAAACTTGATAGCACCAATGACTTGGTTCTATTAATAGCATAGTAGCCTAGTGCTCTCTCTCTCTCTCTCTCTCTCTCTCTCTCTTTATATATATATATATATATATATATATATATATATATATATATATATATATATATATATATATATATATATATATAGGCTACTATCCTATTAATAGGATAGAGCACTTGTCCTATCAAGTTTTTAACCATTGGATAAGAAATTGTAGGGTTATGATGATATTAGTCGGTTAGAGTTGAATGGTCCCCCTAGGGTTGAGTGGTCCCCACCGGGTTATAATATTTAATCCAATGGTTAGAATGATGAAAAAGTTGATCCAAAGGCTAAAAAATTGATAGACAAGTGCTCCTATCCTATTAATAGGATAGTAATGACTCTCTCTCTCTCTCTCTCTCTCTCTCTCTCTCTCTCTCTCTCTCTCTCTCTCTCTATATATATATATATATATATATATATATATATATATATATATATATATATATATATATATATATATATATATATATCGAGCTTTTGAGCCTAATTCGAGCGAGCCGAGTAATACTCAAGCTCAGCTTGAAATGAATTCCAAGTTTTTTTTTTTTATTCAAGTTCGGCTCATTTAATTTCGAGTCGAGCTCGCGCAAGTCGAACATTGAGCCGAATGCGAGTCGAACGCAAGCCAGCTCGCTCATTTGCCAACCCTAGCCCTCGTATAGAGCTTCTGGGTAAGGGTCGGCCGGACTTGGATATGTCTAAACAGGCTAAGAAATCTTATTTTGGTAATTAGTGTATTGTTAGGCTTCCAGGTTGGGTACAAGCCGGACTGAAATATGTCCAAATAGGTCCAAGACTTTTTCAGACCTAAAATTTTAATTTCAGCCCAGACTCAAAAGTCATACTTTTGTTATTCGAAGCCTGGCCGATAAATGACTTATCGGGCCGAGCTCTGCTTAGGCCCAGGACCAGTTCCACCCTAGGTCCCTTCCAAGGCCCAGTCATTTATAGCACGTGCTCCGCCCGTCACTACAAAGTCGGTTCGTCGACACGTGTGGGCTGCGGGGATGCTGATTACGTGTCCTACACGTCTTCGGAACGCCAGAACCCGTGTGGGGCCGACGAAGCCGACCAATCACAAGCCGGAGTAGTGCTAAATTTTGTTGTACGCGCGGGACAACCTACCGGATTCATTGAACAACTGGGACTCCGCCACTCGCCTATAAATAACCCCCGACCCCCTTTATTTTGCGCGTTGATTGTTTCGCTGGCCCCCCAAATCTTTCAAGTTTCTGTGCGTCTCCGCCCCCAACCCCTACGAAACCCTAACCCTAGCGACTCAGCCCCAATCCAAATCCCCTCAACCCCGCGCTCTTTCCCGCTCGATCGTCCCCCCTCGCTAGCTCGAGTAGATCGCCTCCTCGTGATCGTCGTCTTCTTCTTCAAGCGATTAGGGTTTTTTTTTTTCTTTTTGTTCGCTCGATTGGTGCTTCGTTTGAGTTCGATCTCGAGGGGGGGCCGCGATCCGAAGCTCGGTTTCCCTCGTTTTACCAGAGTTTTCAAGGAGGGGTTTGTCTCCGCGGCTATGTCTCGGTGCTTCCCCTATCCGCCTCCCAAATACGACGAGGCTGAGATCGGATCCATTAAGGTTTGTTGAGCATTAATGCTGTTGCGAATCAATTTCTTGCATTCTTGCTCGACTCTCCCTTTTGGGTGATCGCTTAATGGATGGACTCTGTGATCTGTGTGCTTGTATGTAACCAAGAAAAGCCTAAAAGTTTTGAGAAATACGTGTATATATGTTGCAAAAGGAAAAGAAATTAGATGTATCTAAAGTGCAAGAAGATGTACTTAAAAAGGTGTTTGTTTGTTGGAGATCTGGAGGCGGCTGTTGGTTGTTTCTCCCCTCTTTCGAGTACTTTGCTAACTTGCCCCTTAGCACTAGTTATTATTTCCGGATTGTGGCTACAATCCTTATCTTCTAGAGGTCTTGTTACTGGGCTTGAATGGTATTTGATTGCACGGCTGTTGAAGACTGGCCTGCTCAGTAGTGGTTTGAAGAGGTTTCTTTGCATGTTGATTATGCCTGAGGGAATCTCTGTGGATTTTGTCGGGCTTGCATATCAGAGTAGGTTCAGCGATGCTCTAGTAGCAAATTACATTCTTCTTGGCCTTCCTGACTCTTCCTCTTCTTCTTCACCTTCCCCGGAAGAGCTAGGTATTCGTCCAAAAGTTGTTTATAAGCTTAATTGGGCTAGCCTAGTATTCTTGTAATAGCTCACCTGACTGTTTATGGGTTGGATCGTAATTAGGTATATTTACTTTGTCTGCTGACTGCGGAAGTTTGGTTAGTAGATGCTGTTTTGAATCCAGGATATTTTGGTTAAATTCTGATATCACAGGCTTGGAAATTATGTTGGCTCATGGGAAGTGAATATCCAATTGCTGATTATCGTAGACTGTCAATAAATATAAGGATCATTGATTATACCTCAATAACCAGTTCTTTCTCGCCTCGTTACGGAGGATCAAGCGACTTTCTTGTTCTGATGTTAAACATTTTGTATTAGACACGTAGGGTGCTGTACAATGATTTCATAGAAAACTCTATTATAACGTCGGCTTCTCTTTTCTACTGATTGAAGAGTTAACCATTGGCTAATTTTACAAAAATAATAATTATTTTATGTTATTGACGCTAACAAGTTTTACTTAGAGATAATTTTGGATGTAATTCTTGAGACTACATGACATGCTCGTCAGATCGAGATCTAAAATTTTTGTTTGGTATGCGATAAGTGACCATTTTCTATGAAGTTTTTCTGATAGTGTATTGTGGCGCCGATGTTAGCACTTTCTTGTTGTTGGTATATAATTTCTTTGTCTCCCACCTGCTTGCTGCATAGAGGCTATTAAGGGGTTGTTAAACTTTTTCTGAGGTTGTCAATCAATATATTTTACTATATTCACTTTTCAATTTTGATTTTTGATGTATAAAAATATATGTATTTTTTTTTTCTGATTGCTCATTCTAATTGTTATTGGTACTTCTCCATCTTTTTTGTTTTTTGGTGGCTACATCTAGAAGTATGGCTCTTTTGCCTTGTTATTAAACTTGTTTTGAAGTGTGTGGTTTTCTAATTGTTCAATGTGAGATGCCTAGATATTTGCTTCTTCTGAATTCCTCCTCATCGCAATTTAGGTTAAAAGGAAAAAGAAAAGAATGCATGTATAAATTGAGATTGGCTTCCATCCTTTGGCGACATTTTGACATAATATCTGTCATTTAATTGTTTAAGTTGTTCACAATGGTGTTTTACTTTTCCCTTAGTACTGTGGTAGAGTTGAGTCACGTCTTAATAGGGAAGTTGGCTTGTTGAAAGGATAGTGGTTTCTAAGCAAAGAGTTTGCTTTTTGTTATGCCTAGGATAGCCACATGTTCTCTTTGTACATTGCGCTAACGACATTGTCCGAAAAATGGATGGTGTCATTGCATCCTGCGGTTGTGTGATGAATAATGCTTCATGCTTGTTATTTGCTTCCTCCTGTCTATTCTGAAAGCCGGAGTTGACAATTGATTTGGTGGCTCTGAAGCTCCTGAAAGAGCAGGAAAAGGCCAAAGAAAAGAACCGGAGGAAAGAGAAGAAGAGGGAGAAGAAAGAAAAGAAGGCCGCCCTCAAGGAGCTTGAGAACTCTGAACGTTCAAAACATGAGCTTAAGAAGAGAAAATATGAGGAGAGTGCAACAAAAACACCAAACAGCTCAGCAGAGCAGCTTGAGAGGAGCGGCCTCACAGAAGAACTTGAGCTGCCATATGCCACGCGGGCTGCTGATAACTCCCCTGAGAGATCTCAGGACAGTAATAAGAGGAGAAAGATCGCGCCATCGCCTGCCCCTAGCCAATCAAATAATAATGGTAGTTACTCTTGTTTCATTTATCTATAGTTGTGCTTCTGAATTTCTTCCTTGTACATATTTGCTGACTCCTATCTTTTATAATTTTATAATGAAGGGATTATTCTGCGCATCAAGCTGCCAGCAGCGAAGCATACACAGAGAGATACGGAGCCGCCTGCTGCCACCTTCCCCTTGGCAAATTTGATGGTTCCTGAGCGGGCGGTTGTACTGAAACAAAGGGAACCGGAGTTGACCAGACTCCAGCAACAAGGTGGCGATTTTGAGCCCCGTGTAAGAAGGGAGCAAAGTGAGCATAAGACGAATTTCGGGTACCAACAAGATGACCTGCAGCCTGACCGCATTCCCCAATGTAAAGCAAGTGATCAGGAGCCGCAGCCTGCTTGCAAGGAAGAAGAACCCTGCTTCTCTGGCAGGAGTGGTGAAGCCATCCCCCTCAAATCGGAGGATGGCCGAGCCCATACCAGGAGGAAGCTCGGTCGAATTGAGAATAAGGAAAGGCAGTTTATGGATTTGATTATGAACTGGAACCCCCCTCGGCTGGCGCAGGCCGAAGATTCAGATCTTGTTGATCAGGAGTGGCTATTTGCGACTTCTGCGAGACCCTCAAAACCCAACCCGCAAAACCAGGGCAGAGTGGGTAAAGAGGAAGGCCTTTTGAGTCGTGAGAATGGCATGGTCTCGTCGCTGCAGCCGCGGGCATGCTATCTGCCTGAACTCGGGATTTATCAGTTGCCGTATGTAATTCCATATTGAAATCTTCTACTGTTATAGCTTACATGGAGAGTCGTGAGAGAGAGAGAGGAGGTTGGGAGGGAAGTTTTGATATCCGTTTTCTTTTTTTTATTTGTCCGTATCCCTCTCCGTAATGTGCGGTGGAAAGAGATTGGTATTTGTTGAGTTGAAAAAGCTGTGAATATAATTTCAATTTATTTGTCTCTTCCTTCCAAATTGCCAATCGTAGGTGGTTTAACCTTCTTCTTATCCGCCTCTCTTTCTTGTTTGCCTGCTTTTACTATTTGAGCAGCAAAGG
Organism: Aechmea fasciata; assembly: GCA_025177825.1. Taxonomy (NCBI): domain Eukaryota; kingdom Viridiplantae; phylum Streptophyta; class Magnoliopsida; order Poales; family Bromeliaceae; genus Aechmea; species Aechmea fasciata. The sequence goes on from CM045929.1 coordinate 14,698,356, forward strand.
TTGGAACACGTTGTATGCACTTTTCGTTTGTTACTAATGCGGTTACGTATTGTAACGCCTTTTCCTTTGCTGCTTGTCCGATGGATCGTTTTCTTTTGTCCTCAACATTAAATTAAATTCCATCGCCAACTGAATTGGCTGCTGTGTCCAAGTTTCTCACAGAACCTCTCTCTGCCGACGGCTTTAGTGGTTAAATATCCTAGAAAACTGATTGCACGTCAAATATCCTGTGGCCGGTGAATTGGCCGGTAAGTGTTCGTGGACTGCTAGCTAGAAAACTAATTAGATTTGTCCCACGGTTGAGAGTAAAGTTCTCTTTAATTTTCTACTTACTGAGCAGTCATATTTCCCATCTATTTTTAAGCTAGATCCGACCAATGGGACTGCACATTTTGTATCCCGTGCGACTGTTTGTCCACTGAGGTCGGAGAATTCCTGGTATTTCAACTTTGAACCTTTTTTGATTAATAGGCTTATAGGATGTTATAATTATAATAAAAGTTGTCCTCTGAAAAAATTATTTATAAATATTAGATCCAAATGGTGATTGCATTACTGTTTTCTAAATGCACTAAATCGTTCACCACCCACTTGATTCAAAATATTAAAATATTCAGGAAAAACTTTAAATATGACCCCTGTAGTTTCACACTTTTTTATTTAATACCCTATGATTTAAAGTGTATCAATTTAGGACCCTATGGTTTCATTTTCTCTTTTTAATATTCCTCTTCCTAGTTTTTTTAGCTAAATCAGTGCCAAAGTTAAAACTAAAAGGTGCTAAAGTGAATATTCTCATCCGCAGTGCTATGCGTGTAGCCTGAATTTCTTTGTTTGGTTTAGTGTAGTTGAGCTCAACTGCTGCAGTTCCAACTGCACAAGAAGGCCCAAATGCTGCAGTTGGAACTACATCCAAATTGGCCGTAGTTCCAACTGCAGCAGTTGGTGAGGGATATAATCACCCACAAATTAACAATAAATCAATAAATAACTAAATAAATAAATAATATATGTATATAGGTAAATAAAAATACTTATAAATAAACTCATACAAATAAAATTTTGTAGATAATACAAACTTTGTGCAAAAATTAATTTTTTTAAATTTATTTTATTTAAAATATAAATATAGTTTTTTTAAAAAATTTTTATAGAATGTGATCGTGTATGTTAATTTAATAAATTTTAATTAATTATAATTATTAAATTTGATAAAAAAAATGAGAGAATCGTTTAAATTTTTAAAGTTTGATCATTTACATATTAAAATTAAATAAATTAAAAATTTTAAATATGTCGATTAATAAGTTGAAGAATTGTCGAAAAATATAAAAATATTATATATATCTAATTATTTATTTATAAATAGTAAATTTAAATGATTAATAAACTTATATAATTATTTTATGTTTAGTGAAGGTAATCTCACCACTCTATCCGAAGAGATGAGAAAATTCACAAATACAACTATCAGCTTCATATTACCAAACAGAAGAAATGTAACTGCAGCAGTTGCAACTGCATAAAACCAAATAGACTAGGTGTAGTTACAACTGCAGCATTTGCAACTGCATGTATTTCCAACTACACTGTTTCTACAACTACATTCAACCAAACGGCCCCTAAGTGAGGTATTGTAACACACTGGATTTGCGCAAACTGTGAGGTTCGAGTGTTTGACTTGAGTTCGGAGCCTTTCCATATTTTCTGGAAGGCTGTTGACAGTGTTCCAGCCTATGGTTCGAACCCCGAGAATGAAGGTTTAGGACTTAGCTCAAAAATCCGAAAAGTCAAATTTTTGGTCAGCTCTCGGATTGGGTTTCTGAGCTTTGTACCGGTACACTTGTGATGGTTGTACCGGTACAGGCTTGATGGTTGTACTGGTACACTTTAGAATTTGTACCGGTAAACTTGCCCGTGTACCAGTACACTTTAACAGATTTTGTGCAGTTTGAACTGTAGGGAGGTTTTTGCAATTGTGGCGCCTCTATTAGTATACCCCACACCTTTTGCTTATTTTTCTGAGTTTGGGAAAAGCAAGAAGAAGGTAGGGCACTCTCCATCCTCTTCCATTTTCTATAGATTTTGCTTGGGTTTTTGAGATTAAAACTCCTCCTTTTACTCCTTTTTGCTTGTTGGAGGCTTTTCCACCATTGTTGGAGACTTGAGGCTTGGTGAGAAGCTTGTTGGTGGAGTGAATATCAACTCTAGTGGACTTTGAGCCTAGCTTGGAGCTTCTAAGAGGTTAGCATTTTGTTCTTTCCCCTAGATTTGGTCTTTGATAGTTTTATGGAGTAGAAATCGTAGAAATAGGATTTTAGGGTTTGATTTGGGAATTTTTATTTTAGGGTTTTTGAGGACTGACCTCTTGAATTAGAACCTTCCTCTAGGTGGGATTGAAAGGGTTCTAGCTGTCACGCCCCGAGCCCGCCAATTCGGTCGGATTCGGGCGCGCCGACATACCGCCGAACGGACAGAGTTACCCCTGTACGTTCAAGGCGTCGCAATCAATACAATTACAAGAAGGTTCCAAACAGAATGATATTACAATCGTATTGCATAAGGAAGTATCATAAACATAAAACAGCTACTTACTATTACAACCATTCAACCCATATTACAATATTACATTAACTTTAAACTTTTACAAACTTCCTAATAAAATCTAGTTATTACAAATTTGATTACAATTTATTACAACTTGTTCTCCCTTGCTATACCCCTAAGCTCTGTCAACTGGGGTACTTCTATCTCTGGTCTCCTGGTAGGGCGCTATCTACTGAGCTACGCCCTTGCCTCGCGCTGCCGCTGCTGCGCCACTCACGTGTTTACCTGTAACCCCAAAAACAACACGGGGGTGAGAACTATTGTCCATAGTTCTCAGTAGGTACGGTCACCCAAGAGAACAGCTCGACCAATAGGTCTAAGGAGGCACTGCAGATATGTTTGTCCAAACACATATATAGATATATAATTTGCAACTAACATAAAAACCTGCCTCGCAATATGCAATATGCAAATCGTTACTTAGCTCTTAGCTTTTCTTTACTTTATTGCTATTCTTTACTTTAGCTTTTCCATTCTTACTTAGCTATTTATTAAGTTAGCTATTTATATTCTTACTCTTTACTCTTGGCACATATGCTATTTAGCAAACACTTCTAAGGTCCACTCTACCTTAGCTCACTATGCCACCCGACTCGGTCTTGAGTCAATCAAATGCGGATAATCCGCCTGCTGTCTAGCCCGAGGTGTTGGACGTCTAAACCCCCCACCGTCAACACTTGCCGCCTCTCGTGACTCACCTCGTAGCGGCGAAATCGTCGCACACGTCACCCTCAGTGGTGTCCCAACTTTGGAACGGCTCGAGTCACCTGACATAGCCATTATGGTGGCGAACACGGCGTACTTACCCAGCGTGGACTAAAGTCGTGACCTTACCATCTGGCGGCGAACTATCGCATCACACCCAATAATGGATCGAGTCACTTCCCAGCCACCTGGCGGCGCACGTATCGTACTTACCCAGCAATGGTTTCCAAACTCATGGTGTCAACACTCATGGCGGTCTGATCCTCACCCGGCTTAACCGGTATCGAACTCATTTCGGCTCACCCACCCGGCGGCGAAATTGTCGCACAACGCCACGTCAGTGGTATAGCCCTGGACAGCGAAATCGTCGCACACGCCCGGCACCCTCAGTGGTGCACATATCACGGGATTCCATGAATCCATTCCACTTAGCTTGAGGGTTAGCTAGGCCCTCAAGAGACGACCCTCTAGGTCCATTGTCTTACCTCCTAGGTCTACTTGACACTAGGGTTTATTCTTTGTCACATAACCTAGGTTTCTAACTCTAGGTTCCACGTCATTCGAACTCGACCTATGTTTATTAACACTAGGCCCACTATCATCTTTATCCAACCTATGTCCTCGACACTAGGTTCACTGTTCTTTACCTAGATCCATATGACTCTAGGTTCACTATCATCTTTATCCAACCTTGAAAGTTATGGGGTTGCCCCAAGGATCTATCTAGATTGTATCCGACACCTAGAGGGGGGTGAATAGGTGTACCGGCCAAAAACACAAATCTCGATGCGTTAAAAAGTAAATGCGGAAAATAAAAACACACTGAGATTTACGTGGAAAAACTCCAAACTTGGAGTAAAAAACCCACGGGACCAACACGCGAATAACAATCCACTAAGAGAAAAGATTACAAGGTGATTACCGACTCCACGGACTTAACCTCTCTTAACCTCCTATGAATCTCCGCGCACGCCGCCGCGTTGTCCACGTCCGAGTCCACGAACGCCACGTCCCGAATCCACGAAACGCCTCCACTTCGAATCCACGAAGCTAGCCTTGATCACGCCGAATCCACGATGCCCACTCGAATCCACGAGCGCATTCCGTCCGGAGCAAGAACCATACGATCGGTGATGATTTATTGCTTAGATAATCATTAAAGAACCATAGACGATGTTTCTAAGCAATAGCCGGATCAATTCTCTATTAAGAACGAGAAATTAGGGTTTCGAGAATTGATCCGATAGAAACTTGTTGTTGAAGAAAGAAAGAAAGCACCCAACAAGTTTCTAGGGTTTCAAAAAGATATTCTATGCTTAGTTATGTTTTAGAAACACCCCTACATCTTATTTATAGGTTTAGAAGACTTCTAAATAGATTTATATTAGAAAAATAAATCTTTAAAACAGATTTCGTATCGAGGGACCGGTCCTCCTTTGCGCAATAAGAAATTAACCACCGAGGGACCGGTCTCACTGCTCAGGGGACCGGTACTCTTTTGTGTCAAGAGAAAATCAGGTTACTGGGACCGGTCTTCATAGGTAGGAGACCGGTCTCACTCTGCGTCATGAGAATATCAGGTTACTGGGACCGGTCCTCTAAATGTGGAGACCGGTCCTCTGTGCAAAATTGCGCAGAAGGTGCACGGGACCGGTCCTCTCAATGTGGAGACCGGTCCTCTCAACCAGATATGCAGAGTGAAGAACCAAATTAGTTAAAAACTCAATTTCAACAATCCTAATGTCTTCTAAACACTTGTTAATGTATATAAATCATCATCATCATTATTTGAACTTACCGAGCATTGTGGATTTACGTTTCGAGTCTGCGAGTCTTCGATTTTCGTCTCATCTTCTCTAAACCTTCAAGACTCCGAACTAACTTCACGAAATATGCCAACATAAAATCTGTAACAATCTCCCCCTTTGGCAATTTCGTGACAAAACCCAAAATTACATCAAAAAATACTCACAACGCTCATCTCACCAAAAATAGAAAATGAAATTCATTGTCATCACCAAAACAATGAACTTCTAGCGTGAAAGATAAAAAAAAATACAAAATTACAATTTTGCAACTCCTAAACAAACTCTATGACTCAGACACAACTAGGAGTCTTGAAGTCTTCAATGATCTGCAATTAGATTACTTTTTCCATGAACAAAGTTCACAAACAAAGTTAGTAGAAAAAATATAAAAATGAAAATCTCTCCCCCTTTGTTCATGAAAATCTCCCCCTTTGTTTATGAATGAAAATCTCTCCCCCTTTTGAAATTCAATTCAAGTTTCCAATTCTTCTCCCTCTTTTTGTCAAAAAATGCCAAAAAGAAATACAAATAGAGAGAAAAATAAACTAGTTAAAAGCAAAAATAAGCAAACTAAACATAGTCCTAGGAGAGGAAAGATAAAAGATAAATAATGAGGCTCAAAAAGGTAAAATCGGGTCCCCCTCAGCAAAAAAAAAATGCCTTTTTTTTAAAAAAAAAAAAAAAAAATCCTTCAAAATTAGATTAATTTCATAAAAATTAAGAGTTGTACTCCAAAAATCACTATGATGAAAATAAGATATTATTTGATTTCAAAAGACATCAAATCATCAAAATTTGATATGAAGAATAATCTGATTATTTAAAAACATCAAGATACTAATTGATGAAAAATAATTTTAAGAAATTTAACAAAATTGACACCAATTTGTCGCAAGTCGTTCAATATAGAGATTTAACTAATATAGCACCGAAGGTGGCTCTTTGAGCATCTTTTTCAAACTATCACCTTATATCACCGAAAATTCTAAACTTTTTCTTTTCTTTCAACCTTTTCGGTTTTTCTTAAAAATTCTCATGTGGTAGCTTCACACACGTACCGGACGACCGGGGTGGTAGCTCTTTCCTACATGTGGTGATAGTTTTCACACTCCCTTCAGGATGTAACTCTTTCCACATTTTTTAAGTACTTGGAGTTTAAGCACTTGGAGTGTTTTCTCCTTTTTTTTTTTTTTTTTTTATATATATATGACTCCCCCTTAATTATGCAATCTCTTATATGAAAGAAAATTTGACAAGTTTTAGTCGATTAGCAAATATCCATCAATTATATTCAACATTCATTATCAAGATGAATTAATTACTAGGAGATTAAAATTACTTTCAAAATTTTGATGAATGGATGTAAGAAGAAATCACATAATTAATTATCGTCAAAATAATAAAAAGTGGAGTAAAATCGATAATTAATATGAATTTAATTCAATTTGAATTGACTTTAAATACCAGTTAAGGCTCTTTGAAAAACCTTTAATTTCACCAATTTAATGATTTTCAATCATCTCGTTTCAAAAAAAAATTTTCAATCAAATTAAAAACTCCCCAAGTACCTTTCCTCAAAAACGATTTTGTAAACAAATTTTAAACATCAATCTCGTCTAAACATGTAATGCAATGAAAAAGAAATATGCAAAAGCACCTAACAAAGCATTACATAAACAAAAACAAACTAAGACGAAAGGCATGGAAAGATATCACCTTTCCGGATCCAAACTTGTTGGATCTTTGGTTGTCTTGGCTTGTCGACGTTAGGTACACTTTGTATCGACTTTTGATCCACCGTTGGTCGATTCGTTGCTTGAAGCTTCGGTTGATGTTGTCGTTGAGACTTAGACATCCGATTCCCTTGATGGTTCGGTTTTGAGATTCGGTTTGCACGAGGTACTCGATTAACTTGATTTTTCTTTTGATTCCGTGGGGGATGTCGAGTGTTAGTTAATACCAATTGTCGTTTCGAAGTTGCCGATTGAGACTTGAAATTTTTATTCGGGCAACTCTTTTTGATGTGTCCTTTGATGCCACATCGATGACACACCTTATCCTTCAAAGTTGTTGAGACTTTTGATGCCGTCTTTTGATCCTTCTCAACATTCGTCCTTTCATATCCGAGACCCAACTTGTTCGATTGACCCAATCCGAGCATATGATCCAATTTCTTCGATCCGGAAGAAAATTGTTGTATGTCGGACTTAAGTTGACGAACTTGCTTGGTTAGCTCTTGATTGGATGTGTAGGTTTCCTTAAATTGTTGCTCCAAAAATCCAATCTTGTCTTGATGTGATTTGATCGTTGAATCTGCTTCTTCTAGCTTCTTTCGGAGGACCGAATTGTTGTTCAAAATCGATTCCCGTTCCTCCTCAAGAGTCTTATTTGTTGTCTTCAAATTCTTGTTCCCTTCTTCAAGATCGAATAAACGACGCCTCAACTTTTTATTGAGTTTCGCCATCTTCCGCGACTCAACAAGAAGTTGATTGTATGCTTCCGCTAATTCCTCGTCGTTTGATTCCTCATCGCTTTCGTCGATGTCGCTCGAAGACCCATGCGAAGAGAGAGAAAGATTTGAGTTAGATACAATTGAAGATAAACAAGCTACATTAGAAGACGAAGGCAAAGTAGTATTAGTAAATAACGCAAGATTTTCGTTCTTCTCTTCGTCACTTGAACTTGATTCACCCGAAGTATAATCATCCCAAGTTTTTGCTTGCAAAGCCTTTTGTTTGTAACTTTTCTTTGAAGGACAATCTGGTGCTATATGACCATAGCCTTTGCATTTATAGCATTGGATCTCCCCTTCAAATTCATTCTTTTCTTTTGAGAACTTTGCAAGTTTTTTATCTTTCAATTTAGAAGATGAAGAAGATTTAGAAAATAATTTTTGCTTCGAAAATGAAGCATCGTTCTTCTTTCGGTAATTCCGGCGAAATTTCTTCGTTAGACGCGCCAATTGATGTTCGAAATTTGCGAGCGAAACATCTCCGTCGGGATCCGTGTCGTGGTCTTCTTCCTTAGTTGATTTGAGTGCAATCCCTGTGCTTTTAGAAAAAGACTTGGAAGAAGATTGATTAGTAGGAAAAGTAATCTCATACGTTTGTAAAGCACCTACTAACTCTTCGACTTTCATCTCATCCGGATGCTTTACCGTTTCAATTGCGGCAACTTTTGCCTTAAAGCGTTCCGGTAGAGTTCGAAGAATTTTTCTAACTACTTTAGACTCCGGGATTTTCTCTCCCAAATTAGCACATGTATTGATAATGTCTTGAAGTCTAGTATAATAAAGTCGTGACTCAGCCTCAGAGCAGCGAAATCGTTGCACACGCTCGTCACCCTCAGTGGTGTCCCAACTTTGGAATGGCTCGAGTCACCTGACATAGCCATTCTGGTGGCGAACACGGCGTACTTACCCAGTGTGGACTAAAGTCGTGACCTTACCATCTGGCGGCGAACTATCGCATCACACCCAACAATGGATCGAGTCACTTCCCAGCCACCTGGCGGCGCACGTATCGTACTTACCCAGCAATGGTTTCCAAACTCATGGTGTCAACACTCATGGCAGTCTGATCCTCACCCGGCTTAACCGGTATCGAACTCATTTCGGCTCACCCACCCGGCGGCGAAATCGTCGCACAACGCCACGTCAGTGGTATAGCCCTGGACGGCGAAATCGTCGCACACGCCCGGCACCCTCAGTGGTGCACATATCACGGGATTCCATGAATCCGTTCCACTTAGCTTGAGGGTTAGCTAGGCCCTCAAGAGACGACCCTCTAGGTCCATTGTCTTACCTCCTAGGTCTACTTGACACTAGGGTTTATTCTTTGTCACATAACCTAGGTTTCTAACTCTAGGTTCCACGTCATTCGAACTCGACCTATGTTTATTAACACTAGGCCCACTATCATCTTTATCCAACCTATGTTCTCGACATTAGGTTCACTGTTCTTTACCTAGATCCATATGACTCTAGGTTCACTATCATCTTTATCCAACCTATGTCCTCGACACTAGGTTCACTGTTCTTTACCTAGATCCATATGACTCTAGGTTCACTACAACCTATGTTCTTTACACTAGGTTAGATGTCATTCTCCTAGGTCCGCATGACTCTAGGTTTACTACAACTTATGTTCTTTACACTAAGTTGGATGCCACTCGATCTATATGTGTATTAGTCCATGACTCACATTCTTACTTAGCATTCTTACATAGCATTCTCTACACCATTATTTAGCTCATGCTTACTTGTTCTCTAGCATTTCTATATTATGCTATGGTCATGTTCATCGAATATTCACTATGCTAAGCATGCATTCTTTTACTCTTCTAGCATTGTACTTTATGCTACTATCATGCATTTCATTTGTTTACTTGCATCTACTTAGCATTTTACTCTACCTCACTAGCATGCATTTCTAATCATGCATTATTGAACATGCGTAAATAAGAGTTATATGACTCTTAGACATACAGGCGACCTAGTCGCTTCGGTAAACACAACCCACCTCAATTCGCACTCCGATTGCTCGTCGACACTTGTAATCGGCCACCCGCGGCACTCTTGACCCGGTTTGGCTCGAACTCTTGCACGACCAACTAAACGATCTCCGAATCCCGATCTGAGACCTTGTGCCGTTGCCCCACGCCTTCAAGTTGCCCCAGTTCCGTTTTCATGAATTTTGGGCTCCTATCTTGCGTGCTGCGGACATCTGGTATGAATATATTAAATAATTAATATCTTTGTACTCGCTCGTCGGATCACCGAACTGAGCGCGCCAACGCGTTCGTTAGGCCCCCAATTAGGTTTACATGGGGTCAAATGAGATCAATCTCATCTATTTCTAAAAACCCCATTTTTAACCCTAGGTTTAGCTTTTGTGCAAAACCTACCGTTTTGATCTCTAAAACAAGCAATAGAAAGTTTGTTCAACATCTAGGAACTTATCTAGGAGTACTAGAACCATCCATAGGGTGCTTAAAGCAAACCCTAGAAATCCACCATTAGAGCACCTTGAAGAACACATGCTTTTCATTAGTTTTCAAGTCTCTACTACGTTTCTACACTTGTAGGGAGATCAAATCCTCAATCTAGGGTTTAGAAACCCGAAACCCTAAGTCTACCATGCTTGAGAAAGAGAGAGGGCACAAGCTTACCTCTACAAGCTTGCCCCGAGCTCGTGGGAGAGGAAGAAGATTGCCCAAAGGACCTCCATCTTCATCTTCTTCATCATCTCCATCTTCCTCTTCTTCTTCTTCCCTCTTTTCTTCCTTTCTTTCTTTCTTGCTTTGGTCGAACAGAGAGAGAGAGAGGGAGGGTGCTGAGTGAGGGAGTGAGGGAGAGAGAGAGTGTTTAATCTCTCTTTACACATAAACCCCTCCACAAAATGGTATAAGGCCCCTCAACTTTGCAATATTTGAAACAGCCCAAACTGGGCATTTTCGGGCTGCTGAGACCGGACATTCATCAATGTCCGGACCTTGGATGTCCGGACCTTGTCCCAATGTCCGGACCTGGCCTGCGCAGGGCCCTTTTGCCCATTTTCCAGCTTACGGGGTCCGGACAACCACCAATGTCTGGACATTGGATGTCCGGACATTGGGTCAATGTCCCGACCTCACAGTGTCCTCCAGCCCACTCAAGGACTTAGCCAAATTTTCAGCTTTTTCCATTTCCTCTCCGTTCCAACTCACTTTTGGCCCGTTTTACCTCTGATTCGTTTCAAATCGAACCGAGACTCTCCAAACATGATTTAGATCATGTCCACATCATCATTTCACCCGCGCAAGTGACGGATTTGGCTCACGGCCCAAAGTAGCCTTTCGGGTTCCGTTTCCTCTCCGTTCCAACTCACTTTTGGACTTGTGGGTCTCCGATTCACTTGAAATCGCACCGAGGCTCCCCACACATGATTTAGATCATTTCCACATCATTATCTCATCCGCGCAAGCGTCGGATTTAGCTCGTGGCCCAAGATAGCCTTTCGGGTTTCGTTCTCGCACCTAGTGCACCGAAAACACCCGAAAGCTTCCAAACTTCACCGGAACCATTCCTATGGCCTTCTAAGCCAACATACCTCGTAACTTCAAGACTTTAGAAGTTCGATATGTGACACTAGCTCTGTTTTATGAAAAAGTACCTCTATATACTAGAGCATCATATGTATTGTGCATGTATGTTTAAAGTATCCTCTATTCCAGTTGAAAATTATGTTGCATGTGGAAAGATGGTTAGAATTATATATTCTTGAACCTTAAACTGATGTTCGAATTTAAAAAGCTTAAGTGTCATAAATGGGCACTTAACTTAGAAAACTATGAAACTGCAACATAAAGACTTGACTACAGGCCATTGACACACTATATATTCCATGTTTTAGACTTGATGATATATATAGAGATAGGCTTTGGATATAGTGCTATACATTTCATATTTTAGACATGATGACTTGAGACTTGTAATGGATTGGTTCGATTACTTGCCATTGTGCTTATTCGCACATACTTATGAGGGTCGCTCCCTACAAGCCAGCACTCCGGAAATGGCTATTGCGATATTTATTCGCCGTGCGGGATTGGGCGCCGAAGTGGATTGCCGTTGAATAGGCTCATTCCTAGGGTGGGGATGTTGACTACCACGGGGCCATTAGGCTCGGCACCGGCTAGACAGACTTTGGGTGGGTCTTCAGGCCAGACAGCCTTCGGGCGGGTCTTATCAGATTTAAACTTTAGTAGTTAAACTGATATTGGACATTGACTAAAATAGTAAACATTAATACTTTACTATTACCTTGTGGACATCAGACTAGTTGTTATTATGCCTATTTATGCTTAGAATAGCTTTCTTGCTTATGCAGTTGCATACATATTTATTTACATGTCGTTTATGGTGTTTTCACTTACCGGCTTACTTGTTTAGTTTTGGGGCCTAGTGGTGCACTCAACTGAAGTCAGTAATTGCCCACTGGGAACTATTATTTAATATTTCTCACACCCTCTGTTTTATGTTGTATTTTAGAACCTTCGGCACCGGCGGAGGCACGGGATCGCGGCAAGGGAGTCGCGTCTAGCTAGATAGCTTCTGCTTACTACGTTTAGGTGGTTTTCTCTCTTGTTTGTTTTTGTGTGAGAGAGAGATTTTTGTATCCATATTTAGAGACTACCTATGTTCACGTATCAATCTTACCGGATCAATCATCGTCCCCATGATGATCCTCCGATTGAGAGCATTTATGAATTAATCTCCAATAATATGTATCTCAAATTCTCAACTCTTGAGAATACATATTATCGTCTTATTAATCCAAAGGACGATTCATGGACACATTAAATATGAATGGAATAAAAGGCCCAATTATATAAATAATAAAGATTTAAGTACAAATATATGTCCCATAGAAAATAAAATGCGTCAGCCTGATAGGCTTATAGGGCATACAACTAACAATTTCATATTTTTATTTTCTTGGTCGGCAAAAATGAGCCGACCCTCATTAATCTCTTTTTGAACCTGCCTTTCGAAGGCAGTGCATTCACTTGTCTTATGACACTAGGAGTGGTGCCATTTACAGTATCTTCTGTGCTTTAACTCCTCCATAGGGGGTATAGTTTGAGCCTCATGTAGCTTAATTCGTCCATCTCTTAACAACCGATCAAAAATCAAATCGGTTTTTGATATGTCGAATGAATAGTTAAATGCGGACCCATGTGCCTTAGCCTCGCTTGATTTGGCGGGCTTTAACAAAGCATATTTGTATGGCTGACTGTTTCTAACCATTTCAGCAGCACAGATTTCGGCTTCATCGGCCAAATCTTCTGCCTCTTCAGATGAATTCGGCTCTTCATGAGCCAAAGACTCCTCAAATAAGAAAATATTTTTCTCCTTCCTCTTGTTCCAGTCTTTGTTTCGGCTCCATCTAGGCCAATCCTCATTATTTTCTTTTCGGAATTGCTCATATTGAGCAACCCGAACTCCCAAATCGAAAAGATTTGGAAAGAATTTATCTTCAAAATGATCTTTAATTTTAAAATGCATGTCATTGAATGCCATTTTGGCAAATTCTGACTCCGGCATTCGCACGAAATAACGGCTTCGAGCCGTCTTGAATCGGTTCAAATATTCATCAACCGATTCTCCTATTCTTTGCCTGAATTGAGCCAAATCTGCGACTGATAGTTCTGGCTTGGTTCTATAAAACTGTTCATGAAATTTACCATCTAATTCGTCCCAATCACATACGGAATTAGCAGGCAAACTTGTATACCAAGTGAAAGCCATCTTGGTTAACGAGGTATTAAATAATCTCAATTTTAAAAATAGATTTGCCGCAGCCTCGCGCTCCTGAGTTGTAAACTGGGCGACGTGCTCGACTGTATTTTCGGTCTCGTCACCAGAAAATTTATCAAATTTCGGCATTTTCTAATTAACCGGATAAGGGTGCTCTTTGCAGGGTATGGAGACCTAAATACAGGCCGCATTGCCGACCTCGCACCCACGCCGAATGTATTTCGGATAACTTCTTCAATTTGCGCATAGATTTCATTATTAACTCCCTGCACGGGAGCTTGAGCTTGAGCCTAAATCTCGTTCGGTCTTTGTGGTAGACCGATATTCGGTATCACGAGGTTAACTCCTTGTACATTAGGAGCTTGCCCCCCAGCCCCTACATTTTGGGGCTGATATACTGCCACTGGCGGGGGAGGTGGTAATCCCCACGCTATTTCCGGCTGTTGACCGGCATTGGCAGCTGCCGGTCTATACGCTCCTTGAAAAGGTGCCCTCTGATATTGGGGCAATCCGTCGACCGGCGTTACTAGATTTTGTACCACCGGTGTCACTACAGGCGCTTGCATGCCTATTATCGGTTGCCCGTTACGAGTTAAAAACTGCCCTATTCGGGCAATATTCTCGTTAGAGGCCGTAAGTGCAGCTAATACTGCATGCGTCCAGCCGTGTAGTGCTAGCATGGCTGTTTTGATCTAGTGCCTGCAAGACCCGAGTCATTTGGCCTAGTGCCTGGGTTAGGCTCGGTTCTTGTTGGCCGGACTGGCCACTGGTTTCACCTTCGACAAGTAAAACCACTCGCTGTTCCATGACGTTCTCCAAATTATTGGGCTATTCGCTCCCAGAATTTCTGGGAACAGCCCTATTACGGAGATTCATGGCATTATCATTAGCCATGGTGTAACACCCTGAACTTCTAAAGTTTTGAAGTTACGAGGTGTGATGACCTAAGAGGCCTTTAGAATGATTTTAGCATTGGTCGGCACGAAAGAGAATCGAAAGGATGCAAAATCAGCACTCTGGAGCAAAGTGTACCGATACAACATTGATGGTTGTACCGGTACAGCAAGCAGACCGAGGGTTGGGGAATCTTGGAATGAATAAAGTTGAGTTCCAAAGGAGTTGGCAAGGCTTTTAGCATTGCTCGGCGTGAATTGGAGTCAAAACAGTGCGAGATTGAGGTTCGGGAGCATTCGGGTGTTTCGATGCGCGTTGGACGCGGAAACGAAACCCGAAAGGCTATGTTGGGCCGTGAGATAGATCCGGCATTAGCGTGGATGAGAAGATGGTGAAAACACGCTCGAAAAGATGTTTGGAGAGTTTCAGTTCGATTTGAAATGAATCGGAGGCCAAACGAGCGAAAACGGACCCCGAAAGTGAAAAGGCTGAAAATTTGGCTAAGTCCTAAAATGCTGAAATTCTGGACCTACGGGGACCGGTCCCCCAAGTCCAGGGACCGGTCCCTTATACAAAAAATGGCCCCGCGGGAGCAGTGCAATAAACATGAAGTTGAGGGGTCTATTGTGCAATTTTGCACTAATGACAGGGTATAGAGGCTTGGGCTTCCTTCATTCTTTCATTTCTCATGCCCTAAGCTAAAAGAACACACACACTCTCTCTCTCTAAAGCTCTCCTCTCTCTCTCTACAAGGGTGGATTTTGGAGGAAGGATTGGAGGAGAATAAGGCAAGGAAATAGATCTTCACCTTCTTCATCTTCTTCCTTGGATTTGGAGCTAGCTCTTGAGGTAAGCTTTAAGGGCTTTAATGGTAGATCTTTGGAACTCCATTTGTATGCTCTAGAATTGATTTTGTTGGAACCCTAGCATGTTAATTAGATGCTAATTACATGAATCAAAGGATTCAATGGTGGTTTTTGTTATAGTTGCAAATCTAGGGTTCTAAGGGGGTTTTTTATAAATAGTTGAGTTTGATCTCAATTGACCCTATGTAAACCTAATTGGGGGTGCAACGAACGCGTTGGCACGCTCGGTTCGGTGATCTGACGAGCGAGTGCAAAGTTATTAATTAAATACTAAATTTTAACAGATGGCCGCAGCACGCGAGATAAAGGCCTTAAATTCATGAAATCTGATCTGGGGCATCGTGAAGTCGTGTATTAACGCGGGGAAGCTTCGGATCGAAGTTTGGTGGTCGTTCTGTTGGTTGCGCAAGAGTCCGAGCCGAACCGGGTCGAGAGTGCTGCGGGCGGCCGATTGCAAGTATCGACGAGTAATCGGAGAGCAAAGCTAAGTTGGGTTGTGTTTACCGAAGCGACTAGGTCGCCTGTATGTCTAAGAGTGACATAGTTTCATATTGATGCATATAATTGCCATATGATCCATGTATAGAAATTGCATGTTAAAGAACATAGTGTGAAATGCTAAGTAGGTGCAAGATAATGGCACGATGTAAATAATGCTAGAAATGTGATTAGGTGAGAATGCATGCTTAGCATAGTAAACACATAATGAACATGCTATGAAAATGTAAGTATAAGAATGCTAAGTAGAGGAATGTATGCTTAGCCTAGTGAGTACATGCTAGATGATTGTATAACTACATGATGAACATGTTGTAAATGAAATGGTAAGTGTAAGAACGCTAAATAAAGAATGTGAGTCATGGATTAATGCACATATAGATCGAGTGGCAACTAACCTAGTGTAAGGAACATAGGTTATAGTAAACCTAGAGTCAAATGGACCTAGGAGAATGACATCTAACCTAGTGTTAGTAAACATAGGTTATAGTAAACCTAGAGTCATATGGATCTAGGTGAATGACATTGTACCTATTGTCAAGCACATAGGTTGGACAAGGATGATAATTGACCTAGTATTAGTAAACATAGGTCGAGTTAGAGTGACATGGAACCTAGAGTTAAGTCAACCTAGGTTATGTGACAAGGAGTGAGCCCTAGTGTCAAGTAGACGTAGGAGGTAAAGACATGGGACCTAGAGGGTCGTCTCTTGAGGGTCTAGCTAACCCTCCAGCTAAGTGGAACGGATTCATGGAATCCCGAGTTTGGGACATCTGAGTTGGTGTCGGGCGTGTGCGACGATTTCGCCGTCCAGGGCTATACCATCGTCGTGGCGTGTGTGCGACGATTTTGCCTCCGGGTGGGTGAGCCGAGATGAGTTCGATACCGGTTAAGCCGGGTGAGAATCAGACCGCCATGAGTTTTGACACCATGAGTTTGGACACCATTGCTGGGTAAATACGATACGTACGCCGCCAGGTGGCTGGGAAGTGACTCCAACCATTGTTGGGTGTGATGCGATAGTTCGCCGCCAGATGGTAAGGTCACGACTTCAGTCCACGCTGGGTAAGTACGCCGTGTTCGCCACCAGAATGGCTATATCAAGTGACTCGAGCCGGGTTCAGCCTGTGCGACGATTTCGCCGCTTAGAGGCTGAGTCACAATGGGCGGCAGGCTGTTGACAGCTGAGGTGGTTGTGAGACGTCCAACGCCTCTGGCTAGACAGCGGGCGGATTATCCGCATTTGATTGATTTCAAGACCGAGTCGGGTGGCATAGTGAGTTGAGGTAGAGTGGACCTTAGAAGTATATGCTAAGTAGCATAAGTGCCAAAAGTAAAGAGTAAGAATGAGAATAGCTAGTCTAAGTAGATAGATAATAGTAAAATGCAAAGGCTAAAGTAAAGAATAGCGAGAACATAAAGAAAAGCTAAGAATTATGTAAAGTTGCATATTGCATATCGTGAGGCATGTTTTTATGTTAGTTGCTTTTATCTATCTATAGATGTTTTTGGACTAACATATTCGCAGTGCCTCCTTGGACCTATTGGTCAAGCTTTTCCCTTGGGTGGCCGTACCCACCGAGAACTATGGACAATAGTTCTCACCCCACGTTGTTTTGGGGTATTTCCCAGGTATGTACGTGAGCAGCGTGTGTGAGGCAAGAGCGTAGCTCAGTAGATAGCGCCATACCAGGAGACCAGAGATAGAAGTACCCCAGTTGACAGAGCTTAAGGGTATAGAGATGAATAGAATAAATGTATCAAACTTGTAAATAAATTGTAATAACTAGATTGTATTAGGAAGTTGCAATATGAATGTAAAACTAAAGTTGAGACGAATGGTTGTAATAGCAAGTAGCTGCTTTTATGTTTTCGATACTTCCTTATGCAATCTGATTGTAATATCTGTTCATGTTTGGAACCTTCGTATTGTATTGATTGCGACGCCTTGGACGTACAGGGGAAACTCTGTCCATTCGGTGGTCTGTCGTCAGCGCCGCGACCCCGACCAAATTGGCAGGTGGTCGCGGGGCGTGACACATGGATTGTATAAATTAAATGTTTACCTTAAAAGGCGTGTCCCACTGGGCGTGCCAAAAAATTATTGGTACCCGTTCGTCCCGACCCTTGACCCGGTCAAAGATCCTCCTCGGGATGCTCGTCGGGCTGAGGAACGGATGCGGATAGTGACTCTCGAAGTGTGCGCCCTTCGTGCGATCAAGCGATTCGGCTGACGAGGGACAGAGCCAGCCGGGTTTGAATTCTCTATTCTACTCCTGGGTTCGGCCGAATGAGCCGAATGAAAAAGAACAAGCCAGAAAATAGGTTGGGGGATCATCCGAGTGACTAGAAATATACCGAGACTGGTCGGCCAGAGGCAACCGAAAATGTCTTTCTATTAAAATAAACTGGAGGAAGTACAGGGAGGCGGATTATAGTCTATAACGGAGTGATGCCCAAGGGGCAGACAGACTCTAGGAGTGATGCCCGAAGAGCAGACAGGCTCCAAAATTCTAAGTTACAGGCCACTTCTAGAAAAGTAGTAAATGCAGGAAAGGAAGATGCCATAAAATAAGGGTGGTCTTTTGTTCGCAGGGGAAAATACCCGTTTTTAAGGTATTCTGTGCCTATTTATAGAGTCGCCCCTGAGTCAGTTATAGTCCTCGCATGATCGGGCACTATCTCCTAAAATCTCGGACTTCCTTCAGCCGATCACATGATCGGCCACTATCTCCTAAAATCTCGGACTACCTTCAGCCGATCAGGAACTGCTTGCAACTGCCTGCGGTTTCCATAACTTCCTTGATCTTGATGCAGTTCGTGTCTTCTCTGGTGTTCCCAATGTGCTCCTGGTGCATCGCTGCAACCGCTGTGCTGGTATGGACCCGGCGTACAAATTGTTCGCGTCGAGTCGGCCCAACAGTGCGAACCAAAAATGCGCCCTAAAAGTAAAGAATGTAAAGAGTAGAATTATACATGTTATTATTAATGGTTGATTGTAATAGTTTAAATATTTAAGAATAGTTGAACATAATATGACTATACTGTTAGTTGGTCACCGGCTGAACGCATAAATCTCACACTCCAGAGAGTTTCCTATTTCATCAAAATAGACAAACATCACCATCTTTTGTTTCTTTTGACAGAAACAGTAGTCATAGATTTTGCAATATTCAATACACATAAGGCATTTAATTAATTTTCATCCAAATACATGCATCCAAGATAGAACATAGCATATGGTCTTCCAATATTGTACTAAAGCATTCTCATTTTAAATGGTAAGAAAATAATTAAAGTATTATCTTATTAAAAAAAACTATCAATTACCATGTGCAACCATTAATATTTCATAGAAGTTTAAATAGTAAAATAATTCTACTTTCTTCTTCTAATTCTTTTTTATTTTGAAGAATTTTAAAGTAGGCGCATTTAAAGAAGAAAATGATTGAATCAAATACCACGACAATAACCTGGCTCTCTAATACCAATTACTGTTAGAAAAATGCGGATTATACCTAATGCTATGGTGAAAGTCTCTGAACACTCTCGATCCCGTATCTTGATTGACTCGTATGTTTCTCGTTCAAAAAGCCGAAATGCAATTATATAATTACAATAGTTATTTCACTTACAACGACGGCAGCCATAACGTCCTCTCTCGTCGGCTGTGCGGCAAAGGTGGATACGCTAGGCCTCCAGCCTGAAGTCGTCAAGGATGTCCTGTCCCGTGGGGGCGCGAGTTCTAGGGCGAGAAGAGATTTCAAGATCGCTTCTTACCAGCCTTCGTCCATGGTCGTCTTCTTCCCCAGCTGGGCGATGCGCGGTTCAGCCATTGGCCATAGCCCCCTCACGTTCGATAACCCGGACTTCCACTTTGGAAGCGGGCGAGTGGAGAGGGTCACCTTCGCCACCAAGTATGGATTCAGCTTCTTCATTGGCCGCTCCTTTGCTAGAACGAGGAGAACGTTATGGCTGCCGTCGCTGGCTTTGGTGAACTTTGGGAGGTGGGCCCCCTGAGTGAGAGGAGGGACGACGTTTCCTTCTTTCGAGCCCGCATTCGGTGCCAAAGCGTTTCCCTCATCCCGGATCAACTGATGCTAATGGTGGAAGACAGGCGATTTCGGATCCTTATTGAAATTGAGTCCTAGGAAGATGCTGTTCCGATTCTTCTAGGCGAGGATCTGGACGAGCACCTCGGGCTCGACTCCTCTGAAGTGCAGGAGAGCTTTCTCCGTACCACGGGTTTTAGCTCTATTCCGGCTGCTCGTCCCCGCTCCCCTCAACCGACTAGAGCCGCCAGGTGAGGTGGGAGTGCGTTGGCCCCCCGCAGGGCCGCTGGTTGGGATGACGCCCCCCTGGAAACCGGGCGAGAGGGGCATGCGTTGGCCCCTGAGGGCCAAGCGAGGGGCCCCCGCTGCGAATGGATTCCTCGCCGTGAGTTGGATCGCCGCCGCGCGTTTGACCCCTGCAGTGCAGTGGAACTCCGCCGGGCCACTCGGGCGCGGCGGCCAATCGTCGGGAACCGTTCAAATTCAAATTCGATGCCAGGCAGGATTTTTCGTCCGTACTCTGGTTTCCCTGGGCGTAAGTGTAACACCCCGAATTTTAATTTAAAAGTGAATATAAATAAAAATAGTGTGAGATACTATTTTTATTGGATTTAGAGAAGTAAAACATGAGTTTGAAATGACCTGTGCTGAAATTGGAGCGAAAACAGAAGATTTAGAATTTTCTGTGAGAAACGGGGCAGATAAATTAGCAGAAAATGTACAGTGTCAGAAAATTATGAAAACTGAGAGGTATGTCAGGATTATTATTACGAGGCTAGATTTAAAGTTTCGTGCCATTCTGACACCCAGAAGATCAGAAATAAATTCCGAATGTTATCTGATAATGATTACAGTTCGGTAGAATTTGCAGTGACCAAACGGGGTCCAAACTGAAATGTTAAGATATTTTCTCACTCAGTAGATTAAAATGAACATGACTGTCAAATTTGAGCACAAACGGCCGTCCAGAAGGGTTCCAACTGTTTCAGATGGCTGAACCGAAAGTTGGAAGTTGAATAGTGCAATGTCGAGGGACTAAAGTGTAAAAGGGGTTTTGTGCCCTTTTCTTCTTCTCCATCAGCCAAATGCACACACACACACACACCCTCACATACACGCACATAGAGATAGAGAGAGAGCTCCATTTATCTCTCTAAATCTCTCCTAAAAATAGGTGGATTTGGTGGAGAAGCAAGCTTGGAGGTTGATTTTCATCATCTTCTTCTCTCTCTACACCATTGGAGCAAGCTTTTGAGGTAAGCTTTGATGCTCTTTAATGGTAGAACTCTATGGTTTTGATCTTAAGCTCTAGAAATGGATTTAGTAGAACCCATTGATGCTAGATAAGTGATTATTGCATGATTCATGAATCAATTTGGAGGTTAATTGCAATAATGAAAACCTAGGGTTAGAAATGTAATTTTTGCTATTAGATGGGTTTGATCTAATTTGACCCTCCGTAAACCTAATTGCTAGGTAACGAAACACGTTGGCGAAGTCGGTTCGGCAATCCGTCGTGCCGTTGTGAAGTTTTGGAGGATTGAAGCTCTCTAATGGTGGAAGCAAGCTTTCCAATGGTGGATTTAGCTTGATGTCATTGTGGCTATGGTAAGTTTTGTGAATTTGAGTTAAGTTTAGGATTAAGTCTAAATGAGATGTTTAATTAGGATCTATATATGATTCTAAACTAGTTTAACGAAGAGAGTATCATGATTTATGAGACCCTCTTGATGAAATGGAGATCTAGGATTGCAAATGGGATTTTAATTAAATCCTTTTTATGTAAGAAGTTTTAATGATCTCTAAGGTAATATTAGAGTACTAAATCCTTAATGTTTGGGTTAATTGGAGCATGTGTAGAGGCTAGGATTAGTGACGGGTGTTTCTAGTAAATGAGGGTTTGATATATTTGACCCTATTGTTCTCTAATTGAAGGTTAGAGATGAGTCATTAAAGACCCTAGATCGCGAATCGGAGGTCGTTCGGTGGTTGCGCATGGATTAGGTCGAGTAGTGCGGCGTGCGCTGCGGGAGGCCGATTGCAAGTGACGACGAGCAATCGGAACGCTATTAAAAGGTGGGGGGTGCTTCCACTAATATCGAACTTCTCTTTATGTCTATGTGTCACCATTGAGCATATATGTTATAGCTATTTTCATGCATAGTAGGGTAATTGAATTATGTGTTGCATGCTTAGAGTTAAGATGCAAATGAGATTTGTTATGAATAAAGAAAAAGAATTAAACCCTATGTATGCATGAGAAGAGACAAATAACCTAGTGGTTAAAGAACAAGAACATTGTGACATATAAATCGAGTGGCATTAGAGAATTGTAAAGAACACTAATATGCATGTGTTAAGACAAAGAACCTAGTGGTTAAAGAACCTAGAGATTAAAGAACAAGAACGTTGTGACATATAGATCGAGTGGCATCTATGATTGTAAAGAACACTAGAGTTAGTGTGATATTGAGAATAAGAACAAAGAAAATAAAGGACACTAGAGTTAGTGTAATGACATGGTAAAGAACAAGTATGCATGTGAATAAAGAACACTAGAGTTAGTGTGTGGCATTGACAAGAGTCATGTATGCATTGAACACTAGAGTGTGTGGCATTAATAGATGTGTGTAAAGAACCATAGTGTATATGACACTAGAACAAGTCAAAGAATGCAAGTAAGGAACATGAAAGGTATTGTGACAAAGGAACCTTAGAGTTAAGGGTCATTTGATCATAGTTCTCCTTGAAGTCAAGGAATGGATTGAATTGTCATCCTTAAAGTTAAGGATTGATCGTACTCACCATATAGTCCTTGCTCGAGGCGCGGTAGCTCCCTTTCGGGCGATGTGCTCCGGAGTTGTCATCGCTGGGTTGTAGTGTTTCCTCAGAGGACGGTCCCGTCGGGTTGTAGTGTTTCCTCGACAATAGGGATTTGGGTTGGTTGAGTCTTGTTGAGGGTAAAACCTACGGGTTAGCCAAGAGATTGGGTTATGGAATTATGATCTTGCATTCATCTTTATTATCCTGTTGAGCATAAAAAATCTTTACTATTGTTCAGGCATATTAGTTGTATGCATTATAGTTTGGTTACTATCTGCTTATCCCTTCAAATTATGCCTGAAATAGACCTAGTGGGAAAGTCGGTGTGATTGGAGGCCGAGCCCACTGGGAACTTTGTTGTAGTTCTCATCCCACTAACCATGCAGGTTCTAGCGCGAGCGGGGCGACTGGGGCCCGAGGCATGGTTATCGTGCTCTAGGTAGAGTTCTACCGTGCATTGTGTATAGAGACACCATTTGTATAATTCATCTGTTATGTCGATGAAAGGAAATGTAATAAAGATATGTTGAGATGTAAATGTATTATGTTCATTTGAGAGATGCAAATGTATATTGGATGAATGAATGTAAAGAAAATGTATAAGCTTTGTATTTGGGTAAAAGTAATCAAAATACAATGTGTGAATGGTTTAAATAGTTACTTTCACTTTTGCTTATGTTGCTTGCCCTCGTGCAAGCCATGTATATTGAAATGTTGTCCTGGGAATTGTTCATTTCTCTATACATGTACTCGTTATTGTTGAGCCTTGGGCGGACAGGGGAGGCTCTGTCCGTTCGGCGTCTGTTGGCGTGCCCGAACCGACCAAATTGGCGGTCCCGGGGCGTGACAGTAAGCCTGTCCATGGCAGGGGAGTGGGTGAGCCTCTGAACTCGCGCCCTGCTTCTCTAGAGTCGTGCCGCACCTATCCCTTGGGTGGCCAGTTGGGCTCCAACCCGGAGTCAACCAAACTTGGCGACCCTACCGTTTCTGCCTTGGGCCTTGCGGGCCCCTCCTGCCCTACTCCTATCCAACCGACGGGCTCCAAACTCCTCTGCCTTCCTTGGGTCGTGGACTTCCCGCCCAATTCTCGGCCCACGGCGCCCGAGCCCTACCCCGGATTCTCCACGGACTGTGATCTATCTTCGAGCCCAACCCTTTCCCCTCTCGCTCTCGCTTTGGCTATGGGGACTAGGCCTCTCTCTTTGTCGACGTCGGGCCTACCTCACTAGCCTTCCTCTTGCTCTGGGAGCCCACCTCCCCTTCCTTTGGATTTGGACGCCAGGCCTTTCCCCATCCCGGGGCCCAGCACCAAGCTTTTATGTCTTCGTCCTTGCCAGAGTCAGCCCCCACCAATCAGGCGAAGCCCGCGCCTAGCTGCCAAGAGCATGGTTTTCAAGAGGTCCCCCCTCCAAAGAGCTCAAGATATCAAGTGCAGCAAACTTATAGTCGCGTTACTCCCTTCTTCTTCGTCTACCCCAACCACCCCTGTAGCCTTGGAGTTCCCACCTCAGCCCTCTTTCCCGCTGATGGATACTGCACTGCCGTCCCCTCCCCTCCTTCCCTCCTCCAAGAAGGACGAAGCTCCTACTCCAGCGAGGTCCACGGCTAACCCGCTCTCTGCTACTGAGATCAAGATGATCATGTCTTCTTGTGGCATCAAGGATCTGGGATTGCACCACTCTGCGGCTCAGCCTGCCATTCCAAACCTCGTACGGGCAGTCTTCGGCTGCGACTAAGTAGATCCTTCGCGGGACTTGTGTCTGCTGCTCTCTTCTTTTTATGGCTAGAAACCGAACTTTTCGCTTTTTTTCCTGGAATGTTAGGGGCCTTAATGATCCGGCCAAATGCATTAGTGTACGGAGCTTTATTCGTAGCAATAAATGTTGTGTTGTTTGCCTCTAAGAAACCAAGTTAGCTTTTACTTCTCCTACCAAGTTTCGTTCATTCTGCGGATTGCACCTGCAGGACTATCGCTGCTTAGATGCTATTGGGGCTAAGGGTGGTATCTTAACTGCATGGAACTCCTCACACTTTGACCTCTCTGAGGATTGGGCTGGTTCCTTCTCGCTCACCGTTGTACTCCGGCGTAAATGCGATGGCGCGCTCTTCACTATTTCAAATTTATATGGTCCCACTTCAGCTACTGTTAGATCCAGCTTCTTCAGCGAGTTTTGACATCTTGGGCAAATTTCGAGGGGTGCATGGGCTGTAGTCGGGGACTTCAATGTCTTACTATCCCGTCGCGATAGAAATGGTCCGTCGCTTCATTCTAATGACATGCTCGCCTTTAGGTCGCTGGTGAGTGACATAGGGCTCTTGGACCTTCCGCTTCTCAACAAATCATTTACTTGGACCAATGGTCGCCAAAATCCTACTCTTGAACGGCTTGATCGAGCATTCATCTCAATTGATTGGCAACTTTACTTTCCCGCCTCCAACCTTCGAGCCCTGCCTCGACCCTGCTCGGACCATTCGCCGCTGATTCGTTCCGCGGGCACTTTCTGTAGCATATCGATTCCCCGTGAAGCATGCCGAGTTCCGTCGAAACGAGCGGGACCCGGAGTAAAGTGATTAGGGGTGAGTTCTATGAGTATTAGAACTCATCTGGAGTGAAAACGGGACCCGAGAGATCGAAACTGCAATTCTGGAAAAAATTCCAGAGTTGGAACTCTTGGGGACCGGTCTCTACAAAGGGGAGATCGGTCTCCCCATGCGCGGAGGGTGGACAAGCTGAAAATCGGCTAAGTCCTGAAAATCGGGCGTTTTTGTGCGCAAAGGCGCGAAAACGAAAACCGAAAAGCTATATTGGGTCGTGAGCTAAATCCGGCGTTAGCGCGGATGAAAAGACGATGAAAATGTGTTCGAAAACATGTTTGCAAAGTCTCGGTTCGATTTGAATCGAATCGGAGGTCAAACGAGCGAAAACGGACAAAAACGGACCCCGAAGGTGAAAAAGCTGAAAATTTGGCTAAGTCCTAAAATGCTGGAATTCTGGACCTCTCTGGGACCGGTCTCTCAAGTCCAGGACCGGTCTCCTATACAAAAAAATTGGCGAAAAAAGCTGAAAATTTGGCTAAGTCCTTAATTGTTTGGCTGAGGCTTTCTGGGACCGGTCTCCATATCCCAGACCAGGTCTCAGTGCGAAATCGCCCGATTTTGGCGATTGTAATATTTAGGGTTTGGGGGACTTATGTGCTATTGTAGCAACACCATATAGGCTTGGGGCCTTCTCTATTAACAAGACACTTCATCCCTCACTCTCTTTCTCACTTTCTCTCTCTAGAAGAGCCCTAGAGCTTGGAGATCAAGGAGAAGAGGAAGAAGAAGGTGACATTGGAGGGCTTTGAAGGATCTTGAAGCTCTCCTACAAGGAGGCTTGAGCTTGCTACAAGAGGTAGGTTTTTGCAAGTTTAACTCTAGGGTTTGGGTTTTCTCTTAGATTTTGGGATTTCTAGCTTGTTGCTAGTGTTAGAGAGCTAAGTATACCATGAACTCCATGGAAAACTCATGAGAGCTTCATGAGCTCTAATGGTGGCTTAGTAGGATTTGTAGTAAATGCCTTAGAGATGGTTCTAATGGCTTTAGAATGGTTCTAGAGAGCTTCTCATGGGTTCATAAGCTTTATTTTGCTTGTGTGTGAGATCAATCCCATGAGAATGCCAAAATGGCATTGTTAGGGTTTGGAAATTGGGGCTTTTGCCCTAGGGTGTTACCAAGGCTAATTGACCTTGTGAAAACCTAATTGGGGGTATTCCCGACGCGAGGGACAACTCCGTTCGTTTAAATGAAAAGCCCATATAGGGGCTCTTTGTATAAATCGGCCTGATTTAGAATCTGTTTAACGCGCAGGTCGCAAACTAGGGATCGGATAGCCGTGAAATTCGAACCACAACTCCACCATAATTTTTAGAGGTGGGAGGTGCATTCCGGAATCATCGAATTCTCTTCTATGTCTATTTCACCTCTTGAGCATATTATATTGTATTATATTCATGCATGATAGGGTAGTGAGTAAAAGATGTGTATGATTGTTCCCTTATGCATTGTTATAATGTAAGTGAACCTAGTAATTGAAATGAAACCATAAAGACGAGAACTAGCACCCTATGCATGTGTGAATGTGAGAACGACTATGATCTTAGTAAACAAAGGTGATATTGAACATAGAGACCAGATTGCCATCGAAATGACATGGAAAAAGTATGGAAAGTGACCTGAACAATTAGGTAAAAACCTATTGTGACATTGACATTGAGACTAGAGTTTATGGTTTTCCAAGTTGGGAAATTGATCGATACTCACACTTGACTTGTGGGAGGTAGCTCCTCCACAAGTGGTGTACTCGGAGTGTAGACACCGCGGGGAAAGTACCCCGTCGACGAGCCCTCGGGTGATAGCGCCTTGAGCCTTTCCCGGTAGACGGGTAATGAAACGTGAGTTTTGGGGTTAACTTGGTTAACCGGTAAGATTGGGTAAAGAAACAAGTAAAGTAAAGAGCATGCATGCATCGTTAATTACAGTCAATTATCTATCCACTAATCTTTCTTTTGCAGGCATGGTATTTTAGCATATAGTATGGTTACCATTTCCTTTTCTTTGCAATACTTATGCCTAAATGGACCTAGTGGGTAAGTCGGCGGGGTCGGTTGCCTAGCCCACTAGGAACTTCGTTGTAGTTCTCACACCACTAACCCTACAGGTCCTAGCTCGAGTGCGGCGGCGGAGGACCGGGGCAAAGGGTTAGCGCCATAGCTAGTGGCCACCGGAGTACATCATAGGCATTCCATTTTGGGTATACTTGTATCAACTTGTTTTGTTGATCTATAACGATTAAGTTGTAAACATTCAAGTTTATTTTGGTGGAATAGCAAATGTAAAAAGATATGATGTATTGAATGGAAAAGATTGCAATAGTTTTAGTTTACTTGTATTTGGTTTAAATGTAATCAAATATCTTGTATGTGGTATCTATTAGCTTAGTCTTTCTACTTCTGCTGTGTTTGTTGCTTGCCCTCGTGCAAGCCTTGTATAATAGCAAATATCCATTGATTGCCTTATTATACTCGTAGTTGGAGCCTTGGGCGGGCAGGGGAGGCCCTGTCCGTTCGGCGTCTGTTGACGTGGCCCGAACCCGACCAAATAGGCGGGTAGCGGGGCGTGACACTTTCGTACCTGCGATCCAGCTTTTCAGGTTTGAGTCCTTCTGGCTTCGTCATCTTGCCGTCTTTCAGGTTATCTCTAACACTTGGACCTCGCCCGTGTCGTGCCCGGACCCCTCTGCACGGTTCACCTCGAAGCTCGAGCGCGTTCAAATGGCGCTTCGTTCCTGGGCCAAGGGGCTTCTCTCGGCTTTAAAAGTCCAGGCGGCCTTATGCCTCTCTTGGATCGATTGGCTCGACAAAGCGGAGGAAATCAAGATCCTGACTCCATCAGAATTCAAACTGCGGCTTTTACTTAAAAGACTGTACGAGGAATTATGCCTACAAGATGAGATGAGATGGAAACAACGATCTAGTATACATTGGCTTCGGGTTGGAGACGCGAACACCAAATTCTTCCACCTTATGGCGAGCGGTCGCCGACAGAAAAAATCTTTCTTACAGATCGCTGACGGTACCTTCCTTTTCTCTACGCCTGACTCTATCGCTAACCATCTTTTCTCCTTTTATCGGAATACCTTAGGAGTCGACTCACCTACTTTTGCGACTGTTGATTTTTCGTCGCTTTACGGCGACAAAGCCTTGGATCTTTCGTCTCTCCTGTCGCCTTTTACCGTTGACGAAGTCAAGAGAGCAGTGTTCTCATGTGCGCCGGAGAAGGCTCCGGGCCCAGATGGCTTCCCGATGCTGTTTTACCAACGTTTCTGGCATATTCTCCAAGAGGACATCATGGAGGTTTTTTCAAGCTTCTATAATGGCTCATTGGATCTGGCCGACTGGAATACTAGCTGGATCTGCCCTATTCCGAAGAAAAAGGATGTTAACACGACTAAAGATCTTCGCCCAATCAGTCTGATCCACAGCTTACCGAAGCTTATCTCCAAGGTGCTGGCCACCCCGCTCCAGAGCCTTTTGAATCTTCTGATCAACCCCTATCAAACTGCATTTGTTAAAGGCAGATACATCCTCGACAATTTTCTGACGGCGCATATCCTCACACACCATCTGCTCTCCTCTAAACAGCAAGCGACTCTGTTCAAGATTGATTTTGATAGAGCTTTCGATCATATTAATTGGCACTTCCTTTCTGAACTCCTAACGGTCAGGGGCTTTGGCCAGCGCTGGATATCTTGGATTTCTATTTTGCTGCGATCCTCGTCCTTGGCGGTGTTGCTCAATGGTGTTGCAGGCAGATCGTTCGCTTGCAAAAGGGGGCTTCGTCAGGGAGACCCGCTTTCCCCTCTCCTCTTCATCTTATGTATTGATGTTCTATTTCGAATGATCAACTTAGCGGCTGTCTCTGGCTCCCTTCCAACGGTCGGAATTGGAGATATTAAACTCCACACTCTCCAATTCGCTGACGATATGCTTCTTTTTTTCGATGGCGCTAGCAGGTCAGCGGCAGTAATTAAGCTTCTCCTGAACGCGTTCAGCGCCTGCTCGGGCCTCAAGATCAATTATCACAAAAGCGCGATTATTCCTATTAACTTGCATAATGATCAAGCCACGGTTTTGGCAGATTGCTTTGGATGCCGCACGCATGGCTTCCCTTTCACCTACCTTGGATTGCCGCTTTCCCCTAACAGGCTTCGAAGGGCCGACTATCTACCACTGATCGAAAAACTTGATAATCGGTTAGCAGGCTGGAAGGGTATCATGCTTTCTAGAGGGGGCCGACTTGTTCTCCTCAACTCTGTTCTCTCTAGCATGCCTACTTTCTTTTGCTCTGCATACTCTTTACCGGTTTGGGTTGTTAAGCTGATCGACAAAATCCGTCGGGGCTTTTTTTGGCGCGGCAAAAAGCTCAACAACGGTTTCCACTGTCTCGTAAAATGGGAAAGAATGTGCCGACCAAAAGGTGTTGGGGGCATTGGGATTCGGAACATGCGCTTGATCAACTCAGCCCTATTGATGAAGACACTCTGGAACTTCCATAACTCCAAAAGCACACCATGGGTCCGACTATTATCTGCAAAACACTACAAGCATATGGCACCGGCTTCAACTGCGACAAAACCATCTGGTTGTTGTCCAATCTGGGCGGGTGTTCTTAATGTTACGACACCTTTCTTAACTACCGTCGACTTCTCCCTAGGTAATGGCAAGACTACTTCTTTCTAGGAGGCGCGGTGGTGTAGACTTGCGGCGCTTAAACATCACTTCCCACACTTCTATGCTGCTGCGAATCACAGAAGCATCTCGGTCGCAACTTGGTTTCGTCGTTTCGGGTCTAGGCCAAACTTTGGCATGATTGCATTGCTTGGCCGCGAGGAGCATGATGAGCATCTCCAACTAGAAGCCCTGGTTCACAGCACCGAGCTATTGGACACGGATGACTGTCCCTCATGGCGTTGGTCAAACTCCGGTATGTTTTCTATTCGAAACGCTTACAGTTTTATGGCTTTCGACGGAATTAATGACTCTAAAATACCTTTCCTTTGGAGGCTCAAATTCCCTCTTAGAATCAAAATTTCCATGTGGCTCGCCGCGCAAAATAGACTTCTCACTGCAGATTTTCTCACCAAGAGAGGTTGGCATGGCCCTTCGATTTGTGTTCTCTGCCGCAAGGAGGCTGAGACACTTGATCATTTATTCTTCCTTTGTCGATATGCAAAATCGTTGTGGAATCAATTGCTCCGACTATCCTTGATGACTCGGCGGTTGACGGCTGCTACCTCCGGAGCACTAGCTGAGCGTTGGATTAGGACCCGAGATGCATTCTCTGGATCTTTTAAGAAGGGTTTCGACCTCATCTTCATTGCTACTTGCTGGGCTTTATGGAATGAGCGGAATAAGAGATTGTTTGAAGATCGACTTAACCTGCAAAGTGAATACCTAGGACACAGCATTCTCTGCACGGTTCGATCGTGGAAAGCCGCACTCGGACACGGACTCGATCGGGTTGACTCGCCTAACAGCTAGCCGGTTCTTTAATTTGTTTTCGATTTTTGGTCATTCCTGGCTGCTTGTTGAGATAAGTTGGGCTTTGTTTTGGTGATTCGTGTCTGTATGTTGGTGTTTGTGGTAGTGGATGTTGGGGTTTGTGGGGTGGCTAAGCAACTGTGAGGAGCTTGAGTGACTTTCGCTTGCCGTCTCCATTACTCCGATTATGTTCTAAGTTTTTCTGTTTTGTGTTCTTCGGATGGCCGACTGAGTTCGTCTGCGTGTGTTCTCGTCCGCCTGTGTGCGTTCTCGTCCGCCTGCCAGAGACGTTCTTTTGACTCGGTCAATTCTATGAAAATAGGGTATACTGCTGTTTAATCAAAAAAAAATTATGATAGGTTGACATGCTTATAATTTCACACCATCAAAGAGAAAGAACCATTCAATATAAAATGTCTCAAATCGTCCTTTCCTACAATGGGGATAAATATCAAGTAGCGGGGTAATGGATCTGTTAAATTTTGGTTAGATTTTATTTATCTAAATCAGTAACAAATCCTAATTAAATTAAGATATGATAGATTTTAGATATATTAGTTATAAATAGAGTTTAACTAGAAGTCTAATTGGATTTGAATTCTAATCAAACTCTAACGGGAAGGCATGCATAATGCATTATATATATATGCACAGATATATGGCCCGTTAATGTTGCGTAGCTCTAATTAAGCCATGCGCTAATTAAGTCCGTCCTTGGAGCCATAGGTTGCTGCTGAGAGAACCAAGCCCTAATTAATTAAGTTCTCAGACACGAATTAATTAATTTCGACATTACGGATCTAATTAAATTTTAGTCTTTTGAAAGATATAATTTTGTACTTATCCTTCTACATTAATAAAAGTTTTTGCTCATCTTCGCTCGTGAATGTAGCCGAACTGCATAAATCTCGATGTGCACTTTTCTCTTCTTTTCTTTTCCTTTATTAATTATTTTTTGGATCTATTTTTCGTTGTTTCGATTTTAACACTATCCATCTCTTGATAATTGTCCCCACCATTTTCCTATATTTAACGTAATGGAGCATGCAACAATATTAATCCCATCCAAAAGGTTGCGAGTCGGTCAAATAGGGGACTTCAAAATAGGTCATATGACTAAAGTCTAACACTAAGTACTGCTTGTAAGTTTCTCACCGTTAAGTTTATCCCTTTTGATCAATTCAGATCTCTTAGATTATGCTATTTAACCAACCACCATACACTCAACCCTATCTAGGGCACCATTATTATCCTAACCCTATAAAATTTCATCCAATGAGCGAAAACCTACAAGCACGAATAACTTGATGCTTTTAAAAGCATAGGAACTCAACTCTAAATATATATGTCAATTTCGGCGTTGCACCTGGCTTCTAAAATAGTTTCACTCTGAAAGACATTTGGTAAATAGAATCATGTCCTTTTCTGGAACACAAGAAGATTATTGGGTCATCTTTTTGCTTTTCATCTACTCAGTTTTACAAATAATTAGACATGTTTTAGTGGGTTCCATCATAATAATTAGGTATCCAAGATAGCCACAAGGTGGATGGCCATCTCTTAATTAGTAGTGTTAATTAACTTTTGTATACCCCAAAAAGAAGTAAAGAGAGAAAAACATGTCCCTCTATTTCCCCTTTCCTCTTCTTCAAGCAAGAAGGTGAGTGAACTGACTTTTATAGCGGTCTCATAGAATATTTACATCTCCTCATTTTAGACGTGTTGTTTGAAGAAGCCTTATTAATCAGAAGTAGTTCTATAGCTGAGCTTTATAGGTTATCGAAAGGATTCTAAACAAAGAAGCCTTATTGAACAGTCTATAGGAGTTCTATAGCTGAGCTTTATGAGTAATCTAAACATTGACTCATACAGAAGAGCATTATAACTAACCTAGTCTTCGTGGAAATTATTCAATTCATTGCTGATATTTCCCTTGGAATGTGTAAAAGTTGATCAACACCAACATGTATTACTTTGCTTTGATACTATACAACCATGGACATATATAGCACACAAAAATGAAAAAGAGTATACAAAATTTATATATATATATATATATAAAAAAAAGACCACAGGATGGAGTTAATCGAAGCTTGAAGATCGGCTCCATCGCCCTCGAAGGTACTCCTCGAAGGAACTAAAATTACCATCCTCGAAGCTCGGGATGGATTCGTCATCGTCTACATCTTGTAATGCGAGGCCTAGATGAGAGCTCACACTTGATGCCGGGTAAGTCTCATCATCAAGGCCATCCATCTCGTTCGGCTTGTTCAATTCTCTGATGCTTCCTCCCTTTAAGAAGCTCAATATTTGGTTCGTTTGGGGTCGGAGACGGGCTGACCTTGTAATGCAGAGAGATGCAGCCGAGACCATTCTTCGTACTTGGAGTTCGTTGTAGTTTCCTCCGAGCGCCGGATCCAATAAAACAGTAACATCCCCTTGGTTTAGTATTGGCGATGCCTGCTCGAGTACACATTTGCAACTCATGAGAATGGTTGGTTGACTAGTTGAGGAAGATTAATGCTGTTTGAATGCATATACTGAAGAGGGGAATGAGCTTAAAATACAAAATTTGTTAATTAATTTGTTTATTTCTACCAATCAATTAGGCCTGTCTTTGTAATATGCTGCTTTGTATCAGGGCCTGAATCTGCGGATAAATGCAGTTGAAGTGAGCTTTCTGGATTGCTATTCCAAAAGTTCTTCAGACTAATTGCTGGCGGTCATGTGTAAAGGTGAGGGTGCAAGGAGAGAAATGTCTCAAAATTTTTACAATGATTACGATTGGTTATCATCATTAAATAGAAGGAAAAAAGAAAAAGAAAAAGTCAGGCTTTTTATTGGAGCGATCAGAAGGTGATGGCTGGAAAATGAACATCGTTCAACTAGATTAGATATGGAAGGGGGCGCCAGTCTGTACGTGATCCCAAGTTTTATTTGTCTATGGTTAGGGATGTAGGTGTAAAGATGCCCTCTGATTTTTGTTTAGCTTAATTATTTCTTGTTCCGGCCGGCATCAAGGAAATTAAAATCATGGAGCATTGTCAGTGGATGTTTGGTAAGAGAAGAAGGCTGATAAATAGGTTAACCAGGTTTAAATGGCTAAGGACTTGGGTTGATTATCATGCTTAGTTGAAGGCGGTGACGTGGCTGGCAGGCGCTACTATAATCGATTGGAAAATCTTAACTTTGGGTAACGGGACATTATGAGAAATGGCATAGTTGTGTGCATTCATGATCCATTGCAGACACTTTTTCGACAAAGAGGAAAATAGAATTTGATGTGAAGAAAGATTATTGAGTAACTGTTGTGCTTCAACAGAGGGTGCGGGCCTTACCCACATAACCAGACTTTCTTGGCCCTTGGGACTCTCATCAGCGATTGGTTTTCTTCCTGTTAGAAGTTCAAGTAGAACAACACCGAAGGCGTACACATCAATCTTATCACTAACCTTCCCGTACATAAAATACTCGGGAGCTAGGTATCTGCACATATAGTCAATTCAATCAATCAGAATTCAAAGCAAAAGAAGAAGAACAAGAAGAAGAAGAAATTATCTCTTTATTTTAGCCGTGAATTCGGTGTGGCTTCACAAATAGAGCAATACCCAAAAGTCCCGACGACATCACTATGCGTTAGGGAGGATGAACTGTTCGGTGCCCATATGGCTAGTCCAAAATCAGATAACTGTCAAAAAAGGAGGTCAATTTATAGAAAAAGTTAGGAGAAAATTCAAAGTCAAATGAAGAAATGGTCATTGGTGGTTTATGGAATTAATGTTACCTGGGGCTCAAAGTCATTGGTGAGAAGGATGTTTGATGATTTGACATCTCTATGAATTACCGGTTTAGAACAACCGGTGTGAAGGTATGTCAGAGCCTCCGTAATCCCCAGTGCAATCTTAAATCTTAGGTCCCAAGATACTGTTGGATTGGGTCCCTTACCTATCATTATTATTTGAAATAAAAGGTGAAGTTGGAGAGAGAAATGTCTGAAAAGAAAGTACACTGAATTGCGATATGACTTTTACCATGAAGATTTTCTTCTAAACTTCCCCTAGAGAGATAATCATATACAGAAATAAGGTGATTATCCTCGACACAGATGCCGATCAAAGGAACAATTCGCACGTGCTTTAGTTTGCTCATTATGTCAACCTCCAAAAGGACATCCCTTGCTGCTTCCGTGGATAATGTGGACAGCTTGATGGCCACTTGTTGGCCACTAGAAAGGAATCCTTTGTACACTTGGCTACTCCCTCCTTTCCCAATCAAATTTTCTGTAAATTCAAAAGATTTGACAAAAATTAATCTATTTCGACATCTACATAAAAAAAAAGTTTAAACAAAAGAGATCTTTTATGGAAAGAGAATTGACCTGAAGAGAACTGATTAGTTGCAGTGCGTAGATCCTCGTATCGAAACCACTTGGAACTAGAGGAGTTGGCTTCCAAGATGTATTTCAATTCTTTGGCTAACTCCTTCTGCGGTTCAATGGACGGTGAAGATCGATTTGGTAGGTTCATGACCCATTGGACCACTGATAACTTCCTGGCTTCTTCCTCTCCCGGTGTTTCGAAATTCGACGATGCCTTTCTGAGCAAGGGCCAACCTAGTCTTTTCTCTGGCAACTTCTTCACTAAAACAGCAACAGAGCATGAAGCACTTTCGGAGGCCTCATGACGAATAACAAGGCTGCGCTCTTTAGGGACGTTGCCGTGTATGTTAACTCCCTCTTCGGACTTAAGATTCGAATTGGGGATGATAACTTTTGGATCCATGCCAACGCTTGGATGCAATACACTGCGCAGAACCGACTTTGGCTCTTTGCCTAACCGTAAATGAACATCTAAGTAAGAGGAGGATCGGACATTGAATTGAATTCACATATTACAACTAATAAAAAAAAAAAAAAAAAGAAAGAAAAAAAAGAAGAGACGAGGATGGACAACTTACCTGGAGGGGTTTCAATCGGCTCCCTTTTGAAAATCACCTTGCTATTCTGAATTGCTAGTACAGAAATAGTTGGGGGGAGTTTCTTGGCACAATACTTTGCGAGAGAAGCCGCACCTCTGAGGGACAATTATGGTAAGACTAATGAAAAGTCCAACAACTGGTACTACGTTTGATATATCTGAAAAAAACCTACCCAAATGAGTAGTTCTTGTTTGCTCCAACTACCACTGCCATGGCGGCGCACAGTTTTGCTTCCTTCACAAGCACTTTCTGGATCGAACTTCCCGGAGTGACTCGACCCACAAGAATCACCTAAAAAGGACATGAAGCTTCTAAATACGTGAGCCAATCTGCGGTTGATTTTATCTTCTTCTCTCCCGCAAGAACTAATCTAACTTACCTGCTTCATACTACACAGGCTCTCAAACACTGTCAAATAGTCCTCTAACACCTTGATCAGAGACAGAGTGCTGGTCTTGCAGAGATCTAAGAAGAGAAACAGATATAGTTAACAAGGGCATAAGCAAGCATGAAAAGTATGTGAATTTTGGGGATTCTTGAGATATATATATATATATATATATATATACCGGATTTGCGGCAAATATGGACGGCGACGATGCGATCTCCTTGCTCGGCCAACTTGGTGATTGCCCAGTTGAGCAATTCCCTCCCTATGGCATCCATTTGGAGTCCCACAAGTATGCAGTTGCCCTCACTCTTTCTATTGAATGCTCCAATCTCCATTTCCAATATCCTCTTCATGCACGGTCTGAATTAGCCCCTTCTAGCCGGCCATATCCTAATTAAACTCATGTACCATTGTATTTATTCATCATCCAATTTAACAAGAACATAAAGAATTAGAAATAATTTTTGGAAAAGGAGAAGCCACCTAAAAATGGCCTCACTTTGCTGAATTCAAACTCAAAAAGGGAGTTTTAACTGAAGAGTGCTTGCGAGGCCAGCACAAGCAGAAGAGAGCAGATGCCTCCAATTATTATTCAAATGAGAAGGTCGAAGGGGCACATTAAATTAAATTAAATTAAATTAAGGATAAAAAAAGAAAAGAAAAAAAAAAAGAAGAAAAAGAAAGGTAAAAAAAAAAAAAAAGAGGAGCCCCACGAGCTTTAAGCTCACCTAAAATCTTGTTAATTTGTCATATTCTTCTGATGAGAAAAGTTAATTAAACTAGAAGCTAATCGAGCCGGGCGGCGCTGGAGCCCGGAGATGTCGTTAGCTCAACTACTCCACCAATCGTCTTTTCTCAAAAAAAAAACTACTCCACCAATCGTCAATAGTATAATCTACTCTCGAGTAAAAGCGAAAGCCTGAGAATACAATTCAAGTAGTCCGCGCGCGATGAAGACGACCGGGGGCTTACTTGGTTCGACTGTAAGTGACGTTTTTCGTTACCCGAAAAGGGGGAGAAGAGAAAAGAAAGCAGAGACAGGGGGGGAGAGAGAGAGAGAGAGGTATAAATAAATAAATAAATAAATAAATAAAATATAGTTAAAAGAAAGGAGAGAGAGAAGGGTGGGTAATTAGCTAGGAAGTGTTTGTTGTTAGAGAGGGAAGGGAAAAAAAAGGGAAAAGAGGGCGAAAGGGAAAAGCGAAAACTAGTGCTCATCCTCACACCAAACTCTCCCAATCCGGGGTTGGGAGTAGGATACCCGCCATGTTTTTCGCGGGAAACCCGGGATAGCCGGTCACAGCACCGGCACCGACGAATTGAAAATAGAGGGCGCGGGTTACCGGCTGCACCCGGTTGCCGCCCAACGGTAAAATTCCTTCATCAAAGTTTCCGTGACCGGAGTTATGCCTAGTTATTATTACAGCGACAACAATAGTAAATAAATAAATAAATGAATGGGGTCCGGTAGGAGGTGATGCGCCGACGAAAAGCACTGCCCTGCACCGGGTGCATCCATATCCATACACCGTCTGCACGGGGCACCGAATGCCGCGCTGTCCCAATCAGCAACAAACTTTTCTGAATTTAGAAATTTGCTTTTGCTTTCGCTACCGATGCCATGACAATTGATCCATTTCATGGAGCAGTAGAGAATGGACAAATTACGAGAGACATCAGAATAACATGTACAACATATAAAAATTATATATGTGGCTTAAAAGATTGATGTAAGAATTAATAAATTGAAAATTCTTAGAAATACGAGGATGATTCGTAGGACCGATTGATTCTGAAACTATTATTTCAAAGATCGATATGATAAAAAATGATTCAAGAATGATTCAAGAATAAAAAATGATTCATGAATAATCTTTACTAGCTTGAAGGTGACCGAATAATAATAGAAACTAAAGTACGAAATTGGGTGTAATCTATGCGTAGAGAAACAAGCACTGCTTTGAAGTGACTAATTAGCTGTAGTACAAAATTGAAATACTAGTAACTAACAGAAGTTCTCACTGAATATATTAACTAATAATAATTAAATTTATTAAATATGATTAATTTGTACATCTATAGATACATTAATATCATTGCTATCAAGCGTAGGGGTATCAACGAGTTAACAATATCGTTAAAATATCAAAATTCAAATTTCGTTTAATACGAGCCTGTTAACGAAATTTATTAACTAACAAAAGGATTAGATTGGATATATATAGAATTAAATTTATAAAATCTTACCCATTAGACTTTGATCAAATGATTGAAAGTTTATATATAAATAAGTTTTTTTGATAATTGAGCTCGACTTTATATTTTTATTTTGCTAAAATAAAAATAATAAAAATATATATATTATATATAATTATTTATTTATATATATAAATATAAATATAAATTAAATAAAGTATATAAATATAAAATATATGTATTCGAGATGTTATCGAATACGAGCGAGCCGATCCCAACTCGTGTTCGACTTATTTATTAAACGAAAAATTGTGCGCTTTCTCTTACTAAACGAATGATTTGATATCGAGCTTATTTACAGCCAAATGAGTTGCATTGCCACTCCTATTTACGCGTGGTCCTAGCTCTTGATGCAAATTGCTTGTGTTGGGCCTAAAACAAAGAAAGGCCGAAAGAAGCCCACACACACGTACACACACACAAAAGATAGAAAAAAAATAAAAAAAAGGGAGAAAAAGAGAGAGAGAGCTAGAGAGAGAGAGAGAGAGAGAGAGAGAGGGAGAGGAGGAGGAGGAGGCAGAGGATGGGATCCGTTGGTAGCCGAATTTTCCGATCCTTGACCTACCAAAGATCTTCCTCGGGAAGCGCGTCGAGATGTGAAACGGCTAAGATTAGTGACCTCGAAGATTGCGCCTTCGACTGTATCAAGCGATTCGGCTAACGAGGGATCAAATCAGCCGGGTCCGAAAACCTTCACTATAAAACTGGTTCGGCTGGAAGAGCCGAATGTACGAACTATGCATGGATCAATGTCTGCAGAAGAGCCGAATGGAAGAAGTACACAGTAACTGGTCGGCTGAAAGAGCCGAATGCCTTTATATAATAATAAAATAGAGTGTGCCCGAAGGACATACAGACTCTGCAAATATAGTTTACAACAGAGTGCGCCCGTACGGCATACAACCTCTGCAAATGTAGTCTACAACGGAGTGATTCCCGTGGGGCAGACAGACTACAGGGTTCTACTTAGCGAACTACTTCTAGGAAAGCAGTAAATGCAGAAAAGAAAAAGATTATATTTAGACTACTCCTAGAAAAGCGATAAAATACGGAGGAAATGAGGGTGGTCTTCTCGTTCAGGATGGAGAAAGATCTCTATTGCAGACTTCAAAGTTACTATTTATAATATCTTAAGCCCACATTATTGGTTGGTTAGTGGGGGGAGTGGTTGTAACCATGATCGTGGAAGTTACACTAACTCCTCATGTTACGCTCCACTTATCAACCGTTCCCGCCTTCAGGGGCCTTATTGCAGACTCCTAGTGTACCACGTGTCCTTATTTCTTTGGCTCATACGTGGTTTAGGTTGGCATGTCTCAATTTTGACCTCAACAGGATCCTCTCTCCAGAGGACACACACCCATCCACACGCACACTAAGAGAGAGAGAGAGAAGAGAGAGAGAGAGAGAGAGAGAGAGAGAGAGAGACAGCAGACGTAAGAGAAAAGCTCGGTGTTTGTGCGTGCCGGTCGTCCAACTTTGCTGTCGACGCCATCCAACAAGGCCGCACCCGCCTGGGAGCAACGACAAAGGATAGGAGTAGAGCACCATTTATTTTGAGTATATGCAAGTGTACCCCAAACTAGGCATCCTAGTAACTTTCAAAATTAATTTTCTGTTGAATCACATTTGGGATCATAATTTGGTGATCTTTGTTGCGTACATACAATATTAACTCTATTTAGAAAAGACATGTAACTCCTTTTGTTGATAGTTTTATTTAAATATTTTGTTTTAAAATAATAATAATAATAAGTTTCCACCTTAATTTAGCAAGCTACCAGGTGTAAGGTGCCGAATTTACGATGTTATAAAATTACGGTAGAATATGATATCTTGGATTTTTAATATAACAATAAATATAAAAAAAAATAGTGTGATATATTATTTTTATTGGAATTAAGACAGTAAAAAATAAGTCGAATTGTGTTGATATAGGAATTGAAACAGAAAATTTAGAATTTTTTCTAAAGAACAGATCGATATTTTAGCAGTAAAATTCACAATGTCAAAAAATTTTAAAAATTAAAAAATATGTCGGAATTATTTTTATGAGGCTAGATTTAAAATTTCATATTATTCTGACACCCGAAAAGTAGAAAATAAAATCTGACTGCTATCTGCTAGAAATTTCAGTTCGGTAGAGCTTTTGGTGACCAAAAATAGTCAAAATTGAAAAGTTAAGATATCGTTTTTCTAGTTAAGAAAAATCGAGCGTCAAATTTGAGCATAAACGGACATTCGTAGGGCTCCAAATGAAAAGTATCAAATTCTCAAGGACTAAATTAAAAATTTGAATAGTTGTTGGGGGCTATGTGTGTAACAAATGCTCCCTTTTGTTGTCTTGGCCCAAACCGAGAGAGAGAGAGAGAGAGAGAGAGAGAGAGAGCAAGCTTCTTTTCTCTCTTTCTTTGTCTCCAAACCCCCCCCCCCCTCTCTTTCTCTCTTTGTCTCCAAGAAACTCCCCCCCCCCCCTCTTTCTCTCTCTCTCTAAGGTTGGATCAAGAGGAGAAAGTGGTGAGCTTGAAGTTAGATCATCATCTTCTTCATCTTTCTTGGCTCAAGAAAAGGAAGCTTGTGAGGTAAGCTCTTATAGCAACAATGGTAGAATTCTAGGGCTTCAATTATATGTTCTAAGAATAGATTTAGTGGAACTCCTAGATGCTAAATAGAGGATTAATGCTTGAATCGTGAAGCTAAATGGTGATTTCTTCCAATAGTTTCATCTTGGGCTCAAAAGAGGTTTTTGTAAAGTATAAGGGTTTGATCTAAATTGGTACCATGTAAACATAATTGCTAGGCTTTCTAACGTGTTAGCAAAGACGGTTTGGCGATTTGTCGAGTCTACGCGAAGATGTCGAAGAAATTGACGTTTTGACTTCGTTTCCGTCAGAGGGCCGAGGCGGCGTCCAAAAATCACGAAAATGGATTCCTAGCATCGCAAAGATCTAAACGAAACTCTTTAAAACCCGGGCCGCGGATTGACGCACGATTGGTGATGAATTGCAAGATCGGGCCGAACCGGACAATGAGTGCGCGGGGAGGCCGATTGCAAGTGACTATAAGCAATCAGAAGGCGATTTGAGGTGGGTTGTGATCACCGAAGTTATTAGCTTGCTTCCATGTCAAAGCGAAGTGTATTTTCTCGTTGATGCATATAATGAGTTAAATGCATGAGTTAAGTGGTAGGTAAAAATGCATATGATTGCTGCTAGTTGAATGCATAATATGAATGGCATATAAATGTTAACATTATAAGAATGTGCTAGATAGTAAATAAATGTTGACATTGAAAGAGAATGCTAGAGGTAATATGGATGTAACATATTGCGGATTATGTTAAATTTCATAGGCATGTTGAACTTGAGGTTTATGTAGCGACATAACGAGTGGCATGTGAATTTAGTATAGTTGAAACAATTCCTACATGATGAACTTAGGGATGGGTGAAGTCCCCAAGTCGTGGTACGTGATATGTGAATCTAGGGTAGATATGACACTTGAATATGAACATAGCGATAGAGGGTTTTCCGTGTTGTTAATAGTGGCATTTGGAATTAGTGTGGTAGAGACACTTGTGACATGATGACTATAGGGATAGGTGGATTTTCCGAGTCATTGTTATCCTCGACGAGGATTGGATCATACTCATATAGTCTTTTGAGCTTAGCGGTGGTCGCTCCACCCAAGCGGCACTCCGAGTTGTCACATGAGGGCAAACGTGGTTGTCCCGTAGACGATCTTGGGTGAGTGAATGGATCCTTACTTATGGGATTTGGTTGTGAGTCGGGTGAGTGAACGAATCCTTACTTATGGGATTTGGTTATGAGTCGGGGCGAACCTTCGGGTTAGCCAAGTTGATTGGGTGACAAGTATATTTGTTGTAGTTGAATTCCAGTAGAGTAGATTCGGTATCCTAGTTGAGTGGATTTAAGGCTGAGGTGCAAGCGAGATGTCCTTCGCCTCTGACACATAGCAAACTTCTAAAGTCTTGAAGTTACGAGGTATGTTGGCTTAGAAGGCCATAAGAATGGTTCCGGTGAAGTCTAGAAGATTTCGGGTGTTTTCGGTGCACTAGGTGCGAGAACGGCCGAAAGGCTACTTTGGGCCGTGAGCCAAATCCAAAGACTTATGCGGATGAAATGATGATGTGGACATGATCTAAATCATGTTTGGAGAGTCTCGGTTCGATTTGAAACGAATCGGAGGTCAAACGGGCCAAAAATGAGTTGGAACGGAGAAGAAACGAAAGAGCGAAAATTTGGCTAAGTCCTTTGAGCGGGGTGGAGGAGGACCTGTGAGGTCGGGACATTGATCCAATGTCCAGGACATCCAAGGTCGGACATTGGTGGTTGTCCGGACCTCGTAAGCCGGGAAATCGGTGGAAGGTTTTTCACAAAGCTAGGTCCGGACATTGGGCCAAGACCGGACATCCAAGGTCGGGACATTGATGAAGGTCCGGTCTCTGCAGCCCGAAAATGCCCAGTTTGGGCTGCTTCAAATATTGCAAAGTTGAGGGGCTAGAATGCAATTTGGCAAGGGGTTAAGTGATTAGAGGGTAACAAAACCTTTTCTCCCCCTCTCACTCCCTCAGATCACTCTCTCTCTCTCCCTCTCAGTTCGACAGCAAGAAGGGAAGAAGAGGGGAAAGAAAAGAGAAGAAGAAAGGAGAGAAGAAGAAGAAGGAGAAGATTGAGGTGATGAAGAAGATGAAGATGGAAGTCCTTTGGGCCATCTTCTTCCTCTTCCACGAGCTCGGGGCAAGCTTTTGAGAGGTAAGCTTTAGCCTCCTCTCATGGTAAATCTCCTTGTAGTGGGTTTCTAAGCCCTAGATTTAGAGATTTGATCTCCTTGCAAGTTTTAGAACTATGTGGAGACCATGAACTCCATGAAATCCATGGTTTTCATTATGAGCTTTAATGGTGGATTTCTAGGGTTTGCTCTAAGCACCCTATGGATGGCTCTAATGCTCCTAGATGAGTTCCTAGGAGTTGAACAAACTCTCTTTTGCTTGTTCTAGTGATCGAAACGGTAGGTTTTGCATAAATGCTAAACCTAGGGTAAAAAATGGGGTTTTTAGAAATAAATGTGATTGATCTCATTTGACCCCATGTAAACCTAATTAAGGGCCTAACGAACGCGTTGGCGCGCTCGGTTCGTTGATCCGACGAGCGAGTACAAAGATATTAATTTATTAATATATTCTTACCAGATGTCCGCAGCACGCAAGATAGAAGCCCAAAATTCATAAAAACGGAACTGGGGCAACTTGAAGGCGTGGGTTAACGGCACAAAGTCTCAGATCGAGATTCGGTGGTCGTTCGGTTGGTCGCACAAGAGTCCGAGCCGAACCGGGTCGAGGGTGCCGCGGGCGGCCGATTGCGAGTGTCGACGAGCAATCGGAGAGCAAAACCAAGGTGGGTTGTGTTTACCGAAGCGACTAGGTCGCCTGTATGTCTA
This sequence comes from Aechmea fasciata, assembly GCA_025177825.1. Taxonomy (NCBI): domain Eukaryota; kingdom Viridiplantae; phylum Streptophyta; class Magnoliopsida; order Poales; family Bromeliaceae; genus Aechmea; species Aechmea fasciata. The sequence continues at coordinate 14,742,073 of CM045929.1, forward strand.
AGAGTGACATAATTTCATGTTGATGCATGTGAACCATGTGTAGAAATACATGTTAAAGAACCTAGCGTAAAATGCTAAGTAGATACATGATGAATAATGCTAGGTGACTAGAGAGTTGCATGCTTAGCAAAGTAAAGACCCGATGAGCATGATAATAGCATGATATATAAATGCTAGTGAACAAGTAAGCATGAGTTAAGTAGTAAAGTAAAGAATGCTAAGTAAAGAACGTTGCAAGAACATATGCTTAGCATATATAATGGAAACATGCATGTAAATGAACCGGTAGACATAAGAGAGCCAAATAAGTAATGTGAGTCTTGGACATAAACAAACATATAGATCGAGTGGCATCTAACCTAGTGTAGAGAACATAGGTTATAGTGAACCTAGAGTCAATGGACCTAGGAGTGTGGCAACATAACCTAGTGTAAAGAACATAGGTTATAGCAACCTAGAGTCATATGGATCTAGGTAAAGAACAGTGAACCTAGTGTCAAGGACATAGGTTGGATAAAGAATATAGTGGACCTAGTGTTAATAAACATAGGTCGAGTTGGAATGACATTGAACCTAGAGTTAAGTCAACCTAGGTTGTGTGACAAAGAATGAACCCTAGTGTCAAGTAGACCTAGGAGGTAAAGACAGTGGACCTAATGGGTCGCCTCTTGAGGGCCTAGCTAACCCTCAAGCTAAGTGGAACGGATTCATGGAATCCCGTGATATGGACACCTGAGCGGTGTCGGGCGTGTGCGACGATTTCGCCGTCCAGGGCTATACCACCGTCGTGGCGTGTGTGCGACGATTTCGCCGCCGGGTGGGTGAGCCAAGTTGAGTTCGATACCGGTTAAGCGAGTGAGGATCAGACCGCCATGAGTTGACACCATGAGTTTGGAAACCATTGCTGGGTAAGTACGAAACGGGCGCGCCAGGAGGTGGAGGAGTGACTCAAACCATTGTTGGGTGAGGTGCGATTAGTTCGCAGCCAGGTGGTTAGGTCATGACTTGGTCCTCGCTGGGTAAGTCCGCCGTGATAGCCACTAGAATGGTTATGTCAAGTGACAGCTGGGTTCCGTGTGTGCGACGATTTCGCCGCGATGAGGCTGAGTCACAGAGGGCGGCAGGCTGTTGACAGCTGGGGTAGTTGTGAGACGTCCAACACCTTGGGCTAGACAGTGGGCGAATTATTCGCAATTGATTGACTCAAGACCGAGTCGGGTGGCATAGTGAGCTGAGGTAGAGTGACCTTAGTGGTGAATTGCTAAGTAGCATATGTGCCCAAGTGTAAAGAATAAAGAGTAAGAATGAGAATAGCTAGTCTAAGTAGATAGCTAATAGCAAATGCAAGGGCTAAAGTAAAGAATAGCAATAAAGTAAAGAAAAGCTAAGAGCTAAGTAATAATTGGCATATTGCATATTGTGAGGCAGGTTTTTATGTTAGTTGCAAATTATATATCTGTGGATGTTTTTGGAATAACATATTTGCAGTGCCTCCTTGAACTGTATTTATATAGTTCTCACCCTACGTGGTTCGGGGTATTTTTCAGGTGCATACGAGAGTGGCGCAGTAGCAGCGCGAGGGAAGTGCGTAGCTCAGTAGATAGCGCCCTACCAGGAGACCAGAGATAGAAGTACCCCAGTCGGCATAGCTAGGGGTATAGCAAGGAACGAAAGAACAAAATGTAATAAAGTTTGTAATAACTAGATTGTATTAGGAAGTTTTAATATGAATGTAAAATGTAAAGATTGTAATCTGGGTTGAATGGTTGTAATAGCAAGTAGCTGTTTTATGTTTATGATACTTTCTTATGAAATCTGATTGTGATGTCTGTTCCTGTTTGGAACCTTCTTGTAAATTGTATTGATTGCGACGCCTTGATCGTACAGGGGAAACTCTGTCCGTTCGGCGGTCTGTCGGCACGCCCGAATCCGATCAAATTGGCGGGCACGGGGCGTGACAGCCTCGAGCCTGGCTTTGCGCGGTATTCCGCGGATGATTGACTCAAGATTGAGTCGGGTGGATAGCTTTGTAAAGGTAGATAAAACTTTATGATTAGAATTATAATTGACAGAAATCTAAGATAGAGAAAACTTAGAAGTCAATTGGATGAGTTATGAATAGCAGGATTGAAAGTAGAATTAGTAGATCTACTTGCATTGTTGTATGTCGATTGCATGATTTTCATATTGCATATTGTGAGGCATTAACATGATGATGTTAGTTGTAAGGGTGTCAACGAGCCGAACACGAGCGAGCTGGGGTCGGCTCGTGTTCGGCTCGGCTCGTGTTCGGCTAATTTCATAAACGAACCGAACACGAGCTGGCTCGTTAAAGTATCAGTGAAAAGTTTGGCTTGTGTTTAGCTCGTTTATTAACGAGCCGAACACGAGCAGAATACGAGCTGGCTTATGCATAAGAATTTAAAAGGATTAATTAGAAAGAATGTATATAGAAAATAAATTTATAAAACTTTACCCATTATACATTGAAATTTTACATATAAATGAATTATTTTATAATGAGTTTGGCTTTATATTTAGGTTGGGCTAAAAATCAAATTTTATATATATATATATATATATATATATGTATATATATATATATATACATATATATATATATATATATATATATATATATATATATAGAATCGAGCTAGAATACTTTTGGAAGCACCAACTTTTGGTGCTTATAAGTTTCTAGCCATTGGATCTACTTTTTTGACTACTAATAGCCTTTGGAACTAACACTATTCCACCTACCACCACCTATCCCATCAACCACCACCTACCACCATCATCTCAACCTTACATCTTCCCATCCAATGCTTAAAAACTCAAAAGCACCACCTCAATGGTGCGTTTGAAAGTATTCTAGCTCAACTCTCTCTCTCTCTCTCTCTCTCTCTCTCTCTCTCTCTCTCTCTCTCTCTCTCTATATATATATATATATATATATATATATATATATATATATATATATATATATATATATATATAAAATTAATTATGGAATACTATTAATAGTAAAATGTTCTTTTTGCTATCAAGTTTTTAACCCATGGATGAAAAATTGTAGGGTCGGGATGATATTAGTCGGTTAGAGTTGAGTGGTCTCTACTGGGTTATACTATTTAATCCAATGGTTAGAAATAATGAAAAGAGTTTATCCAAAGGCTAAAAAACTGTTAGCAACTGTCACGCCCCGGGTCATTCTAGAGTATAAAAACAACGGAATTTTTTTTTTTTAATATAAATCTTGATCCCCAAGGACATGACAGACCTGCCACAAATACAGAGAGACCACTGTACACACGGACAGAGTCTCCCCTATATTTGCACGGCATCGCACAAGTACAATGAGTCTTTTACAATCATGCAACCACAACAAAGTGTACAGATATTAATTCCAATCAACATACACATATTCACACCATTCACCACAGGTTCATTCACATTTACCTTTGCATATAAATAACATCTATCTTTTAAAATGTTTCCTACCTGGAAACTAGTTCTGAAATACTAAGTCATAAAATCCCTTTTGGAAACCTTACAACCGTTTCCCACACGGAAACCTTTTCTTTTGAAAACACTACCACGAGGGGTAGAAAACTTTTTTATCTTAAAATCCCAAAACCATTTTTACAACTCATTCCAAAATAATATTTTAATAATCACAAACAACAGTAGCGAACTGAACCATAAAGTGAGTCTAAGTTATTTACTCAATAAGGTAAACTGAAAGGAAATCAAACCATGGGTCGGGAGCTATATCGCGTGCTATGTACGCTCCTCACCTGTCATCCCACTAGAACCTGCTATAACACCTGAAAAAGAAGGCGGGGGGTGAGAACATGTAAACATGTCTCCCCTCCCAGTGGGTATCCACTAGTAACGGAGTAAAACAAAGGAAAGACTGGTAAGTAGATACGGAGCCAAAGTAAGCGGAGAGAGATATATGTAATATAAACAAACTGCTACTGTATGTATGCATCGAAAAGCTGATAAAGTAAATACCCAATCCATAACCGCCAATATTGGTCCGCAGACCTCAGGCAATGCCCCCTGTTTCTAAGCCTGCATTCAACCCAATCCCACATGGGCTCACGGGTCGAACCTCTGCGACCACTTTTCCGGAAAAGAACAACCTGGCCGGTGGATCAGACCGCCTGTGTTCGTGATATGCGCTCGAGTCCTGGGCGATCGATGCCGTTATGCTCAAAGCGACGTCGCAACTAGTCGACAATCCCGTCCCTAAAGGGACATCGACCCTTTTGGGTCATTAGGTAAACTTGCCTACCACGTAGGTCACAGAAGTACTGAAACAAACCGACCGAACAGGTCACTGAAACTGAAGCAAACAGACCGAACAAAGTCACCGAGAAACCGTAGACAAGCGACCGAATAGGTCACTAAAATCAAGCAACCGACCGAACAGAATCGAGAAATCAGAGACAAGCCGACCGAATAGGTCACTGAAACTGAAGCAAACTGACCGAATAGGTCACTGAGAAACTGCAGACAAGCCGTCCGAATAGGTCACTGAAACTATAAAGGATCGACCAAGTACGTCGCTGAAGAGCTGTAAACTCAAACCACTCTACTCCTATCAAGTATACTAAGTATGCATATAACTGAGTAGAGAATAGAAACGACAGTAAGGTGCAAGTAAGAAAAGTAAAGTAGAGTAGAGTAAAGTGAAGGAGTGTCACCAAGCGTGTACCACTGTACCGACGACAACCCGGATACCCACCTGTACGACTGTAGAAGATCAGATCTGTCGTCTGAGGAAACGAAGAAACCGGACCTACGAAAAGGTCCACTGAGTTAGTGTCCAACCCATCACTAATAAACACTAACTCCACATCCCACAAACTAATCCCACGGAGATTGGTTTTTCCGAAACCAATTACCGTAACTCGCCGGAAGTCCCGTAAACCGCACCGGGACTCCGCCGGGACCCACGAATCGTCTCCGAATGCACCGACTCGTGTCACGAGTCACCACGCCGTAAAACACTCATATTTGGCTGTTTTAGAAGCAAACATAAGATAACACTATAATACAATTATCGTCGGATAATTGTACAAACACGGGTTCCCGAAAGTGTCTTTTTCGACACCGGAACCAACCGTCGCTCACCCGTCATTTCCAAACCTTCGAAATGACGTGGGTGACCAGCCAACAAGGCTCAGCGACAACGTAAATAACCACTAAGAGTTGTCGGAAGAAATCCGAACCGTAAACACGTTTCCGTCGGCGAATTTTGCCGAAAAACGCTCCGAAAATCACTTCTGATTTTCTGTAAAGTCCTGGGGCCTTGGACGATCAGTCCAGAGGTTACCCGCAGCACGTACATACTGCCAATAGGGTTACATAAATTTACAATTGCATAATAACCCCTGAACAATCATGAAATCGCATTATTTCATGCAAAAATAGGGTTATTATGGGCCGTGCACGCAAACCGATGCTCGATAAATCGAGCCATCGCAGTCGCTGGAAGATTTCAGCGTGCCGGAGGCCGTGCTCACCATTCGGAGCACTGCCGGGCTTCGTAGAACGCGCACGAGCTACACGAAGTTCTGTAAATACTGCGCACAGCGCGTAAAGTACAAATTTCCCGCTAAACGAGGCATCGAAACTCTAAACGGAGGTGAGCATCGCGTTCTCAAAGACGGTGCGATGACCGTGCTCACCTCACTTGGTCAAAAAGACCCACCGTGGCCTCGGGAAACGTGCCTAATGCCCTAACCAACATGCTGTTAACAAAATACACAGCTTACCTGACCAGGGAACTAGGGTTGGCCGGCCGGCGACTGGACGGCGGCGCTCCGGTCGGAGGAGGGAGCCTCGGGTCCGGGGGGTCCGAGGAGGCGTCGTTTCGGCGGCGGGCGGCGGCGTGGCGCGGCGGAGGAGATCCACTCCTTCTACTTCCTCTCGGGTTAGATGGCGCCGGCGGCACGGCGGCGCGGAGGGACGCCGGATGGCGATGGTCCCAAGACCGGAGGCCGAGGGAAGCCGATGCTCCCATCGGGAGGCGGCGAGGATGCCGGCGAAGGGGCTCTCCCACGGTCTGCGCCGGATCGGTGCGGCCGCAGAATGGTGAAACGCGGCCGGCGGCGTGCGATGACGCCGGGGAGGGTGCGGCGGTCGGGGAGGAGGTCCACGGCACACGGTGGCCGGCGGCAGAGGGTGGCCGGAGGCGCGGCGGAGGAGATCCAAACCCTTGCTCTCGGGTTTGGTGGCTACCGGCGGCGGCGGAGGCGGTCGGGACGGCCACGGGTCGGCGCGCCGAGGTCAAGGCGACCACCGTGCTCCCCTCCTTGGGCGGCGGAGACGCTTGGAAACCGAGGGCCACCACCCTGGCCCGCACCAAACCGAGCGGCGTCGGTTCCTCCGCGGCGGCCGGCGGTGTACGGGAGTGCCGGGAAACACGCGCCGGAGACGTCTCGTGGCCGGGAAAGAAGGATGCAAGCCTCCTTAACCGAAGAAGGCACTCGGATCAACTTCTTCCTCGAGCTCGGCCTTGGTGGACCAACAATGGCCGCAGGAGGTTCTTGCGGCTCCGGCGACCCTCGGCGACGACAGGGATGGCCGGAGGGCGTGCCTCGGGGTGGATCTCGCCAGGAAAGGTCGGATCTAGACCTTGGAGTCTCCTTTGCCTTCTATGGGTTTCTCGGCCAACAAGTGGAGAGGATGAGGATGTAGAGGGGAGATCCGGGCTCGGGGATGCTGTTCCGGCGGCCAGAGCTCCTCGCCGGCGGCCGGGCCGCAAGCACGAAGTGGGCAGGGAGTTTCTGGAGGTGGTTAGTGCGGCTGGGGGAGGTGAAGGGCCTTTTAGGGTTAGGGTTTCACAATGAAACCCTAACACACACACACTTATACACATTGCACAATTGCACTTTAGCCCACAATTTGTAATTATTTAATCTCTAGTCCCTGCCAGTGGATGAATCATGCGCGTAAGTCCCTCTATATTCGAAATCGCGCATTTTGGCGCATAAAATACTAGGACTTTTCGCATTTTGCCGTTTTGCGATTTCGACCCCTATGCGTTCTTTTCGCGATTCCCGGAGATCCGTCCGTCGGATTCACGATCGGATCGCGCCAGCGCGTTCAGCGCGTCGAGAACATCGAATCTAGCCTTTTACTTTGATCGATTTGGTCTCGGATTCGCGAAGTATCCATTCTCTTCTTTATTCCTCCAATATCTCCATTTATTTAATTATTTAGGTCAAATCGTTCAAAACCCTTTTTCTCGATATCCGTGCATCAGAATCTAATTCCGTCAGTGCCATTGGTTCCAGAATAGTTGAGCCGTTCGAAACGAGCTATTGAAGTCATATTATCGAGTTCGTACACACCGAACCCATCCTCTATTCCCGCTCATCCTAAAATTAGAGTTACTATTCACTTAAGTCATTTCTTCCGGGTCGCGTAACTTTTCCGTTTTAGCTCATTTTGACCTGAAATTTGACGTGTGCTCTTGTAATTTAATTACACACAATAACATCATCAACAAAAGGGTTTATTTATTATGATAAAAATGTCGGTTACTACAGCAACAAAGGAATTTTGCTACTAATAGTAGCCTAGTCTAACTATATATATATATATAGCAGGACTGCTGTGCTCTAAGGAGCACGGAGGCCTGAGTCGTTTTCGATGATGGAATTTTTGAATCGACGATTGGCTCTGTTAGACTTGATCTAGCGTATTTGAAGTTTCTAGAAAATAATTTTTGCGATTTTTCGATTTCATTTACCTAGCAATCCAAAGAATTCAAAATCAATAATTTTTAACGGTTGAAAATAAAAATTATATAAAAAGCGGTGATATAGCACTAAAATTTTTTTATCAGAAATGTTGGTCTTGTTGTAGATAGTTTAAAAAATTTTGTATCAAAATTTCATCTGATTTGAATACTTCTACACCGTTAAACTTGAAATCAGTATATATCAACCATAAAAAATTATTAATTTTGAATTCTTTTAATCACCAGGTAAATGATATAAAAAAATCGCAAAAATTATTTTCTCGAAACTTCAAATACGCTAGATCAAGTCTAACGAAACCGATCGTCGATCTGTAAGCTCCATCATCGAAACGGCCAGAGCATGGAAGCCTCCGTGCTCCTAATAACACACAAGACCTACTATATATATATATATATATATATATATATATATATATATAGAGAGAGAGAGAGAGAGAGAGAGAGAGAGAGAGAGTTGAGCTAGAATACTCTCAAAAGCACCAATTCGTTGGTGCTTTTGAGTTTTTAACCATTGGATGGATAGATGTGGGGTTGAGATGATGGTGGTAGGTGGTGGTAGGTGGAATAGTGTTTGATCCAAGGGTATTAGTAGTTGGGATGTAGATCTAAGGGCTAGAAATTTAGAAGCACCAAGAGCTTCTAAAGAGCTGGTATGCTTATGGAAGCACGGAGGCCTCCGTGCTTCCACTTTGTTTTCGATGTTCGGACTTTCGAATCGATGATCGGCTCGTTAGAGTTGATCTAGAGTATTTGAAGTACCTAGGAAATAAATTTTGTGATTTTTCGATATCATTTGCCTAGTGATCAAAGGGGCTCAAAATCAATAATTTTAACTACGTGGTGAGTTGCAAGTTTAACGGTGTAGAAATATTCAAATCACGTGAAATTTTGATAGAAAATTCTTTATACCATATAAGACAAGATCAATAACTTTGATCTAAAATTTTAATGTCATATCATCATATTTTGTAAGATTTTTATTTTCAGTTGATTTTGAGCCACTTTGATCACTAGGCAAATGATATCGAAAAATCGCAAAATTTATTTTCTAGATACTTCAAATACTCTAGATCAAGTCTAATCTGATCGTCGATTCGAAAGTCCGAACATCAAAACAAAGTGGAAGCACGAGGCCTCCGTGCTTATGGAAGCATCCTACCGCACTATATATATATATATATATATATATATATATATATATATATATATATATATATATATATATATATATATATATATATAGCACTACAACAAAATCGAAATTTATAGCGACACTTTTAAGTGTCCCTAAAATTCAAAAAAAAAGTCTGTCAGAAAAATACCGACACTTAAAAAAATGTCGCTATATGTGCATTCCCTAGGGTATATAGCGACACATAATAAAGTATTCAGATATCCCAAAATAAGTGCCGCCGTTTAGCAACACTTTTTTTAGTTTTAGTGACACACATAAGTGTCCCTAATTTTTTTAAAAATAATAATAATTTTTCATATAGCGACACTTTATAAGTGTCCCATTGTCATTCAAAGTGTAATATTTTATTTAAACATCTAGTCTAGTATTAAAATTTAGTTAAACTAATCTCATATACATTAAATCGATGAGACTTAAATAAAAGCAATCAACAACGTTTCTTAAATTCTCGTTAAAATGATAAAACTAAAATCAAATATCCATACGTCACAACAATAATCCACTCATATGTTGTAGTAATTATAACAAATTAAACTCTCTAATTGAAAAAAAATACAAAAAATCAAAAATTGTTTGATAACAGAAATTAAAAAATGCATAAACGAATTCTGATCGGCCCCCGACTATATACTGGAACCTGCACATTGAATAACAATTGAATTAGTTCAAATTCAAATGAAAGATGAAGCAAAAACCTCATTGCAACACCGATTGGTTTATCAACCTGCATTGCAACACCGATTAGCATTTAATGAAAGATGAAGCCAAAACCTCATTGATAGTGTGCATTATAAAAAATGTGCATGCAAAACAACAGTTTGAAGTGTCTTATGCAATTGGCCAAAAGATAAAGCAAAAATTTTTACTGTTTGGTCCACATAATTGTCTAAGGTTTAGCAAACTTGGAAAAGGACAGCGTAAAGTTCTTCAAACAGAGAAAAGCTACACATGACTTCAGCATGTCTCCTAGTTCTGTTTACAACTGGATTTACGGTACCTAGAAATCACACTCAATTTCATAGAGAATAAAATGGTTGCACAGCTATTCATAAAAGACTATTTAACCATAAAACTATGCACCTCTAATAACTGAATTGTGCTTTAGATGCAACTAGTGGCGATGATAATGATATAATTAACGGCAATACGCAATGCATACAAGAAATTGTACTTGCCGTTATTACGAAGCATTCGACAATATGCATGCAATCATCATATTTTCTAAATTATCAATGTTGTATTACAAATAGTAGTACCATGAGAAATATAACAAATTTAAAGCCAATGCTACAGTAATTAAAGCCAATTTCCTTGAAGCAACTAGAACTTGCTTGGATGATGCAATTAATGAAAACCAATAGAACAGTCCTATCACGGTCGGCACTGTTTAGTCACCATAGCTTAGTAGTAAGAATACACAGCAATGGTATTAACTAGATGATTGATTACTCTCGTTGTGAATGTTCTTTTATCATCTCTTCTAATCCATAGCCTAGAACTTATCAGTCAACTTCAGGTAAAACAAGGACCCTCCAACTATAACATTGAGTGATAAAGAGCAGTGGGCATGTTAAAGTAGAGACAGGAGGTGCAGGCAAGTGGGTGTGACATGAGGGCCTCTTAGAGCAGGAATTTCATGTGCACAAGAACCTTTCTACATTCCAAAACTCTGACATTTTGAAGGCCAGAGATGAACAGATTACTTATAAGCCTCAGTTACTTATAAAACTCTGACATTGCTGTGTATTTTTATTACTAAGCTATGAACACTATTAATTGCTTGATGGTGTTGTCTGTGAAATGCTATTATAAGAAGTAAGAAGTATTTTATCAAGTTCTACTACTAACAACTTATCTCTACAGTAGATACAGAAGCTCAAAATTACTACTGCTTATTTTGGAACACAAAACTACAACCTTCTTACTACTACAGCAAAACTGTCCAAGCTTTTTAAATTAAGGAACATATTATTAAAGATAACTGTAATCAAAAGCAAAAGCATTAAGAAGAACGGGCACTAGCTTCTCTACCTTGCATTAAGAAAAACTGTCCAACTCATTAAGTGGCTCCAAAAGACTCAAAACAAATATTGATTCGCATGTCAACATACAACAGCACCACTCATTGCGTGTGGTATTGTTTTCTTAACACTCTCCAGTGACAGTCCACACCTATCTTCTTCTTCTGTCCTCAAGTAGGAATTATGGCTTCAGTGAGCTAAACCTGAACCATAATCCCACAAGCAAACTATTACGCAAGTTGGATCAATTTCCAAGTTTTGGATCAATTTCAAAATGGAGTTCACCTTCTCCTCTCTGCAAAGATCGACCATAAGATTTGTTGTTTCCAAGTTTAGCTGATATTCAAAGTTTGCAGATTATGCAAAAACACGACCATGATGACAGTGATGATCAATCAAATTTGAAGTATTTTAATGTCCTACATATTTAGCAATAAGAAAAATTCATATTTAGTATAACATACAGAAGAGGAATTACTAAACTAACCTTGGGAACTCTAAACCAACAAAGTTGACCACGTCTTGTATGAGAATTGTCCATAATATCATCAAGTACAAGGAAATATGCTTGAAGCTGCAAATTACAGTTGTAAAGGGATAAGAATTGAACCATGAGGATGACTATATAAAATATATCATATTTTCTAAAGAAAAGTTCAATAAGAAAGAAAACGCTCTTTACCCATTCAATGCACCAACCAATTAAGGGCACACCCAAGAAAGATTTCATCTTCAGTGACCTCAACACCAGCTTTTAACAACTTGTAGCTATCAATCACCGATAGTCCACTGTTTAGTTTCCCTACCAATAGTCATATCTGTCAAGTCAGGGACTGCTTAAACATATGCATTTCATCATTTCCTCAGAAAATAGAGAATTTTCTAACCTCCAGGCACATTGTAGTCCAACATCTGTATCAAAATGAAGTTATAAGAATATTAAATAGGGTCAAACTGTAATTATTATGAAAGAAAAAAAAACAACTGAAAAGCCAATACAACACGAGAAAAATGAGGAGCATGCCTTCTCCTCTGATACACACTAATTGGACAGCTTAGCGACAGTAGGTAGACTATATCCAACTAACAACTACAGTGTTAATGAAGCAGAGTTATTAGTCATAACCAGTAAATGGATTACGAATCAAATTTTGATCATCATGTTAGTTGTATGTTTCAAATGTGGGGATTCAAGCAGCAGGACCAGTACATGAATAAACAAAATTTAGAGTCCTAGCACAATAAGATGAGTGTTGGCCCTGTCTTGTACTTTTAAGTGAGAATAAGCACATTTAAGTTCCAAAGACTTGCAGCCAAGCACATTAAACTTCTCTATTGGTCAAAGTTCTAGCTATGCTTTAATACAAGTAATGTGGCAGAAGAGTTTGTTATTGAAGTCATATACCTAAAGAACAGATCAAAAACATAGAAACACATATTTCCTCAGAGAAGCCCATTCATTACTATGTGATCCACGGCCCATCATTTGATCAAATGCACTATCAATACACAAAAGAAGATACAAAGGCAACAGCTGAAAAGTTCCTAATTCTTTATGAAACAATTTTCAGTTGTTTGAACTACACAGCTTCTATTTAATCAGCGAACAACTACACTGCTTCTATTTAATCGGATTCTGAAACTTTTCTTAAACTATAAATTCAGCAATAAAGAAAAATTATTTGTTCCAATCTTTGACAGTTTCTAGTGAGTAAAAAAAAACCCTAAATTCTACCTAAGACTAACTTTTGAATGGTGATAGCAGTATTTGTCAACCTACCAACTTAGCCGAAGTTAAAAATGCACTGTAAACTCATAGCAACAAGATAAAGCATTGTCCCTTTAATAACCACCACTCCATCCAAACCGGATCTAATCCGTCCTTCTCTTTTTCTTTTTCTTTTCTTTTTGTCAGGGGAGTAGATTAAAGAGAATCTGATTCATTATACTACAATCTACTACCGGATCACTAAATTTACACAACCAACACAAATGCTTGTCCCAGCAAGGAGATCGAGCATCCAGCAACGCAGAATCTACATAAAACCCCTCAAATTTGACCAAAAGACACTGAGATCTCGAAATCGGAGGGGTGATCCAGCCCCAAACCCTAGATCACGCCAAATCGACGGAAGATCGAGGCAATGCGGGGGTAGGATGCGCGCACGTACCCGATCAGTCCATTGGCGCGACTCGTCGGTGAAAATCGAAGGCGGGGTCGTCGAGGAGCTCCGCCTTGACGATGGAAGATGCTTCGCGGAGAGGAGATCGACACGAGATGAGAGAGAATGCCGCAGGGAGGACATGGTTAGAGCTCGCCATGGGAGATCACGGGAGAGAGCTTGCCATGGTAAGAGTTCGCCATGGTAAGAGTTCGCCATGGTGAGGTTTGAGGGTTGAGAAGGGTTTGGGGGTTTGGGGGTGTAGTGACCTGATTTGTGTCTTGCGAGCCTGGCGCCAAGGAGTGTCAAAGTCCACGCGAGTGCGCGATGAAGCGAAATCGAACGGAGCTTGTGGGAACGCGAGAGTTTGGATATGAAAATCTGTGAAATAGCAGGTTTTCTATCAATTTATACCGGTACAAAACTGGGTTTGTACCGGTACAATATTGATGGCTATACCGGTAAAGCCATCAGGACTATACCGGTATAGTGCCGCGCTGACTGCTCACCTACCACACTGTACTGGACGCTTGTACCGGTACAGTGTGGTAGGTGAGGGGCAGATTTGTCTTATCTCAGCTTTGGAGTTATCACCCCACCTACCCTCTTCCACACACGTCAGGGAGAGAGGAGAGGGGCCTTCTTTGATGTTGCTGCAGCTTCTTCTTCCTTTCCTCTTCATCAAGCTCAACCAAGGTGAAGTGGAGAGCTCGGGTGGTCGCTTCTTCGCCGACGTCGCGCCGCGGAGCATTTCGGGAACGTTTTCGACATCGTGTGGCTGCGAGGGAGCCGGGCGAACACAAGATTTCGTCGTCTTCGATACTACGACGGTTCTTGAGCATTTCCAAAGGTGAGTAACTCGTTGAAGACACTTCTCTTGCTGCGGCTTCATTCGATTTTCGAGTTTGTGCTGAATCTGCAGTTTTCATCGTCGACTCGCAGTGTTTTGGCTTGTTCTCCGCGTAGGAGAGTCGAATCCAAAACTTGGGTTGTGGATTCGGACGTCGAGAGGAATCCGAGAGTACTTACTTACAATTTTTGGACAAGGTTTGCTTGAGTTTTTGCGAGCCGTCGTGTGAACCAAGCGGTTACGAGGTGTCGAATTGCATTTCCAGCGGCGACCTGCGGTGTTTTGGCTCGTGCGCGATGAGGGATTAACGGATCGCGGCGAAACTGGGTTTGCTGGATTCGTGACTTCGAGACGAAGCTACAGAGCCCTTACTTGCGAATTTTGGAGCAGGTTTGCCCAGTCGAAATTAACTTTTACTCAGCTGCTGCGATTCTTGACAGAATTTTGAAATTTGAGTTTTCTTTTGGTGTAAACCTTTGAAGGGCCTGGAGTTGGAGCTTGGCTTGCACATTTCACAGCATTCCTTGATTACCAGATGATCCTCACCTGATTTGGAGAACTCTAGGTGAGTTTCGACTTTTGGTTGGACTTAATCGAGCTTAATTGCGGAAATTGTCGCTAACTAGTGGATTGTTATGTTTAAAGTTTAGAGTTAGCATCGTTGCTAGACGTGGAGTAGCTCATCGATCCAGCAGGAATTTCTAGCAACTCGAGGACCTCTTTGCTGCCAGGAGTTAGCATTAGAGGTGGGTTTTCATCGGTTTACTTCTAAGTGCAAGTAGTCGACATGTATAGTGTAGTTATTGAATGTTAAACCCTATCTCAATTTCGTGATAATAGTTGGTAAAATCAATTGTGAGCATGTTTAGTACGTAATAATTATACATGTTGGACTTGGACTTGACTTAGAGAAAACTACGACTTGATCGACATATGCTTATACTACCTGGACTTAGCTCTAGGAGCCGTTTTGGGTTGTATCGTCGCGGTGTGAGTGCGATGGATACTGGTAGTATAGTTGCATTTAAGCTCGTGCTAGGACGCCGAGCTTAGTTTACAGCAGAGTCTGGACTATTCTTGTTGTCGGGGACCGTCTGGGTCGACGGTGGGCTCGGGTGGCTTTTGTTTCAGTTGTGCCGAGGGCACGTGACCTATTTGTGGTTAGACCAGTTGAACCCTGTTTACTTGACTATGCCTGTGAGAGCCTGATTGAGCTCGACAGAGATACGCTTGCATACTCGGTTGGTTCGCGCCCACGAGTGCCGCTCCGGAGTCTGGCTTAGTGCTTTTGCATTGGTGTCGCTGTGTCCGAGTGTTGGACTTGCTCTCCACTAGCTACCCCTACGGTAGTTGTTAGTGTAGCTTCGACAGGCGGGACGGGTGCTTTCACAGTCCCTAGTGAGATTGGGTCAGGGTTACCTTGTTCTACAGTGGACCGGTGTTCGGTAGGATAGTACAAAGAAAGATATAGCTGTAGAGTGTGTTCAGCTTTTCTTTCTACTTTCCTCGCTTCCCCTGTAGACTTAGTGGGTGGACCGATGAGGTTTTGGGCGGCACCCACTGAGGACTACTCGTTTTTACAGTAGTTCTCACGCCCCATTTCTTCCACCGTTGTTGCAGGCCTTCTGCTTTACCGCCGCTCCTCCCGAGAGATCGAGGCAAGTGGCGTCGCGAGTTAGAGTCCTATCCTTCGAGTGCCGGTAGCGGATCCTGATACGTAGTGGTTTTGTTTTGGGTCCGGGAGTTTTGTACATACTTTGGTGTTAACTCGCCGGGAGCGAGTAGTACTCTTCTCGTATCACGACATTTTGTATGTATTTAGACTCGTGTTTTCTTCTACCGTTGGTTGTTCAAGATTTTCACTCTATACCACTTTGTGGTATTGTAATACGCTTCGTACACAAGAAAAATTTCTTGTACGGCGGATTTGTCGACGAGCCCGGCACCCCATTCAACCCGGGGCGTGACAGGGGGAGATGATGATCTGTTGAGGAGGGGAGTGTTTTTTTTTTTCTTTTTTCTTTTTTTTGTTTTTTTGAGTAACTGGGTTGGACTTTTAATTTGGTTTTTTGCAATGGGATGGGTGGGTGGGTGGGTAGAGTAGGAATAATATTGGGTTTTATATTTGGGCCGGGCCTTAGGTTGATTTTTGTTAGAAGGTTTTAGATATAAATGGAACACTTGTACAAAAGTGTTCCAGAAATGTGTCTCTAAATTCCAGTTTTGTTGTAGTGCCATTTAACCTTTGCTTCGAAGTTTCAAAAATTCGAATTGAATTTTCAAATAATTTTAAAATGAAAAGTTTACTAAAAGATTAGAAAGAATTTCCTACATAAATTGCCTCACAGGTGTATGCTATCCAAAGGAAATACGAATGTCAGCGCCTTACAGTAGGTTGACCCCGTCAAGATTTGTTAATTTTTTTGTTGAATATAAATATTAAGAACGGCATCTCTATATTTTGAAAAATAATAGTTATTTCACATTCCTTAAATATAATTTTAGAGCATAATACCGTAAATTTGAGTCCCATCAAACTCCTAATTTTATTTTATTTTCTCCCAATTTAGTTCACAACTGACTCAATTGAGTGTTTAATATATATGATAAACTTAATTAACAATGACCACTATAATAAGTGCCGGCAATATATGTACGGCGGTAATTGTAGGCTATATATGTTGTGAGGAGTTTTCATTAATGCTAATCTAAATTCTTTCCTCCTTACAATAGGGGCTATATATGGTGTGCTAAGATTTTAATCTTTGAATTGATTTTTGCGTGAAATACTAACTAATTAATTGTAAAGCTCAAAAATGCAAACATACATATTATGCTACTCCAAAACCAAAACCAAAACAATGAAAAATGGCCCGTACGTAACTTCCTAATAAGACAATTAATAATTAGTTAGAAGATGCACGTAAAAATGTTATTTTCCCCAATTAATGATCGAGCTATATTTAATTAAGGTCGCGCGTTTATATACAAATAATAAGGACTTTCATCGTGAATTAATTCAATTGTGGTGAGAACAACGTACCCCTCAGAAGAAGCTAACTTAAGCATGCCATGCCAATTAATCGTTGGTTGGGATGTGGACGTCGGAACGCTACATTTCAACGAGATAGATGGATACTGTCCATGAGCTTCCCCGGCCGTGGGGCAGCAACTATTAATTCCAAAAGCAATGAGTTCGATATTTATTTTTTTTGTTAATTAATTAATATGAGTATATATTAATCCATAAGCAATGAGTTCAATATTTATTTTTTTTGTTAATTATTAATATGAGTATATATTAATCCATATATAGCGCATTCAAAAAATCCCTCAGGTAGTCAACACTAATTAAAGCCGCTGTGTTATTATTAACGAATTTTGTTTCAATATTGATATAGATTCAAATAGCTGCGCGTCATTCGTTGACTGAATTTAACCAAAGCTAGTACAACGTAACCTGCTTGTAATAAAAATGGCCCTAGCTATTATTAATTATTGTCGTTGCCTTGAAAATCCCTTACTATGCTGCAGTAATAATTTATGACTAATAAGTAGTGCATGGATGCAACCGGCCTATATATGTGTCGATCGATAGTGTTTCATCGTGGAATTAATGATGGTGAGATCGAGGAGCACCAATTAATCTGCCCCTCTGATTTTTGAGGACAAATTACTGTAGTACAGAGGCCATTCAAACTTAATTAATTTAGCGTTTTTCTAAAAACAGAATTCTAAACTTTAAATTTTGATAATTATATACCATTTAAATTTTATTAAAATAATTCAATATCTCTCTATTGTCACCCGAAGTTACTAAGTAAACAAATTTTGTTATTGCCTGCTTTGCAAATAATATAGTAAAACTTTATATATATAGAGAGAGAGAGAGAGAGAGAGAGAGAGAGAGAGAGAGAGAGAACAAAACACTTCGCTTGTGAATTTTTTACCGTTAAATCTACACCTTTGATCATTTTCATCCGTTAGATTATACTATTCAACCAACCACCCACTTAACCCAATGGGGCCCACATCATCCTAACCGCACATCTAACTTAAAACTTAAAAGATAAAATATTTTAAAAAATATAGGAGCTCAATTTTATATATATATATATATATATATATATATATATATATATATATATATATATATATATATATATATATATATATATATATATATTAATATATTAATAAGATCGAGATGATAAGATCACCAAGTTTTTTTGATGGATTGAGAGAGATATGCTTAGGATGATGGGGCCTAGTGTTAAGTGAGTGGTTGGTTGAATAAAGATAATCTAACTGAAAATCATCAAAGGTGGATCTAATCTAAAACTGTAAAGAAGTTGTTATTGATAAGCACTCTATATATATATATATATATATATATATATATATATATATATATATATATATATATATATATATATATATATATATATATATATATATATATATATATATATATATATATATACGACTTCTATACTATCAATAAGACTGTCATTCCTATTTAATTGTCCATCATTAGATCTATCATTTGACCATTTTCACACTTTAGATCACATTATTCAACTAACTGCCCACTTAACTCTAGACCACTCTCATTCTAATCGAGTCCGGTATTATAGTATAGTAAGCTAGTTCTATATAAATAAAAGTTTTGGAAGAAATAATTTTATATTTTTGGGAAAAAATAGTATTCTATTTTCACTTCTCCACAGAAAACCAAAAGTTGGGGCAGAAGAAATTGCAGGTCTTCTGTCCACTCCACGCGGTCCCACTACTGATGTGGAATCTCGTGGACTTGTGAGGAGTTATGCTGTGGACCTAGTGCAGGGTGTACATATATATTATAGAATTAAATATATAATTAAATAATATATTACATAATTATCAGATAATTATCAAAAAAATATTATTTTAAAAGTGTTTAATTTATAAATAAAATTATAATAATTGTATAGTAGTATAATAATAATTATTATATTTAAATAGTATAATTTATAGAGTTGAAGGAAAAAGTATAAAATAGTATAATTTTTTATTGATCTTTTTCAAAACAAGTATGATTGAAAAATTACTTCCTTTTTTTCCCCTACGAACTAAATACTAAAAGTGTAACAAACTCTTATTTATTCATAATTTTTTTCTTCTTTTAAAAATTATCGTTTACAGTTCAAGATGAAACCAATTACATCCTAGAAGAAAAGGAAATATCTTTTTTATGCTGTGCAGTTATTTACAAATATATATGCAAGACACGTAAACAAAATGGTCGTTTCATCTGCAGAAAGCAGTGGCCACGCAGACGAGATCCCTGTCAATCCTAGTTGATTCACATTTCTAAAGTTTATTTCTAAACGAAATAAATGTTTAGCGCTATACCTATCTCTCAAAAAAAAAAAAAAAAAAAAAAAAAAAAAAAACACCTTACCTTGAAAGAGAGATTAATTAAACTATTTAATGAAATTTAAAAGTCTAATTGCTATAATTAAACGTTTCGTCCCCTTCCGCCTCGTCAAATACAGCACTGTGCCAGAAATTAAGATTCAGGGGGGCCAAAATTTAAATTTGATAGGAAAAATTTTTGACCTCGAATAGTAAGAAAATTTTTTTTATCAGATTTACTGATCAATTATTACTAGCAATAATAACGACAATATATTTTAGAGAGAAACAAAACAAGAAGAATTAAAGAAAAATGACCAAAAAATTAAAAAAATTAAGACAAATTTTATTAAAAAAATTAATATGCCCCCTAAAATATTAAAAAAATTAATGTGGCCCCCTAAAATTAAAATCTATAATATTTTAATTTTATTATAAATGATCTTTATGTAATTTTAAAAATTGAGGAGGGCCATAGCCCCTAAAAATTAATTTGCTCCCCTAAAATTAAAATCTATAATATTTTAATTTTTATTATAAAGGACCTTTATGTAATTTAAAAAATCATGGCCATTGTCGGCCCCTTTAATGGCTCCGTCCTCGCTTATGGCCTGTTTGTTTGGAAGTGGGGTGGAAGCGAGAAGTGATTTTCTGAGAAAATCGACCACTTTCGCTGTTTGGTTCACCGTAATTTTATTACGCCCAAAAGTCGAGTTCACCTAAAATAATGAACTTGACTTCGCCCTCCCATGGGGCGAAGTCAATTACGGTGAAGTGCAAAAAAGGTAAGAATGGATTAATGTGTTAGGGTTACCTCTTCTAAAATATGATCAAATTTGATTAGGTAAGTTTTAATATATTTTTTGTTTAATTTTGTAATAATCGATATTTTTGTCTTAATAAATAAACCCTTTTGTTGACGATGTTATTGTGTGTAATTTAATTACAAGAGCACTCGTCCAATTTCAAGTGAAAATGAGCTAAAACGAAAAAGTTACGCGATCCTAAATCGACTTAAAGTGAATAGTAACTCCGGATTTTCGCGAATCGCGGAGTAGAGAAGTGGTCCGTATGCGTACCGAATTCCGAATATAGGACTTCAATAGATCGTTTAGAACGGGCTCGACTATTCTGAATCCAATGGCACTGACGGAAGTGGATTCTTATGCACGGTTGTCGAGAAAAAGTGGTTTGAACGATTATACATAAATAATTAAAGAAATGGAGGTTTAAGGAGAAAGAGAGAGGGATTGGTACTTCGCGAATCCGAGACCTAATCGAACGAAGTAAAATGCTAGATTCGATGTTCGCGACGTACTGAACGCGCTGGCGCGATCCGATCGGAAATCCGACGGACGGATCATCGGGAATTGCGAAAAGAACGCAGAGGGGTCAATATCGCAAAACGGCGAAACGCGAAAAGTCTCAATATTTTATGCGCCAAAATGCGAGGTTTTGAACGTAGAGGGTCCTACGTGCAACATTCACCTATTGGCTGGAACATGAAATATGGGTGGAGGGCTTAATTGCGAAATGACCATGTGTATAAACATGTAGGTTTTAAGGTTCCATCAAAGAAACCCTAACCCTAGAGTCTCTCTACCTCCTCCACCCACCGTAAACGCTTCAAAGACTTCGTTAAAATCGAACGTCGAAAAATAGATTCGTAAAATAATTTGATGCGAGAAAGGAAAAGATAAAGCGGAAAGAGCACACCGATGTTTACGTGGTTCGGCCAACTACTACGTCCCACGGGCGAAGACGAGCAAATACTTTATTAATGTCGAAAAGGCGGAGTACAAAGAAGATCTCCCAAAATACCAAAAAACTTAATTAGATTGAAAACGTCGAAAGACACGTCGTAGAGAAAACCTCAATTATGCTTGACTCCCTGATTGTACGGACAAGTTAATATGCGCGCCTTGAACACAAGAATCAGCCCTCCTTAATTAATTAGCATGGAAATATGAATGCGGCTCGTTCAACCGTACGGAACTCCTTGCATGCAGATTCTTGCTCCAAAAGGCCTTAATAAATTAGCGCACCAAAAAGAGTTCTCTCATCACCAATCTCTTAATTAACTTGCATGGATTCTTAATTTGGTCGCACCGATTAATTTGGCCGTAGCATGTATTTATAATACATGTCTCCTAACAAGAGTATAATTCGAGTTCTACTAAAATTATCCTCCTAATTATAATCCATATATGCCAAATTAAATAATCCCAATTAGATTAGGATTTATCTCTAATTTTTAGATAACTACAAATCTAAACCAAATATTAACAATCTCCACCTTGGTTTAATTTGTAGTTTAGCCGTCGCTATGCCAAGATTACCATAAAACTCCACCTTGAATTTAATTCGCCTCAATAATTCTTAACGCTCCGTGTTCCGTCTTCTCCAAACGCCCCATAGGGCCTCAAGTGCTGCCAACTGCCACCAAATCCAAACAATGTTTGAACTTGGCAATTGTAAGAGACTTAGTAAGCATATCCGCCGGATTGTCCTCAGGACCAATGTTTTTAACAGTCACTGTGCGCTTCCCAATCACATCCGGAATAAAGTGAAACTTTACATCGATGTGTTTTGTTCTCTCATGGAACATCCGATCTTTCGACAAATGAATAGCACTTTGATCGTCCGAATAAACAATCGTCGATTCCAACAAGAGGTAAGCTCTCCAAATAAACCTCTTAGCCACATAGCTTCCTTCACACCATCTCGTCATAGCAATATATTCCGCTCCGTCGTAGACAAGGCGACAATAGGTTGTAGTGAAGCTTTCCAACCAATCGCACATCCGCCAATAGAGAAAACGTAACCCGAAAGCGATCTCCTCCTATCCAAATCACCTGCAAAATCCGAATCAACATATCCAACCACACCATCCTTACACCTCCCAAACTCCAAACAAGTGCTAGTGGTACCTCGTAAGTATCTCAAAATCCACTTAACAGCCTGCCAATGAGTCTTACCAGGATTGGTCATATATCTGCTAACCATGCTCACTGCGTAGGAGATGTCCGGCCGTGTGCAAACCATGGCATACATGATGCTCCCAACTGCACTAGAATAGGAAACATGAGACATGTACTCCCGCTCATCATCTGATCGGTGATGCCTCGCCGAAAGTCTGAAATGCGCCGCAAAAGAAGTGCTCACCGGTTTTGCGTCTGTCATTCCGAAACGCCTTAAAATCTTCTCTATATATTTCTCTTGTGTCAAATGCAGTAGTCCTGACTTGTTGTCCCTCTTAATTTCCATACCAAGGATTTTCTTAGCAGCACCTAGATCTTTCATTTCAAAATCACCCTTTAGTAAAGCCTTCAATTTATTTATCTCAACTATGTCGCTTGAAGCAATTAACATATCATCGACATAGAGCAATAAATATATGAAAGATCCCTGATCAAGCTTTCTGAAATAAACGCAACTGTCACGCTTGCTTCTGGAGTATCCGTGACCTGTCATAAAGGAGTCAAACCGCTTGTACCATTGTCGAGGAGACTGCTTTAAGCCATAAAGCGATTTCTTTAACAAGCAAATATGGTCTTCCTTCCCTTCAACAATGAATCCCTCCGACTGTTTCATATATATTTGCTCCTCAAGTTCTCCATGCGTAAAAGTCGTTTTAACATCAAGCCGCTCAAGATACAGTCATTCATGGCTACTAACGATAAAAGAATACGAATAGAAGTATGCTTCACGACGGTGAGAAAATATCATTGAAGTCAACACCTTCTACGATCGTAGCCCTTAGCAACTAAACGAGCTTTATACCTTATATCTTCCACGCCGGGGATTCCGTTATTTTTCTTGAAGACCCATTTACAGCCAACAATTTTCTTACCTGTAGTCGGTTTTATCAACTCCCATGTGCGATTCTTATGGAGAGACTCCATCTCCTCATTCATCGCCAACAACCACTCTGCAGAACTGGCACCTGAAATAGCTTGATTATACGTGGAAGGTTCACCTTCTTCTTCTGTGTCTTGTGCCACTGAAAGAGCGTAAGCAACCATATCTTCATAACCATATCTCTGCGGTGGTTTCATCTGTCTCCTCGCTCTGCCTATAGCAATGCTCCGCCTCTCAACTTGTGGGGTTTCGCCATCGGGTGTTCGCCGACCGATCTTGTTCTCGACCGAGAAGAATCCCGTGATCGAACTATACCATCTGCCTCTACCTCCACCTCGCTTGCTAGCACTCGGGTCTCATCAAGAATTATGGTTAGGATATAACATAGCATTCATCAAATGTGACATCTCTACTAATAATTAATTTAGACGATTCAGACACCACAATCTATATCCCTTAACCCCGATGCATAACCAATAAAAATGCACTTTTTAGCCCTAGGTTCTAACTTGCCTTCATTTACAGGAACATTAGCAGGCCAACCAAATATTCGCAAATTAGAATAATCAGAAGGGCTGCCAGACCATACCTCCTCCGGAGTTTTGCAATCAAGTGCCGAATGTGGAGATCGATTTACCAAATAGCATGCTGTAGAGATCGCCTCTGCCCAGAAACTCTTCGCTAAGCCAGCATTAGAGAGCATACAACGAGCTCTCTCCAAAAGAGTTCTATTCATCCGTTCGGCCACTCCATTCTGCTGTGGAGTATGCCTAACGGTCTTATGTCGAACGATTCCTTCATTCGTGCAGAATTCTTCAAACTCTGACGAACAGAATTCCAAACCATTGTCGGTCCTTAATCTCTTGATCTTCTTTTCAGTTTGCTTCTCAATCATCTCCTTCCAATGTTTGAAATAATTGAACACCTCATCCTTACTTTTCGAAAAGAACGCCCACGCGTTAAGAGAATAATCGTCAATAAAAGTCAACATATACCTAGCACCACCATGAGTAGGAGTATGAGAAGGTCCGCAAAGATCAGAATGGATGTAGTCCAGAGTACCTTTTGTCCGGTGAACTGCGGCCTTAAAGCTGACTCTCTTTTGTTTGCCAAGAACACAATGCTCGCAGAAATTTAATTTTTCTAAACTCTGACTACCAAGTAGACCTCTCTCGCCCAACTTCATCATACCATATTCACTCATATGGCCCAGTCGCATATGCCATAATTTGGTGCTATCCGAATCTGACATAGAGGAAGAAGTCACCGCTGCAGAACCTGTCACAGTGGAACCCTGTAGAACATATAACATGTCGGACAACTTGGCCTTCATCACTACAAGACTCCCTTTAGCAACCTTCATTAATCCGTCAGCTGAAGAATACTTAAAGCCTTTAGTATCAAGTGTACCCAATGAGATCAGATTTTTCTTCATATCCGGAACATGCCGAACCTCAGATATAGTCCGCACAACTCCATCGAACATCCGCACCCGAACAGTGCCAATTTCAATAACTGTACATGTAGAGTGATTTCCCATCAATACATCTCCACCTTCAAAAGGCTTGTACGTCGAGAACCATTCTCTATGCGTGCAGATATAAAAGGTACATGCGGAATCCATAAGCCACTCATTCTGTCTGCGTGTCTTATCCGTAACTGTGAAGACGATATCATTTTTATCTGATTCTCCTGCTGCAACACTTGCTTCTGCTTCAGTATTGGTGCTTTTCTGATCTTGATTCTTATCACCATTATTCTTCCGCTGCTCTTTATTTTTCAACTTCAAACAATCAGCTTTTATGTGACCCTTCTTCTTACAATAACCACAAATCAGATTCCTGTGCTTTGACTTTGATCTTGATGTACCTCTATTACCGGAACCCTTCTCCCGAGACCTCCCTCTAGCGACCAAACCTTGCCCTGAAACTCCACCTATCTCGTTGCTTATCTGCATGTCAATTCTCTCTTTTGAAAGTAAAGAGGATTTAACATCATCGAGACATAGAGTATCTCGTCCAAACAAGAATATCTCACGAAAATTCTTGTAAGAGGGTGGTAGAGAACATAATAATAAAAGGGCTTCATCTTCCTCCTCAATTTTGACATCTATCGAGCGAAGATCCATAATAATAGAATTAAATTCATCTAAATGCGACTTAATAGAGGTATCTTCCGCCATGCGTAATACGAAGAGACGTTGCTTCAAATATAATTTGTTGGTGAGAGATTTCGTCATATAGAGAGACTCCAATTTAAGCCAAAGCCCCGCAGTGGTCTTCTCATCCAAGACCTCGCGCAATACCTCATCGGATAAACATAATTGTATTGCCGTAAGAGCTTTGTCATCAATCTCCTCCTTTTGCTCCGTCGTTAAAGAATCGGGCATCTTTTCTTATCCCAACAAAGGTTTCCGCAATCCTTGTCACACAATATAGCACGCATCTTGACTTGCCATAATGAGAAACGGTTGGACCTGTCAAATTGCTGAATCTCGAACTTCGTCGTCATCTTAATCCTCAAAGGGAATAGAAAGGCTCTGATCCCAGTTTGTTAGAATCGAAACGTCGAAAAATAGATTCATAATATAATTTGATGCGAGAAAAGAAAAGATAAAGCGGAAAGAGCACACCGATGTTTACGTGGTTCGGCCAACGGCCTACGTCCACGGGCGAAGACGGAGCAAATACTTTATTAATGTCGAAAAGGCGGAGTACAAAGAAGATCTCCCAAAATACCAAGAAACTTAATTAGATTGAAAACGTCGAAAGACGCGTCGTAGAGAAAACCTCAATTATGCTTGACTCCCTGATTGTACGGACAAGTTAATATGCGCGCCTTGAACACAAGAATCAGCCCTCCTTAATTAATTGGCATGGAAATATGAATGCGGCTCCTTCAACCGTACGGAACTCCTTGCATGCAGATTCTTGCTCCAAAAGGCCTTAATAAATTAGCGCACCAAAGAGAGTTCTCTCATCACCAATCTCTTAATTAACTTGCATGGATTCTTAATTTGGTCGCACCGATTAATTTGGCCGTAGCATGTATTTATAATACATGTCTCCTAAAAAGAGTATAATTCGAGTTCTACTAGAATTATCCTCCTAATTATAATCCATATATGCCAAATTAAATAATCCCAATTAGATTAGGATTTATCTCTAATTTTTAGATAACTACAAATCTAAACCAAATATTAACAACTTCTTTGCCCTCATCGTGCGCGTACTCCGGCCGCCGGCGAGGAACTCCGGCCGCCGGCGAGGAACTTCGGCCACCGGAAACCTCAACTACATCTCCATCTTCCTCCCTCAGAGCCATCAACTCCATCTTCTTTGGCCATGGAACCCGAGAAGACTTGCTAACCCTTGGATCAAACTCCTCGGCCAAGATCTTGCTCCACCGAGCTTCCTCGGCCATCCCCGCACGTCGTGTTACGGATTTTAAGTTGGCATATTTCGTGAAGTGAGTCCGGAGTCTTGAAGGTTTAAAGAAGAAGAGATGAAGATCGAAGACTCGCATACTCTAAACATGAATCCACAATGCTCGGTAAGTTCAAATATTATGAATGATGATTTATAAATATTTAAAAGTATTTGGAAGACTTAGGATGTTTTTAAATTGAATATATGGATAAAATTTAGGTTTTCAAATCCTAGTCTATCTCTATGTTTTCTAATTGATTTTAAACAGGTTTTCAAATCCTAGTCTATCTCTATGTTTTCTAATTGATTTTAAACAAGTTTTCAAATCCTAGTCTATCTCTAATTTATTTTCAAAATTAGATTTTCACAATCCTAGTCTACTTCTAAGTCTTCTAAATCTATAAATAAGCGATGGGGGTTCTATTAATTCAAATGCTTAGAGTTTAGACCATTATGAAATCCTAAAAATTTGTTGGGTGCTCTCTTTCTTTCTTCAACAACAAGTTTCTATCGGATCAATTCTTGAAACCCTAATTTCTCGTTCTTCATGGAGAATTGATCCGGCTATTGCTTAGAAACATCTTCTACGGTTCTTTAATGATTATCTAAGCAATAAATCATCACCGATCGTATCGTTCTTGCTCCGGACGGAGTGCGCTCGTGGATTCGAGTGGCGTCGTGGATTCGGCGTGATCGGAGGCTTCGTGGATTCGAAGTGGAGGCGTTCGTGGATTCGAACGTGGGGCGTGGACAACCCGGCGGCGTGCGCGAGATCCGAAGAAGATAAAGAGAGGTTCGAGTCCGTGGATTCGGTAAATCACCTTGTAATCTTTTATTCTTAGTGGATTGTTATTGCGTGTTGGTCCCGTGGGTTTTTTACTCCGAGTTGGAGTTTTCCCACGTAAATCTCGGTGTGCTTTTTTATTTTCCGCATTTATTTTTATTGCATCGAGAATTTATGGTTTTTGGCCGATACACCTATTCACCCCCTTCTAGGTGTTGTTTGATACAATCTAGATAGATCCTTGGGGCTTCCCCGTAACTCACAATTGGTATCAGAGCGGGATCTAGATATATTATTATCTAATGGCCAAAGAGTTAGTAGGTGTGTTGCAAACTTATGAGATGACTTTTCCTACTAACCAATCTTTTTCCAAGTTTTTTTCTAAAGGTACAGGGGTTGCGTTGAAAACATCAAAGGAAGAAGGCGTGGACTTAGATTCCAGTGAGGAGGAATCAAACGACGAGGATTTAGCGGAAGCGTATCATCAACTCCTCGTCGAATCTAAAAAGATGGCGAAGCATAACAAAAGGCTTAGGAAGCGTCTACTTGACATTGAAGAGGAGAACAAAAATTTGAAAACAATGACGAAAGCTTCCGAAGAGGAAAAGGAAGCAATATTGAAAGATAATTCGATCCTCCAAAAGAAGCTAGATGAAGCGGATTTAACGATCAAATCCTCTAAGAACAAAGTTGAATTTTTGGGGCATCAATTTGAGGAATCGCACAAATCCAACAAAGAGTTGACCAAGGAACTTCATCAACTCAAGTCCGACATACAACAATTTTCTTCCGATCAAGAAATTGGATCATATGCTTGGGTTAGGTCAAACGAACAAGTTGAGCCTCTAAACGAACGAACCTATGTTGAGAAGGATCAAACGTCAACATCTAATGTCTCAACAAATTCGAAGGAAAAGGTGTGTCACCGATGCGGCATCAAAGGACACATCAAAAAGTGTTGCCCGAATAAGGATAAGAAAAATCGATCGGCAACATCGAAACCTCAATCGGCATCATCTACTACTCCTTCCCCTCGGAATCAAAAGAAAATTAATTTGAGTCGAGTGCCTCTTTCGGACCGGTTTTTAAGTGAGCAACGGTGAGTTCGATCGAACCCACAACCGAATTGGATCTCAAAACCGAACCATCAAGGGAACCGGATTTCTAATTCAAAGCCTCAACGACAACATCAACCGAAGCTTCAAGCAACGAAACGACCGACGGTTGATCCAAAATCAAAGCAACTCAAACCTAACGTCGACAAGCAAAGCCAACGAAAGAGCCGACAAGTTTGGATCCGGAAAGGTGATATCTTTCCTTACTTTTCGTCTTAGTTTGTTTTTATTGTTTATGTAATGTTTTGATTGGTGCATATTGCATATTTTTCTTTCATTACATTACATGATTAGACGAGGTTTGATCTTTAAAATTTGTTTTGAAAATCATTTTTAAGGAAAGGTTTTTGGGGAGTTTGTAATTTGATTGAAAATTTTTTAGAAAGGAGATGATTGAAAATCATTAAATTAGAGAGATTAAAGGTTTTTAAAAGAGTCTTAACCGGTATCTAAAGTCAATTCAAATTGAATTAAATTCATATTAATTATCGGTTTCACTCCACTTTTTATTATCTTGACGATAATTTAATATATGATTTCTTCTTACATACTTTCATCAAAATTTTAAAATTAATTTTAATCTATTAGTAATTAATTTATCTTGGTAGTGAATGTTGAATATAATTGATGGATATTTGCTAATTGACTAAGATTCGTCAAAATTATTTTCTATTATGAGATTGTCTAATTTAGGGAAAGTTTGAATATTAAAAAAAAAAAGAGGAGAAACTTCTAAGTTTAAAAGAAGTGGAAAGAGTTACCACCTCAAAGGGAGGGTGAAAACTACCACCACATGTAGGAAAGAGCTACCACCCTGGCCGTCCGTATGTGTGGGAAGCTACCACATGGGTAATTATATGAAAAACCGAAAAGGTTGAAAAAATATATATGAATATTTTAGAATTTTCGGTGATATAAGGTGATAGTTTGAAAAGGATGCTCCAATAGCCACCCCCGGTGCCTTATTAGTTAAATCTCTATTTTGAACGAATTGCGACAAATTAGTGTCAATTTTGCCAAATTTCTAAAAATTATTTTTCATCAATTTGCATCTTGATGACTTTAAAACATTAGATTATTTTTAATATCAAATTTTGATGTTTTGATGTATTTTGAAATCACTTAATATTTTATCTTCATCATAATAATTTTTGGAGTACAACTTTTAATTTTTATGAAATTAATCTAATTTTGAAGGATTTTTGAGAAAACAAGGCAAAATTTTTGATGAGGAGGACACGAGTGATTTTACCTTTTTGAGCTTCATTATCTATATTTTATCTTTTCTCTCCTAGGACTATTTCTAGTTTGCTTATTTTTGGTATCAAGATTTGTAACTATGACATGACTACTTTCTTTTTGCTAGTTTGCTTTTCTCTCTATTTGTGTTTCTTTTTGGCAATTTTTGACAAAAAGGGGAGAATGAACAACAAGGCATAGAGGGAGAAGATATTTGGTATTTGACGCATACACGAAGGGGGAGACATGATGAGATTAAGGAGGGAGAAGGAGAGAATATTTTTGAACAACGAGAAGTTGGAGAAAAAAAACAAAGAGGGAGAAGATGTATAAAATATTTTTGAATATTTGTTGAAACTTTGTTTTGCAGGAAATCAATTCTTCAAGACTCCTAATTGCGTGTAAGTCATAGAGTTTGTTTAGGAGTTGCAAAATTGTAATTTTGTATTTCCTTGGATCTTTCACGCGAGAAGTTCATTATTTTGGTGATGGCAATGAATTTCAATTTTTATTTTTGGAGAGATGAGCGTTGTGCGTATTTTTATGTATTTTTGGGTTTTGTCACGAAATTGAGAGATTGTTACGGATTTTAAATTGGCATATTTCGTGAAGTGAGTCTGGAGTCTTGAAGGTTTAAAGAAGAAGAGATGAAGATCGAAGACTCGCATACTCTAAACATGAATCCACAATGCAAGTTCAAATATTATGAATGATGATTTATAAATATTTAAAAGTATTTGGAAGACTTAGGATGTTTTTAAATTGAATATATGGATAAAATTTAGGTTTTCAAATCCTAGTCTATCTCTATGTTTTCTAATTGATTTTAAACCGGTTTTCAAATTCTAGTCTATCTCTATGTTTTATAATTGATTTTAAACAAGTTTTCAAATCCTAGTCTATCTCTAATTTATTTTCAAAATTAGATTTTCACAATCCTAGTCTACTTCTAAGTCTTCTAAATCTATAAATAAGCGATGGGGGGTCTATTAATTCAAATGCTTAAAGTTTAGACCATTATGAAACCCTAAAAACTTGTTAGGTGCTTTCTTTCTTACTTCAACAACAAGTTTCTATCTGATCAATTCTTGAAACCCTAATTTCTCATTCTTCATGGAGAATTGATCCGGCTATTGCTTAGAAACATCTTCTACGGTTCTTTAATGATTATCTAAGCAATAAATCATCACCGATCGTATCGTTCTTGCTCCGGACGGAGTGCGCTCGTGGATTCGAGTGGCGTCGTGGATTCGGCGTGATCGGAGGCTTCGTGGATTCGAAGTGGAGGCGTTCGTGGATTCGAACGTGGGGCGTGGACAACCCGGCGGCGTGCGCGAGATCCGAAGAAGATAAAGAGAGGTTTGAGTGCGTGGATTCGGTAAATCACCTTGTAATCTTTTATTCTCGTGATTGTTATTGCGTGTTAGTCCCGTGGGTTTTTTACTCCGAGTTGGAGTTTTCCCACGTAAATCTTTGTGCTTTTTATTTTCCGCATTTATTTTTATTGCATCGAGAATTTATGGTTTTTGGCCGATACACCTATTCACCCCTTCTAGGTGTTGTTTGATACAATCTAGATAGATCCTTGGGGCTTCCTCGTAACTCACAAATGAGTCGTTGAAGCAAGTCGCGCCAAGATAGGGCTTGTTTGGGCCGAGGTGAAGCGATCATCTCCTCCTCGGTCGTCGCTTGGGATCCTGAGCGTCGTCCTCCTTGAGTCCTCCGGCGCCGTCCTCGCCGTCCTCGGCCGCCCCGTGCACCGCAGCGCCGCCGGAGCCGCAGCAGCCCATCTCGCGGCCGATCCGCTTCCACCGGCCGAGCTCGGGAGAGACCGGAACCACGCGCCGCCAACGCCTAAGGAAGGTCGGCCGCCCTTCTCCGCCTCGATCTACCTCCGCGCACCTCCCCGAGGTCCCCGCACGCCGCCGCCGCCGCGGAGAAGTGCCGCGGCCGCCCGCACTAGTGCACCGAGGTCGTGCCCTCTCGGCTTCTAGACGTCGCCGCCACCTAACGAGGGAGCACGGTGGTCCCTCAACCTCCGGCGCCGACCCGTGGCCGCCCCGACTTCCTCCGCCACCGCCGTGCCGCCGGAGAACCCTAACCCGAGAACAAAGCTCGGCTTTGATCTTGTAATGACTCACCCCACTAGCAACAATAACTCGTTGGGCCCAACCACCGCCCAAAATGCTTAAGCCCAGCTATTATTACTAGTGTCCTAGCCTCTTATAAACCCAATGACAACCCCATTCCCATCCGATGTCGGACTATTGGGGTGTCACAAACTCCCCCCGTTAAGGCCCTGACGTCCTCATCAGTCCAATCACACACACACAGCCCAAGAACACCAGGCGATGTGAGACTCGTCTCGCTAGCCTTGTCATCCGCACTCGGCTCAGCAGAGACTCGCCACACATGTCCAGCTAGTGAACCGGCTCTGATACCAAATGTAACGACCCAGCCCACTAGCAACAATAACTCGTTGGGCCCAATCACCGGCCCAAAATGCTTAAGCCCCGTTATTATTACTAATGTCCAAGTCTCATATAAACCCAATGACAAACCCATTCCCATCCGATGTGAGACTATTGGGGTGTCACGGATCTCTTCCACCGCGCCACCGGCCGCGCCGCCGCCGCGCCGGCTAGCTTGCCCTGGACCTCCCCGACCGCCGAACTCACCGGCCGGACCGCCCACCGCCGGGCCGCCGGCGACTTGACCTAGCCTCGGGTTCAGGTAGGTCATGTATTTTATTTACAGTGCATTGTTTAGAGTTTTAGGGCTTTTGTCTGGGGATCCGTGAGGTCTTTTTGACCTTGTGAGGTGAGCATATTCATCGATTTTTCATGCTGAACGCGATGCTCACCTTCGTTTAGAATTTCGATGCCCGATTAGCGGGATAGTCGTACTTTACGCGCTGTGCTAGATGTTTCACTGATTTCACGTCGCTCGTGCGCGTGCTACGAAGCCCGACAGTGCTCCGAAAGGTGAGCATGGTCTTCGGCACGTCGAGACCTTTCAGCGAGTGTAATCGTGCGATTTATTGAGCACTGGTTTGCGTGCACGGGCCATAAAAGCTGTAAAATCGCATGAAATAATGCGATTTTATGTTGGAACAGGGGCTTTTATGCAATTGTGAATTTTGTGGTCGCTGCAGACAGCGTGTACGTGCTGTGGGTAACCTCTGGACTGATCGTCCAAGGCCCCAGATCTTTACAGAAAATCAAAAGTGATTTTCGGAGCGTTTCGCGGCGAAATTCGCCGACGGAACGTAGTTTCGGCTCGGATTTATTCCGGCATCTGTTGTAGGGTATTTGCTTCGTCGCTAAGCCTTGTTGGCTGATCACCCACATGGTTTCGAGAGTTCAAAAACATCGGGTGAGCGGCTTGGGATTCCGGTGTCAAATCTGACGCTTCTGGGAACCCGGATCGGAACGATTGCGCAACAATCATCGTTTCGAGTTACGAAGGCATCATCGCTATTTTGGTTACACTAAATTGAGTATTTAGTGGCAGCGGATGACTTATATTATATACGAGAAGTTCTGGGATAACTTGTGGGTTCCAGCGGAGCTCCGGCGTAGTTTACGGAACGTCCGGACGTTTCGGCAATCGGTTTTGGGAAACCGATTCCCGCAGGAATGATTAACGGGACCTTATGATTTGTGATACATAGAATGAGGGTTTGGATTCTAACCCGAGGGACCTTTCGTAGGTTCGGGTGCTCAGCAGTCTGCAGATCGACTTCCACATATATATATATACAGGTGGGTATCTCGACTCGACGTCCGTTCAGTGGTGCAAGCTTAGTGACGATTCCTTCACCCCTTGCCTTTACTTTGCTTATTTCATACTCGTGCATCGTATTATTTTTATTCTTACTATGCTCAGTAGTTCCTGATTTTGCACTACATGTAGGAGTAGTGTAGTTCCATCAGTTACATTCTTACTTGGGGGACCTAGTTGGTCAGATACTTGGGGACTTGGTTAGTTAGATACTTTACATACTTGAGACCTGGTTGGTCAGTCACTTTCTATACTTGTGACCTAGTTGGTCGAGTTGCATATTCTACTTCGGTGACCTGGTTGGTCGAGTTGCATATCCTATACTTGTGACCTGGTTGGTCGATTTGCACATCCTATACTTGTGACTTGGTTGGTTGAGTTCCTATCTTCTACCCGGGACCTGGTTGGTCGGGTAGCGTACTGGATGACCTATACGGTCGATGGGCCCTGGGGGGCAGGATTGTCGGCTGGTTGCCGATGGATGATCTTTGAGCATATTTACATTGATCGCCCGATACTCATCGCATTTCACGAACACAGGCGGTCTGATCCACCGCAAGTGGGTGTTCTTTTTCGAAAAAGTGGTCGCAGAGGTTTGACCCGTGAGCCCTGGGAGCTTTAGGCTAGGGTTATATGCACTGGAAAGTAGCAGGGGCATTGGGTTGAGGTCTGCGATGCTGACCAAGAGAGCATTGGTTCAGATTGGGAACTCTTGAGCTTCTATACCTGTTGACGCATACTTACAGTAGCTGTTGTTTCATATCTATATATCTCTCTCGTTTACTTGTTTATCATAGCTACTGTACTACTATCATCTCCACTTGTGTTTATCTCCGCGAGGTATCCACTGGGAGGGGGAGACATGTTTACATGTTCTCACCCTCGCCTTCTTTTTCAGGTGACATTGCAGGAGTTAGTGGGACAGCTGGTGAGGAGCGAGTCTAGTTCGCGACATAGCTCCGTCCCTTTGTCGGTTATCCCTTTACCCTTCCTGTTTTATGACTTAGACTTATTTATGGTTCAGTTCAGTATTTACTTTGAATATGAGATGTTTTATAATGTAATAAAAGGCTTTGGGTTTTACATGATAAAATGGTTTTCTACCCCTCGTGGTAGTGCATTTTTTTTAAAAGAAAGGGTTTAGAGTAGCAAACATTTCAAATGATAGATGTAGTTTTATGAATGAGTAAATGTGAATGAACCTGTGGTGAATGGTGATTGTGTATGAATGTAAGTTAATATCTTTGCATTTACACTTCTATTCAGTGTTTAAACATAAAACCACAAGAAAAACTCTTTTAAAAGTTGTTTCCCATACGGAAACCTTTTCTTTTTAAAACACGCTACCACGAGGTAGAAAACTATTTTTCCTTCTCAAAAAATCTACGAGTTCTATAGTTCATTCAAAACCACATGAATTCAAGTAACATAAACCAACTGAACCATGAAATATCAAAGCTACTAATAACAAAAGTAAACAGGGCAGGAACTAAACCAACAAACTGGGTCGGAAGCTCTAGCGACCACTACGAACGTGTCTCACGTCTCGTCTCAACTCCCACCACCCGCGATACCTGAAAAATGGTGGGGGAGATGAGAACATGTAAACATCTCCCCTCCCAGTTGGTACCGCAAGCCGAAGAAGGCGAGGAGTACTCACCTGATCAGGAAGAGGTAAACAACAATGTGGTAGACAAATACAGATCTGATACGAAAAAACTACAGTAGCTATAACAGATAAATGAGCAATAAATAAAACTGCTACTGTAAGGAATGCAAAGTGAGTATGCCTCAAGGTAACCAAACCAAAAGCACCCAATCGTGCTGCTATATTGGTCCGCAGACCTCAAGCGCTGCCTGTCACTGATCTGCACCGACCTGATTCACCCGCCCCACAGGACGACCTATCCGGATAAGCACACCTCCGGCCAGTGGCCAAACCGACCCGGTGTCGTGAATACCCCCAAGTGTTGGACTAAGTCATGCTGGTATGCTCAATACAAAAACCGTCTGAAGCCGGTGCCTAGGCCGAAACCAAAAACAAGGGCATACAACGCCGAACCTCAATCAATCAGATCGAAACACATGACGAGAGAGTCGATGTGTTGCCTGGACCCAAGGTCCACAGAGTCCAACTGACCAGCAAGGTCACTGATATGAAGTACGAGAACCAACCAACCAGGTCAACAGATACGGAATGCAACAACCGACCAACCAGGTCAACAGATACGGAATATAGATAAAACTACTCTACTCCTACTCAGGATACTAAGCATGCAAACAACGAGCAGAGTATAATGGAATAACATGGGTGCAAGGCTCAATATATAGAGGCAATAATAACCACGAGAGAACAAGGGTAGAAGGTGCTACGATGGCTAGGGCTCAGTTTGGCTGAGGAGGGGGTCTAGGATCTAGGGTTTCATCACGAAACCCCAGTTGCACTTCTTATACATCATATGAACAATTGTAGAAAGGTCCCTCATAGCCAAATATTTTTAGTTCAGTCCGCTCCATTAAGTGTATTATGCACACAAGCCCCTTGATGTTCGAACTCACGCGAAATGACGCATAAAATAATAGGCCTTCACGAATTTTCCGATTTGTCACCTTCGACCCCTTTGCGATCATCATTTAATAGCTGGCGATCCGTTCGTCGGATTTGCGAACGGACTGCACCAGTGCGTTCAGCACAACAGAGACAATAAACTCATCATTTTGGTTCACCTCCATCGGTCATGGATTCGCGAAGAAAACCGTTCCACTCTCCAAAGTTCCGTATATTACACATATACCAATGTGTAAACCCACGAAACTTAATTTCGCATCTAAATTTGACTTCCCTACTTCTAGTAGGGACCCGAAACATCCATCACCCTACTCTAGGTCACAAGCACCGAGCGCGAGGAGTTTCACAATGCAATAAAAGCAAAGAGCGAAACCCTCATTTCGATAAAACTCCTTTTTCTCGAAAATCGTGCGTCAGATCCAAAATCCGTTAGTGCCATTGGTTCCATAATAGCAGAACCAGTCGAAACGAGCTATTGGATCACTATGAACGGAGTTCGATACGCGTCGAAAGCCAACTCTACTCCGTGGCTTCTCCGAAAAATCGTCAGCAAAGAGTTTAATTGCACTGTCAAAATCTCAGTCCTTACATAGCTTTTATACCATGTTTTCACTACAACAAAAACGGTCTATAGCGACACTTTTAAATATAGGTACATGTCAAAAAAAGTGCTGCTAGCTAAATTACCGACACTTTTAAAAAGTGTTGCTATATGTGGGGTCGCTAGGTATATAGTGACAGTTAAAGAGTATCGCTATAACCTAAAAGAGTGGTGCTAATTTACCAACACTTATTTAAGCATTTAACAACCGCCGAAGCTCTATCTCGTTGGCTGCGGTGGCGGAGGAGGACGACAGGAAAGGCTCTTCGTCTAGAATTTCAATAGATTGAGTGAAGAGAGAAGGGAAGATGGTAATTGATTTTTCTTTTTTTTTTCTGTTTGTAATCGGGCCAAATGGACTGGGTGTGGTGGGTTAAGTAGAGTAATCTTTTATTTTTGGTTGGATTGGACTTTATATTTAGGCATTAGTAGATATTTTTTTAAGTTTTAGCATAAATGTGACACTTATTCAAAAGTGTCCCAAACATGTATCCCTATAACCTAATTCTGTTATAGTGTTTAGACATGATGACATTGGACTTGAGATAGATGACTATGTTTGCTTGCCATTGTGCTCATTCGCACATGCTTGTGAGGGTCGCTCCCCACAAGCCGACACTCCGGAGATAGCCAACGCGACACAAGCTTGCCCGTGCGGGATTGAGTGCCGAAATGGAATGCTGTGGGGGAGGCTCATTGTCACGCCCCGAGACCGCTACCAATTTGGTTCGGTTCGAGGACGCCGATCAGGCGCCGAACGGACAACACCTCCCCTGTCCGCCCAAGGCTCGACAACAAGTCATGTACAAAGAATTGCCCAGGAAAAAGAATTCTATTACATACATGACGAGACGATGCACCTAAAGGTGCGAACAACAACAAGAGCAAGATACAAGTATATATATACAAATAACATAAAGAGAGATAAGTCTATCTATTACAACCATTCAACCATTTGCTTACATTCTTTAACCTCGAAATATAAATACATATTCATCTCCCAAAATTTAGGTTACATCATTTCTTTATACAATTATGTTCCCAAAATGATACCACGGGTGGCTCTAATGCAAGTAGGTGGCTGCTACCAACTAGGGCGCGACACCCTTACCGCGATCCTCACCGCCCGCCTGCGCGCTGGAACCTGTAATTGAGTGGGGTGAGAACTAACTTCCTTAGTTCCCAGTGGGCTCGGCCACCGACCCCACCGATCTCCCCACTAGGTCTAAGCAGGCAAAACCAGATAGATAGATAGATAGATAATTTAAAGCTGTAACTGCTGTAGGTAAAGCATGATATAATTAATGCAACTACTGCTATGCCTGAAACAACAAGATCATGATATAATTATGAAATATCTATCATGCTACTATGTCCCAATCAAGTATGTATGAAATACTTTTATGTTCTTATGTTATTACCCAATCCATGGCTAGCCCGTAAGCACGCCCACGACTCAACACATTCAACCCAATGGGTTGTCTGCGGGACCCCACATAGGCTATCTCTCGGGACCCCACATAGGCTATCCCTATCGAATCACGTGCCAAGACCTCCGGAGACTCGCACTACTCGTGTGGAGCGACCACCACGAGCGCTGAGCAGACTGTGTGAGCATGATCTTCTCCTCCACTTTGGAGGGCATCCAACACAGGGGAATTAATAATCATCTCCTCCACTTTGGAGGGCATCCACACAGGGGAATCATAAGTGTTTTGTAGCACTATGTCTCTATGTCATTTATCATCAAGTTGTCTACTTGGTTCACATATCTCTAGTGTTCTTTACACTATGTCATTGCACATGTCATTCATCAAGTTATCTACTTGGTACTCATGTCACTAGTGTCACTACACTATGTCATATGTCAGTGTCATTGTCATTCATCAAGTTCTATACTTGGTCCATATAGCTCTAGTGTTCTTTACACTAAGTCACAATGTCATAATGTCATAATGTCATATTGTCAATTATCAAGCTCTATACTTGGTTCATATAGCTCTAGTGTTCTTTACACTAAGTCACAATGTCATAATGTCATACTGTCATATTGTCAATTATCAAGCTCTATACTTGGTTCATATATCTCTAGTTGATAATCATGCATAATTAAATCGTCTTTAGGGTTCAATGTCATATACTCATGCCTATGCTTCCTATGTCCAAATGCAAACCTACGGTGCCGCACGATAAAGGAGGATGCAAGCATGCTCCCTATGTCCTAATGCAACTCCCGTAGTTCCACACGATAAGGAAGCACACTAGAATAGCAATTTAACCATACCAACCCTACTATACATGAAACTATATACATATGTACATATATATGCAATATGACCAATAATTTACTTAGACATAAAAGGTAGCCCAATGGCTTCGGAATGGTACCCCCCACATTTTGGGATGCTCCACGAAGCAACGACGTCCAACTCGTAGCCTCCAATCACTACTTTAGCCTCTTTGTGCTAATATGCTGTTCCAAACCCTTGTTTTGCTCGGATCTCTCAAACCGTTCGTCGGATCGACGAACCGTCGCTTCCCACGCGTTCGTGGACCTAACAATATGTTAGAAATGAGGTAAAAATAGATCAATACCTCCTATTAGCGAAAATCGCATTTCTAAACCCTATAGGTTTACTATTGCAAAAATCATTAAATTAACCTATGATTTAGGCAATAAAGCTCTAATTAGCATGCTAGGATTTCTCTAAATTCATTTTTAGAGCATATAGACCAAACCCTAAACACTTACCACCATTGTGAACGCCGGGTCGAAGGCACGCCGCACAAACGGGCGCACGAGAGCTCGATCCGTCGCCTCCAACGCGTTCGCAGGATCGTTCTCCGCCAACACCACGAATTTAAGCGGATATTATAGAGAGATGTGAGAGATATTTAGAGAGAGAAAAGAGAGGCTTTTCTTTCTCCTCTCCATGCGTGTGATGGCTTTGAGGGTGCTGCCAGGTTGAGGGAGAAGAAGCAATTGCTTCTTTATGAAGTAATCCCAAAACACTATTCACACTATTCACTTCAACTTTCAGCTGAAGCTTCGATATTTTCGCCTGCCCTTCGGAATGTCCGTTTGAGCTCAAACTTGACAGCTATTTTCGTTTTTACATAACTTAACAGAAGAAATTTAAATCTCTCAGTTTCGACCCCGTTTGGTAACTGCGAACTCTACCGAATCGTAATCGCTATCGGATAGCATTCGGATTTTATTTCTCATCTTCCGGTGTCGAACGACGAAACTTTAAATCTAGCCTCGTACAAATAATCCTGACATATTCCTCAGTTTTCATAATTTTCTGACACTGTGCATTTTCTGCTAATTTATCTGCCCGTCTCTCACAGAAAATTCTAGATCTTCTGTTTCAGGTCCGATTTCAGCACAGGTCAATCTAGGCTTACATTTTACTTCTATAAACCCAATAAAAATAGTATCTCACACTATTTTTATTTTTATTTATTTTTAATTTAAGAATCCGATATATTACCTTCTACCGCAACTTCATGATTTCAGAAGTTCGGTATCTTACACTCATTCCTAGAATAGAAATGTTGACAACCACAGGGCCATTAGGCATGATGCAAGCCGGACTACACTTTTGTAGATCCTACTTGATTGGAACAATGCTGAACAAAATGAAATATTGATATCATACTAGTTGTACATATGGACACTTTACTAGTTGTACATGCTCATTCATTTTGGAATAACACTTATACCAGTGGAAACTCATGCTAAGTAGAGACATAATAGTTTAGTAAAATTTATTACATGCTCATTATACATGTTTATTTTCGTTAAATGTTAAATCATACTACTTACGCCTCCATAACCTAGTAGTGTATTTCGCTGATATCGGCGGCTTACCCACTAGAAACTATTAACTAATAGTTCTCACGTCCTTTGTTGTGTTGTTTTTGTTTACAGAGCCTTCCACTCCGGAAAAGGCTAGGGACCGCGGCAAAGGTGTCGCCTCTAGCTAGATAGCGAGGAGCGTTGCTTTCATGTGGTTTATCTCTCTTTTTGTTTTTGTTGTAGAGAGAGAGTTTTAGTACCCTATATGTAGAGACCACCATTTTGTGTATCTATTACCAATTGGGATCTTGTGATGTATCTACTTTATGGATTATGTTAGTTATTTAGTTCTTTTACATTTTCACTTGTAATTAGAATTTAGTTGTATTCACGCTCTGATATCACTAGATGCTTGTTTACTTTTTCTTTATTTATCGCTTTGTTGTAGACGCCTTATATGTGGTAGGTATATGGCGGGTTTGGACACGCACCGGGCAGGTTTCCGCTGGGTCCCGGGGCGTAACATAGGGAGAGAGGGATCTCCTTGTCTGAGACCTTTTGTGGTCTTCGAACACTTGGT
Organism: Aechmea fasciata; assembly: GCA_025177825.1. Lineage (NCBI taxonomy): Eukaryota > Viridiplantae > Streptophyta > Magnoliopsida > Poales > Bromeliaceae > Aechmea > Aechmea fasciata. The sequence goes on from CM045929.1 coordinate 14,783,243, forward strand.
TTGTGTCCAGTTAACTAGAATGGCCACTTTTGCATTACTAATACACTGTTCAACTTAGGACTGCCACTTATTACTAAATCCTATCCACGACATTATGTTCTTAAGGAAAAACCACCTAACATTATTGAAACCTTTTTTAAAGTCAGCCTTGATATACATTCTACTTTAGCTTTAGAGCACCAGGTAACAATGTAAGGACTGAAATTTTGACAGTGCAACTAAACTCTCTGTTGACGATGTTTATGTGTGTAATGTAATTACATAAGCACTCGTCAAGTTTTAGGAGAAACTGAGCTAGAACGGAGAAGTTACATGATTATTAGTTTTCACTTAAGTGAATAGTAACTCCGATTTTCCGGAGAAGCCACGGAGTGGAGTTGGCTTCTTGCGCGTATCGGACTCCGTTCCTAGTGGTCCAATAGCTCGTTTCGACCGATTCAGATATTCGGAACCATTGGCACCGACGGATTTCGATCCGATGCACGATTTTCGAGAAACATGTGTTTTATTGAAAAGAAGGTTTTTGCTCTTTGCTATTCTTGCATTGTGAAACCTCTCGTGCTCCGTGCTTGTGACCTGGAGTTGGGTGAAGGATGTTTGAGGTCCCTACTAGTGGTAGGGAAGTCAAATGCAGATGCGAAATTACGATTTCGTGGGTTTACACATTGGTATATGTGTAATATTTGGATCTTTGGAGAGCGATGATTTCATCGTGAATCCGGGATTGATCGAGGTGAACCAAAATCGTGGGTTTGTTGTCTTCGTCGTGCTGATCGTATTGGTGTGATCCGTTTGCAAATCTGACGGACGGATCTGCGGAGATTGCACGTTGATCGAGGAGAGGTCGGTGATGGCAAAACGGTAATTTTGCAAAAAGTCATAATATTTTATGTACCAAATCGCGTGACATCGGACATGAGGGTACGTTCACACATTATACTCATGCCGTGAGGGGCTTGGGTCTAAATAACGAGTTTCGTTGGACTTTGGTGCAAAGTGTCCAATGGTATATAGTATGTCTCTAGGGTTTCTTTGCACGAAACCCTAGATTTGGCCAACCTAGTCCCCCAGCTATGCCCTAGGTAGCATCAGCAGGTTCATGCCCTTGCCATGCGCGCACCCTGGCCGCCGGCAGGTGCCCCGGCCGCCGAAAAAACCTGGCTCGGCATCTTCTTCACCATCCTCTACCACCTAGTCACCACCATCTCGGTCCGAGAGCCTCTCGCGTGAGCCTCACCCGCGGTTCCCATTCGTGGCCATCCTCCAACCCTCGGCGAGCTCGCGCCGCCGTCGCGCCGCGCCGCCGCCTCGCGTCCCGCAGCCGCCAGCCGAGCTCGCCGCCGATTCTAGGGTTTGTTCTAAACACCCTAGGGATGGTTCTAGTGCTCTTAGATGAGTTCTTAGATGTTGAACAAGCTTTCCTTTGCTTGTTCTAGAGATCAAAATAGTAGGTTTTGCAAAAATGCAAAACCTAGGGTGAAAATGGGGTTTTTAGAAATAGATGAGATTGATCTCATTTGACCCCATGTAAACCTAATTGAGGGTCTAACGAACGCGTTGGCGCGCTCGGTTCGGTAATCCGACGAGCGAGCACAAAGATATTAATAAAATGATGTATTCTTACCAGATGGCCGCAGCACGCAAGATAATGACCCTAAATTCATGAAAACGGAACTGGGGAATCTTGAAGGCGTGGGGTAACGGCACAAAGTCTCGGATCGAAGTTTGGAGATCGTTCGGTTGGTCGCGCAAGAGACGAGCCGAACCGGGTCACGGGTGCCGCGGGCGGCCGATTGCGAGTGTCGACGAGCAATCGGAGAGCAAACCAAGGTGGGTTGTGTTTACCGAAGCGACTAGGTCACCTGTATGTCTAAGAGTGACATAAGTTTATGTTGATGCATGTGATCCATGTATAGGAAATGCATGTTAAAGAACATAATGTAAAATGCATAAGTAGAAATGCATGTTAAAGAACCTAGTGTAAAATGCTAAGTAGGTGCATGAGATAGCATGATGAATAATGCCAGGTGACTAAAGAGTTGTATGCTTAGCGGGGCAAACACACGATGAGCATGATAATAACATGATATAGAAATGCTAGAGGACTAGCAGATATGAGCTAAATAATGAAGTATAAGAATGTTAAGTATATGAATGCCAAGAATAAGAATGCGAAGTAAAGAATGTGAGTCATGGACTAAATACACATATAGATCGAGTGGCATCAAACTTAGTGTAAAGAACATAGGTTGTAATAAACCTAGAGTCAATGAACCTAGGAGTGTGGCAACTTAACCTAGTGTAATGAACATAGGTTATAGCAACCTAGAGTCATATGGATCTAGGTAAAGAATTGAACCTAGTGTCAAAGACCTAGGTTGAATAAAGATGATAGTGGACCTAGTGTTAGTAAACATAGGTCGAGTTTGAATGACACAGAACCTAGAGTTAGATAACCTAGGTTATGTGACAAGAAATGAGCTCTAGTATCAATGGACCTAGGAGGTAAAGACAATGGACCTAGAGGGTCGTCTCTTGAGGGCCTAGCTAACCCTCAAGCTAAGTGGAACGGATTCATGGAATCCCGAGACTTGTGCACCACTGAGGGTGCCGGGCGTGTGCGACGATTTCGTCGTCCAGGGCTATACCACCGTCGTGGCGTGTGTGCGACGATTTCGCCGCCGGGTGGGTGAGCCGAGATGAGTTCGATACCGGTTAAGCCGGGTGAGGATCAGACCGCCATGAGTTTTGACACCATGAGTTTGGAAACCATTGCTGGGTAAGTACGATACGGGCGTGCCAGGAGGCGGAAGAATGACCCAAACCATTGTTGGGTGAGGTGCGATTAGTTCGCCGCCGGATGGTTAGGTCATGACTTGGGTCCTCACTGGGTAAGTCCGCCGTGTTCGCCACCAGAATGGTTATGTCAAGTGACTCGAGCCGGGTTCAGCGTGTGCGACGATTTCGCCGCTTAGAGGCTGAGTCACAGAGGGCGGCAGGCTGTTGACAGCTGGGGTGGTTGTGAGACGGGGCTAGACAGCGGGCGGATTATCCGCAAGAGATTGACTCAAGACCGAGTCGGGTGGCATAGTGAGCTGAGGTAGAGGTGACCTTAGATGTGAATTGCTAAATAGCATATGTGCCCAAGTGTAAAGAATAAAGAGTAAAGAGCATGCATAGCTAAATTAATGAATAGCTAAGTTAAGAATGAAACGGTTAAAGTAAAGAATAGCAATAAAGTAAAGAAAAGCTAAGAGCTAAAGAGTAATAATTTGTAAATTGCATATTGTGAGGCAGGTCTTTATGTTAGTTGCAAATTATATATCTATATATGTTTTTGGACTAACATATTTGCAGTGCCTCCTTGGACGTATTGGTCGAGCTTTTCCCTTGGGTGGCCGTACCCACTGGGAACTGTATTTATATAGTTCTCACCCGACGTGGTTCGGGGTATTTTTCAGGTGCATACGAGAGTGGCGCAGTACCAGCGTGAGGCAAGGGCGTAGCTCCATAGATAGCGCCCTACCAGGAGACTGAGATAGAAGTACCCCAGTGGACAGAGCTTAGTGGTATAGCAAGGAAAGGAGAGAACAGTTTGTAATAAAATTGTAATAACTAGATTGTATTAGCAAGTTTATAATATGAATGTAAAAGTTAAAATTGAGACGAATGGTTGTAATAGCAAGTAGCTGTTTTATGTTTGTTAAAATCGGAACGGCGAAAAATAGATTCAGAAAATAATTTGATGCGAGAAAAGAAAAGATAAAGCGGAAAGAGCACACCGATGTTTACGTGGTTCGGCCAACGGCCTACGTCCACGGGCGAAGATGAAGCAAATACTTTATTAATGTCGAAAAGGCGGAGTACAAAGAAGATCTCCCAAAATACCAAAACGTAATTAGATCCGAAACGCCGCAACAAAGCAACTTCAAACGCGGCTTCTCTCTCAACCAATCTGTACGGTCACAAGATGACCCTTAATTAGCACACGGCTAATTAGCACGGCTCCCGCACCCGGCCGTACGGCTCCAACCTCCAAGATAATTAATTAGACTTGGGTCTAATTAATATTGCGGCGTCATTAGAGCTTGCCTCTAATTAGCATTGCTACTTCCATACCGATGGACCACCAACATCTCAATTAATTTGCATGGCTCTTAATTTGGTCGCTCCAATTAATTTGGCAGTAGCATGTATATATAATACATGTCTCCTAACAAGAGTATAATTCGAGTTCTACTAGAATTATCCTCCTAATTATAATCCATATATGCCAAATTAAATCCAATCCCAATTAGATTAGGATTTATCTCCAATTTAGATAACTATAAATCTAAATCAAATATTAACAATCTCCACCTTGGTTTAATTTGTAGTTTAGCCGCTATGTCGAGATCACCAGAAAACTCCACATTAAATTTGATTCGCCTCAATGATCCTTAACGCTCCATGCTCCGTCTTCTCCAAATGCCCCATAGGGCCTTAAGTGTTGCCAACTGCCACCAAGTCCAAACAGTGTTTGAACTTGGCAATAGTAAGGGACTTAGTAAGCATATCCGCTGGATTGTCCTCAGTACCAATTTTCTTAACAGTCACCGTGCGCTTCCCAATCACATCCCGAACAAAGTGAAACTTTACATCGATGTGCTTTGTCCTTTCATGAAACATCTGATCTTTCGACAAGTGTATAGCACTTTGACTGTCCGAATAAACAATCGTCGATCCCAACAAGAAATTAGCTCTCCAAATAAGCCTCTAAGCCACATAGCTTCCTTCACACCCTCCATCATAGCAATATATTCCGCCTCCGTCGTAGACAAGGCGACAATAGGTTGTAGTGAAGCTTTCCAACTAACTGCACATCCGCCAATAGAGAATACATAACCTGAAAGTGATCTCCTCCTATCCAAATCACCTGCAAAATCCGAATCGATATATCCGACCACACCATCCTTACACCTCCCAAACTCCAAACAAGTGCTAGAGGTACCTCGTAAGTATCTCAGAATCCACTTAACAGCTTGCCAATGAGCCTTACCAGGATTGGTCATATATCTGCTAACCATGCTCACTGCGTAGGAGATGTCCGGCCGTGTGCAAACCATGGCGTACATGATGCTCCCGACTGCACTAGAATAAGGAACATGAGACATGTACTCCCTCTCATCATCGGACTGCGGTGATGCCTCGGCCGACAGTTTGAAATGCGTCGCAAAAGGAGTGCTCACCTAAGCCAAGGTCCCGTCATGCCGAAACGCTTTAAAATCTTCTCTATATATTTTTCTTGTGTCAAATGCAGTCCTGATTTGTTGTCCCTCTTAATTTCCATACCAAGAATTTTCTTAGCAGCACCTAGATCTTTCATCTCGAACTCACCCTTCAATAAAGTTTTCAATTTATTTATCTCAACTATGTCACTGGAAGCAATTAACATATCATCGACATAGAGCAACAAATATATGAAAGATCCCTGATCAAGCTTTCTGAAATAAACGCAACTGTCACGCTTGCTTCTGGAGTATCCGTGACCTGTCATAAAGGAGTCAAACCGCTTGTACCATTGTCGAGAGACCGCTTTAAGCCATAAAGCGACTTCTTTAACAGCAAACATAGTCTTCCTTCCTTCAACAAGGAATCCCTCCTACTGCTTTCATATAAATTTGCTCCTCAAGTTCTCCATCCAGAAACGCTGTCTTAACATCAACCTGCTCAAGATACAGTTCATTCATGGCTACTAACGATAAAAGAACACGAATAGAAGTATGTTTCACGACGGGTGAGAAAATAACATTGAAGTCAACACCTTCTACCTGACTGTAGCCCTTAGCAACTAAACGAACTTTATACCTTGTATCTTCCACGCCGGGGATTCCGTCATTTTTCTTGAAGACCCATTTACAGCCAACAATTCTCTTGCCTGTAGGCGGTTTTACCAACTCCCATGTGCGATTCTTATGGAGAGACTCCATCTCCTCATTCATCGCCACCAACCACTCTGCTGAACTGGCACATGAAATAGCTTGATTATACGTGGAAGGTTCACCTTCTTCTTCTGTGTCTTGTGCCACTGAAAGAGCGTAAGCAACCATATCTTCATAATCATATCTCTACGGTGGTTTAATTTGTCTCCCCGCTCTGTACATAGCAATGCTCTGCCTCTCAACTTGTGGGGTTTCAGTTACTGGGGTGTCCGCTGACTGAACTTGATCTTACTGAGAAGAATCCTGTGACTGAACTATACCATCGGTCTCTACCTCCACCTGCTTGCTAGCACTCGGGGTCTCATCAGAAGAAATACGGTTAGGATATAACATAGCAGATTCATCAAATGTGACATCCCTACTAATAATTAATTTAGACGATTCAGGACACCACAATCTATATCCCTTAACCCCAGATGCATAACCAATAAAAATGCACTTTTTAGCCCTAGGTTCTAACTTGCCTTCATTTACATGAACATAAGCAGGACAACCAAATATTCGCAAATTAGAATAATCAGAAGGGCTGCCAGACCATACCTCCTCCGGAGTTTTGCAATCAAGTGCCGAATGTGGAGATCGATTTACCAAATAGCATGCTGTAGAGATCGCCTCTGCCCAGAAACTCTTAGCTAAGCCAGCATTAGAGAGCATACAACGAGCTCTCTCCAAAAGAGTTCTATTCATCCGTTCAGCTACTCCGTTCTGCTGTGGAGTATGCCTAACGGTCTTATGTCGTACGATCCCTTCCTTCTTGCAGAATTCTTCAAACTATGACGAACAGAATTCCAAACCATTGTCGATCCTTAATCTCTTGATATTCTTTTCAGTTTGCTTCTCAATCATGACCTTCCATTGCTTAAAATAATTGAACACCTCATCCTTACTTTTCAGAAAGAACGCCAACACTTTACGAGAATAATCGTCAATAAAAGTCAACATATATCTAGCACCACCATGAGTAGGAGTACGAGAAGGTCCCCAAAGATCGAATGAATGTAGTCCGTAGTACCTTTTGTCCGTGAATGAGCTGACTCTCTTTTGTTTGCCAAGAACACAATGCTCGCAGAAATCCAACTTTTCTAAACTCTGACTACCAAGTAGACCTCTCTCGCCCAACTTCATCATACCATATTCACTCATATGGCCCAGTCGCATATGCCATAATTTGGTGCTATCCGAATCTGACATAGAGGAAGAAGTCACCGCTGCAGAACCTGTCACAGTGGAACCCTGTAGAACATATAACATGTCGGACAACTTGGCCTTCATCACTACAAGATTCCCTTTAGCGACCTTCATTAATCCATCACCTGAAGAACACTTAAAGCCTTTAGTATCAAGTGTACCCAATGAGAACAGATTTTTTCTCATATCCGGAACATGCCGAACCTCAGATATAGTCCGCACAACTCCATCGAACATTCGTACCCGAACAATGCCAATTCCAATAACTGTACACTTAGAGTGATTTCCCATCAATACATCTCCACCTTCAAAAGGCTTGTACGTCGAGAACCATTCTCTATGCGTGCAGATATGGAAGGAACATGCGGAATCCATAAGCCACTCATCCTGTCTGCGTGTCTTATCCGTAACTGTGAAGACGATATCATTTTTATCTGATTCTCCTGCTGCAACACTTGCTTCTGCTTCAGTATTGGTGCTTTTCTGACCTTGATTCTTATCACCATTATTCTTCCGCTGCTCTTTATTTTTCAACTCGAAACAATCAGCTTTTATGTGACCCTTCTTCTTACAATAACCACAAATCAGATTCCTGTGTTTTGACTTTGATCTTGATGTATCTCTATTATCGGAACCCTTCTCCCGAGACCTCCCTCTAGCGACCAAACCTTGTCCCGAAACTCCACCGTCTCGTTGCTTATCCGCATGTCAATTCTCTCTTTTGAAAGTAAAGAGGATTTAACATCATCGAGACATAGAGTATCTCGTCCAAACAAGAATGTCTCACGAAAATTCTTGTAAGAGGGTGGTACGTAACATAATAATAAAAGGGCTTCATCTTCCTCCACGATTTTAACATCTATCGAGCGGAGATCCATAATAAGAGAATTAAATTCATCTAAATGCGACTTAATAGAGGTACCTTCCGCCTTAATAGAGGTACCTTCCGCCGTGCGTAACATGAAGAGACGTTGCTTCAAATATAACTTGTTGGTGAGAGACTTCGTCATATAGAGAGACTCCAATTTAAGCCAAAGCCCTGCAGCGGTCTTTTCATCCAAGACCTCGCGCAATACCTCATCGGATAAACATAATTGTATTGTCGTAAGAGCTTTGTCATCAATCTCCTCCTTTTGCTCCGCCGTCAAAGAATCGGGCATCTTTTCTTTTCCCAACAGTGCTTTCTGCAACCCTTGCTGCGTCAATACAGCGTGCATCTTGACTTGCCATAATGCGAAACTGTTGGTCCTGTCAAATTTCTGAATCTCGAACTTCGTCGTCATCTTAATCCTCAGAAAGGAATAGAAAAGTCTCTGATACCAGTTTGTTAAAATCGGAACGGCGAAAAATAGATTCAGAAAATAATTTGATGCGAGAAAAGAAAAGATAAAACGGAAAGAGCACACCGATGTTTACGTGGTTCGGCCAACGGCCTACGTCCACGGGCGAAGACGGAGCAAATACATTATTAATGTCGAAAAGGTGGAGTACAAAGAAGATCTCCCAAAATACCAAAACGTAATTAGATCCGAAACGCCGCAACAAAGCAACTTCAAACGCGGCTTCTCTCTCAACCAATCTGTACGGTCACAAGATGACCCTTAATTAGCACACGGCTAATTAGCACGGCTCCCGCACCCGGCCGTACGGCTCCAACCTCCAAGATAATTAATTAGACTTGGGCCTAATTAATATTGCGACGTCATTAGAGCTTGCCTGTAATTAGCATTGCTACTTCCATACCGATGGACCACCAACATCTCAATTAATTTGCATGGCTCTTAATTTGATCGCTCCGATTAATTTGGCCGTAGCATGTATATATAATACATGTCTCCTAACAAGAGTATAATTCGAGTTCTACTAGAATTATCCTCCTAATTATAATCCATATATGCCAAATTAAATCCAATCCCAATTAGATTAGGATTTATCTCCAAATTAGATAACTACAAATCTAAACCAAATATTAACAATCTCCACCTTGGTTTAATTTGTAGTTTAGCGCCGCTATGTCGAGATCACCAGAAAACTCCACATTAAATTTGATTCGCCTCAATGATCCTTAACGCTCCATGCTCCGTCTTCTCCAAATGCCCCATAGGGCCTTAAGTGTTGCCAACTGCCACCAAGTCCAAACAGTGTTTGAACTTGGCAATAGTAAGGGACTTAGTAAGCATATCCGCTGGATTGTCCTCAGTACCAATTTTCTTAACAGTCACTGTGCGCTTCCCAATCACATCCCGAACAAAGTGAAACTTTACATCGATGTGCTTTGTCCTTTCATGAAACATCTGATCTTTCGACAAGTGTATAGCACTTTGACTGTCCGAATAAACAATCGTCGGATCCCAACAAGAAATTAGCTCTCCAAATAAGCCTCTAAGCCACATAGCTTCCTTCACACCCTCCATCATAGCAATATATTCCGCCTCTGTCGTAGACAAGGCGACAATAGGTTGTAGTGAAGCTTTCCAACTAACTGCACATCCGCCAATAGAGAATACATAACCTGAAAGTGATCTCCTCCTATCCAAATCACCTGCAAAATCCGAATCGATATATCCGACCACACCATCCTTACACCTCCCAAACTCCAAACAAGTGCTAGAGGTACCTCGTAAGTATCTCAGAATCCACTTAACAGCTTGCCAATGAGCCTTACCAGGATTGGTCATATATCTGCTAACCATGCTCATCCGCGTATGTCCGTGTGCAAACCATGGCGTACATGATGCTCCCGACTGCACTAGAATAAGGAACATGAGACATGTACTCCCTCTCATCATCGGACTGCGGTGATGCCTCGGCCGAAAGTTTGAAATGCGTCGCAAAAGGAGTGCTCACCGGTTTCGCGTCTGTCATGCCGAAACGCTTTAAAATCTTCTCTATATATTTTTCTTGTGTCAAATGCAGTAGTCCTGATTTGTTGTCCCTCTTAATTTCCATACCAAGAATTTTCTTAGCAGCACCTAGATCTTTCATCTCGAACTCACCCTTCAATAAAGTTTTCAATTTATTTATCTCAACTATGTCACTGGAAGCAATTAACATATCATCGACATAGAGCAACAAATATATGAAAGATCCCTTATCAAGCTTTCTGAAATATACGCAACTGTCACGCTTGCTTCTGGAGTATCCGTGACCCGTCATAAAGGAGTCAAACCGCTTGTACCATTGTCGAGAGACCGCTTTAAGCCATAAAGCGACTTCTTTAACAGCAAACATAGTCTTCCTTCCCTTCAACAAAGTGAATCCCTCCCATTGCTTTCATATAAATTTGCTCCTCAAGTTCTCCATGTACGGAAAAATTTGTCTTAACATCAAGCTGCTCAAGATACAGGTCATTCATGGCTACTAACGATAAAAGAACACGAATAGAAGTATGTTTCACGACGGGTGAGAAAATATCATTGAAGTCAACACCTTCTACCTGACTGTAGCCCTTAGCAACTAAACGAACTTTATACCTTGTATCTTCCACGCCGGGGATTCCGTCATTTTTCTTGAAGACCCATTTACAGCCAACAATTCTCTTGCCTGTAGGCGGTTTTACCAACTCCCATGTGCGATTCTTATGGAGAGACTCCATCTCCTCATTCATCGCCACCAACCACTCTGCAGAACTGGCACCTGAAATAGCTTGATTATACGTGGAAGGTTCACCTTCTTCTTCTGTGTCTTGTGCCACTGAAAGAGCGTAAGCAACCATATCTTCATAATCATATCTCTACGGTGGTTTAATTTGTCTCCCCGCTCTGTACATAGCAATGCTCTGCCTCTCAACTTGTGGGGTTTCAGTTACTGGGGTGTCCGCTGACTGAACTTATTCTGCCTGAGAAGAATCCTGTGACTGAATTATACCATCGGTCTCTACCTCCACCTGCTTGCTAGCACTCGGGGTCTCATCAGAAGAAATACGATTAGGATATAACATAGCAGATTCATCAAATGTGACATCCCTACTAATAATTAATTTAGACGATTCAGGACACCACAATCTATATCCCTTAACCCCCGATGCATAACCAATAAAAATGCACTTTTTAGCCCTAGGTTCTAACTTGCCTTCATTTACATGAAAATAAGCAGGACAACCAAATATTCGCAAATTAGAATAATCGGAAGGGCTGCCAGACCATACATGCTCCGGAGTTTTGCAATCAAGTGAAGAATGTGGAGATCGATTTACCAAATAGCATGCTGTAGAGATCGCCTCTGCCCAGAAACTCTTCGCTAAGCCAGCATTAGAGAGCATACAACGAGCTCTCTCCAAAAGAGTTCTATTCATCCGTTCAGCTACTCCGTTCTGCTGTGGAGTATGCCTAACGGTCTTATGTCGTACGATCCCTTCCTTCTTGCAGAATTCTTCAAACTATGACGAACAGAATTCCAAACCATTGTCGATCCTTAATCTCTTGATATTCTTTTCAGTTTGCTTCTCAATCATGACCTTCCATTGCTTAAAATAATTGAACACCTCATCCTTACTTTTCAGAAAGAACGCCAACACTTTACGAGAATAATCGTCAATAAAAGTCAACATATATCTAGCACCACCATGAGTAGGAGTACGAGAAGGTCCCCAAAGATCAGAATGAATGTAGTCCAGAGTACCTTTTGTCCGTTGAACTGACCTTAAAGCCGACTCTTTTTGTTTGCCAAGAACACAATGCTCGCAAATCCAACTTTTCTAAACTCTGACTACCAAGTAGACCTCTCTCGCCCAACTTCATCATACCATATTCACTCATATGGCCCAGTCGCATATGCCATAATTTGGTGCTATCCGAATCTGACATAGAGGAAGAAGTCACCGCTGCAGAACCTGTCACAGTGGAACCCTGTAGAACATATAACATGTCGGACAACTTGGCCTTCATCACTACAAGATTCCCTTTAGCGACCTTCATTAATCCATCACCTGAAGAACACTTAAAGCCTTTAGTATCAAGTGTACCCAATGAGAAAAGATTTTTTCTCATATCCGGAACATGCCGAACCTCAGATATAGTCCGCACAACTCCATCGAACATTCGTACCCGAACAATGCCAATTCCAATAACTGTACACTTAGAGTGATTTCCCATCAATACATCTCCACCTTCAAAAGGCTTGTACGTCGAGAACCATTCTCTATGCGTGCAGATATGGAAGGAACATGCGGAATCCATAAGCCACTCATCCTGTCTGCGTGTCTTATCCGTAACTGTGAAGACGATATCATTTTTATCTGATTCTCCTGCTGCAACACTTGCTTCTGCTTCAGTATTGGTGCTTTTCTGACCTTGATTCTTATCACCATTATTCTTCCGCTGCTCTTTATTTTTCAACTCGAAACAATCAGCTTTTATGTGACCCTTCTTCTTACAATAACCACAAATCAGATTCCTGTGTTTTGACTTTGATCTTGATGTACCTCTATTATCGGAACCCTTCTCCCGAGACCTCCCTCTAGCGACCAAACCTTGTCCTGAAACTCCACCTGTCTCGTTGCTTATCTGCATGTCAATTCTCTCTTTTGAAAGTAAAGAGGATTTAACATCATCGAGACATAGAGTATCTCGTCCAAACAAGAATGTCTCACGAAAATTCTTGTAAGAGGGTGGTAGAGAACATAATAATAAAAGGGCTTCATCTTCCTCCACGATTTTAACATCTATCGAGCGGAGATCCATAATAAGAGAATTAAATTCATCTAAATGCGACTTAATAGAGGTACCTTCCGCCTTAATAGAGGTACCTTCCGCCGTGCGTAACATGAAGAGACGTTGCTTCAAATATAACTTGTTGGTGAGAGACTTCGTCATATAGAGAGACTCCAATTTAAGCCAAAGCCCTGCAGCGGTCTTTTCATCCAAGACCTCGCGCAATACCTCATCGGATAAACATAATTGTATTGCCGTAAGAGCTTTGTCATCAATCTCCTCCTTTTGCTCCGCCGTCAAAGAATCGGGCATCTTTTCTTTTCCCAACAGTGCTTTCTGCAACCCTTGTCGTCACAATACACGTGCATCTTGACTTGCCATAATGCGAAACCGTTGGTCTGTCAAATTTCTCGAATCTCGAACTTCGTCGTCATCTTAATCCTCAGAAAGGAATAGAAAAGTCTCTGATACCAGTTTGTTAAAATCGGAACGGCGAAAAATAGATTCAGAAAATAATTTGATGCGAGAAAAGAAAAGATAAAACGGAAAGAGCACACCGATGTTTACGTGGTTCGGCCAACGGCCTACGTCCACGGGCGAAGACGGAGCAAATACATTATTAATGTCGAAAAGGTGGAGTACAAAGAAGATCTCCCAAAATACCAAAACGTAATTAGATCCGAAACGCCGCAACAAAGCAACTTCAAACGCGGCTTCTCTCTCAACCAATCTGTACGGTCACAAGATGACCCTTAATTAGCACACGGCTAATTAGCACGGCTCCCGCACCCGGCCGTACGGCTCCAACCTCCAAGATAATTAATTAGACTTGGGTCTAATTAATATTGCGACGTCATTAGAGCTTGCCTGTAATTAGCATTGCTACTTCCATACCGATGGACCACCAACATCTCAATTAATTTGCATGGCTCTTAATTTGATCGCTCCGATTAATTTGGCCGTAGCATGTATATATAATACATGTCTCCTAACAAGAGTATAATTCGAGTTCTACTAGAATTATCCTCCTAATTATAATCCATATATGCCAAATTAAATCCAATCCCAATTAGATTAGGATTTATCTCCAAATTAGATAACTACAAATCTAAACCAAATATTAACAATCTCCACCTTGGTTTAATTTGTAGTTTAGCCGCCGCTATGTCGAGATCTCCAGAAAACTCCACATTAAATTTGATTCGCCTCAATGATCCTTAACGCTCCATGCTCCGTCTTCTCCAAATGCCCCATAGGGCCTTAAGTGTTGCCAACTGCCACCAAGTCCAAACAGTGTTTGAACTTGGCAATAGTAAGGGACTTAGTAAGCATATCCGCTGGATTGTCCTCAGTACCAATTTTCTTAACAGTCACCGTGCGCTTCCCAATCACATCCCGAACAAAGTGAAACTTTACATCGATGTGCTTTGTCCTTTCATGAAACATCTGATCTTTCGACAAGTGTATAGCACTTTGACTGTCCGAATAAACAATCGTCGGATCCCAACAAGAAATTAGCTCTCCAAATAAGCCTCTAAGCCACATAGCTTCCTTCACACCCTCCATCATAGCAATATATTCCGCCTCTGTCGTAGACAAGGCGACAATAGGTTGTAGTGAAGCTTTCCAACTAACTGCACATCCGCCAATAGAGAATACATAACCTGAAAGTGATCTCCTCCTATCCAAATCACCTGCAAAATCCGAATCGATATATCCGACCACACCATCCTTACACCTCCCAAACTCCAAACAAGTGCTAGAGGTACCTCGTAAGTATCTCAGAATCCACTTAACAGCTTGCCAATGAGCCTTACCAGATTGGTCATATATCTCGCTAACCATGCTCATGCGTAGGAGATGTCCGCCGTGTGCAAACCATGGCGTACATGATGCTCCCGACCGCACTAGAATAAGGAACATGAGACATGTACTCCCTCTCATCATCGGACTGCGGTGATGCCTCGGCCGAAAGTTTGAAATGCGTCGCAAAAGGAGTGCTCACCGGTTTCGCGTCTGTCATGCCGAAACGCTTTAAAATCTTCTCTATATATTTTTCTTGTGTCAAATGCAGTAGTCCTGATTTGTTGTCCCTCTTAATTTCCATACCAAGAATTTTCTTAACAGCACCTAGATCTTTCATCTCGAACTCACCCTTCAATAAAGTTTTCAATTTATTTATCTCAACTATGTCACTGGAAGCAATTAACATATCATCGACATAGAGCAACAAATATATGAAAGATCCCTTATCAAGCTTTCTGAAATATACGCAACTGTCACGCTTGCTTCTGGAGTATCCGTGACCCGTCATAAAGGAGTCAAACCGCTTGTACCATTGTCGAGGAGACTGCTTTAAGCCATAAAGCGACTTCTTTAACAGGCAAACATAGTCTTCCTTCCCTTCAACAGTGAATCCCTCCGGCTGTTTCATATAAATTTGCTCCTCAAGTTCTCCATGCAGAAAAGCTGTCTTAACATCAAGCTGCTCAAGATACAGGTCATTCATGGCTACTAACGATAAAAGAACACGAATAGAATTATCTTTCACGATGGGTGAGAAAATATCATTGAAGTCAACACCTTCTACCTGACTGTAGCCCTTAGCAACTAAACGAACTTTATACCTTGTATCTTCCACGCCGGGGATTCCGTCCTTTTTCTTGAAGACCCATTTACAGCCAACAATTCTCTTGCCTGTAGGCGGTTTTACCAACTCCCATGTGCGATTCTTATGGAGAGACTCCATCTCCTCATTCATCGCCACCAACCACTCTGCTGAACTGGCACATGAAATAGCTTGATTATACGTGGAAGGTTCACCTTCTTCTTCTGTGTCTTGTGCCACTGAAAGAGCGTAAGCAACCATATCTTCATAATCATATCTCTACGGTGGTTTAATTTGTCTCCCCGCTCTGTATATAGCGATGCTCTGCCTCTCAACTTGTGGGGTTTCAGTTACTGGGGTGTCCGCTGACTGAACTTGTTCTTACTGAGAAGAATCCTGTGATTGAACTATACCATCGGTCTCTACCTCCACCTGCTTGCTAGCACTCGGGGTCTCATCAGAAGAAATACGGTTAGGATATAACATAGCAGATTCATCAAATGTGACATCCCTACTAATAATTAATTTAGACGATTCAGGACACTACAATCTATATCCCTTAACCCCCGATGCATAACCAATAAAAATGCACTTTTTAGCCCTAGGTTCTAACTTGCCTTCATTTACATGAAAATAAGCAGGACAACCAAATATTCGCAAATTAGAATAATCAGAAGGGCTGCCAGACCATACCTCCTCCGGAGTTTTGCAATCAAGTGCCGAATGTGGAGATCGATTTACCAAATAGCATGCTGTAGAGATCGCCTCTGCCCAGAAACTCTTAGCTAAGCCAGCATTAGAGAGCATACAACGAGCTCTCTCCAAAAGAGTTCTATTCATCCGTTCGGCCTACTCCGTTCGTGTGGAGTATGCCTAACGGTCTTATGTCGTACGATCCCTTCCTTCTTGCAGAATTCTTCAAACTCTGACGAACAGAATTCCAAACCATTGTCGATCCTTAATCTCTTGATATTCTTTTCAGTTTGCTTCTCAATCATGACCTTCCATTGCTTAAAATAATCGAACACCTCATCCTTACTTTTTAGAAAGAACGCCAACAATTTAAGCTAAAGCCCTGCAGCGGTCTTTTCATCCAAGACCTCGCGCAATACCTCATCGGATAAACATAATTGTATTGCCGTAAGAGCTTTGTCATCAATCTCCTCCTTTTGCTCCGCCGTCAAAGAATCGGGCATCTTTTCTTTTCCCAACAGTGCTTTCTGCAACCCTTGCTGCGTCAATACAGCGTGCATCTTGACTTGCCATAATGCGAAACTGTTGGTCCTGTCAAATTTCTGAATCTCGAACTTCGTCGTCATCTTAATCCTCAAAAGGGAATAGAAAAGTCTCTGATACCAGTTTGTTAAAATCGGAACGGCGAAAAATAGATTCAGAAAATAATTTGATGCGAGAAAAGAAAAGATAAAGCGGAAAGAGCACACCGATCTTTACGTGGTTCGGCCAACGGCCTACGTCCACGGGCGAAGACGGAGCAAATACTTTATTAATGTCGAAAAGGCGGAGTACAAAGAAGATCTCCCAAAATACCAAAACGTAATTAGATCCAAAACGCCGCAACAAAGCAACTTCAAACGCGGCTTCTCTCTCAACCAATCTGTACGGTCACAAGATGACCCTTAATTAGCACACGGCTAATTAGCACGGCTCCCGCACCCGGCCGTACGGCTCCAACCTCCAAGATAATTAATTAGACTTGGGTCTAATTAATATTGCGGCGTCATTAGAGCTTGCCTCTAATTAGCATTGCTACTTCCATACCGATGGACCACCAACATCTCAATTAATTTGCATGGCTCTTAATTTGGTCGCTCCGATTAATTTGGCCGTAGCATGTAATATATAATACATGTCTCCTAACAAGAGTATAATTCGAGTTCTACTAGAATTATCCTCCTAATTATAATTCATATATGCCAAATTAAATCCAATCCCAATTAGATTAGGATTTATCTCCAAATTAGATAACTACAAATCTAAACCAAATATTAACAATGTTTATGATACTTCCTTATGCAATCTGATTGTGATATCTGTTCCTGTTTGGAACCTCCTTGTAATTGTATTGATTGCGACGCCTTGAACGTACAAGGGAGGCTCTGTCCGTTCGGCAGTCTGTCGGCGCGCCCAAATCCGACCGAATTGGCGGGCACGGGGCGTGACATCTACTGTAGGCCGAGTCGGGGCTGCCCTGGTCTCCGCACGCCACCATCTCCCTTGATCGGTCGTGCCGCCTTCCTTGGGCATCTGGCGACCCTCCGCATGTCGCTACTGCCGCCCCAAGGCTTCTCGGCCGCCGTCGTGGCTTCCGCTGCATTGTGGAGCCCGAGCAGATGCCGTGCGGGCTCAGATTCTTCCCGCGCTGCCTCAGCCGTCTTTCGCCGCCGGCCGGCACGAGCACCGGCTCCGCCGGCCGGCCGCACTCGTCAGCCGCCGGTGCCCCCGCCGCCGAAGCTTCCAGTCGGCCGGACCGACCCCTTGCTCTCCTCGGGTTTGGGTGTCTAGGGCATCAAATGCTGTTATCTCCGCCGCCTTCCGACGCCTGCCAATGAATCCCCTGGCCTCTCTACATCGCCAGCAACCTCCCTTTGCTGGCACGCCCGCCGCTCGGCCGCCGCCGGCCAAGCTGTACCCCGCCTTGCTCCGGTGAGTGTATTTAGTGGTCTCTGCGCAAGGTCCCCTAGTTAGATCACTATTCCGGCGACCCGAGGCTGTTCCGATGCCTCCGGAGGTGAGCACGGTGATCGTCAGTCGATGCTGATCACAATGCTCACCTTACTTAGGGTCAGTGAGCTCTGGATGAGTTAATTAGAGGTGTTTTAGTTTCAGTGCGAGCTGTTCGCTGACTTTCGCGTCGCTTGTGTACGTGTCACAGTGGCCGGACATGCTCGGAAAGGTGAGCACGGCCTCCGGCATGCCGAGACCTAACAGCGGGTGTCTCGGTTTGGCAAAAGATTTATCGGATTTCACAGTCGAACCATAGAAGCTTAGAAATCACATAAAATAATGGGATTTCTTGCAATCGGGAGGGCTTTTATGCTTTTTGGTCTGTCGTGGCTGCTGTTGGCAGCATGTTTGAGTTGTGGGTGACCTCTGGACTAATTGTCCAAGGTCCCAGGCCCTTGCGGAAATCGAAAAGTGATTTTCGGCTCGTTTCTCGGCGAAATCCGTCGACGGAACGCGGGTTCGGTTCGGAATTATTCCGACGGTGCTTCGTGAGCTATTGTGTGGTCGCTGAGCCTTGTTGGCTGGTCACTCGCGTCATTTCGAGAGTTCAGAAATGACGGGTGAGCAACGGTGGGTTCCGGTGTCGAATTGGACACTTCCGGGAACCCGGATTGAAACGATTATCCGACGATAATTGTTTCGACGAGAGGAGTTGTATTTGCTGCCATGATGCATGATTATTCATGTTTAGTAGCAGCGGGTGACTTGTGGTTCGAGTCGGTGCATTCCGGGACAGTTCGTGGGTCCCAGCGGAGTCCCGGTGCGATTTTCGGGACTTCCGGCGAGTTACGGTAATTGGTTTCGGGAAACCAATCTCCGTGGGATTAGATTGTGGGATGTGGAATCAGTGGTTGTTAGTGGTGGGTTAGACACTAACCCAGTGGACCTTCCTTAGGTCCGGTTGACTTTCAGTGCAGTCAGGAGACACACGCGACATCCTTATAGGTGGGTACTTCGATCCGACGTCGGTACAGTGGTGCACGCTCAGTGATGGTTTCTTACCTTGCTCTCTCGTGGTTATTATTACATATATATATTGAGCCTTGCACCCTTGTTATTCCATTATACTCTACTCGTTGTTTGCATGCTTAATATCCTGAGTAGGAGTAGAGTAGTTCTATTTATATGCGTATCTGTTGACCTGGTTGGTCGGTTGTTGCATTCCGTATCTGTTGACCTGGTTGGTCGGTTCTCGTACTTCATATCAGTATCGTAGCCTCTACATGTCAGTTGATTGTTTATTGTTTGTTTATTGTATCTCGTTGATTGCATTTGGATAGTTGTGGATAGACATGTAGAGCAGGTTACATATATATATTATATCTTTGTGGACCTTGGTTCCAGGCAACACATCGACTCTTTTATCGTGTGTTTCGATCTGGTTGATCGTGATTCGGCGTTGTACGCCATTGCACCTGGCTTCGGCCAAGGCACCGGTCTCTTTGTGCCGGTTTTTCTTTTGAGCATATTAGCATGATTTAGTCACAGCACTGTGTATTGTAGACACCAGGTTGGTTTGGCCACCAGCCAAGGGGTGTACGTATCCGGATAGGTCGTCGGTGACGCATGAATAAGTTGACAATGTCTGCTCTGTCACAGGCAACGCTTGAGGTCTCCGGACCAATATAGCAGCATCAGATTGGGTATACTTTGGACTCGGCGTCCGGTTGACGCATATGACTATAGTAGAAGTTGTTGCATGCATATTTACAGTTCCTTCTTTATAGTTATCTTGCTACTATAGTTTTGATACTCATGTATGCTTTATACTCAGTTCTCCTTTACAGTAGCGGTAGTTGTTCTTATACATCTTGTTCATGTATTATCATAGCTACTGTATTTAGTATATTTGTTCATATTATTGTTATCTCTTCCTGATCCGGTGAGTACTCCTCGCCTTCATCGGCTTGCGGTACCCATTGGGAGGGGGAGACATGTTTACATGTTCTCACCCCCCCACCATTTTTCAAGTATTGTGGGCAGTGAGGGTTGAGACGAGACGTGAGACACGTTTGTAGCGGTTGTTAGAGCTTCTGACCCGGTATGATTGGTTTAGTTACTGTCCCTTTATTTCTGTTGATATAGCTTAGACAGCTAATATGGTTCGGTTGGTTTTATTTACTTGGATATTTATACACATGGTTTTGAAAAGAAGTTCTGGCTTTTGTAAAATGAAAATAGTTTTCTACCCATCGTGGTAGCGTGCTTTAGATGAAAAAGATTTTTGTGGATTTATGATTAAACTCTAAATGTAAATCTGTTGTGAATGGTGTAGGAATGTATAAATGTTTATATATTCATTGTTGTGGTTGTATTCCTGGATATATACTTTGTACTTGTGCGACGCTGTGCAAATACAGGGGAGACTCTGTCCGCGTGAACAATGGACTCCCTGTATTTGTGGCAGATCGGGCATCTCCGGGGGTAGGTCTTTCAAAAAAAAAATTCTAGTCATTTTCTGCTGTGCTTTTAAACAATAAGGGACCCCAGGGCGTGACAAACAAGCTCACAGGTTGTGATGAATGAGTCTGACATTAAACGATCCAAAAGAAAGGCCGATTGCGTGGGCACAATAATAGATGGCATCACCTGAGCAAGTTTGTTGGCAACAACTTTAGATATGATTTTTTAAATTCCATTAATTAGACCTATCGGTCAAAATATGTTGGCTCTGCAAGGGCCTTTTTTAGGATCAGGCAAATACATAAGTAGTCAATCGGACCAGTAAAGAGCCAATCCTCGTGGAGGTCAATAATAATTTTGAAACGATCCTCCTTGATAGTTTCCTCGAGAGTTTGAAAGAAGATAAGTAGGAATCCGTCTCGCCCAAGTGCCTTATCAATTCCAAGTTTAAAGGCAACGTTGTTTACCTCCTCGATAAAGAATGAGGTCGCTAGTAGGTCGGGGGTTAGCAGTCTACTGGTTTGGTATAACCCACTCCAGTCTCTTTGGGACTGTGATCTCTCATGATATAGGCTAGACAATTGCCTAAATTTGTGGAAGAAATAGGATCTCTTATGCTCTTCATTGGTTAGTTGTCGCTCTTCGTCTTCTATTACGTCATTCGTGCTGGCGTGTCTTTATCCATTGGCTACTACATTAAAAAAATTAGGTGTTACCGTCACCTTCTTTGAGTCAACGTTGTTTGGCTCTAATTTTCCAAAGTATCTCTTCCTCCTCTGACAGAAGTTGCATCTTCCTTAGTTCAATCCTGTTATCCAGTAAATCCTGGGATAGGCCATGGAGTTCCTCTAGAATGTCAATTTTATGTAGTTCCTCTTGAAGCTGTTTCGTGGAGATAGCTATACTGTAAAAACTAGTCTTGCATCATTCCTTTATTCAAACTCTACAATACCTTAATTTAGCGGTTAAAGTGAGGATAGTTGAGTTTTTGCCGAAACTTCGTTCCACCAAAGCAGGACATTGATGAGGAAGTCTTCCTTTGTTAGCCAAATCCCCTCAAACCGAAATCTTCTAGAGGTAGTTTGGGACCCAATGGAAAAGAGGATCGGTGTGTGGTCATAGGTGATCCTAAGAAAAGCTTTAACCTTTCAAAGGAGAAGTGATTGGTCTCATTCAGTGGAGACAAGAAATCTATCGAGCTTAGCGAGTGAAGGAATATGTTGCATATTCGACCAAGTAAAGAATTGGTTGCTCAAAGGCAAATCTATAATATCTAGGGCATTGATGTGATCCGAGAACATATCCTTAACCTTCCTGTTCCGAGCGTTTCCTTTTCTTTCAGATGGAGTTTTAGTGATAAATGTCCACAAATAACCCAGGTGTTGGAACAGGAGATTTTGAGGACGAGGAGTTCCGAAGAGGAGTCTTCCTTTCCATCCCAGGTAGGAGGGCCGCAAACATTCGTGAGATAGAAAGCCTTTCTACTTGGTAGGTAGAGAAGGAGAGTGAGGGAGTATTTTCTCACAACGGCCTCCTTATAGGAGAAGAAATTAGAACTCCAGCATGTAATTATACCACCGAAGGCTCTCGAAGCTAGAGGATAATAACATTTGTCAAGACCAGAGCCACAACAAAAGCGAGAGAAAGGAACGTGAGACAGAGTCCACTTTAAATTCTTGAAGACAAACAACAGTATAATGAAGTTTAGACACAACTGATTTGACCAGACATCTTTTGCAAGGGTCGTTGAGACCTCGTACATTCCAACTGAAAATGTTTAACATCAAAAATGGCCAAAACAAAAAAGGACACGGACGGAGACAACCAACAGCTAAACTCCGATATATAGAAACTATTGAAGCTCCTTTACTTCTTCGTATGAAGGTTAACGCTGTATCATTCACTCTTCAGCTTGATTTTTTTTTCCAGAAGGTTTGCAAGCAGTCTTATCAAAGCCAACGGTCTTGCCCTCGCGAAGTATAACTTTTCTACTTATCGCTCTATCAAGAACATTGTTCTTTGCCTGATTGCGGAGCGAAGTGCTAGCTCTCAAAGGTATCTTGGTCCCACTTTCAGTCTAGCCGAGTGGGCCATACTTACCAGCCAAAGGAAAATCTGCAAGGAACGCAGACCCAAGTCCGAATTCGGATGACCACAGAGTTGTAGTAATCTACCATCCAGAGTAAGTCGAAGCCGGGCCTTGGCAGCGGTCTTCGGGTACAGAGGCGAGGGGGTCCATGTGAAGCTCAAGTTGGGCCCAGGCCTCACTTGTCCAGGTCCGAGAAGAATAAGAGAAAAGGTACGTCCAATTGGATCGAGTCCCAAGGTTAGTTCACCATCTTTCAGCCAAGTACAAAAGAGTGTGGAGCCCGAGAAAAAGAAAAGGCTGCCATCATTAATTTTCTAGTTGTTCTCCTTAGGCTTCAAGCTCTCCAAGTTTCCAACCTTGTGTCCAACTGTCAATCTCAGATCCTGACACCCATGTTGAAAGGCCCTTTGCATAGAAACAAAAGTTAAAGGATTAAATGAAAAGACCTTCAGGGGTGGGTTAACAAAGTGGGAGCCCCCTGACAATTTAGAATATTCCCCAACGTTAGACACCGATTTCATAAAAGAGGAAAGAGTAGACTTTGGAAAATTTGAAAACGGAGTTGATGGGCTAATGGAGGTTAGGCCAAAAGATTGCTAGCGGCTTGCTCCAACCCCAGCGCACTAGAGCCAGGCAGAACCGAAGAAGCTCTTCGCGCGATGCAGTCTATAGGGAGGCCATCACGCCTCCCTGATTTCGAAGGAGTTCCAAGAGGGATCTTGGGTCGAAGCGCCGTCCATGGAACGCCTCCCTCTAGCTTCCCCGCTGTTGTGGCGATCAACATTGTCAGATCTCTCATCTATATCATGGTGGTCCGATCTTTCAGCAAAGAGAAGAGGGGTTATTGCGACCATCGAATCCGCCTTGGTCCCACCTCTCAAGTTGAATCAGTATAGAGACAGAAATGTTGCCAAAGGTGATTTCCAAGTTCTCAAGGGTGTCTAAAAGGTGGTTCATAGCAGTTAGGTTATCGGTAGCCAGAGAGGTCAGCCACGTGCGTGCTAAAGTCGTCAGCCCTTATGAACCGGCCAAAGCCGCTGATTAACACCGCCACAATGTGGGAGAACCGGCACTCTTAAGGTAGGCTCACCAGTTGAATCCAAGCTCTGTATGGGATCCACGGGTATCGAGCACCTCTGTAGGGGTCTCAGGTGAAACATCTAAGCCTGATATCCCCCAAGCTAATGGTCTCTCTTTGGATAAGATAATGCCTCAGGACCCACTCGGGAAGGAAAACGACATAGTCTCATTAGTTGTATCTTGCGACCAGGAAGTCGGTCGGGTAGCCGCCGAAATGACTTGCTAGCTCGTTGGTGATTGTTTCTTGGGGGAAGTTTTCAAGGTCATCGAGGGGGCCCACATCGACGAGTATCGTGTTTTGATGATGATTGTCGGGCGAAGTAATCTTCGGAGAGGGGAACAGAGGTGCTCAAGTAAGCCGAGTGAGCACGCATGGCTCGATAAATACTTATTGGCTCGCTAGCCTTTGTTGTTGATCTAAAATTAAAATAAAAATTTTAAATTTGAATCTTAAATTAGAATCAAATTTTAAGAAACATATTTTAGTTGTTTCTGATTTTGAGCATCGAAAAGTGATTTTAACTCAGTAGAGCATTTGGCAATAAGAGTTAGAAAATTCGATTCTATTTTTCAAAATCAGAAAACTAATTTTTCAAGCCCCAAAATCAGAAGGAAAAAAAATTTTCTGCTTCTCCAAAACTGATTCCCATAAAATTAGTTTTTCCACTTAAAAATTTTATTAAAAAAAACACCCAGAATACCGTTAAATAAATAACATAATTATACTTTATATTTTTATATTCAATTAATATTTTCAACTACCCTCTTCTCTCTCCTATTCACAATTCTCATTCACTCTTCCCACGTATAACTCTCTTCCCAACTCCTCTCCAACAAAAATTTTTTCTCCTACCTCTCTTCTCTAGCTTCTCCATCTCTATCCCCCTTTCCTTTTTTTAATAGATTTCTCTCTCTATCTCTCTCTCCCTTCCCCCATGGCTTGATCGGTCCAAATGGGATCCCAACTCTCTCCCTTCCCCATGGCTCTCTACTGTCCCATGAGATCCGGCATTTCGAATCGCCAAATCCATGCCTACGGATCGGGCCGTTGCCGAATTTGGCCGGATTTAGTTGGATCCTTACCTGCAGGATCCGTCCTTGCCAAATCCTCGCCGACGGCATTCGGGAAGGCCGAGTCTGGCCGAATTGGGTGCTACCAGTGCGATAAATAGGAATGTGATTATAAAAAATCAAAATGCGACCGATTAAAATTTTTATTTGTATTTCAACAAAACTTAAAATTAATTTTTTATGAAAGATATATTTTATATATAAAAAGTATAATTTTTAAATATTTTAATTATTAATATATATTAATAAATTAATATAATATTTTGTATGTAACCTTCTTTGATGAATAAACTAATATAAAACAGCATTACAAAATCACTTCGGCAAAAAAAAATTTGCTAAACAACTTTCTAAAATCATTTCAGTAATTCTACCAGACTTCGCCAAACGCTCTATAGCTTCTAACAAAAATTACTTTTTCAAACTAAAATCGATTCTAGAGAAATTATTTTTTCCAAATCTAGACCAAACAAACTTATCTAGAAATGTGAATCAACTAGGATTCGAACTCGAGCCTATCAACCACCAGCCCCTCGCTTCGCTTACCACTGCTTCTGCGACGGCCAAAAGTTGCCAAACAAACTATTGAGTCGAAACTTATAATTAAGTCAAAAATTACTTTTCAAAAGGATAGGCCAAACACCCACATAATTTATAAATAATTATCTTCACCTACTAATAGAAGAGGCGACAAACCTCTTCAAGGACGGGGATATAGACATCGGACTTTGATACCATATATCACTTTTTTATGCAATCACTTTTGATCTAGACAGAGCTATAAAAATATTATTTGATTAGAACTATTTGAAGAAATACTAATTTTTTTCATTAAAAATCTATCTCGCAGAATTTTTCTTAAGTACTACAAAAGCTTTAACTCAGACCAATTTTTAAAACTCAAAAACCCATTTCAACCTTCTGGTTACGGCAACAAAAGATCAAAACTTTACATCTGTAGCTCTTCAGAGCAGAAATCCTTTTGCAGGAAGTACTCTATTAAGGTAACAGTATGGCAACAGAACAAAATAGTGTTTCCTCTGGTCAAAGAGGCTTCATGACTCCAAAATGTATTCATACATCAAAACTGTTTATCAGGACACAAAATGTATTCATACATCAAAACTGTTTATCAGGACAATTCGTTTTCCCACGCCATATAAAAAGACATTAAGTGGTGCTATTAACGCTGGTCTATTTCTAGCTTCCGCCAACAATGTTATGACGGTCAAGTACATATCAAGGTTCACTTTGAACTGAAGTTGTGGAATGTTGGTTTTGAAAACTACCCTGTAAAGGCAAATCATTATTCTGGCTTGATGTGAACCGCATTATTAACACACCCTTCATTTTCTCATTGAAGAAAGAAATTAATCTCTCCAAATTGTGGATCTATAAGTATATAGCATATTTATATAAATTGACAAAGATCCCTTTCATACTT
Source organism: Aechmea fasciata (assembly GCA_025177825.1). Taxonomy (NCBI): domain Eukaryota; kingdom Viridiplantae; phylum Streptophyta; class Magnoliopsida; order Poales; family Bromeliaceae; genus Aechmea; species Aechmea fasciata. The sequence continues at coordinate 14,809,503 of CM045929.1, forward strand.
TTGTTGATGATGGACACGAGGACAATGTGGAAAGCAACAGAGTACCTAGCCTTCATAAATCACAAATGGCTAAAATACAAAAAATCATTTCTAAATACCCATTATAATCTTTTTATGCGGATATATATATGATGGAGCTATTCTTCCTCTACCCGCCGAATTCAATCTCATTTATGGTGATGATAGAATACTCTGTCTACGCAAGTACTCTTTCGTTGGATGAAGAAAAACTCTCAAACTCTTCTTCACTTGCAAAAAAGATATTTTGACCCCAACTCAGGTATCTATTATGTGGAAGCTTATGGAGGTATTCATGTAGCATATTCCCACCAAACAATAGGAGTAGAGGCTAATGGGACAAACTACATAAATACTTTTTTTTTTTGATTGATTAAACAGGGGTATACCCTGTTTTAACAAAGTCGAAACAGGGGGTACAGGGGCAGTCTAGTAATGCGAAAAAAAACAGAACATCAAGAACAATAACATGGGTTGATCACAATCAAGATCTAGGAGCAGGAACCCAGGATCAAAACCCAAAAACCTAAATCAAAACCCCAAAAAAAACCCCAAAGAAAGAAACGCCCACTCTTAAATGGTGGCCGTGTCTCCGAGTGCGGCTTTCCACGTGCGCACCGTGCTGAGAATGTTTTGGCTCCGGAAGCTAGGCTGCTTGAGTTGATCTTCGAATAGCCTCTTATTTCATTCATTCCATAATTCCCAGCATGAAGCCGTGAATAGAAGGTCGAAATGGTCCTTGAATTGGCCGGAGAGTAGATTTCTAGCTCTGCTCCAGCGTTCGGCTAACTCAGCAGCGTAGTCAGACGTTAATGTTTGGAGCAGCAGCGGTCGGCGAAGCAGTCGGTTCCAAAGCGACCTGGCGTAGGGGTATAGGAAGAATAAGTGGTTGAGAGTCTCTACCTCCCTGCAACAGAGAAGACATATTGAGGGGCCCTGCCAGCCCCGCTTTGCGAGAAAATCGGCCGTGAGAAGTCTGTTTCGTGCGGCTAGCCAAATGAACAATTTGATTCTAAGAGGGATTTTAAGACGCCAGAGGAAAACAGTTTTCGAAGCACTGATTCCATCGAACATAAGGAATTGTAGGCGCTTCGAACCGTAAACGAACCAGAGTTCAACCAGCGCCATGAGGGGGTGTCATCCTCAGCCGATAAAGTGACGTTTTGGATCAATATCTCAAGTCGGTGTAGTTCTTCCTGTTCATGGATTCCAAGTGGTGCAGAATAACCCAAGTTTGGTCGCGCAGCGAAACGTCGAAACCAGGTTGCGACAGCAAGGTGTTTGTGGTGCGCGGCAGCATACAAGTGAGGGAAACGGTATCTCGGTGCGACGTCACCACACCACCGCGCATTCCAGAAGGAAGTCGTCTTGCCGTTACCTAGTGAAAAACAGACCGAGGATAAGTAGGGCGGCACCACCTTTAGTACATTTCGCCAAATCGGACAGCAGTTGGAAGTCTTCGTCAAATTCAGTGCCGGCGCCATGTATTTGTAATGTTTTGCTGTCAGAAGCTGCACCCAGGGTTGGGACTTGAATTTATGAAACCTCCAGAGTGTCTTCATCAAAAGAGCAGAGTTCATGGATTGCAAGTTTCGGATTCCAATTCCTCCAGTATATTTCGGACGACACACCTGTTTCTAGTTTACCAGGCAGTGAAAACCATTGCATAAAGATTTCCCTCTCCAAAAGAAGCCTCGCCGGATCTTATCAATCAGATTAAGGACCCAAATTGGTAGAGAAAAGGCCGAGCAGAAGAAGGTGGGAATACTAGAAAGCACCGAATTAAGGAGAATTAGTCGACCACCTCTAGAGAGCATAAAACGAATTTTTTATATAAATAATCTTATCAATTTTTATAATTATAAAAATAATCTTTTAAACAAAATAATTATAAAAATAGGCCTCTAAATGCGGTGAATGATTCACCGCATTCATAACTACTTATAAGTAGTAGAAAAAAAATAAAAGCGATCTTTTATCAATATAAAAATATAAAAATAAATGAGAAAAATAAAGAAAGCGGTGAATGATTCACCGCTTTTAAAAGCGGATGAATCATTCGCGTTTTTATAGATATATTTATAAATAAAAATTTAATAATTTTTTAAAATAAAAGTTTTAGAGGAGTCTATTGCAATAAAAAACCCGCATAAAACCCTTCCATCCCGCCATTCTATTGTCCAATTTTTCTATCAGAGGTAAGTAATCTGCCCTGCAAAGATATCTGGGGGAGAGTGGGAGGCCCAAGTAAGTGAACGGGAAGCCGTGCATGGAGCAGCCGAAGGAAGAGGCTAAAGAAGCGGCTTGGTCATTATGCAGATTGACGGGAATGATGGCGCTTTTCCGATAATTAATTTTGAGACCTGAATAATCGCAGAAAGTGTTAAGTAGTAGCTTAATTACCGCCGCTGATCTGCTAGTGCCATCAAAAATAGAAGCATGTCATCAGCAAACTGCAGGGTGTGAAGTTTTACATCGCTAATACCAACGTTCTGCAGGAAATTTGAGGCAGACGATAGATTAATCATCCTAAACAGAACATCAACAGCTAATATAAAAAGTAGAGGGGAAAGCGGGTCTCCCTGACGAAGTCCTCGTTTGCAGGCGAACGACGTGCCGGCAGCTCCATTAAGGAGAACCGCCGTAGATGAGGACTGCAGCAGGGAGGCAATCCAAGAAATCCAGCGGTCGCGGAAGCCCCGTGCCTGTAGAAGTTCGAAGAGAAACTGCCAGCTGATGTGATCAAATGCTCGGTCAAAGTCAATCTTGAAGAGCGCGGCTTGCTGTTTGGAGTAGTGCAGATGGTGTGTGAGGATATGCGCTGTCAGAAAATTGTCGAGAATGTAACGGCCCTTGATGAAAGCAGATTGGAAAGGGTTGATCAGACGATCCATGAAGCTTTGAAGCCGGGTCGCTAGCACTTTTGAAATAAGCTTGGGTAGGCTATGGACCAGACTAATAGGCCGGAGGTCTTTAGCCGAGATGACATCTGTTTTCTTCAGAATTGGGCAGATCCAACTACAGTTCATTGCGCTCAGATTGGAGGACCCATCATAAAAGCTCGCGAAGACCTCCATAATGTCGTCGTGAAGAATTGGCCAGAACCGTTGGTAGAATAGCATTGGAAATCCATCCGGTCCCGGGGCCTTTTCCGGGGCAGAAGAGAAAACAGCTCTCTTTGCTTCCTCGACAGTAAAAGGTGAATGAAGGGTAGAGAGATCGACAATATCAGAATCGTAAAGCAACGGAAGATCAATAGTCGTGCAGGACGATGGGTCAAAGCCTAGTATATCATGATAAAAGGAGAAAAGATGATTAGCAATGGAAACCGGTGAAGAGAAAGTGATGATAATAAATACTTATGCAGATGAAGTGATAAAAAGAAAATAATAGAAAGATTTTCTGCATTTTAGCCTTCTGTAAGAAACAAACATTTTCTCTGACAGCTAATTCTAAAGAGCAAGTCAATGGTCACCTTTATATTTATTTTAGCAAGTGTGTTTAGGCACTGTCGTTACGAACCCAGCCTAAGTTTGAAGTTTGACTTCCTCTGCTTCTGAAATAGCTTATTTACTCCACCAAGCAGCAATCCAGTATTTGGCAAGCAAATATTAATTTCAAGCTTCTACGGAAGCATGAACTGCAACTGAGTTTCTAGGTCTGAAAAACAGAAGATCCAACTCCAGATTTCTACTTCCACAACAGTGGAAAATGGAAATGATTTTAGTAAGCGTTAGTGATAGTTCTAATAATTATATTCCAGCTATACTTCTTCAAAAACTCCATTCAGACCGAACAAGTGCTAGGGCTTAATTTTGGATTGAAGTGAGCCGACCTGATGTGATGATGAAATGGAAAATAGAATGTACATGCCTTCCCCGATTTGTGGTCACACTATAAAAATATCAACAATATTTGCTCACGGATTGATGTGATAAGGACCAATGTGATTATCTCAACAAAACATTAGCGGGAAAAGCACGTTCCGCATCACATGCAACGCTTCCTCGATGCCCCGTTTTTCAAGGTGTCAGTCATTCTAAAACTATTCTAGTCCCAACACGCTTAACCTTCTTAGCCTTTTGAGCTTAACTACCCTCCAAAATATTATAGTTGAGTTAAGAGGTTTAACTTTATTATATCTCATATATAGGACTATTCAAAATTCAAGTATTGTTGCTTTTCTCCCCCCTTTAAGTCTTGACATACTCGTCAAGTTCAAGCACACTCATAAGCATCAGACGATATAAAACTTGTCTCGCTAGTCTTAACTAATCCTGTGTAGAGCTGCGCTTCATTCATAACGATCATCAACTAAGAAGCCACGCTCTATCCACTGTATACCCTAACTCGGCCGAGATTCATCTCATACTTCGGGCTGGTGATTGGCTTTGATACCAACTACGACGCCCTGCTTCCCACGGAGTCACTAATCCTAAAACTAACTCCAGCCTAGCACGCTTAATCCTCTTAATCTCTTGGGCGTAATCATCGCCCAAAATGCTATAGCCGCGTTAAGAGATTTAGCCCTTTTATATATCATATATAATATTATTCCAAATTCTAGAGGTGTTACATTAATTCTCAACTACCCTCCAATGAGGCCTAAAGACAAATTTTGATGGTCACGACATAGCCAACTAACAACAATATGATACAGAGAGGTGAGAGTTTGCATGTAATCGAAATGATGTGAACTAACAAATAATTGAAAGGTGATGACATCAAAGTCCAATTAGCTAAGAGAATAGAACGAGAGGTTCACGTGTTGTTGGAATTCAGATTTGCAACTTCATCCTTAATTCATTGCTCATAATGATTACTTTATGCCTTAATTCATTGTCCATCATTTATGATTCTCCGGTCCTTTTTTTTCATTCATTTTCAAATTCTAGTTTAAATATTTTTGAAAGATATTTGCTAGATCGTGGCCTATCTTCTTGACTCCCAAAGCCAATCTTCTTGATTCCAAGTTTGAAACTTCTGCACAGGCAGATTCTATTTCCGCATAGATTGGAATAGTTGTACCTATTCTATTGACCTCGTCGTAGGCTCCAACAAATATCAAACCCCAGCTAGCTTCCTAATAACTGACATGCGTATATTCAAATTGACCATGGTTCCTAAATCTAGTTATATTTATAGACCCACTGTTCTACCTTAGTTGATAATAATTCGAATCTCATCTTCATATAATGTTACTCCTATCAAAACAAACACCTGCGCATTGCTGTGCGACATCAATTTCTGGGTGGGCCGAATACAAAGCTACGCGAAAATATATAATATACATATGCATAGCCACTGCAGTAATTTTGATATGGTAAAAATGCTTGATATATGGCGAAACCTGGAAGCACTATATGGCAATACTTGAATGCATTTGGAAACGAACGGCATTTAACAATAGGGAAAATAAAGTATAGAGAACATTGGATTTCTTCCACAAAGCTTTCTATGTATAGAGAACTTTAAATTTATGGCTAATTTAAGGCACTTCAACATCAAAATTTAAAGAAGTGGAGACAGTTATCAACAGCAGCATATATACTTTTGGCAATATTGTGGATGGAATAACAGTTCACGTACCTAGAAGAAAGTCCAACTGTTTACGTAATGGTTGCTGAAACAGATTAAGTGGCAGCTGCAAGCAGAAATCTACAGGGAAAATAAAGTTGAATTATCTCTAACATGGAAGAATATTTTCTTCCAATAACCAAATCGAAAGGTAAAACACTACTGATACAACCCCAATAGAAAGAAATATTCACCCAAAATGGACGCAAAACATTAGAATACCAGCTCACCAAAATCAAACCTCTGGTAGATTATTTCCACCTCCACAATTAATAGATAATTAAGAAGTGAGAACACTTATAAATTGAAAAATGGAAAATATCAAGTTGAAAATTGAAAAATCTTACAAAATTAACCAACAGAGAAAATACAGTACATGGCTTCTTCCTCTGTATTTTTGCTGGTGTTGAACTTTCACAGCATCCCTATATCTACAGCAACTCAACCTACGTCTTGTAAAGGCGAGTATTTTCTTCCTACACATTCCAAAATTAGCATATTTTTCAAAACTACCGACAAAAGGTAAGTTAAAAAATGATACATTATTCTTCAGCTCCATGATAAGCGGCCAAGCTACACCATCATATAGAGGTCTTGGCGGCGACTACTGTCGCTAACATATGAACCACCAACAAACACTCCCCTCCCCATCCCCCTCCCCCTCCCCCTGCCCCTCCCCAGAAGCACCAAGTACCCGCAAGCCTCCGCATTATATTCTGCAGCTGAAGTCATATGCATTTCATGCTGCCAAAGTGAAATGCAACAGGAATGGATTAGTCACCATTACATAGTTTTTGCCCACCACGTCGCCCCTTTCCTTCTTTTTGTGCATTTGCTACCAACAGTAACAACTCCATAATAACATGCATGGAAGATAATAATAACTGCTCCAATAACATAACATGACAAGTAATGATAACATTCAAAAAGGGAATCTTTCTAAATTATTCCAACTTGAAGCAAAAATAACTTCTAATCATTACAACTAACGAGCAATCTAATGAATCCTTAAAAGGCCAAATAGAAAACATGAGAAAAAGGAACAAAATGCAAATTCTCCTATTTGAAACGCCGAACTTTTCATTCTAAATTCTCTGTGGCCAATAAAAAGACAACTTACAAAACAATTTAAATATAAAGTAATTGATTATAATTGTTGATGGTAGCCTCAAAACCAGAGGGACTGCACATAGCATAGTAATTATTTTTTAAGACATAGCTGCAGTAATTACTATTATTTGTTCATCATTTAATAATTCACGTGCTTAATATATTGACCATTTTAAACGCAATTTTTTTACATCATCCCACACCCAATTTAATTATACCCATGTTACAAGCGAAACTATACTACAATAAATATAGATACCCATACTAATGAATACATTACCCAGTAGACCTCTAAGAAATGATTCCTTGTTTGTTTCCTATTATATGATGCAGAAAAGATATTGAGTAGGTAGGACTGTGAGCTGATAAGACAATAGCTTATGAGTTATTCTCCTAATAAGCTGTTTAATTTCGTGTATAATGTATTTTTCTAATTCCCTTATAATAATGTTCCCTCTTACCTACTAATTTCTACAACTTAAATTTGGTCTTAGACAAGATGTATCGAAGTTGGTTTTCTTCTCGGGCCACCTGCTAAGCTCTTCCTATACCAATGATCTGAGTTTCCAGTTAGAACTCAATATTTGTTTCTTACTTGAGCCAACTTGATTAACTAAGGACACTTTTTTGTCGTCTGAATTGTTAAATTTATGGTCACTTAAATGTTCATAGCTATTTTAGGTCCAATCAAATATATGTTTGATAAATTAGAAATCGAATAAATAAGTCAAAATAGTTTAATATCTAGAAATTATAAATGTAGATAAAATGGACGCTGGTCCAGTTGTTGCGCTTTACATATAGAAGTGTTCGAATTCAAGGCGATTGTAACTTATGATGTATCAATGTTTGCATGTTAATAGATGCCAAATAAACAATTTCTTAATTTGCTACGGGGTTTTATTTGAATTTCCTACTACGAAGCTTTTCAAGTTTGACATGTTGCATATTTGCAGCGTAGCAGTATTCTAAGGTAGTGACAAAGTTCTTTTTGAATAGTTTGGATCAATATCACCTGATGTTTTGAATCTGATTATCCTTAAATAATATGGAAAAAAATGTTTGGGATTGTACTTCTTAAACTGTTGTTGGGTTGTGATTCTGAAAACTTCATATAGTGCATGGGTATCAATGATATGATTTTCTGGCCAGTATCTAGATATGCTCTTGTTGGTCAAGAAGCTAACCTGCTAAGCTAACATTTCTAGCAAAATAATTTTTGCCCAGGGTCCTCTATTATGTTCCATTCTGCCGGATTAGGGTTGTAGATTGTTCCAACTTTCACTATCTCTACATATTTGATCTAACTATTGACAAGTTAGAAGTCAGTTGTGAACTAGTTATGAAGTTCAGATATTATGATAACTTTTAAGTAGATGAGATTCGTCCTAACTTACAGGGCTGTACTAGACAATTTTAAATGGGAGTTGGTTCCACATCCTGCTTCGGTTAATCTTATTTGGTACTGATGGGTCTATAAAAGTATAAAGTTAAGCAAAACACTGATGGGTCCATTGAAACGTTTAAAGCTCGTTTGGTTGCTCAAGTTTATAAACAACTGTAGGGCATTGACTTTGATAAGACTCTCTCCTATAGTCAAGCCCACTACCATTCGCATCATCATATCTGTAACTCTATTCTATGGTCGGAACCTTCAATAACTCGATCTGCAAAAATCCTTTCTTCATGGTATTCTTTCTAAGGAGGTTTACATAAAGGGAACCACCAGAATTTGTTCATCCATCATTTCCAAATCAAGTGTGACAGTTGAAGAAGGTTCTCTACAGGCCCAAACAAGCACCATAAGCAGGTATCGACATTTTTCTTCATTTCTTTAAGAACTTGGCTTCTTTGTAGTAAATTTGATCCTCCATGTTTGTTAGAAGATACTCCAGGGGTGTTTTTATTCTTTTTCAGTATATTGATGACAATATTGTTATAGGAAGTTCTTCGACCTTGGTAGATTCTGTTTGGTTTTTCCCTTTTGTGGTTGTGCTGGTTTTTTACTGAGAAGGCAGCTTTATGGTAAAAATAAGATTTTATGCTTTCATATGCAGAATCCAAAGAATCGGTTTCGGGGTGAGTACTAAATTTTCAGAAATCACAGCAAGTTACGGATTCTCAACAATTGGTATCAAAACCAAGTTGTGGATTCTCAACAATTGGTATCGAAGATCAAGGTTTCCGATCAACACGAAGATTGACATCAGAGCACAGGGTTACAGATCTCGGGAGAGATCAATGTCAGAGAACAAGTTTGCCGATTCTCGCAAGAGAGCAACATTAGAGAATGGTGTTACTGATCGCTGGCAGCGACTGATATTAGAGTGCAATTTGATTTTGTTAAGCACATTGGACTCAAAGGATTGTACGTTTTTCAACTTTAGGTGGAACTATGAGGATTTAGGGTTACAAAAGGAGTTTGCTGTGATGGATTTGGGTCCATTTTATTATTTTATAAGAGTTGAGGTCACATAATCTATTTCAGATCTATATCTAACTCAACAAAAATATGCTAAACAGTTGTTGGACCATCATGGTCTCTTTTTTAGCAAGTCACTTGCTAGTCCTTTTTCCTCTAACACTCAATTAGCCTGTTCACGAGGGAACCTTGCCAGATGACCTGTATGTTTATCATCAAATGATTAGTGCTCTTTGGTATCCAATCTTCACTGGACCAAATATTTCTTATTTTGTTAATTTTGTTGGTCAGTTTCGACATCAACCATGCAAGCCTCATTGCAAGCTGCTAAGAAAATACTTTGTTATGTTTCTGGGATGTTATAATTCTCTGGGTGTTCTAACCCTTCTATTATAGCCTACTCATATGCATATTGCACTAATTTGTCCTGATATGCGTCGTTCTACATCTAGTTTTTGTGTTCTTTTTGGGCTTAATTTTCTTGGTCTACGGAAAAGCAACGTACCATCTCTCGTTCGATCTCCAAAGCTGAATGTCGGGAAGTTGCTTCTACTTTCGCTGAGTTATTTGGATCCAATGAATTCTTAGTGCTCTTACCGTTCTTATATGGCATTCCATTCGGATCTCTTGTGACAATATGAGCACCAGCAAATATCAATCTTACTGCAAATCCTGTTTAACACAATCAGAGTAAGCACATTAAGATTAACCATCATTTTATTCGTGAAAAAGTTTAGTCTAGAGACCTCTAGCTCTTTTACACCTCCTTTGACAAACAACTTTTGGTTTCTTTACTGAACTATTATCTACTTACCGTTCTGTAATATTTCAAACCAATCTTCAAATCCGACCACCGGATTCTCAGATTTTGGAGGGGGATGTTAGCATATGTTACTTGTGTATACTTTATGTACTATCATATATTGTTAATTTAGTGAGTCACATGATTATTCTTGTAGTTGTTTATAAATACTAATGAAAACCCTAGTGGAGTAGCCATGCTTTCAGTTACTAACATTAAGGCGAAGAAAAGGACTATGTATTAGGTGTGAATATTAAAAGTGTTAACTGTATTATTGTGTTGTTTCCTATCACACTGATCTGTTGGGTAATGAAGAGAAGCTTCTTCCCCAAAGCACTTGGCATTCATGAGTTAGTTTATTCACGAGAAAAGTCATTCATGCTTTTTATGTTTTACCGTTTATAACTTTCTCTTTTAGTTGTTTGCTAATTGTTACTTTGTTCTCATTTTCAAGAGCAATGTTGTTTTCTTCTACTTTTGTGCTTTTACTTAATTATTTCAAAGAGCTTTCATGAATAGGTTGTTATGGCTTGCGAGAACAAAAAGGCACTTAAGTATCTGACTCATTAGACATGCAAAATTTTAGTATATCGCATTTGGTAATTTTTTTATTCCTAACAGTTTTTTGCTTCCTTTGTTGATTACTAATTAAAGAATTGAAAATATACTAGCAGTTGTTTAATTTGGAAAGAGCATTTCTCTTAATTTTTATTAGTAGCTTTTTTGCACTTCTGTGTGGTGTAATTCGTTGGATTAAACTCTTGACATATTTGATAGTTGTTGGGACATCCTGATCCATTGACATTTTGAAGATCCAGCCTGTACTTTATGCTTTCTTTTTTCCTGTATAAAGTTTGGTCCATATATCTTTACTCATACTCCTATCCTAGGCTAATAAATTTAGCATTTACGGAGTTATTGTTTTACCCTACATGCATAGTCGTTTCTTTCATTATACTATTCGAATTTAAAAGTACAATCAAAGTTACCGTTCAATGGAGTGGCTCTAAGAAAACTTTCGGTAGTGATTAGTTTTCAATTAATATTATTACATTTATTTTAATCAAGTCTGTGTAAATGATTAGTTTTCAATTAATATTATTGCATTTATTTTAATCAAGTCTGTGTAAATGATTAGTTTTCAATTAATATTATTACATTTATTTTAATCAAGTCTGTGAGTTTTACACTTTGGAATCTGTTCGTGGATCCACAGCGAAGGCAAAATAAAATTTGGCTTCACAATTCATGGCTCTTGTAATCTCGAATCCTGTAAAGTAGTCTCTCATTACTTTCATTCTGGTCTAGTTTTCAAATTACAGAGAAAAGACTGTGCACTATGTTATTCGATTTTAGAACAAGTCCTCTATTCTTCACCTCGATTGTATTTTACATGTTATAATTCCCTAAAGACCTAGGTGAGTGAGATTATCCAAAATATAATGCTAAAGATGATTAACTATAGTAGAGCCAATTAACCACAGAGCACACATGCCTTAACTAGTGATCCAGATCAACCTAGTGCATGAACAATATTGTTATTTACAATTCCCGAGTATAAACCTCCGCCTATAGAAGAATTTTCTTGTCAATGTCGAATAAAAAAAGAATAGACAATATGACCAAATAATACAAGATAAATACATACAAGCTATAACCACTGGGGAACTTTGAAAGCAGTTACTTTAAAAAAAAAAAAAGAAAAAAAAAAAAAGAGGGACTGGAATACAGGTGAAATGATGTCTATTGAACAATGTTCCAAAAAATCTAATATTTGATATAATTGTAAGTTTTACAATAGGACACCAGCTATATCCCTATTTGTCCGATGGATCTGAAATTTTGGGCAGAAAGTAGCCGATAGGTTTACTTGCAAAAATACCCTTTGGGTAAACTCTGTTTAGATCATATAAGAAGACCAGTTAAATACAATTTATTAAAAGGTCCATAATTCTAGCACAGTCACTAAATGCATGTGTACTCGCCACTTTTACGATAATAAAATACATAATTCGAGACAAATATTTAGCAAATAAATTTTTATTGTTTTAATTGTAACGAAAATAGTTCAGATGAGCTGTTAAATAATTATCATAAACTAAAGGCACCCGAATGCTTGTGCTTAGCACCATTTTCATTTACAAATTAACTGCTTCTGCAATTGCAAACTACCTATTTTACTTTTGGAAATAGTACCTTATCAGAATGGATTAAGATGGTCCACCTCTGCTAGAAACTGTTTATACATTCTACAGTCGAATCTTAACAGCTCCAAAACTGACAAAAGACAGCTACTGCACAGCTTTTCATTGGCTTTTGGAACTGCACCTTTGCTGCCCTTGCTGCTAAATATGAAACACACAGCGGTTGATTTGATCGCAGTAAATGCTATAGAAAACAATACTTGAATTTGAAGCCGATAACAACTGGCCAATTAAGGATTTCAAAAAAACCTTTTGCCTTCCTTTCCTGGTTATTGAAAGTCTGAAACACATTATGAAGAAGAGACCTGATCGACAGCAAAAGTTGCTTTCCTTCCATTCAAAATTGATTTGTATAATAAATGCCAGGAATAGACATCTTTGGGAATGTCAAAGATCCACCGCCACTAGTTCTATAATCAGCACTGAAGGAATATCCACAACCATTCTGACATCTATGATAGTGGAACTTTCATGGAGTTTATTGGATAATATACCGAAGAGTTCTTTATGCTAAAGTTCAAATTGAACAACTCCACTAAAAATTTCTGGTTTGCAACGTGTCCTTCTCAGACAGTTTGCGAGAGATGCACAAACTATAGTTCACCCTCTGTATGAAACAACAGCATCTCGCTATTGTTCAATTGAGGAGCGAAAATCGACCTTTCCTCACCATTAGCTTCTTGATCAACACAGAAGGTCTTCGGATCATGGATGTTGCAAACTGGGGAGGGTTTATTGGATATCACCAGTAATCTCGACAAGAGCAAACCCCATTCTCAATATGGTGAAACCTATTAGTGTCCTTAATGATGATCTCCCTCTCAGCAACGGTAGAAACAAGCTTGGCAAAATGATGGCAATCTCCACAAATCCTGAGATTCATCGTTATCCTAACGGGCGTCTGTCGACCAGTATTAATTAAGACAAAGGCGATGGCCAGTTTTTCACTATGAACAGTAAGATGACTCTCCTTGTCTTCCTCCTCAACATCATGAAGTGCGGAGTCAGTGGCAGCAACGTAACCCAATTCCTTCATCCTTCCTAATAAAACATCAAGTTTTCTATAAATCATTTTTGACTGCGGATGTGACCGATCACCAACATGAAATGTATGGACCTTACTCCCTAGCTCAACGTTACTACACCCCGGCACTTTCTTGATGCCTTTGTCGACCATGACACTCCTCACCGATGTAACTTCCTCCCATCTCCCCGCTCTAGCATAAATATTAGATAACAGGACATAATATCCAGATTGCTCAGGGACCAATTTGAACAACTCATCAGCTGCAAGCAACCCGATCTCCATATAAGAATGAACACGGCAGGCACCCAGTAGAGCTCCCCACACTCTCTCATTTGGTTGAATCGGCATCTTTGTGATGAAACCATAAGCTTCTTCGACGCAGCCGGCACGCCCTAGAAGGTCCACCATGCAAGCATAGTGCTCGATTCTAGGAACAATCCGATACTTATTGGTCATAGAATGGAAGTAGCACCTTCCCTCTTCTAGAAGGCCGGCGTGGCTACATGCAGCAAGAAGCGAAACAAAGGCTATGGAATCGGGTTCTACTCCCGATTCTTGCATCTTTTCAAAAAGGGCAATAGCTTCTTTCCCACGTCCATGCATACCATATGCCGAGATGATTGAAGTCCACGACACGACATCATGCACGCGCATTCCGTCAAACACGTCTCGTGCATCATTCAAGCATCCACAGTTTGCGTACATATCCATCAGAGCGTTCTCGAGCACCATATTGGGGCGCATTCCCTTTCTCTTAATGATTTCATGGATTCGCTTCCCTAATCCAAATGCCGAGAGCTGCCCGCAGGCGGGAAGCACGCTGGCGAGCGTCAAGGCATCGGGTTCCGCCCCGGCCTTCTCCATTTGCGCGAAGAGATCAGCAGCTTCCTTAGCCATGGAGTTATTGGAATAGATAGCGATCATGGCATTCCAGGCGATCGGACCCTTGGCAGGCATTTCATCAAACAGATCTCGGACGAGGCCGATGTCCGCGGGCGTGGCGTCCGCCATAGCAGGGAGTACGCTGGCGAGAGTCCCCGCATCGGGCGTCGGCCCACGGAGCGCCGCCATCTCCCTGCAGACCGCGATCGAGCGGTCGAAGCGCCTCTCGCGCGTGAAGCCAGCGATCATGGCGTTCCAGGAGACGACGTCCCGGCGGGGCATCTCCGTGAAGACCTGGAAGGCGTGGTCGGAGCGGCCGCAGCGGGCGTACATGGTGACGAGAGCGTTCCCCACGAAGAGGTTGGCGTCGAGGCCGAGGCGGGCGACGGCGGCGTGGAGCTGGCGGCCGGCGGGGAGGTCGGCGGCGTCGGAGCAGGCCTTGAGGGCGCAGGGGTAGGTGTAGTGGTCGGGGGACATGGCGGGGCCGGGGGACATGGAGGAGAGGAGGCGGAGGGCGTCGCGGGGGCGGCGGTGGGAGACGTAGGAGCGGATCATGACGTTGAAGAAGACGGTGTTCTTGAGGGGCCCGGGCACGGAGTCGAAGAGGAGGCGGGCGCGGGACAGGTCGCCGCAGGAGGCGTAGGCGCGGATGAGCTTGACGAGGAGGGCGGGGTGGCCCCCACCCCCACCCCCACCAGAGCGGAGGAGACGGGCGTGGAGGGAGCGGACGGTGCCGAGAGAGGGCGGCGAGCGGCATCGGTCGAGGAGGTCGACGAGGACGGAGCAGCACTGCCCGCTGTGGGTGGATTTCGGTGGGAGGAGAGGAGTTAGGGAGGATCTCATTCGATTCCCACGGCCACGGATCGTCCCATTGCTACGGAATCGTCGTCATTCCCGCCTTGCGCTGACAGAAGAGAAATTTCTCTCCCTTACGCTAACGATCCACTTACGTCTTACAAATTCTCGTTTCTTAATGTATACATCTATACATATAATAAAAGGCGAACCCTCAACTGCTGATATGCGTCTTCCCAGCAATCCCCGGCCTGCTCATTTTTCCATAAAAAGAAAGAGAGAGAGAGAGCCAGACAAGAGGGGGTTGCCGGCCCCCCGCACATGGCCCCATCCCGAGCGACGAGTGTCCCTTTGCCTCCGCTCGCGCGAAAGACTGACGGCATATTTCTTCAACGAAAACTGAATTTTAAGGTGAACTGAATTTTAGATTAAAATAAAATTTAAATTTTTTTTACTGTTTATTTTGTAGTTATAAAAGTAAAGCTTTATTAGTTTAGGTGTACGATATAAAATGGTCTTTTTGCATAAAAAATTCACTTATTTTTGGCTTTTGCAAAATCGGGCCATCTTTTTCGTTTTTGCAGATTCGGCCCGCTTTTTCTACCGCCTGACCAAAATGCCCCTCGTATACAAAAGCCCAACGCGCATTCCTCGACATACGTATACCCTACCGTACGAGCCTGGCGGGCATTAAATGCGCCCCTTCCATTTTACGCAACCTCGCTTTTTTTCGGAACTCGGACCACATCCGTCCCGCTATTCGCCGGCCCCGCTGTTTGCCGTTCGGCTTAAAGACTTTATTAAAATTGCTGAAGCCATCGGAAGGAAAAATACATGCCCCTCAACATGGATAATAATGCAACGCGAAGGAAAAACGCCAAAAGAAATGGTACAACTGCCCATCTAACAGTGCATCCCTAGCCTCGCTCCAGTACAACCTCTTCATAACCAGTCAAAACTTGACTTTGTTTATTGCTTAATATAATCTAAAGCTAATAGAGCAAATGAACGGCCCGCCAACAGCGGCGGGCGGCAGACCGTCACAAGAAGTGCGAGATAAATGTTAAACTATTTTTGAAGATAATCATCGGCGTAAAAGGAAGGCTCAGGCGGGCAGACGTCGCAGCGCTCCGAGTTCCGTGGGTGCTCTTAACTGGTAAACGATGTCCATAGTTCAAAGTGAACAAGAGTAAAAGATAGTGTTAATTAGTCCATAGTGTTTAACGCGTGAGCTTTTATATTTATGTAAAGTTTCATATAAAAGCTCATGCATTCTTTCAACTATATAAGTAGTCCATAGTTCAAAGCGAACAAGAGTAAAAAAAAGTGTTAATAAACTAACAATAGTTTACGAAAGAGTGCAAGGAAGCTAGTAAGTGACAAATACGGTAGTAATACCACTGCAATGGATTGAAAAAGAGTGTTATTAAGCTTGTAAGGTTGCAATACATTAGTAATACCAGTGCAATGGTTTGATAAACAGTGTTACTAACCTTGTAAGGTGCGTTTGGTAGCTGCTACATTACGCCTCAATGATTAAAGAAGATAATAGTGTGACTTCTCTTAAAAAATCATGCTTTCTTATTTCAACCGTGTAATAATAGGGCAATATTAAAGCCACTAATAGTGCAACGCAACGTGGGGTCAAAGAGTAAACGTAGCTATGCGTTAATAATAGTGTAATTGTTTCAAGGAAATGGTGCAATAATTAGCTAGCAGTCTAAATTTCGACTGCCAAATTAGTTATATAATGATATTTAGTGTAAAAGAAGACTAAGTGGTGCACTTTTTGATTAAAATAGTGCAAGATTCTTTAATAAAACATGTAACAATAAATAAGTAGTGAAAAATTTTCTCAGTATTTGATGATAACATCAACATAACAGTACGAAGACGTCCGAAATAGGTATTACACTATTATAAAATCACTTCTATATTGTTTCGAAAATAGTGTAACAAATTCGCAAGTAGTTCATTAAAGTAGGTAAAATATTACACATCTTTTGTAGCAAATTTCACGATTTTATAATACTTTATAACACACAAAGATGACTTGCATACATACAATGTTCTATTACATAAATACAGAAACTCTGCTTGTACAATTAATCATATAACAAAATTACAGAATCATAAAAGCTTGTCTTGTCTGCAATTCCATGCGCACGTAGCCGACGCAAAATGTAAAGGCTGCAAGGGGATAGTGCCGAAGGAGACTACAAGGAGGAAGCGGCTGACTCGGAAGGATAGGAACTAACAAAGAGGCGCTAACATCGATTCTTATTATCTCAAGTGCTTTATTTGCCATGAGCCAACCAGCTCGTGGTAAATAAATGTGAGGATTCAAAACTGCGAAGCGTAAAACTGGACTATGATTCAAATTGATCAAAGTCGAGTTTAGGACGCTTTAGAGAGGTCGAAGCATTAAATAGGTCGAAAGTGCATCGACGTGGGCCTCCGAGAGCGAATTGGAGAAGAAACTGCAAGAGTGCAGATTTTGCCTTCGGGATCCGGACTCCAAGTATGAAGATCGGATCCCGTAGCTCAGAAACTTGGCAAAAATTTGCTAAGTGCTTGTTTGCTCTCGGGATCCGGACCTAAAGTTGAAGACCGGACCCTGGGGACCGGACTTGGTGACGAAGACCGGATCCCGTAGCTTGCAACGTGGCATGTAGGCCAGATTTGGGTTTCGCTCTGGATCCTGGACTTGATAGTGAAGATCCGGACTGGAGACCGGTCTTGGTGGTCAAGACCGGATCCCGTACCCGAAAATGCCCAAAATTGGACTGTTTTGGGAGGTTCAAGTGGAGGGGTATTTTGGTAAATAGAGTTACGAAGGCTATTTGGACTTGGCCTCTTCCCCTTTCTCTCATTTCTTGCAGCCAAAGCAAGGAAATAGACTCTTCTCTCTCTTTCTTGGGTTTCTTGCAGCCAAAGCAAGGAAATAGACTCTTCTCTCTCTTTCTTGGGTTTCTTGCAGCCAAAGCAAGGAAATAGGCTCTTCTCTCTCTCTTGGGTGATAGAAAGAAAAGAAGGAGAAGAAGAAAAAGAAGGAGAAGTTGAAGGGAAAAGCTTGGAGGAGTGAGATTTCCCTCTCTAGCCTTCCTCTTCGTCAAGTAGGGAATTCTTGAGGTAAGCTTTGGTTTTCTAAAGCTTTGTATTTCTAGGGTTTTGTTGTTTAACCTTAGAAATGGATTTTGGTGGGCTCTAGAGTTCTAGCTAGTTGCTAGAAGTATGAATCTAGGGTTCGTTGCGGCTGTTTTTGCCGTAGTCGCGAGCTAGGGCTCCGAGTGTGATTTTGTTAACGGATAAGGTTTGATCTCATCTAATCATATCTTTGTGATGGTTTTAGGCTCACGAGTACCCCCGCGAAAATCAGTTAGCGATTCCGCCAAGCGAGCGCGGAGAAATCGAGCCGGGAGCCTAATTTGGCTCAAGTTGCCGTCGAGTGCAACACGGATTTTGGAAAGTCGGCGAAACGAGCCGGTAGAGTCGACACAACTTTAGAAGGTGGGTGGTGACCATCCCGAAGTAGCTGGGCTGCTCCCTATGTCTGTATGTGTATATGTATATATTGTCGGTCTATTATATATTGTCGGATGCATGATAGGGTAGAGACATTCCTTTATTTGCATGTGATTCTAGCTAGTGTAGCGAGATAAGCTTGATACTAGGGTAGAATACATGAATAAAGGCGAACAATGACATAGAAACCCTAGAGTAAAGAATGACAAGAACAAATAACAATATAGATCGAGTGGCATCTAGATGAATGACAACCTAGATCGAGTGGCATCTAGTAAATTGAGAACATTGAACAATTACATGTTGAACTAGAGTATAGGTGAACTCTATGCATGTTGAACTAGAGGTGATAGTTCTGAGTGTTCTTAGCCCTAGTTGGTAGGGTATCCTCGAGTTGGGAGGATTGGATCTTACTCACAGTCTGTTTGAGCTTGTGGAGGTCGCTCCTCACAAGCGTGCACTCCGGAGTATAGCACACGGGACAAGTTGATGTCCTGGGGCGAGTGGATGCCCTGCAGACCGTCTCGGGTTCGCGAGTGCCCCGTACCTCGGTACCCTTGAGACGTTCGTGAGTCGTGGTGAACCTTGAGGGTAAGCCAAGAGATTTGACAGTGAGAAGAACGTGTTTCTTGTTGGACACAGTAGCTGAGAGTTCTTTACAGTAGCATGATAGTTTCTTTACACTATACTGAGCATGCTTGTTTATACTGTTTGAGTATAATAGAAATATCAATAGAATGATTTACTGCTTTCCATATAAATATCTATCTGTTGCATACCTATGCCCGTATGGACCTAGTGGGGAGATCGGTGGAGTCGGCGGCCGAACCCACTGGGAACTATTCGTAGTTCTCACCCCACCACTGTTGCAGGGCCTAGCGCGAGTACCCCGGGCGAGGATCGTGGCAAGGGCATAGTGCCGTAGTCCGAGGTAGCGGCCACCTATCGCATTAGAACTACCGACATATATATGAGATTAGATCATGTATAGGGGTGAGGATTTTGTGAGATGTTGTACATATTTATTTTGAAGTTGTATAAAGAAACTTGTTGTAAATGACAATGTGTATGGAACATGAATGTAATAGCTAAGTATTCCTCTCTTTTATATACTTGTATGAAATTACTATTAGTTCCCTTCGAGCATTGTTCTTCAAATACATGAATACTTCATCGAAAACGTGCAAAATCGAGATAAAACTTTGCTATAATGGGGAACTCAACAAACTCATCGATATTGTTGACGACGATGATGTCCGAAACTTGTCGAAACTCTATAAATCCCACGCATTTCTGATGGAACTATATGTAGTGAGTAACTTAGTCGAGACGAAGGTTCCTACATGTGATCCCGATGATATAGACAAAGTGCTTACAGACGAACAACTAGAGTTGTTGATTAGCTGTCGTTGCCAGGATGCATCTACATCTATTCCTCACCTGACAAATTTTGAAATAATTGGCTCGTAAGTTACACTATTGTTACTTTTTTGCACCATTATCGTGATATATTGCACTCGTAAGCACGTACAGACTAACGGTTGCACTACTCCGTCCAATTTTGCACTATTATCTTTTACCTATTGCACCGGCTAGCATTTTAATTATATGGGTTGCACTATTAAATATTTCTGTGCACTACTAACCTATTATGATGCACTGTTTCTTATTCTTTTACAATAATACCTTTTGCCTCTTGCAGCCGTAAGCACTTTATATATAAGGGTTGCACTACTACATATATTTTGTACTACTTACTAGTTACAATGCATTGCTTATTTTGCACACTTGGTGCATCCTCTTATCCTATTCTCATCGACGATCAGGGTGCAGCAGTCAATGACGGAGGTTTTATTATCACTGATTTGAAAGAAGAGACGGATTCTGACGTTAGCATCCGTATCGTCGCGTCTTCTCCCAACGGGCTTCATCGGACATACAGCGCCATGGATGTCGTCCCGTTGCAAAGAAGCGACGCATTGGGACTTACTGCTGAGCAATTCGACGACGATAAGATGGAAGAAGATCTCATCGTGAACAGCGCTACGATGGATGCATATGAAAACGTCGCAGATATGGATGATGTCCACGAGGGCCAGCTCTACAATACTCAAGCCGACTTCAAAAGAGCTCTGAGAGCGTACGCAATGAAAAGAGATTTTGAGTACGCACCAACCAAATGTAACGACCGTAAGATAACCGCGCGATGTCGAGTCGCAGATTGTTCGTGGAGAATAAAGGTGCGTATCGTTCCAGGACTTACACAATAGTAGGTGAAGAAATTTGAGTCCAAACACACTTGTAGCAGGGCATTAGGGGGATTAGGCCACAGGAATTGCGATGCGGCATTTATCGCAGCATTTGTTAGGGAGAGTCATTGCAAACGAGAAATACACGTCGAAGATGATTCGACAGAGATTCTCAAGGGCAAAGACGGCGTAAAACTTTCCTACCGGAAAGCCTACCGAGCCGTAGAAAGGATCTTTCGGGAGGTGCGTGGCGATTTCGAGGGCTCGTTCGCTGCACTTCCTTCGTACATGCGAGAGCTGAGGAGTGGAGATGCGGATGCATGTCTTCAGCTACTTTACCAGGACGAGGGTCGCTTCTACCGTTTTTTTTTAGGCTTTCGGAGTAGCAATTCGTGCATTCCGGAAGCACTACAGCCTACTACTTGGACTGGATGGTACGTTCTTGCACTAATACCTGACGTTCACACGATTATATCAATACTTTACACTATTCTGTGTTATAATGATGCGAAATACAATATTTTGCACGATTACGCACTAATATAAACGCTTTGTAATTATTGTAGGTGCTTTCCTGACTGGTAAGTTTAGGGGTGCTCTTCTCACGGCGTCATGTATTAATGCAAATAACTGCATACTGCCATTAGCGTGGGCAGTTGTGGATGGTGAAATCGCTATTCCTGGCACTAGTTCCTGAAACAGTTGCGAGATGGTGTCGTCGGTGCTCGCGACGTTAGTTGTATTCTATTTCCTTGCATGCGTCCTGAGTAGTGTAGCATTGTGGGCTTGACACGTGAATCTAGGGTGCATGAGGATTAAGTCGGTAACATGAGATCCTATAGTGATAAGAAAATGGTGAACTTGAACTTGATGATGAAAACCAGTGACTTGTGAACTAGTGTAGTGGAAACACTTATAACTTGGACGAGTGGCATGTAAATTAGTGTGGTTGAGACGCTTACAACATAATGATGTAAACGAGTGGCATTGAAACTTAGGGAATAGGTGAGTTTCCCTAGTTATGAGACATTGCATGAAAACTTAGTGTAGTTGAGACACTATAGCATTGAACATAGGGATAGGTGGATTCCCGAGTGTTTGTTGACTCTAGTGGATAGGGTATCCTCAGTGGGCGAGGATTGGATCATACTCACACAGTCTGTTTTGAGCTTGAGGTGGTCGCTCCACCCAAGCAGTGCACTCCGGAGTTGTCACACGAGCGGGGTAGCTCACCAAGTGGGATACGAGTGGGGTAGCTCCTCACCTACGAGACTTGAGATGTGAGTCGGGGCGAAGGGCGGGATAGCTCTTCACTTATGAGATTTGAGTTGTGAATCAGGGCGAAGGGCGGGGTAGCTCTTCACATATGGCATTCGAGATGTGAGACGGCTGAGATGAGAGCGGGGTATCTCCTTACCTATGAGATTTGAGACCTGAGTCGGGCATAACCTTTGGGTTAGCCGAGTGGATTAGGTTATGACCTCATGAGAGATATGCATTTTGAGCATAGTAGATGTTGCATTCATGCTTGATGTAGAGATATAGTAGCATGTTAGTTGAATACATTGCTATATTCATTCATTACTTGTTTCAAGAGGCATTGTAGCATGTTGCAATTTCTTCATTATGTATCAGTTCATTTTCAGATATCTATCTATCTATCTATCTATCTGCATATGCCTTCTTAGACCTAGTGGAAAGATCGGCGGAGTCGGCGGCCGAACCCACTAGGAACTATATTTACTCAATGCCATTCACTTCTATACACCAACCCCTAACACATTTGCGCATAAGCCATTCTCAATTCACCATTTCACAGCAACCCTCACTAGGCACTTTTCGCATGCGGGGGCCGATCTCTCCCTATAGGGACTAGTCCCCGTAGGTCTTCCCTCAGGGACTTAGCCAATTTTTCTCTCTTTTTGGCTGATCTCGCACAGGGGAACCGATCTCTCCCTCAGGGACCAATAATTCCCATAGGTCCTAATTTCAGGACTTAACCAATTTTCCAAGTTTTCGCCTACGGGAACCGGCATCTCCCCGTAGGGACCGGTTCCCGTAGGGGGTATTTCCAGGACTTAGCCAATTTTCACCCTGCTTGGCTGGCTACGCATACGGGGACCGATCTCTCCCTCAGGGACCGGTCCCCGAGAGTTGAAAATCTCGAACTTGGCTAGATTTTTCAATTTCACTCTCTCGGGTCCCTTTACACTATACCCAGATTCCCAAACACTTAGAACCCATTTTAACTTGTTCCACTCTGCATTCCGCTTGTTTCGACGGAACTCGACGCGATTTATGGGAAAGTGATATGTTACAGACATGCACTACTAGGCCCAAAAACTAAAGGATGTAAGTGCAAGTATAAAAGCGAAATGAACAATAAGTATTTAAACATGAATAACTTGCTAAACCATTAAGCCTCTACTTAGCATGATTTTGCACAAGTCTGAATGTTGTTCTAACATGAATATGAGTAAGTGCAAACAACGTATTGCCCACAAGTACAACTAGTAAAATATCATTGTTTACTATTCTATGCAATGTCCAATTGGCATGTTAGGTCAATACTGTTCCAATCATGTAGGACCTACCCGTGGGTAGTCCGGCTTGCACCGTGCCTATTGGCATGGGGTAGTCAACATCCCCACTCTAGGAATGAGCCTCCCCCATGGCATCCTATTTCGGTGCCCAATCGCGCACAAGCGAGCATATGTCGCGATGGCTATCTCCGGAGTGCCGGCTTGTGGGGAACGACCCTCACAAGCATGTACGAATGAGCACAATGGCAAGCAAACATAAAAGTTCGTCTCAAGTCCAATGTCATCATATCTAAAACATGAAATATACTCAATGGTCTATCACTATGTCGTCATGTCTAAAACATGAAATAAAAGCTAGTGATCCCATGGCCTATCTCTATGTCATCAAGTTGTAGTTTAATCGTTTACTAGGTTGAGTGCCCCTTTATTGCACTTCATGTCTACTATGTCCAAGAGCATAATATTCTAGTCCTTTTCATCACATAAGACATGTTCCCAGTTCCCCTGGAAGAATACTAATCACATACATGAGCAATATACACATAGCTCTCTACTACATAGAGTGGAATTCTCATAAAACATAGCATATACATTTTAAGTATTCTAAAATTCATAAAATTCCTATCTAGCATGAATATGCATGCATTTCGATGATACGACAACTTTTAACCACTTAGGAGAAGTTTTCTCCCATTTCTATGAAGCCAAACCCACCGTGACTCTTCGCAACCCTTCGTTTGTGCCGACGAAGGTGCCCATTACTCTTCTAGCTCCCTAAAGGCAACATTAAGAGAGTTAAACAAACGAAACGTACACCCAAAGTGTTCATCTACTAAACATTCCAAGAAAAGAGCAAAACTCACCTTGTATGGTGAAGATCTCTCCCAATCTCCAAATGAGAGTAAGATCTCTCCAAATCCAATCTAAACGAAGGTTCTTATTCTATCAATAGAGTCCCAAAAGCCTCTAATCAAAAATTCCTAAAATAAACCCTAGATTCCCATTTCTAGGGTTTCAACATCAAAAATCCTCCAAAACATGATCCAGGAGAGAGATCATGGGTACTAACCTGACAAGATGCTCCAAACTAATCTTAGAATCCACTAGGCTTGAAGATTAATCCTCTCTCAAGATCCAAACACCAAGCCAAAGCTTCTTCTGGGGTGGAAATAGCACCAAGAAGCACAAATGAGCAAAAAGAAGTGATTAAACATCAAAAATCCAACCAAAAATGGAAGAAAAATGAAAGAGAGGGAAGGGAGGAGCTCCCTTACCTTCTCCTCTGCTGGTTTGGGCTCAGGAGATCTCCAAGGGGCGTGGGGTATCTTATAGATAAGCTACAATTTCAAAAACACCCCTCAAATACAAGCAGACTGCATTTTGCACTGTGTACCGGTACACGGGAAAGTGTACCGGTACAACACCAGCCAGACCGCAAACCTGAGCCTCGGGTTGATAGAAAACAGCCTTGTGTACCGGTACAACCATGTTGTATTGATACAACCATCAACCTGTACCGATACACTGCCCTGCTGAGGCAAACTCGAGAGCACACCAAAAATCCAATCTTTTGGGTTTTGGTGCTAAGTTTTAAACCTCAATTATCGGGATGCGAGCCATAGGTCGGAACACTGTCTACGACCCTCCGAAAAATCTGAAAAAAATTTGAAACACAGATCAAACACTCGAACCTCGTAATTTGCAAAGGTCCAGTATGTTACATCTTAGGTGCATACATATAAACTCTGTACAAGATCAAAAGCGACAATTCCCCTAGACTTCTCGAGTGTTACATGTGCACTTTATATGAGATCAGATGCAATGTTCTGCTAGACTTCTCAGGTGTACCTATGTGCACTGTGTGAGATCCAAGTGACAAATCCGATGGACTTCTTGGGCATATGCTTGTGCACCTTGTATGAGATCAAGAACGGCAACAGTCGAGGTCAGATTGGGATGCTATGGAGGAGTCATAGCGCCATAGGGGTAACTACCACAAGACCATGACACACAACATAGGCTAGGACTTTACCTTGTATAAGTTATTGAGAGATTGGGTAAAATATGGATACTTGAACTTCTCTAAATAGTTGATGAATACATGATAGTTGGGTTCATATAGTTGGTGCTTCACTATTTAGAGGCATAGTAGTAGCTTACAGTTACAGCTCTTTCATTTTAGTTATTTCTATTCTAGCGGTTCATATTATTACACGTGCCTTAGTTAACCTAGTAGAGTAGTATGCCTTTTTAAGCAACGGTGCCCACTAGGAATTATATTTCATAGTTCTCACTCCCATTAATTTGTTGTTTTTACTTGTTAGAGCCCTCTAGAAAGGGAAAGTCTGAGGATTACGGCAAGGGTGTCACCATTAGCTAAAGCCGTCCCCGCCTTGTAATTCAAACAGGTTTGTCCCATTATATCTACTTTCATTTTAGGTGTTATATGAGAGATGGACCTTGTATGGTATGTGAGGTTTATTAATTTCTTTACCCATATGTTGGAGATATACCTTATGTGGAGGGGTATTTTATTTGAAGTTTTATTTCCATGTTGGAGTTATGTGATGTAGAAATTTATGATTCTGTGTGATGGATGGTTGTATATCAAATGTTTAAACCAGTTCTAGTTTATGTTATTTGCTCTGATTATCCATCTTGTAGATGTGTATATCATTTATTGATGGATATTGTTGATTGATTATAAACGCCTTGTGCGCACGGTAGGTCTGTGCATGTGCCCAAGTAAGCTTCCACTGAGGCCTCGAGGCGTGCCGACCTTTGACCGCTGGTGTTGTGCATGAAGATGGTGGGGAGAGGTGAAGGCGCTCTCACGTAGGGCGCAGAGAGAGAGAGAGAGAGAGAGAGAGAGAGAGAGAGAGAGAGAGAGAGAGAGAGAGAGATGAGAGGTGGGGAGAAAACAATTGCACAAGAAAAAGGATTGGATCGGATTTAGGGAACCAAGTTGATCGATTTGGTTCATCCCACTCAGATTTAGGGCTGCAATAATTGCATGACGGGCCCCCACCTCCTCTCAATCGTGAAGATGATCCTTCCTTAGGATATTTCTGTGTTGAAGCCCCATCCACGAGCGACAATTCTGAAGGAAAACCTGCAAAATAATTTTTGCACATGAAATCTAAGTGCAAGCACCAAGTTTGGATGCCCATAATTTCGTGGAAATTCCAATTTCAACAAAACTTGGCTTTAGACTTTCATCTCTTAATAATGTACTTGTATATAGGAGACTCTGTTTTCAAAAAATTATGTAAAAAGTCAAATAAATGATAACGTGATTGCTAGGTGGTCATTTTCTTGAATTTGTTTGGTTCCACTGGAAAATTTCGAATCCCCTAAAAAAATGCACAAGGACACAGGGACGAAGCTATGTGTTGGCCCAAGGTGGCCATGGCCCCCCCTAACTTTTTAATATTTGCTTAATAGTCCTTCAAAAAAAAAAAAATTAGTGGATCATGAATAGCTTTGGCCCCCTTATCTTTTCAATATTTACTTAATAATATGATTCCAATATAATCCTTTCTCTCTCTCCTAATTGGTATACTTTTTTTATGGATGAAAATATATTAAAAGCCTCTTGCTTAATAAAATATTTTGTAATACATTTCTCTACTCTAAAAATTTTATTTAATAATTTTTTAAAACTTTTATTTATCTTATGTGAACTCTTTTATTTAATTAAATCAAGAATTGCACTAAATTTAATAGCAATGTTAATCTTATTTACTAAAAAATTAAGAAATTATGGTTAGATTTAGTAAAATTTCTAAATTATTTTAATGTAATAATATAAATAAAATAATTAGAAGTTAAACATCTAAAAATAAAAAACATAAAGTTCAAACTTTTACATTATTTATTTAATTAATAATTTTTTAATAAAAAATTTTTAATTAGAAAAAAATTTGTTTATTATTTATTACTAAAGTTTATATTTAAATATATTTTGGCCCCCCTCAAAATTGAATCCTAGCTTCGTCCCTGTTTGGCAGTAAACAAGTGATAATGGATGACGGTTAATGTAGCCAACTATATATATATTGTCAGCTTTTTTTAGTCAAAGAGAGCACATTCATTTTTAAAAAAAAAAATGTATACGTACAATAGGCAAATTTTAATACACAAACAGAATGTTGTTATAATTAGATACCAAAAAAGTAGGGGAATAGACAACCTTGGCTGCAGATCGAGCAAGTGATGATGGAGGTCGGTCTTATTAGAGTAGTAGACATTAACCCCGGCCGGCAGCAAAGCAAGTGATGATGGAAGTTAGTTTTATTAACTAGCCCCTGGTAGGAATTAGTGGAAACGGCGAAGTTGTAACAACTCTTCGGTGTTAGCATCAAATCAAAATCGTCCATCATACTGTGGTGGAAACAAAGGTCAGGGGAGAAGGAAGGAACGACAACGCATCATCGGGACCAATTTTCCATCAGGATTCAGGATGGGGTACGTTCAATATATATATATATATAGGTGGGGCTCAGTTAGTTAAACAGAAGGAAATGAAGCAGCGATAAAGAAACTGGTGGCCGGGGAGAGGAGAAGGAAGGAACAACAATGCACGTACCTGGTCCAATTTTCCATCTAGTCACTCACACTTGAAGGAAGCAACTGTAAGGGGAGAAGGAACGACAACACTACATCAAGCCCAAATTTCCGTCAAGAGGGCGGTTCGGTCCAACGAAGGACAAAACCAGTTCGAGGAAAACAGGAGAAGCCGGCCAGTTTAAAGATTAGAAGAAGATAAATGATACACGCACGCTCACTGGCAGATGAACCCAGCTCTCAGTAGAAGGAGACTAGTAATACTGTGCCAGATGGCTCCCATAGGCAAAAGTTAAGGACAACTTGCCATGTGGACTAAGATCACCAATATTAATCTAGTCTTAATTAATAGAGATATAGAATAGAATACTAATCCATGTAAAGTTATATAATCCATGTACTTTTTCTCTTTTTCTAGAATACCACCAAATATTTTATAATCTTGTTTACTCTCCTTTCTACTAATTAAAAGAGTCAAAATGGGATGAACTCTAAAATACTTCAGCCTAACAGATTTAAATAAAATTCAAATATTTCTATCTCATAACTTCAAATTAAAAAAATAATAAAATAAATAAAAAAATTCACGTTTTTAAAAGAGCTATTTTGCAAGAATTAATAATGACATAATAATGTCACAGAATCGCTAAAATGTTTTTCAATTTTTAATTATATTATTATTATATTGATACATTGATATGGTTTTAGAGAAATCTTTTTATTTTGAGAGATGGTTTTAGAGAAATCTTGTAGGCATGTTAAGGACATGTAAGTAATTAACCCCAGCTAGCTAGAACATGCAAGTATTTAAATCACTCGTACTCTTTGACTGTGGACAAGCGGGATTATTTAAATCACTCATACTTTTGACCGTGGAGACGGAATTGGGTGATTCTACTAATTAAAACTGAATTCCACATCCGACTCAAATACTCAATCATCATCAACTTGAAAAAATAAAAATAAATCGCCTCTCTCTCAAAATAATCGGGTAAAAAGGGAAAGAAAACATAAAGTAATGACCAATTTGTTTACTCACTGCTGGCTTCTAGAACAGGAAAAAATAAAAAATATATATATACAAGCTAAAGAACAGGGAGCTCTAGCATTTCATAAGGACACAGGAAAACACCACATCAAACAACGATTGAATCTAGAGCATGCAAAAAAAAAACACATCAAGATACATATATAATAAGCGAGGCAATCTTCACACGAAGCATCAACGAGGTATTGTTTCATATACTCATTGAGGCGGTCTTTCAATAACGAACACCAGTAAAAACCAAATTCTTCACTTCTTTCCTTGCTTAGCCTTTAGCTCACCAGCTGCTGCCTTAGCTGCTGACTTCACCAAAGATGTTGGCTTCACAGCATTCTTAGGGTTGAACGCTTTTCTTATCTTGAAGACGGCCCATGCAGTTCCAATAGCATGTCCTGCTGCACCGAGTCCTTCATGCGTCACCTCACCTGCTTGCTCGCCATACCTGCAAAATTTGTTTAACACGCAGTAAGCTATCCAATTCCAGTGGCATTATTATTTTTTTGTTCTCTTACTTTTTCTGAGGAAGCAAGATTACTCCACAATGAATTTTGTTCAAATGCAAGAAAACCAGCATAACAGACTCCCCTATGTTGTTAGACTGAATAAGATGCACAACAAATGGAAAATTTTGAAACAGTATTATATCCATTACTACTAATCGTCCAACCACAACTAAGAGGGAAAAGTGCTTAGACTTTTCTCAACTTCTATTTATGGAGGCAACTAAGAGGGTAATGTGTAGTAAGGGGCCCAACCTTTTTTATACGAGGTTTCAGTGTGATCCCCAACCACTCAGCTGTTACCTCTGGGTTCTTAAGTTTTGTATTATTACTATCTTAAGCTTCTAAACTAGATCCTTGCTTAGATTGGTTAGAATGGCCTCCACACTATTAGCTACGGAGGAACTCCAGGTGAAAGTTGGGTGACAATTAAATGACGAATACTATGTCCATTCTGATGTGGAAATATTTAACCAAAAGGGTAAAGTTTCAACATAATGCAAATGTCAGGAACCCAGTAACAGCAAGCAGGAACCGACCTAAGACTGTTAAGTAGAGCAACCTTTGCGCATTTGAACCAAACTATACACACACACACACACACACACACACACACACACACACACTTCAGCTACAATATTACTAATAACAAATAAATAGTATCTACTATCAACATTTTACCCCTTCCATAATAATATCACCACCAAATAGTAAACCCTATGCGTCCAAGGGATAAAAAATAGATAGCAAACACTTTCTCTACTACAATAGCATTCTAGTTTTTCTCTCTCTCCATATATATATATATAGAAAGAGAGAGAGTATTGAGCCGGAATACTACTAATAGTATACATAGACTTTTTCTTGGATGACTAGGTTTTACTATTTTGTGGTGGTATTATTATGGATTCAAAGGATAAGAACTTTATAGTAGGCGCTATTAACACACTTTTGATAGTATTATAGCTGGACCATATATATATATATATATATATATATAGAGAGTAGAGCTAGAATACTTTTAGAAGCACCAAGCTCTTGGTGCTTCTAAGTTTCTAGCCCTTGGATCAATGGATCTACATCCCGATTACTAATGCCTCTTGGATCAAACACTATTCCACCTACCACCCACCTACCACCACCTACCACCATCATCTCAACCCCACATCTATCCATCCAATGGTTAAAAACTCAAAAGCACCAACTCATTGGTGCTTTTGAGAGTATTCTAGCTTAACTCTCTCTCTCTCTATATATATATATAGAGAGAGAGAGAGAGAGAGAGAGAGAGAGAGAGTCCGACTACTATACTATTGATAGTACCAAGTGCTTGGTACTATTGAGTTTTCTACCGTTAGATCTACCCTTTGATTATTTCCATCCGTTAGATTATACTATTAAATCAACCACCCACTCAACCCTGGAGGACCACTATCAATTTAACTGAGGACCACTATCATCCTAACCACACATCTTTTCATCCAACGGCCGAAAACTCAATAGTACCAAGGGCGTACTTGATTTATAAGTTTTGAGCCCTTGGATCAAGCTTTTTGGCCATTGGACCTATTGTGCATGATATATGCATATACATATACATATATGTGTGTATATTTATGTGTATATATATACAGAGTTGAGCTGGAATGTTATTAGTAGCAACCGAACTCTGTTGCTACCGATTTGTTTTCGATGATGGAGTTTCTAAATCAACGATCGGCACCTTTGTACATGATCTATACCATTTAAAATATCTTAGAACCAAATTTCAAATCTTTTCGACACCATTGACCTAATGGTCAAAGAGTTTAAAAAATTTGTATTTTTCATGGTCAATATGAGGTGTTTTCTTGTTTAACGGCATAAAAATATCTAAATCAATTGAATTTTAGTTAGAAAATTTTTTAAACTACTTAAAACAGATCTAAATGTTTGATCTTGATTACAAGACTCCTATCATCACTTTTAATATTAATTTTCATCCGTTCATTTTTGTGTCCACTTGATGGACAAGAGAACAATATCGGAAAAGTATGAAATTTGATTTCCAAATTAGTTTAAATGGTATAGATCATGTTCAACAGTGTCGATCATCAATTTGGAGAGATGGCTATAAGTTTTGAGCCCTGTGATCAAGCTTTTTGGTCATTGGACCTATTGTGCATGATATATGCACATACATATACATACATATAGAGCTAGGCTCCTAAACTATCTATAGTACCGGGGATCCGGTACTATAGTCTTGTTTTCGATCTTAGGTATTGAAATCAAAGATCCACACCGTTAAAACTAATCTAAGATATTTGGAATTTTTAGAAACAAAATTTTATATTTTTATTGACATAGTTTACTTTATGATCAAACCATTTCAAACTTGTCAATTTTCAATGGCTACTATGACGAGTTCGTAATTTAACAGTGTAGAAGAATTTAAATTTATTCAAATTTTGATAGAAAATATTTTAAACTATATAGATCAAGGTCAGCATACTTGATCTTGAATTCAAACGTCCTATTTTGAAATTTTAAAGATTGTTCAATTTCGACCGTTTATTTTGACATGATTTAATTACTAAGTAAACGATATTGAAAAAAATTAAAATTTCATTCCTAAGAATTTCATATACCCTAGATTATATTTGACGATGTGGATCGTTGATTTGAACAACCTAAGATAAAAAATGAGACTATAGTACCGGAGCTCCATTACTATAGATAGTATAGTACCCTAATTCTATGCGTATATATATATAGAGAGAGAGAGATAGGCTCCTATGCTTTCGAAAGTACGGAGACCTCCGTACTTGTAAGTTGTTTTCGATGATGGGACATCCGATTCAGCAATCGGTTCCATTAGACATGATCTATGCTATTGGAACTATCTAGAAACTAATTTTCATAATTTTTTAACTTTGTTTGCCTAGTGAACGAGTAGTCTCAAAATGAACGGCTGAAAATAAAAATCTTATAAAAAACAGTGATAAATGACTCAAATTTCAAATCGGAAGTATTGCTTTTACTCTTGATGTTAAGTAGAATTTTCTATTAAATTTTCATGTAATTTGGATACTTCTACACCGTTGAACTTAAAAACGTGCCACATCGGCCGTTAAAATAGTCATTTTTGAGACCCTGTGATCGCTTGGTAAATGATGCCAAAAAATTATGAAATTTGGTTTCTAGATAGTTCCAATAACATAGATTATGCCTAACGGAGCCAATCGTCAAATTGGATGTCCTATCATCGAAAAACAACTTACAAGTACCAAAGCCTCCGTACTTTTGAAAGTACGGAGACTTACACTATATATATATATATATATATATATATATATATATATATATATATATATATGAGTTGGGCTAGCGCATTTGAAGTTTCTAGAAAATATTTTTTGCCATTTTTTGATATCATTTACCTAGTGATCGAAAGGATTTAAAATCAATAATTTTTTTTTTTTTTGAGGGATAGATAGCACGCTACCCGCTTCGTTTATTTCATTTAGAAATAAACTTAACTTGAAATGTGAATCAACTAGGATTCGAACTCAGGTATCGGGTATCAACCACCAAGCCCTTTGCCACTTACTCCAGGAAATCAATAATTTTTAATGGTTGAAATCTGCCGTTTTCAAGTTTAACAATGCAGAAGTATTCAAATCAGATGAAATTTTAATACAAAATTCTTTATACTATCTACAATAAGATCAATATTTCTGATCGAAAATTTTAGTGTTATATCACCACTTTTTATGGAATTTTTATTTTCAGCCGTTAAAAATTATAGATTTTGAATCCTTTCGATTGCTAGGTAAATGATATTGAAAAATCAGAAAAATTATTTTCTAGAAACTTAAAATACACTAAATCAAGTCTAACGGAGCCGATCGTCGATTCAAGAGTCTCATCATCGAAACGGCCTCCGTGCTCGAGTACAAGAAACTATATATATATATATATATATATATATATAGTCCGGCTACTATACTATTATGAGTACGATCGTCCTCGTACTTATAAGTCGTTTTCGATGATAGAGTTTTCAAATCGACGATCCACACCGTTAAACGTTATCTAGAGCATTTAAAACTTCTAGAAATCAAATTTCATAATTTTTCGACATCATTTACCTTATGATCAAAAGCTCACAAAATTGACAATTTTTAACGGCGGTATGAAGTACTTGCTAGTTTAGGTGCAAAAGAATCCAAATAGGTTGAATTTTGATAGAAAATTCTATTCATTACCTAGATAAAGATCAATAATTCCGATCTTAAATTGAAGGATCCGATCATCCATTTTTAAGACATCGTTCGATTTTGACCGTTCATTTTATGCTCGCTTGGACTTTATTATGATTTGAAAAATTACGAAATTTATTTTCTAGAAGTTTCAAATACCCTAGATCATGTTTAACGGAGTGGATCGTCGATTCGGAAGCTCCATCATCGAAAACAACTTATGAGTACGAAGGGATCACTACTCATAATAGTATAGTAGCCCTACTCTATATATATATATATATATATATATAGAGAGAGAGAGAGAGAGAGAGAGAGAGAGAGAGAGAGAATTGAGCTCCTATGCTTTTAAAAGTACCAAGTCATTTGTGCTTGTAAATTTTTAGCCCTTGGATTGAGAGATGTGTGGTTAGGATGATGTGGGCCCCTTTGGGTTAAGTGGGTGGTTGGTTGAATAGAATAATCTAACGGTTGAAAATAATCAAAATCGAAGATCTAACGGTAAAAAATTCACAAGCACCAAGTGCTTGGTGCTTTTACAAGCACCATAGCCGGACTACTATATATATATATATATATATATATATATATATATATATAGAACTAGGCTACTATACTATCGGTAGCACGGAGGGCTCGTGCTACCAAGTTGTTTTTCGATGATGCGGCTTCCAAATTGACGATCGGCTCCATTAGACTTGATCTACACTATTCAAAGTATTTAGAAACTAAATTTCATAATTTTTCGATATCATTTACCAATCAAACAAGTAGTCTAAAATTGAACGGCTGAAAATAA